>JAPXFY010000027.1:30916783-30936783 GCA_030674185.1 Monoplex corrugatus | reverse complement strand
AAACACACACACACACACACACACACACACACACACACACACACACACACACACACACACACACGTACACACACACACACTCACACACACACACACACACACCACACCACACACACGTACAAACACACACACATAAACACACACACACACAAACACACATACGTACACACACACAAACACATACACACACACACACACACACATACACGACACACACACGACACACACACACACAGACAAGCACACACACACACACACGGACACAAACACACTCACACGGACACAACACACCACACACACACACACACACAACACACAAACACACGTACAAACACACACACACACACCACAACACAAAAACACAACACACACACACACACACACACACACCACGAGTTGATCAAAACCATGTCTCAATTTTTTTTAGAGTCTATATAGAAGTTAGAGTTGTATGTGCGTGTGTGTGGGGGGGGGGGAGGCGCAGAGCAGAGGAGAGGTATTTGAGCGGGATGAAACAGGGATGGGAGCGATTTGAGGGGGGGTGGGGGTGGAGATGAGGAAAAAACGTGTAAAAGACCTACCGTTAGCACAAAATGGGATATTAGGAAGGAATGAGAGGAAAATGGATGTTTGAGGGGTGATGGTGGTGGCGGTGTTGTGGTGGTGAGGACAATGGCGGAGAGCGAGGATTCTAGAAAGAGATCTGAGACCAGTTGTGTTGCTTGCTCGCAAGCACGCTCGCGCGCTTGCGGCGCGTGACAGCGAGCGTAAGGGCGAAAATCAAATTAAAAAATGTTGTCCAGTGCAACGGTCGCGAGGCGGAAATATTACGTTGATTTCAACAACTCTCGCTATCATTATCATCTCGCCGGAAAGATCCTGTCGGTCGCTCAGCGTGTTTTTACTGCGAGGTGGGACATTTTTGTTGTTGTTTGTTTCTGGGGTTTTCTTTTATGTATTCTCTGTCTCTCTGTCTTTCTGTCTGTCTGTCTGTCTTCTGTAGTCTCTTTTCTCTCTGTCTGTCTGTCTGTCTGTGTGTCTCTCTTCTCTCTCCCTCTCTCTCTCTCTCTTTCTCTCTCTTTCTGTTGCTCTCTCTCTCTCTCTCTTTTCTGTCTCACTCTTCTAGAACTCTCTCCTTCTTTCTCTTGTTGTTTGTTTCTGGGTTTTTTTTATGTTTATCTGTCTCTCTGTCTTTTGTCTCGCTCTGTCTCTTTACTCTCTTGTCTGTCTGTCTCTCTTCTCTCCTCTCTCTCTCTCTCTGTCTCTTCTCTTTCTGTCTGTTTCTCTGTCTATGTCTGTCTGTCTCTGTTTTCTCTGTTTCTTCTTCTCTCTGTCTCTCTTATCTTCTTTCTCTCTCTATTTCTTCTCTGTCTTCTGTCTGTTTTTTTCTCTCTCTGTGTCTTTTGTCTGCCTGTCTCTCTCTGTCTCTGTCTGTTTATCTCGGCCTCTCTATCTCTTTCTCTCTTTCGTCTTTCTGTCTCTCTTTCTCTGTCTCTCTGTGTCTCTCTGTGTCTATCTCTGTCTTTGTCTCTCTCTGTCTTTCTCTCGGCCTCTCTCTCTCTTTATCTGTCTCTTTCTCTTTCACTTTCTTTTTCTTTCTCTCTGTCTTTGTCTCTGTCTCTCTATCTGTCTGTCTCTCTGAATCTGAATCTCTTTTAAATATCTCTGTCTCTCTCAGTCTGTGTCTGTCTGTCTGTCTGTCTGCCTCTCTCTCTCTCTCTCTCCCTGTCTCTATCTCTCTTCAATTTAAAAATTTTTTTTTAGGATCATGGCACTTAAGTAGTTTCTTTGTCATCACCTGTTTTATGTATATATCTCCCTCATCTTCTTGGCCACCTTAACGACCAGAAACACTGGGACAGCTTTTAACAGTATGATGATGATAATGACGATGATGATGAGTTACTCGCTGCCATCCAGTTCCATAGATCTAGGGTTGAGGCAGCGTGATAGGGCTGTACTCTGCGCTTACAACCATGATATATACATGTTGGGGTCAACCTGGCAGATACGTGACACGTGGACACAATGATACGTGGACACAGTGACACGTGGACATGGTAGGCATGGACATTATTGATACATAATAGGACATAATGAATTGTGGATACATGATATGGACACATAAAAGGAATAAATCAATTGATGACTATGGAGACACATTGACTACATGGACATAACGACAGGTGACACATTGACACGTGAACATAATGTCTGTGGACACATTGACACATGGACATAAGACAGGTGAACACATTGCCAAGGACATATGACAAGTGAACACATTGACACATGGACATATGACAGGTGAACACATTGACACATAGACATAGCGAACAAGACATGGACAGGGTGTGAACACATTGACAAACATTAGACATAACGACAGTGTGAAAAATGGACACATTGACACATGGACATTACGACAGGTGAACACATTGACCACTAGGCATATACAAGTCCTGCAGTACACATTTGACACATGGACATTACGACAGGTGAACACATTGACACATGGACATACGACAGGTGAACACATTGACACGTGAACATAATGGTCTGTGGACACATTGACACATGGACATTACAAAGGTGAACACATTGACACATGGACATTACGACAGGTGAACACATTGACACATGGAACATAGGCGTGACACATTGTACACATGGACATAACGACAGGTGAACACATTGACACATGGACATACGACAGGTGAACACATTCACAGGAAAACAGGTGAACACATTGACACTGGACATAACACAGGTGAACACATTGACATGGCATAAGCGTGACACATTGACACTGGACATAACGACAGGTGAACACATTGACACATGGACATTACGACAGGTGAACACATTGACACATGGACATAACGACAGGTGAACACATTGACACATGGACATAACGACAGGTGAACACATTGACACGTGGACATAACGACAGGTGAACACATTGACACATGGACATTACGACAGGTGAACACATTGACACATGGACATAACGACAGGTGAACACATTGACACATAGACATAGCGACAGGTGAACACATTGACACATGGACATAACGACAGGTTAACACATTGACACATGGACATAATGACAGGTGAACACATTGACACATGGACATAACGACAGGTGAACACATTGACACATGGACATTACGACAGGTGAACACATTGACACATAGACATAGCGACAGGTGAACACATTGACACATAGACATAGCGACAGGTGAACACATTGACACGTAAACATAATGGTTTGTAGACACATTGACACATGGACATAACGACAGGTGAACACATTGACACATAGACATAGCGACAGGTGAACACATTGACACATAGACATAACGACAGGTGAACACATTGACACATAGACATAGCGACAGGTGAACACATTGACACGTAAACATAATGGTTTGTAGACACATTGACACATGGACATAACGACAGGTGAACACATTGACACATGGACATAATGACAGATGAACACATTGACACGTAAACATAATGGTTTGTAGACACATTGACACATGGACATAACGACAGGTGAACACATTGACACGTAAACATAATGGTTTGTAGACACATTGACACATGGACATAGCGACAGGTGAACACATTGACACGTAAACATAATGGTTTGTAGACACATTGACACATGGACATAACGACAGGTGAACACATTGACACGTAAACATAATGGTTTGTAGACACATTGACACATGGACATAGCGACAGGTGAACACATTGACACGTAAACATAATGGTTTGTAGACACATTGACACATGGACATAGCGACAGGTGAACACATTGACACGTAAACATAATGGTTTGTAGACACATTGACACATGGACATAACGACAGGTAAACACATTGACACGTGAACATAATGGTCTGTGGACACATTGACACATGGACATAACGACAGGTGAACACATTGACACGTGAACATAATGGTCTGTGGACACATTTGACACATGGACATAACGACAGGTGAACACATTGACACATGGACATTACGACAAGTGAACACAATGACACATGGACATAACGACAGGTGAACACATTGACACGTGGACATTACGACAGGTGAACACATTGACACATGGACATTACGACAGGTGGACACATTTGACACATGGACATAACGACAGGTGAACACATTGACACGTGAACATAATGGTCTGTGGACACATTTGACACATGGACATTACGACAGGTGAACACATTGACACGTGGACATTACGACAGGTGAACACATTGACACATGGACATTACGACAGGTGAACACATTGACACATGGACATTGCGACAGGTGAACACATTGACACATGGACATTACGACAGGTGAACACATTGACACATGGACATTACGACAGGTGAACACATTGACACGTGGACATTACGACAGGTGAACACATTGACACATGGACATTACGACAGGTGAACACATTGACACGTGGACATTACGACAGGTGAACACATTGACACATGGACATAACGACAGGTTAACACATTGACACATGGACATTATGACAGGTGAACACATTGACACATGGACATAACGACAGGTGAACACATTGACACATGGACATTACGACAGGTGAACACATTGACACATGGACATTACGACAGGTGAACACATTGTCACATGGACATAACGACAGGTGGACACATTGACACGTGAACATAATGGTATGTGGACACATTTGACACATGGACATTACGACAGGTGAACACATTGACACATGGACATTACGACAGGTGAACACATTGACACATGGACATTATGACAGGTGAACACATTGACACATGGACATTACGACAGGTGAACACATTGACACGTGGACATTACGACAGGTGAACACATTGACACATGGACATTACGACAGGTGAACACATTGACACATGGACATTACGACAGGTGAACACATTGACACGTGGACATTACGACAGGTGAACACATTGACACATGAACATTACGACAGGTGAACACATTGACACATGGACATTACGACAGGTGAACACATTGACACATGGACATTACGACAAGTGAACACATTGACACATGGACATAACGACAGGTGAACACATTGACACGTGGACATTACGACAGGTGAACACATTGTCACATGGACATAACGACAGATGGACACATTGACACGTGAACATAATGGTCTGTGGACACATTTGACACATGGACATTATGACAGGTGAACACATTGCCACATGGACATTACGACAGGTGAACACATTGACACATGGACATTATGACAGGTGAACACATTGACACATGGACATAACGACAGGTGAACACATTGACACATGGACATTACGACAGGTGAACACATTGACACATGGACATTACGACAGTGGACATAATGGTTTATAGACACATTGACACATGGACATAACGACAGGTGAACACATTGACACGTGGACATACTGGCATGTAGACACATTGATACATGGACATAACGACAGGTAAACGCATTGACACGAGAATATATTAATGGCATACGGACGCGTTGAAACATGTACACAATACATGTGGAGACACTGACTTGTGGACACAGTAACATGTGGGCATAATGACATGCGGACATAATAGCGTGTGGACATACTGACATGTAGACATAACGACGTGTGAACATAATAACATGTGGACATAATGACATGTAGACATAATGACATGTAGACATAATGACAAGTGGACACAATGACATGTAGACATAATGACATGTAGACATAATGTCAAGTGGACACAATGACATGTAGACATAATGACATGTAGACATAATTACATGTGGACATAATGACATGTGGACATAATGACATGTGGACATAATGACATGTAGACATAATGACATGTAGACATAATGACAAGTGGACATAATGACAAGTGGACATAATGACATGTAGACATAATGACAAGTGGACATATTGACATATAGACATAATGACAAGTGGACATAATGACAAGTGGACATAATGACAAGTGGACATAGTGACATGTAGACATAATGACAAGTGGACATAATGACAAGTGGACATAATGACGTGGACATAATCACATGTGGACATAATGACATATGGACATAATGACATGTAGACATAATGACATGTAGACATAATGACATGTGGACATAATGACATGTGGACATAATAACTTGTGGACATAATGACATGTGGACATAATGACATATGGACATAATGACATGTGGACATAATGACATGTGGACATAATGACATGTAGACATAATGACATGTGGACATAATGACATGTGGACATAATGACATGTGGACATAATGACATGTGGACATAATGACATGTGGACATAATGACATGTAGACATAATGACATGTAGACATAATGACATATGGACATAATGACATGTGGACATAATGACATGTGGACATAATGACATGTAGACATAATGACATGTGGACATAATGACATGTAGACATAATGACATGTAGACATAATGACATGTGGACATAATGACATGTGGACATAATGACATGTGGACATAATGACATGTAGACATAATGACATGTGGACACAATGACATGTAGACATAATGACATGTGGACATAATGACATGTAGACATAATGACATGTGACATAATGACAAGTGGACACAATGACATGTGGACATAATGACATGTAGACATAATGACATGTGGACATAATGACATGTGGACATAATGACATGTAGACATAATGACATGTAGACATAATGACAAGTGGACACAATGACATGTAGACATAATGACATGTGGACATAATTACATGTGGAAATAATGACATGTAGACATAATGACATGTGGACATAATGACATGTAGACATAATGACAAGTGGACATAATGACATGTGGACATAATTACAAGTGGACATAATGACAAGTGGACATAATGACATGTAGACATAATGACAAGTGGACATAATGACATGTGGACATAATGACAGTGGGACATAATGACATGTAGACATAATGACATGTAGACATAATGACAATGTAGACATAATGACAAGTGGACATAATGACATGTAGACATAATGACATGTGGACATAATGACATGTAGACATAATGACATGTGGACATAATGACATGTGGACATAATAAAATGTTAGACATAATGACAAGTGGACATAATGACATGTGGACATAATGACATGTAGACATAATGACATGTGGACATAATGACATGTGGACATAATGAATGTAGACATAATGACAAGTGGACATAATAACAGTGGACATAATGACGTGGACATAATGACATGTAGACATAATGACCAAGTGGACATAATTAACAAGTGGACATAATGACGTGGACATAAATGGACAATGTAGACATAATGACATGTAGACATAATGACAAGTGGACATAATGACAATGTGGACATAATAAGTGGACATAATGACAAGTGGACATAATGACATGTAGACATAATGACAAGTGGACATAATGACATGTAGACATAATGACAAGTGGACATAATGACAAGTGGACATAATGACAAGTGGACATAATAAGTGGACATAATGACAAGTGGACATAATGACATGTAGACATAATGACATGTAGACATAATGACATGTAGACATAATAACTTGTGGATACAATGACATGTGGACATAATGACATGTAGACATAATGACATGTAGACATAATGACAAGTGGACATAATGACAAGTGGACATAATGACATGTGGACATAATGACATGTGGACATAATGACATATAGACATAATGACATGTGGAAACAATGACATGTGGACATACTGACATGTAGACATAATGACATGTAGACATAATGACAAGTGGACACAATGACATGTGGACATAATGACATGCAGACATAATGACATGTGGACATAATGACATGTAGACATAATGACATGTGGACACAATGACATGTGGACATAATGACATGTAGACATAATGACATGTAGACATAATGACATGTAGACATAATAACTTGTGGACATAATGACATGTAGACATAATGACATGTGGACATAATGACATGTAGACATAATGACAAGTGGACGTAATTACAAGTGGACATAATGACAAGTGAAAATAATGACACTTGGACACAATGAATGTGGACATAATGACAAGTGGACATAATGACAAGTGGACATAATGACAAGTGGACATAATGACATGTGGACACAATGACAGGTGGACATAATGACAAGTGGACATAATGACATGTGGACACAGTGGTGCATGGACATAATGACAAGTGGACATAATGACAAGTGGACATAATGACAAGTGGACAGAATGACAAGTGGACATAATGACATGTGGACATAATGACAAGTGGACATAATGACATGTGGACACAGTGGTGCATGGACATAATGACAATTGGACATAATGACAAGTGGACATAATGACATGTGGACATAATGACAAGTGGACATAATGACATGTGGACACAGTGGTGCATGGACATAATGACAAGTGGACATGATGACAAGTGGACACAATGACAAGTGGACATAATGACAAGTGGACATAATGACATGTGGACACAATGACATGTGGACACAGTGGTGCATGGACATAATGACAAATGGACATAATGACATGTGGACACAATGACATGTGGACACAGTGGTGCATGGACATAATGACAAATGGACATAATGACATGTGGACACAGTGGTGCATGGACATAATGACAAATGGACATAATGACATGTAGACATAATGACATGTAGACATAACGACATGTGGACATAATGACACTTGGACATAATGACGTGTGGACATAATGACACTTGGACACAATGACATGTGACACAATGGTGCATGGACACATTGATGCATGGACATAATGACAAGTGGACATAATGACCAGTGGGCATAACGACATGTGGACATAATGACACTTGGACACAATGACACTTGGACACAATGACATGTGGACACAGTGGCGCATGGACACATTGATGCATGGACATAATGACAAGTGAACATAATGACATACAGCCCCTACCGTGAAAGAAGCAGACTTCTGGCTAAGACATACCCGAGGTCCGTTTCTTAAACGCTAGGTAGACGAGGTTTTCAGGAGGTACCCTAGATAGGAACGTTTCTTTGTTCCACCTATCGGCAAACATGGCTAGGTATACGCTAGGTAATGCTAGCGAGGATCGAGAGGATCTTGAGGGCGAGTAAGCTGGCGCCAGTGCAAGTCGCTTTTGTGTTTAATGACGACTTCCTGTTTTTTATAGTGTCATAATATACGTTGTATGTTGGCTGAAAATCTACTTCCGTCTCGCAGCCATCTCCTAGCACGTTCATGTCATGCTGATAACTGAGACAGATTGTGATGAACAGATAAGTGCATAACGTCTTCTGAAAAATGCATGTGTTACATATTTTAATATTGTGCTTCATGATTCGACCTCTCCTGTGGGGATGCCGTGGACTCTTTCAGTCTAAGTATTAGCCCCCACCTTCTGGAAATTCTGTGCTGGAAATTTCCTCTTTTCTGTCACTTTCATTGTTGCTTTCTTTTGTTCTCCTTTGCTTCCTGTTATTTCTTCCTATCATTCTCTGCCTTGCTGGTCTGTTTACCTGCATGTGCTCGATAAAGTCTTACGTATTTTCTCTTAAAATTGATAACTGAATCCATGTATCAAGTGCGTTTTTGGCGCTAGGGAAATGACATATGCAGAAGCAATTTTAGGTAACTTAGGCCCGTTTATATATGTTTTGGTGTCCTTAGTTATGTTTAACTTTGCATTCAGTTATTTTTTAAATCCCCTTTGTGATAAATTGAACGGAGTGGTTAACGCCAGGGTCAACCCTTACATTGTGTATGCGAATGCATTGATATGTGTACTTAATTTTGTTTTCCTTTTGTTTTTTTTCCGGGGACATCTCGATACGTCCCAGGTTCGACGCGTCCCAGGTTGACGTGTGTGTGTGTGTGTGTGTGTGTGGTTGTGCGCGCGCGCGTGTGTGCATGTGTGTATGTGTTGTGCAGCTGTGTGTATGTGTGCGCACGTGCGCGTGCTTGCGCTTGTGTTTGTATGTGTTGCGCGCGTGCGCGTATGTTTGTGTGTGTGCGCGGGTATGTGTGTGTAAGTGTGTGCGCGCACGCGCGCGCGTGTGTGTCGTTATGGGCGAGCGCATACACACACACACACACACATATACACACACACGCGCGCGCGTGCACACACATACACACAAAAACATACACGCGCACAACACACACACACACACACACGCATGTACAATCACACACGCGCGCGCGCGCGCACATACACATACCTGCATAACACATACACACATACTACACACGCGCGAGCGCACAACCACGCACACGCGTGCGCGCGCGCACACACACACACACACATAGACACAGCTGCACAACACATGCACACACGCGCACGCGCACAACCACACACACAGACACGCGCGCGCTCGTGTGCATCAGCCTGGGACGTATCGAACCCGGGACGCATCGAACCTGGGACGTGTGGAGATCTACTCGATTTTTCCTGTTGAAGTTTTGTAGTTTTGAAATGGTTATAGCCCTGATATGGCTCTACGCCGTCGGCTGGGTTTTAACCTTTGATTCCTGCACCCTGTCCGTCAGCATCCTGGATCATCTACCATGCCAGCAAAGCAAAATCTTAACTTTTCGATCCTCTCATCCTATCCGCAGCTTCCTGCAGGAAGTTCGTGGATAAGGTGAGGGGATCAAAGAGTTAAGAGCAGGAAGTTCGTGGATATAGGTGAGGGGATCAAAGAGTTAAGTGCAGGAAGCTGTGGATAAGGTGAGGGGTCAAAGAGTTAAGTGCAGGAAGCTGATGGATAGGTGAGGGGTCAAAGAGTTAAGTGCAGGAAGCTGATGGATAGGGTGAGCGGTCAAAAAGTTAAGTGCAGGAAGCTGGTGGATAAGGTGACGGGATCAAAGAGTTAAGTGCAGGAAGCTGGTGGATAGGGTGAGGGGTCAAAGAGTTAAGTGCAGGAAGCTGGTGGATAGGGTGAGGGTCAAAGAGTTAAGTGCAGGAAGCTGGTGGATAGGGTAGGGGTCAAAGAGTTAAGTGCAGGAAGCTGGTGGATAGGGTGACAGGATCAAAGAGTTAAGTGCAGGAAGCTGGTGGATAGGGTGAGGGGTCAAAGAGTTAAGTGCAGGAAGCTGATGGATAGGGTAAGGGGTCAAAGAGTTAAGTGCAGGAAGCTGATGGAAAGGTGAGGGGTCAAAGAGTTAAGTGCAGGAAGCTGATGGATAGGGTGAGGGTCAAAGAGTTAAGTGCAGGAAGCTGATGGATAGGTGAGGGGTCAAAGAATTAAGTGCAGGAAGCTGATGGATAGGGTGAGGGGTCAAAGAGTTAAGTGTAGGAAGCTGGTGGATAGGGTAAGGTGGTCAAAGAGTTAAGTGCAGGAAGCTGGTGGATAGGGTGAGGGGTCAAAGAGTTAAGTGCAGGAAGCTGGTGGATAGGGTGAGAGGTCAAAGAGTTAAGTGCAGGAAGCTGGTGGATAGGATGAGGGGGTCAAAGAGTTAATTTTTTTGCAGTTGGTGGATAGGGTGCAGTGGTGAAAGGATTAAACAAAAAATAACAAATAACAATAGCACGCCTTTTTTGTTTTTTTCGTGCTTTCGCCACTTACTATCTCGTCACTCGCGAACTATCCTGCCAGCGGGTAATCAGAACGAGTACCACGAATCGCACGCAGACCATGCAAACCAGTAACGCCGTTGTCGGTTGTTTCAACAACAGCGATGCAAATTCAACGCTGTATTCAAGTTTCCCTGTTGTGCTCGCTCACGTAGTAAACGAAACGGCGCCTGACGCTGCAAGCCTTTGGACACGCAGAACAACACGACTTATGAAATCTATGTTGTAGGGGCTCCAAAAAGGTCAAACGCAGACGGCTAGTCTGTAAACAAAGATACTTTATTTTTGTTTTGTTCGTTCGGGTTTTTGTTTTGTTCGTTCGGGTTTTTGTTTTTTTTGTTTTTCTCTTCTACTCAATCAGTTTGCTATAAATTATATTTGTAAAGCTCTGTTTTCCAAACTGAGTGGGACTGTGTATTGCATGAGACTTTTTTTTTTTTGGGGGGGGGGGTGGTTAGGGTTGGTTTGGTTTCATTGATTTGTGTGTGTGTGTGTGTGTGGAGCACGAGAAATGGTTTTGGTGAGCAGACCACATTTCTACTATGTTGTAGCACAGGCTGCATCTTCGTTGAGCGTGCACGGGGGGGGGGGGGGGGGTTCATGTTTCCAATTGTGGCCAGCCACTGACATGATTTACAGGTATCGTTAACCTGTATATGTGCGTAACACACTAAGCGAATTTCAAGCACGGGCTGGTTCACCGCACACGCTGACCTGGGAGTATGGACAAATCAACATCTTTTTTTTTTACCTAAACCAGGCAGAAGGGGTTTAAGTGGATTGAATCTAGAATCGTCTGAGTGGATTGAATCCAGAATCTTCCCATCAGAAGTCCAACGCTTACCCCCACTCCCATTCCACCCCCACCCTTATACTACCGCATCCTGGATGGTTTACAGGTCAGGTGTGTGATGCTAGTAGAGTGTATTGCGTACTTGTCCACACACTCCCATTTTCCGTTCTCTTCCATAGGGCAAAATATGATATAGCTGTGACAACGTGATAAGGCATGCTCCTGGTTGCACCACTCTGAGGCAGTTAAAATTAATAGTCCTTGCGTAGATGATCAGACGTGATATGCATACATATAATATAAAGGCTGAAGTGTCTCTTGGATTGGGCATAGAAGACTGTGGTTTGAGGCAGTGAAGTGTTGGTGGTGGATGTCTACGGTATTGGTTTACTTTTTTATGTGAAGGTGAGTGGTTGTTCTTATACACGTACTAGGTCTTTTAAAATACATAACGCTGTATCTGACTGATTGACATAGTATCTCTGCCTCTGTGTCTATCTGTCTGTTTCTCTAACTCTCTTTTCTCTCTTCTCTTTCTCGCTGTCTCTGCTATCTTTCTCTGTCTCTCTGAATCTGTCTACCTATCTGCCTGTCTGTCTGTCTCTGTATGATGTTTGTATCTCTGTCTCTGTATCTCTCTGCCTGTCTGTTTCTCTAACTCTCTTTCTCTGTCTCTTTCTCTCTGTCTCTGTCTCTATCTTTCTCTGTCTCTCTGAATCTGTCTGCCTATCTGCCTGTCTGTCCTCTGTATGTGTATGTATTTGTCTCTGTCTCTGTATCTCTCTGTCTGTCTCTCTTTTCTGCCTCTGTCTCTCTATCGCTGTCAGGTTTGATGTCTTGAGTTCAATCCCGGCAAGCAAAATCAAAAGTAGCCTGTTGGTTTCCTGATTTCCATCCTCTTCTATAGGACAAAATGAAAAAAAAATGTGACAACGTGATAAGGCATGCTCCTGGTTGCACCACTCTGAGGCAAAAGAATAAATGTGACCTTCCACCACGAAATCAGTCTTAACTAGCATTTTGGGCATTTTAAGATATACTTATCACTTGAAAGTGTACATTCTGGTGATTATTTTGGTACTTGAATAAAGCTTGTACTAAAACAAATGTAGAAGTTATGTATGTTTAAAGTCATTAAGTTGTATGACGGCCATTTTGAGAAAACGGCCTCTAAAGTTTTTGTGTGCTGTCCTACACATTTTCCTTAAATTTCTTTATTTGGTGGCTTTGACCCACTTTGTTTCTAATTTCAGCTGTCATTATTTGAAAGGTGCACCAAAGAGCTTCCCATCAGTATATTACATGTGCGGGATGCTGTACAGGTTACGGTTCATAATAAGAGACAAAAATAGGTATTTTGGGAAGGAAATTGCCTTCTTTCTGCTGCGATCAGTGCATTAAAATACCATTTTAAATTGATTGATAACAATTTTTCAAGAAAAACATTTTCTGTGGGAGATAGATTATAGTCTACAGAAATCAATTTTGATGAAAAAATGGTCAAAATACCCCAGATCAGTCACCTTTTCAATTATTTAGTGCTGTTCGACTGATTGCGAGTTAAGACTGATTTCGTGGTGGGAGGTCACAAATATTCCTTGCGAAGATCATCTGACTTCCTTCCAAAGAACGTGATATACATACATATATATAAAAGGCTGAAGTGTCTCTTGGATTGGGCAAAGAAGACTGTGGGTTTGAGGCAGTGAAGTGTTGGTGGTGGATGTCTACGGTATTGGTTTACTTTTTATGTGAAGGTGAGTGGTTGTTCTTATATACGTACTCGGTCTTTTAAAATACATAACGCTGTTTCTGACTGATTGACATAGTATCTCTGCCTGTGTCTATGTCTCTGTCTGTCTGGTCTGTCTGCTGCGTCTGTCTTCTTTCTCTTTCTCTCTCTCTTGTATTTCTCTTGTATTTTTCTCTCTTTCTATCTGTCCTGTCTCTCTCTCTGTCTGTCTCTCTGTATATGTATATCTCGCTCTCCTTTTCTCTCTCTCTCCATCTCACTCTCTCTCTCTCTCCCCTCTCTTTTTCTATCTGTTTATCTGTCTTGTCTGTCTCTCTGTTTATCTTCTATCTCTTTCTGTCTCTGTCTGTCTGTCTCTTTCCTCTCTCT
Source organism: Monoplex corrugatus (assembly GCA_030674185.1). NCBI lineage: Eukaryota > Metazoa > Mollusca > Gastropoda > Littorinimorpha > Ranellidae > Monoplex > Monoplex corrugatus. Next base: position 30,922,186 of record JAPXFY010000027.1, on the reverse strand, counting down.
GTGTATCTATCTCTCTGTATCTGTTTCTTTGTCTGTCTGTCTGTATCTATCTTTGTCTGCCTCTCCGTCTGTCTTTCTCTCTCTCTCTCTCTCTTCTGCCTCTGTCTCTCTATCGCTGTCAGGTCAGATGTCTCGAGTTCAATCCCTGCAAGCACAATCAAAAGTAGCCAGTTGACTGCCTGATTTACAACTCCAGTCGTTCTGTCAGTGTCATCCAACTGTTTCATAGGCACTGTTACTCCATCCCCCTCCACCTCTCCCTTACTCACTGCCCTTCTCCAGTTTAAGGCCTTGCTAACGTATTGGGCTTTCCGCAGTCTCAAGGGGTCTGCCTGATAGTTGCCGGCAGATCTGAATGGTGGCTACCAGCCTAGATTTTTTGGGGACTCGTGTGTCTTTCGAATACCACAAGTTGGTTCTCTGTTGCTTTGCTTGTGGATAGGGTGAGGGAGTCAAAGGATTAAGTTTTGGCATTTGGTGGATAGGGTGCGGGAGTCAAACGGTTGATACAACAAGACAAGACAGGCGCAAATTGTCGGCCAACTGGCCTTTGTCAAGCTTAAAATCACAAACAAACAAACACCAAATACAAGGAGTACGAGAAAAAGTCTGAAACTTCCCTGCTGCTTTGTCCAACGTTTATCTTCTTCTTCTGGTTCCTGTTTGCTTGAACGCAGGCAGTCACACTTGTTTTGGGTTCTTCAAGAGCGTCAGTTTGGACTTACCCTAGTCCTCGTGGTCGGGTGTCATGGGCAGTTGGTTTGGGAATCAGAATCAGAAATTTTCATTCAGCAAGTCCCAAGCCCCATTTGAAGGGGTGTGAACACATTAGATAAAATAAATAGATAAATAAACAAACAAACGAATAAATAAATAGATAAATAAATAAAATATAAATAATAAATATAATAAAAATAAAATAAATAAAATAAATAAATAAATGAATGAATAAATGAATAAATAAATACATAAATAATGAATAATAAATAAATAGATAAATAAATAAACAAATGAATGAATAAAAAAATAAATAAACAGATAAACAATAACATTTCTGTCAATTATAATGATATGAGTAATGATAACAATAATGATGAACATGGTAATAATAATGGTAGTGATAACAAAATTCCAAAAGAAGATTATGATGATAATAATAATAATAAATGATAATAATCACCACCACCATCATCATCACCATCATCATTATCATCATCATCATAATCATAATAGTAATAATAATAAATAATAATAATAATAATAATAATAATAATAATAATAATAATAATAATAAATAATAATAATAATAATACACCAGAACAAAATTTGTGTGCACCGAACCGGTACCGACATAGCAGTAAATGCACGTTTTTTACCAGGTGTTGTTTCAACTACAAATGTCGCAAAACTTTTCAAGCTCCCCCAACCCCCCTCCCCCCCCCCCCCCCCCACACACACACTTTATCCAATGCCCCAGCCATTATTTTCACGATTTATGGCTCATGGTTGATGCCCTCTACAAACATTTCTTTTGTTCTTTTTGTGGTTTTCTCTCTTTCTCTGTTTATACATATAAGTTCATGTATACGTACGTGATCTTATTGAGGTAGATTTGTAATATCATATACGCGTATTAAATTGTCCACGTGCGCGTGCGCACACACAGACACACACACACATTCAAATGCAGAAACACACCCATATACACGCAGACACAGAAACATACACACGCGCATACACACATAAACACACACACACATTCACACAGACACAGACACACAAGCATACACACATACTTACACACACACAGGCACACACATACACACACGCACACACACAGATACACACATACACACACGCACATACACACACACACACACACACACGCACACACACAGATACACACATACACACACGCACATACACACACGCGCGCGCGCGCGCACACACACACACACTCACATACACACACACACACACACACACACACACAAATACATGCTGACAGGCACTAACTTTTTCACACTATATAGTATAGGGTTCCTATGAAACAAAAGCAGACAAAAATAAACGACTGGCTTATTTTACTGTTGTAGTCTACTGGTACCAGGAAGTGTCACAAACACACACGCACACACACACACACGCACGCACACACGCACGCACGCACGCAGCACGCACACACACACACACACACACACACACACACACACACACACACACACACACACACAATGTTGGTTGATTTTTTTTAATCTGTTCGGATTTTTGTCTAAGATGCCAGTTTTCCCGTTTTTTTTTAATTTTGAATTTATTTTCACGCTATGCAGACGGTATATTACTGCATAGTCTGCATATTCCTTCTTCGGTGGGTGAGCACGCTGGGTGTTTTCCCAGTTTCCTTGCCCCACAACGGACACTGATATAACTTAAAGGATGTTTAAATGTACCTACAAATCAGCGGTACTGCACCTATTAATACATTGTAAAAATATCTTCTTGACCATTTCTAAATGTACACCCCTGCGCGACCTCTCCATTTTGATTTTGATAGTAGTTGTCTAAAAACTTTCTTCAAGACAAGTGTACCACAGTTGGTCGTCATTGTTTTTTTTATTTTCTGTGTCTGATCCATACAACTTGAAAGATCTCAACCCCCCCCCCCCCACCCCCTCGTCTATTCGACAGTCACAAACTCTTGTCTTCCTTCAAATCTAGCTTGAAAACGTACCTTTTTTTATTTATCCAGCAGTGATTTCCCCTGTCTGTGTGTTCACTTTTATAGGCCATTTTATGAGGAAAGGGAAATTAGAGCACCTGGTCACAACAAGGAAAGCTGGAGGAGAAGAGAACACCAGGTAGACCCAGGGAGAAAATATTGGACGGACTTGTAGGGTGGCTGAGGACAGAGAGGTTGGGAGATGTACTTACAGCGATAAGGGATAGATGCGTATGAAGGGCCATGATCGCCAACGCCATGCGGCAGGGCACATGATGATGATGATGGTGATATGTTCACTCTTTTTCTCCATTGCCCTCTCGTCCTCCTCCCCCAAGTTTGCTTATGTGCTTTGTGCCCTGGAGTTCTGGTCGTTTTGGGTGATTGCTTTGGTGAATGGTGAGAGTGCGAGCTTTGGTTTGATTCCTATATCAAGACTTGGCGCCTTATTAATACCCATGTTGTTGTTGTTTTTGTTTTTGTTGTTGTTGTTGTAAGTTGACTTGGGAGATCGAAAAAAAAATCTTTTACTCAGTAGGCAGGAGGTACCCAGAAAGAATCGAACTCTAGATCCTCCACTTAGACATATGGCGTTTTCCCCACACGACTTCTGTGCCCGTCCAAACGTACTTACAGATTGATAAACGCAGCGTACGTGTTCGAGAGTACTCGTAGGAATTTACAGTGGGTTAGTGAGAAGACTTTTTTTTTTCTTCTCATTTTTGTTTTTACTAGCAACACATGTTTACATAACATTCTAAAAGCACATCTACAGGCACAGTAACCCACCATTGTTCACTTGAAACAATCGCTTTTTTTTTACATAAAGTTTATTTTCGTGCCAGATTCTTTACAGTTTTTTTTCCAGAATTCATTTTCTTTTGTGAGTTGATCGGATGAAAAATAAATCGGGATATGCATGTATCGTTTCTGGGATTAACATTTGATCCTTGGAACATAATGTTCACTGATACTCTGGCACATGTTGAAAATAAACTCAGCTTTTAAAGCTGCAGACATATTTACATTAAAAAATGGTTGTATAGGAGTTGAAGCACTAATGTCTGCGACCGCTGTACCATTTGTTTTAGTTTGGCCAATGTCTATATAGCCTATGGGTTTTGTATTTTATACTAGTATTGTATCAGTCTATCATTGGAGCAATCTTGGTTAGTTTGTAATGACGTGTGTATCTGAGTATTTCATCTTCGAAAATAATAAAAGAAAAATAGATAAATAGAAATACAAAATATGAAAAAGATTAAAATGAAAACACAACTAGCCATTAAGTATAAACTTGTTTCACGTCAGAGAAAACCCTCAGTAAATATTTACTCGTAGCCTTTGCTACCTTATCAACATGAAGGAAATATTCCATAGTCATAGCTTCTCTAGTCTATATCCATCTTTGAGAGAAAAAAAAGGGATAAATGGATACATGAAAAAAAATCAGAGATAAGCGCGCGTGCGCGCACATGCACACACGCACACACACATACACGCGCGTGCGCGCGAATAAAACAAACAAACAAAACAAACGAACGAACAAACAAACGAACACGCACACATACAAATTCACCAACCAACATAGACTCAAAACAAGACCAAACGAAACAAAATGTGGCCTTCTTTTTTTTTCATAACTTTCGTTTTTGCAGTAGCACGCCTCGGCTGAACAGCACAGCGAATTATTAACTAATTTTTATGCCTCCACAGTGTTTCTTTTCTTTGTGCTAACAATGCTGTGTCATTTGCTAATTGTTTTACCTTGCGTTCTGTGCTGTATGAAACATTTTCATTCCATTCCTATCCTGTTTATGTTATTATTTGTAATCTTAACTATTAGTATTTCTACCAATACTATAAAACAGCGGTGAGAAGGGGCACCCTTGCCTGATTCCGCAGTTTATAGAAAAGGGTTAAAGTATCTATCCAACATGGTTATTCCCGCTGAATAGATCAGTGCCCAGTATGTTAATCCACTGTCCAACCTGGTGACCAGATTTTAAGAGTTTGAAAATCTGAAATCAAAGATTTTTCGATGTAGACTCGAATGCCTTTTTGAAGTCTAAGGCGATCATAAATCAAAATTATCCTGTATTGTTTAGATATTCGGTCACGCCATCTATAGTTATTATTGCTATCATGTTTTTTTTCCTTTAAAACAGCTGGCCTGGTCATAGTTTATCAGTCTGCCAGTGTGCATTACTTAATCTAGCTGCCAAGGCTTTAGCAAGGGTCTTGTAGTTTGCAATAGTGATTGGTCTTCAGATATTCAAACTGTCACATTCTTGTTCTTTTCCATTATGTGACAAAGTGATTTTTTTTTCGGGTAAAAGACATTGTTTCATTTTTCAAACGATTCATTAATAGATAGAACTACTACATTTTTAGATTTGTTCCAGAAAAAAAATCATGAATTCTATCGTAAGGATGTCACTACAAGGTGATGTGCTATTTTTCATTGACCGAGAGCGCTGGTTGCTTTTACTGTGGTAATCATACTTTCACATAATGCTGCATCATTTTCTTCTACTTGTTGGATTTTCTCTTATTCTAGAGCTTTCTGAATCTTGAATAATGATTTTTGGCTATGTACACTGTTATACAAATCTTTACAGTACTTAACAACCACATCAAAAACATCTTCTTGTTTGGCATTATATTTTCGTTATTTTTTGTTA
>JAPXFY010000027.1:30909283-30911783 GCA_030674185.1 Monoplex corrugatus | reverse complement strand
TGCATGTACATGTAATTTAAAGATTAAATATTCCAAATTTGACGAAAATTAAAAATTGACAAAAATCGACCCATAACACCTTTTCCGGGCGTCTACGGTTTTCGCTGCCTGCGAGTTAGGACTCATTTCGTGAAAACGGGTCACATATCTTTAGATTATGTGCGCCAGTGCATTAATATGTGTACTTACTTTTCTTTTCCAGTTGTTATTGTTTTTCTTTTTTCTTTTTCGGTAAGATATGGTGTATATTTTGAGATAGGTTATAGCCCTGGTATGGCTTTGCAAAGTCAGCTGGCTTTACATCACAATAACAGTGACAATAATCAGCCGTTGTTGGTGTATGATTATTTGTGCACGTGTATCAGTAATGTTTATTTTAATTAGTGTGACGACAAAACAGAAGCTATCCTCATTGGCACCCGTCAGAAACTTTCTCAGCTGCCTCCTCTTTCTCTCCCATTATGTAACACATCAGTCCCAATTTCTGATTCAGCTAAAAACCTTGGTGTCTGCATTGACTCTACCCTCTCCATGAACAACTTTGTTTCTCAAACTGCCAGATCCTGCTACTATCATCTCCATCGTATAAAGCTGATCAGGAAGTATCTCTCTGTCGAAACAACTGCAAAACTCGTTCTCTCCTTCATAATGTCTCGCATTGACTATTGCAATTCACTCCTGTCTGGTCTTCCTGCCTCCACCATTCACATCCTACAGCGCATTCAAAACAATGCTGCACGCCTTGTACTCAAAAAGAAAAAAGCTGACCACATATCTCCTCTCCTGGCACAACTTCACTGGCTCCCTGTATCAAAGCGCATACAGTACAAACTAGACACCATGTGCTACAAAAGCCTCAATAACGCAGCCCCCGATTACCTGTCAAGCCTACTTGAGATCTATCTTCCCTCACGTACCCTCCGCTCTGCCTCTGATCCTCTGACTCTTCGCTTTCCACGCACTAAGTTCAATACCTATGGTCCACGAGCCTTCTCTGTTTCTGGTCCACTCTCCTGGAACAAACTTCCTCTCTCAGTCCGTCAGCAACCTACTTTTGTCTCCTTCAAGTCCGCTCTCAAAACTCACCTTTTCTCTCCTGCATAAAATCCTAACCTCACTCAACCCTCCCCTCTGCAGCCTGTCTCCGCTCGGAGGGAATCACATGGTTATAATATATAATTGTATGCTATGCTCTCTATAATTTTCCATTGCTTTTATTCTTGCTTTTATTGCTTTTATTCTTTCTCCCCATTTATAGCCATGCGTGTGTGTGTGTGTGTGTGTGTGTGTGTGTGTGTGTGTGTCTGTATGTGTGCGTGCGTGTGTGTGCGAGCGTGCGTGCCTGCGTGTGTGTCTGCTTCAGCGCTTAGATTTGATTTTATCAAGATTTTGCGCTATATAAATAAATATTGTAATTATTATTACATCAGTGCTTCTGTTTGCAGTGCACTTCGTGTCTTGTAAACGTGCAACGCACCGTGAGTACAAATAAGTTTTACAGACTGGTGATATTTACATAAAAGATTCATTATGATATTTTATGTGTACGAAAGTTTACATTATTCCTGTTCCTTTTTTTCCCCCAGCGAAATGGAATTCGTGTAAAGTTCGTACTGCTCTCCCTTGCGGAAATCGCATCGCCGCGGTTACTGCGTCACCAATGTGTCTGTGCGCATTCATGACAATTAAAGGACACATACGTTCGTTATTTCTTTTAACGTCTAGACGGCAAAAAAGTAAATAGATAAATAAATAGATAAATAAATAAATAAATAAATAAATAAATAAATAAATAAATAAAATGAAATGAAACAAAATAAAGTAAAATAAAACGAATGGACAAGAAATAGATAAATAAATAAACATTGAAATAAATAAGTAAAGAATATAGAGACACATACGAATACGACGTACGTGTCTTTTTACCCGTGAAAATTATTTTTGCCTCAACATTCTCTTCCAGGGACAGCCAACTGTTTTCGTTATCGTTCGATCTTAAACGTAGCACGAGTACGAGGTTCAGTTTGGCCTTCAAGCTGGTGGTGTTCTAGTCCTTGTTCAAGAGGGGTTTGAAGAGTGTGCACACACAACTGATTTTGCTGAAAACAAATCAAAAACAGAACAGAAAACAGGCAACAAAACAGAAAAAAAAGAAACGAAGCGAAACGAAAAAGCAAAGAAAAAAAAAATTAACAGACAACTCATCATCATCATCAGGTGCGCGCCCTGCCGCATGGCGTTGGCGACCATAGACTTCCAACCATCTCTATCTCTCGTTGCCCCCAGCATCTCCCCCACCCTCCTCATCCCCGGCCACTCTGCAAGTCCGTCCAGCATTCTCTCCCTGGGTCTATCTGGTGCTCTCTTTCCCTCCAGCTTTCCCGTTGTGACTAGGTGCTCCAAATCCCCCTTCCACATAAAATGGCCTATAAATGTTGCTTGTCTTTTCCTAATCTTCCTTATGAGTGATCTACTTGTGTCTGCCTCCATCAAGACTGTC
>JAPXFY010000027.1:30901783-30906783 GCA_030674185.1 Monoplex corrugatus | reverse complement strand
ATATGCCCTGGTGCCCACGAACCAGATCCCAAAGCTATGGGTGAAAAGCTTCACTGCCTTGTGGACATCTCGGGAGAGAGTAAGGCTAGCGGAGAGACCGTACACAAACCGATGGAAGGCAACGGGAAACCACCATCGTAATTTTCCCAGGTTACTCATGGACAGAAACAGAAAAATGGAAAATGAAGACAACGAGGTAAATAGGTGCTCCTGTGGAGCAACTTCGTCCGGTAGGGACCATCATGCGGCACAGGTGACACCAGACTGTCAGCAAGTTATTGCGACCAAACCCCCTAAACTCGGATTTAAAAACATCGAAGTTGCAACATGGAATATAAGAACACTGTTACAGAAGGGTAAATTAGAAAATATCAAAACGGAGATGGAAAGGCTTAAAATTGGTATTTTAGAACTAGGGGAAGTGAGATGGAAGGGGGCAGGCATGATAACATCAGGAGAATACACAATGATATACTCTGGTGGTAATTCACATGAAAGAGGACTAGGCATCATGATGGACAAAGACAAATCAAAAGCAGTTAAGGGATACTGGGCTGTGTCCAGCAGAGTTTTACTGGTCAAATTAGGAGGCAAACCATTTGATATCAACATCATTCAGGTGTACGCACCAACATCCACAAGTACTCACGAAGACATCGACAACTTCTAGGAAGTATTAGAGATCAAAGTCTATTGTAATAATGGGAGATTTTAATGCTAAAGTGGGACAGGATAGTGTGGAAGATATAGTTGGACCTCATGGCCTTGGTAAGCAAAATGAAAGGAGAGAGAAACTTGTAGAATGGGCACAGATAAATGAGTTCATAGTAGGACACACCTGGTTTGAGCAGCCTAATAGAAGAAAATGGACTTGGATGAGTCCAGGAGATAATACCAAAAATCAGATTGACTACATTCTGATCAACAAAATATTTAGAAATTCTTTACTGTCAGCAAAAACACTACCATGCGCAGACTGCAACAGCGACCACAATCCTGTAGTGGGAAGATTTAGACTGAAATTGAGGAAAAGGAAACAGACCAAAAACAACATCAAACAAAACCTTGGACTCTTAAGGACAGATGAAGTGATACGTAAAAAATGTAATGTACATGTTCAAAACAAATTCAGTGCTCTGGAAGACGTTGGTGACAGCGAGGAACAATGGACAAAGTTGAGAAATTCGATAAATGAAGCCTGTGAAGAAATCCCTAAGGCAGACAGAAAAGCAAAAAAGAGCTGGATGACTAATGAAATTTTGGGCTTGATGGAGGAAAGAGGAAGGCAAAGAGAAACGAGGAGACATACAGGAAGATAAACAAGGAGATCAGGAATAGGTGCAATGAAGCTAAGGAAGCTTGGCTGAAAACAAAGGGCAAAGATTTGGAAGACCGACACAAAACGGATCCTCAGGGTATGTACAGACGAATTGAAGAAATTGTCCACAGGAAAAATACATGCACATCAATTGGTTGCTTGAAATCGAAAGATGGCACGCTTATCATGGAAAAAGACAATATATTAGACAGATGGGGAGAGTACATTAAAGACCTTTTTCAGGATGACAGAAACGAAGAACACATTATAAAAAAGAACTTTGAAGGACCACCCACACTGAAAAAGATGAAACCAGAAAAAGCCCCAGGACCAGACAACATTACTACAGAGATGATTGAAGCCCTGGAGGAATTTGGCATAGAAAAACTAACAGTCCTCCTAAATGAACTTTACGGCACTGGAAAAATCCCCAAAGATATGTCAAAATCAATTTTCATTGCACTTCCAAAGAAGACAGGGGCTATATAATGCGAACTCCATCGCACAATCAGTTTGATGAGTCATGTAACAAAATCCTGTTAAGAATAATCATGATGAAGACAAGGAATAGAATCAAAAGAGAAATAGCAGAAGAACAGTGTGGATTTGTGGAGGGGAAAGGAACTATTAATGCCAAAACATCCTAAGAACTATCATAGCGAGGTCAATTGAGATCAATAAGGATTTGTATGTATGCTTTGTTGACTACACCAAGGCTTTCGATCGGGTAAGACATGATGTATTGATCATGGAGAGACTCAATGTTGACGGAAAAGATCTACGAATAATCCGAAATATGTACTGGGAACAAACAGCTGCAATGAGAATAGAAAACAATGTAAGCTCTTTCCAAAACATCAAAAGAGGAGTCAGACAGTGTTGTGTTTTGTCACCAGATCTGTTTTCACTTTACAGCGAAAACATCATGAGAAACCTAGAAGAAGACCCTGGATTAAAGGTTGCAGGGAAAATGATAACATTCGATACGCAGATGACACCGTGCTAATTGCAGAAAATGAAAGGGACCTACAAAACCTTGTGAATATACTAGAAATAGAAAGCAAAGGTAAGGGGCTGGAACTAAACAGCAGGAAGACTGAAGTCATGGTGATCAGTAAAAAACATGAAATCCCCTCATGCAAAGTAAGAGCAAATGGCACAACCTTGAGAGACAGGTTGATAGATTTAAATTCCTGGGAACGATCATTTCATCAGACGGCAGATGCACATCAGAAATAGCCGGCAGAATCGGCCAAGCCAAAACAGCATTCAAGAAGATGAAAAGCATTCTTACCAACAAATGCCTATCAGTTAACATCAGGAAGAGAGTTCTTGAATGTTAAATAGAACTAATACTGTTGTACGGATGTGAGGCGTAGACAGTCAACAAGCAAAGCCAGAACAAGATTGAGACATCCGAGATGTGGTTTCTAAGAAGAATGTTGAGAGTTCCATGGACAGCAAAGAAAACAAACGAGGCAGTCTTGATGGAGGCAGACACAAGTAGATCACTCATAAGGAAGATTAGGAAAAGACAGGCAACATTTATAGGCCATTTTATGAGGAAGGGGGATTTGGAGCACCTGGTCACAACGGGAAAGCTGGAGGGAAAGAGAGCACCGGGTAGACCCAGGGAGAAAATGCTGGACGGACTTGCAGAGTGGCTGGGGACGAGGAGGGTGGGGGAAATGCTAGGGGCAACGAGAGAGAGACAGATGGAAATCCATGATCGCCAACGCCGTGCGGCAGAGCACCTGATGATGATGATGATGACGGTCTGAGACATTCACAGTGGACAAAGAAGCTCTGGAACAGCATCTTCATCATCATCATCATCGTGGTCGTCATCATCGTCATCGTCTCGTCGTCGTAATCATCATCATCATCATCGTCGTCGATGTCGTCATCATCGTTGTCATCATCATCATCATCATCACCATCGTCGTCGTCGTTGTCATCACCATCACCACCACCACCACCACCACCACCACCATCCATCATCATCATCATCATCATCATCATCATCATCATCATCATCATGTGCCTTGCTGCGTCACGTTTGCAATCAAGGCCCTCCAAACGAATCTATCCCTTGTCGCTGCAAGTACATCTCCCAACCCTCTCCGTCCTCAGCCACCCCGCAAGTCCGTCCAATATTTTCTCCCTAGGTCTACCTGAGTGTTCTCTTTCCCTCCAGCTTTCCTGTTATGACCAAGTGCTCTAATTTCTCTTTCCTCATGAAATGTCTTAGAAATGTTTCTTGTCTTTTCCTAATCTTGTTTTTAATGATCTTGTGTTTGCCTCATTCAAGACTGTCTTGTTTGTTTTGTTTGCTTTCTACGGAACTCTCAACATTCTTCTTAGAAACCACATTTCAGTTGCCTCAATTTTGTTCTGACTTTGCTTGTTGACTATCCACGCCTCACAACCGTGCAAGAGTAACGGTTATACATTACGCCCGAGAATATATAAGAAAATATTGTCTTCACCTTGTTGATAGACAGCTGAGCACTTGTTGCATTGACTTGGGGAGGGGGTCTTTCATATGAGACGAGATTATACAGAATAGCTACATGTGTAGTTCTGTTGTGAATCCGATCTTCAATTATACATTTATTTACTTTATACATATGTACCTTTTTCGAAGGTAAGATACACAGATACACATGTCATATACATGTAACTGAGATTTCTTCAAGGGTAGGCTGATAAAATACTAGTATGAAATATAGACTAGGTAAAACATAGTCTAGGTGGGGCCTCAGGACCTGGCCATTTCATGGGTTTATGTGCAAGCTGAAGGCTTGTGCCATGATCACCATACACGTGGCACCTGTGACATTAGTGCAAATGGAATTCGTTCCGAGCTGGGAGACGTCTTGTTGAACGACTGAAAAAGAAACTGAAACTCGAGAACTCTCTTCCTGGTGTTAACTAACACAAGAACAGCATCTTTCGAAAACATATTTGACCCTCACAGCGAGGCATCACCTGAAATCCAGAGCTTGGCGCGGACTGCAGCACCAGGAAGAATCTTAACGACGTATCGCCAACGCTGGATGAATAAAACAAGTGAAGTAAATAGGAACCAGAAAAAAAAACACGAAAAAAGAGTAAGAATACGTATTTAATACAACAAAATAAAACAGGCGCAAATTTTCGGCCAACTGGTCTTTGCCAAGCGTAAGATCACGAACACCAGATACAAAATAGGAGAAAAAGACTGAAACTTCCCTGCTGCTCCGTCAGTGTGAGAAAAGGAATAAACTGACTAGATGACACCATAATGCGTTTTTGAGTAAATATAATGTCAGAGCGGAAGTCAGATGAATTCTGCAATTTGAAAAGAGGTCATGCCACATTAATATTCTTCTATCCTGAAGAGGGTCCAAGGCTAAAATTAAAACTATGATGCACAAAAACAATGTTCACCTGTCTTGAGGGTAGCTGCTGATATATGTCCTGCCCCGTCAGCTGTCTCCATCCCCTTCTGTCTACAGGGAGAAGAGCGGCAGACTGCTTCAAACGTTTGCCTGCCAATAACTAAATTCGAGGTTCCAGGGTTCGCTCCCCGTAGAGGCCTCAACTTTTCTCCTCAGTTTGACCGGAAAATCGAACTGAACGTCTAGTCCTTCGGAAGGGGACGAAAAACGAGTCGGACCCGTGTGCCTTCTGGCTGCGC
>JAPXFY010000027.1:30869283-30899283 GCA_030674185.1 Monoplex corrugatus | reverse complement strand
TCGATTAGAGGAGTGTGTGAAATACCGACGGCAAGCAGTTTCAGTATCTGAGGGATTAAAGCTGTGCTTGTTATTACATGTATATGCAATATTCATTTGTTTGTATAATAAATGCAATGGTATTGTAAAAAAAAAAAAAAAAAAAAAAAGTGTAGATAACTCGTCACATCATAGCTCCAAGAGAGAAAAAGAAAGGTTGTCTCCCTTATAAATATATGCACAGAGAAAAGAGAGAGAGAGAGGGGGGGGGGGGGGGGAAGCAGACAAAACAGACTTTTTAGTCAACAGAATAAGCTGACTAGACTAGCTAACTAAAAAAAAAAAAAAAAAAAGAAAGAAAGAAAAGAAACTTTGATGAGAAAGACATCGCAAGAAAAAAAAAAAAAAAAAGTAAAAAAAGATGTCTGGCATTGGGGAGCAGCCCAGCTGACACTCACAGAGTGCTCAGTCAGAAATTTGGTCCGGCTATTTTTTCTTCGGAATTCATTTTCTTACATTCGCTGGGTACTCTGTTAGTTCCCTCAGCGATTTCTCTACCCTTTGAGTAGTTCTGCTCACCTTCATGGGGATGCCGGGGACTCTTTCAGTATAAACAGTATCCCCACCTTCTGGAAAATCTGTGCTAGAAATGTCCTCTTTTCAATCACCCGCTTTGTTCCTCCTTTCCATTTTTTGTCATTTTTTTCCTATCATTTTCTGCCTTGCTGGTCCATTCACCTGTGTGTGTTCAATGAAGTCTTACGTACTTTCTCTTCAGGATTGATAATTGGGTACATGTCTTAAGTGCATCTTTGGTTCTTGGGAAGTGAGATACGCGAAAGCAATTTCAGGTTATTTAGACCCGTTCTCATATATGTTTTAGGGTCCTTAGTTATCAGGAAAAAAAAAACCACGAAAGAAGAATACGAACGCATATTTAATACAACAAGACAAGACAGGCGCAAATTTTCGGCCAACTGGCCTTTGTCAAGCGTAAGATTACAAACAAACAAACACCAGATACAAAAATTATGAGAAAAAGACTGAAACTTCCCTGCTGCTGTGTCCAATGTAAGAAAAGGAATAAACTGACTTAGTTTATTCCTTTTCTCACATTGGACACAGCAGCAGGGAAGTTTCAGTCTTTTTTGTCAGTTTATTCCTTTTCTCACACTGGAAGGAGCAGCAGGGAAATTTCAGACTTTTTCCTCATATTTTTGTGTCTGGTGTTTGTTTGTTTGTAATCTTACGCTTAAGAAAGGCTAGTTGGCCGAAAATTTGCGCCTGTCTTGTCTTGTTGTATTAAATACGCGTTCGTACTCTTCTTTCGTGTTTTTTTCTGGTTCCTGTTTGCTAGAACACGGGCAGTCACACTTGTTCGGGATGACCTTAGTTATGTTTAAATTTGTATTCAGACACGTTTTTTAAATCCCCTATGCGATAAATTGGACGGAGTGGTCAACGCCAGGGGCATCTACTTAGATTATGTGCTCTAATGCATTGATATAGCCGGCGTTAATAAAATTGAAAAGTAAACGTATTAGTCTTGCCAGCATCTTGTGGGAACCAGGCTGCCAAAATCATCATATTTGCCACAATGGTTGGAGCAAGGAAGCTGATAGGCTCATCTGCCTATAACTTCATGATACAGCTCTCGACTGATGGGAAGGAGAGAGGGCAAGAGCCTTAAAGGCAATGACAGAAACAGTTGAAAAAACAAAACAAAACAAAACAAAACAAAACAAAAAAAACAAACAAAACAAAACAAAACAAAAAAATCACTTTGATGTCGTCAAAGCGGAATATAAATAATTTTGATAATGCTTAAAAATTTTCTACCTACAACAGATGCCTGAAAACTAAGTCGTTGCGACATCCGTCACTAGGGCGACTCGGCTTTGACCTGCCTGACCACTTGGAGAAAAACATGTGGTGATAGCACAGAGGCTTCCAGGAGTCATGGCCTGGGTGTGACCTGGCCGCTTAGAGTGTAAAGAGTTCAGGGCCGTCTAGAGTTCCCAGTGTTTTGCTGTTACTATTTTACTTGAGCGTTGTGTCACACAGACTCATGTGAAGAATGTGGTGAGCATGATTTTATTCTATGTGGCGATTTTAACGCTAAAACTAGTCAGTGTCTGTTCTATTGTAACAATGAAGGATACAAATTTGACAATTCCACTGATAATGAGTACAATACCGTGTATGAAACCAGATATTCTCAGCCTGGTATGATGAAACAATTTCGGGAAAAAAGAACATGTTTGTGCTATTGTAACAATGCTGAGTTAAAATTTGACAGTTCCACTGATAATGAGTACGATACCCTGCATGAAACCAGATATTCTCAAACCAGTACGATGAAACGATTTCGGAAAAAACAAGCTTCTTTCTAGAAAAATGTGCATCTCTTGATTTGTATATTTGAAATGGATGTATAAAAGAGTCGAATCTTATTGCTTTTACTTATGTGTCTGTACAATAGGACTGGTATAGTAGATTATATTGCTGGATCCCGTTCGCTTGTCTCACATTTGACTGGATTCAAGAGAGATGACGGAACAGCTTCTGATCAGTTGCTTATAGAGGCAATATTGTTTTGCTTTACATGAAATTTAATGTGCGGAAAGAGTGACTGTTAGGAAAAGACCCCATATAAATCGAAAAAGTTGTTTGGGAAAGAGAAGAAAACGTCATCACAATCTACAAAGTCTTTCATCAAAGCAGTTTACTGATAATCTCTCATCAAAGCAATTTACCGATAGTCTCTCATCAAAGCAATTTACCGGTAATCTCTCATCAAAGCAATTTGCCGATAATCTCTCATCAAAGCAAGTTTACTGATAATCTCATCAAAGCAATTTGCTGATAGTCTCATCAAAGCAATTTATCTGTGGTCTCTCATCAAAGCAATTCACCGAGTCTCTAATCAAAGCAATTTACTGACAATCTTTCATCAAAGCTGTAGTCTCTCATCAAAGCAATTTACGGTAGTCTCTCATCAAAGTACTTTACTGATAGTCTCTCATCAAAGCAATTTACCGTAGTCTCTCATCAAAGCAATTTACCGATAGTCTCTCATCAAAGCAATTTACCGATAATCTCTCATCAAAGCAAGTTACCGATAGTCTCTCATCAAAGCAATTTACCGACAGTCTCTCATCAAATCAATTTACTGTAGTCTCTCATCAAAGCAATTTACCGACAGTCTCTCATCAAAGCAATTTACCGATATTCCCTCATCAAAGCAATTTACGATAGTCTCTCATCAAAGCAATTTACTTGTAGTCTCTCATCAAAGCAATTTATCGACAGTCTCTCATCAAAGCAATTTACCTGTAGTCTCTCATCAAAGCAATTTACCGACAGTCTCTCATCAAAGCAATTTACCTGTAGTCTCTCATCAAAGCAATTTACCTGTAGTCTCTCATTAAAGCAATTTACCGACAGTCTCTCATCAAAGCAGTTTACTGACAGTCTCTCATCAAAGCAATTTACCGACAGTCTCTCATCAAAGCAATTTACCGATGTATTAAACCAGGCAGCAAGGCTGATGTTAAGATTTGTATTGATAGAAGCAGGTCCCATTCGTCTAATCCCGCTTCGCCTATTCTTTGATGGTGTGACCAGCCTCATTTGCCCCTTGACAGTTTGACTATTTATTCCTTTTCGCCTACTCGCCATTCCTGTTTCGCTTATTCGGCCTCTCGCCCTCTAAAACACACCTTGCTCACAGGCACATGCATATGTGTACACTCCAAATATGGACTATGTTAAAATACTTAGGTGAAGCATCACATGAAAACCAGCTGAAGTACAAACCTTTAATTTCATACTTTTCTGCATTTTTGTTTAAGTGCAGTAACTGTACACTAACATAAAAGAACACACACACACACACACACACACACACACACACACACACACACACACACACAGACCACACACACACACACACACACACACACACATACACGTTAATAAAACAAACTAACAAACAGTCAATACAAACGAACAGATGAACAAACAAACGAACAAACAAGCAGACAAACAAACCAACCAACCAGCCAATCAACCAACCAACCAACCAATCAACCAACCAACCACCCACCCAACCAACCAACCAACCACCCAACCAACCACTCACCCACACACCCAACCAGCCAGCCAACCAACCAACCAGCCAGCCAACCAACCAACCAGCCAACCAACCAACCAACCAACCAACCAACCAACCAACCAGCCAACCAACCAGCCATCCAACCAACCAACCAACCAACCAACCAGCCAGCCAACCAACCAACCAACCACTCAACCAACCAACCAACCAGCCAACCAACCAACCAACCATCCATCTAACCAATCCCTCCACCCACCCACCCGAACTGATTTTTCTGTGATATTTTGTTTTCTGTACGAGTCTAGACAGTGTTAAAGTCTGTTACAGGACGAAGGGGAATAACCCGGTCATTTTTGCTCCTAACTAGGTACGGAAAATTGCTGCCACACAGACTAACGGGATAGACTACGTGAGTGTGCGTGCGTGCAACGTATTTTGTCGAGTGTTTTTTTTTTTTTTTTTTTCAAAGGCGAACTAGGAAAAGGTGCATGAGGACCGTAAAAGTAGGAATGAGTGAATCAGGGTGACACTGATACTTCTCTCAGCGTCTTAAAAAAAGCTCGACAAAATGTAGCCAGCCGCATTCAAATGATAGGTATTACAGATAAAAATGTTTATGAAAAATTGCCTTGGTTTGATGACAAATGTCGGGCATTGAAAACAGAACAAGCACTACGTAAATACGGACAAACACAACTGATGTGATACTGCATGCCAGAACAGTTGAAGGCATTAAAAATAAAACCAACAACAACCAAAAACAAAACCAAAAACAAAACAAAACACAAACAAACAAACAAACAAAAAACCAGACAAACAAGCAAAAAACAACTAGCAAAGTTCACCTCACTCACAGAAAACCGTCTAAATCTTATTTTATTTCGTTACAGTGACTGAGAGAAGTTTCGAATGTGACATGCCTTGACAGACAAACTTGTAAATTTTGTCTAGCTCTTATCACTGAACAGGAATGTTTAACCCACTTTATATATATATATATATATATAGGTGTGATAGGTCGTGTGGTTAAGGGGGAGGGGGGGGGTATATGGTGATAATGATATTGGTGTTCTTGATGATATCGCAGCGCCAGGTGAGATGGATGAGTGGGTTAAGGGGTTTGGTGATGATTGCTGTGGTGGTCCTTTGAATCCAGAGCAGAAAGGGAAGTATCTCAATCAAAACACAAGTCCTCGTTGTGTTACTTGACTCTTTATTATCTCTTGATGAGGATAGGTAGGGAAGGAAAACAGGGAAAATGGGAAAATGACAATAAGGGAAAAGGACCGTACTGGGATATGGAAGGAGACAAAAGAATACGAAGAAGAAGACAGGAAGGAAGATGCCAAAGAAGACAGTGCCTGTAAGACACAAAATAGGTTTCATAAATACAATGACAAAGTACACATTTTGTGAAATAACAATGTCAATGTACAAGAGTGAACTACTACATTCTAACAGAAGATGTCTATATTTACAAACAAAAGCACTAGCATTTGTAAACATGCAACAAATAATTGATAACAAAATGTTGTGTAAAGAACTGCTACATTATACCGAAATATGTGGTGTCGATATTTACACTCTAAAGCACTAGCACTTGTAAACATGGAACAAATAATTGGTGACAAAACATTGAGTAACCCTTTGATAAGCTGAGGGTAAACTACCATACTGCTTGTTCGATAGCCTTAGCATAGAGTAGACTTTCAATAATGTACTGGCAAAATAATGCACAGTCATATTAAGCTGTTCGGCTGCCATGGGCTGAGTAAGTTGTAACATAACATCTGAGTGGGCAGCTATTGGACAGTTAATATTCTGTAGTGATGACAGACATAGTATTTAACTATGTGAACTGTCATCACAAACAGTAGGTCTACCTTACTGAATAGCAGTCAACACACTTGAGTCATCCATTAAATATTTGCTCCATGTAGTTATGTGTAATTCTATGTCTAGTGCTAGAGATAGTGATGACAAAATAGCATAGCATATTACTAATCAAGCTATGTCATCAAAGCAACATTCAATAATGATTAGTGGTGGTGCTGGACAGACAAGGGATACAACAATTGGATCAATTCGCTGAGCACATGTTTCATCAACTACCATTATGTACACACATACAACATTATCAAGTATAAAATAGTTCACAATAATGCATTGCATCCTGGTAGCTTTCAGACAGTTAATATTCAGTGGTGATGACATAGTAGGCCTATTTGACAATGAGAACTATGTCATCACAAACAGCACCTAATCAAATAGCAGTCAGCAGTGTTGAGAGAACAACACACTTGAGTAATCTATTACCCATTATCTCTATGTGATTAAGTATAATTCTAGATCAAGTGCTAGAGACAATGATAACAAAATAGTATAGCATATTACTATTAAACCATGTCATCAAATCAGTGGTGCTGATCAGATAAGGGATACATCAAACAGATCAATTAGCTGAGCACGTGTTTCATCAGTCATCATGTCAGTATGTGAATATACAACCTTGTCAGGTATAAAATACTCTTCCTCTGCACAATGCCTTGTATCTTGGCTTTTGGCAGAATATGGTTGTCCATAGTCCTACAATAGCCACATGAAAATAGGGGCTAAATCTATAGTGGTTATTACATTTAAACCTCAGTCCCATCTTTACAATGGTGGCCGCCACGCTAAGTGCTACAGATCTTGTGAGATAGCACATCGTTTAGATCAAAACGTACTTTCTCGCTGTGTGAATTCTGCAAATCAAACGCAGTACTCAATAGACTCGAGCTAGAATCTAAAGAAATAAGAGACATTAAAGTCCCTAAGCTTACTGCAAATGACAATGAATAATAAAGTGATAAAAATCCAGAACTTACTACAGTAATGCCGTGAAGATGATCACCTGCTGTGAGATCAAGAGTGGTGGCAGGAAAGGGCACCTCTGGTGAGACTGAGAGTGGCGGCGTAAAAGCACACGCTATGACGCACCTTGTTATTTTATACTTTGGGAACCGAGCATGGTCATACTTTCAAACCTTTCAGATAATAAGGTCTGATTGGTTGTTCTCACCAAATTAATCAATCAACCAGATGCCAAGGTCTGATTGGTTGTTCTCACCTAATTAATAAGTCAACACTTAGTGTGTAGTTTTAACGCAGCGCGTCAGTACACACAAGTGAAACGCTGGTCATTGTCCGGCAGTTTCGCGAGTGGGTATGTCCTCGCTATCGAGCCACAAATACCTAAGGCGGTTGAGACAGACGCGCCCTGCGGTCATTGTCTGAGTGTTCCCGCCGGCAATTACACGGCGATTGTTCTATAATGCTGAAGGCAGCATGCATACATTAGTGACGGCCCCCCCTCTACGTTCTGTAAAACTACCACGTAATACTGACTGGAGATGACGACAAAATCTTGTCGTAGGCCCGCTTTCGAGTACATGTACACATTGTAGATCTGCTAATTGTTTAGCAGTGTGTTATCTACAATCGTCATGTACTGGCTAGATCCTTGGAATGTTCAATGCATAGCTATGGGTAGGCAGAGGCTGTGAGATAATAGTACAATTTGACCAAGAGAACGCAAGGCGTTTTTGATCTAGGCAAGCACGCTACACGGTGTTGCCTTTGAGCGTTGTAGGTAAATGGGGAAAGATCGTAACAGAGCAAGGCACTCTGTTACACCTCCCCCCACCAATTTGAAAACCATCGTCCGCGATGGTGCGCGAACATTGGGTAAATTCTTGAAGGCTGAAATTTGAGGGCCACCTCAAGAATTCATGAAATTGGAAAATGCTATGAATATGGTGGAGTATGGAATCCACTTGCATATTAGCTAGGGCATGCATGGGCAAACTGGAGAGTTGTGATTTAAGTTCCGAAAGGACAGTTACACTGTTTGGTCAAGTTAGGACTCTGAATTGGTCATCGTACTTGACAGTACGGAACACTGAAATGGCAAATGCCTTAACATAATAAGCTAGAGAAAGTAGCATTAAAGAAAGTAGCATTTAATAAGTTCACTAAAGCCTCTTTGCCATACCTATGCATCAAAACATTCATTACGGGAAACAAAATGACAAATGTATAAAAATATATGTAAATATCAAAAGCATCGCATCAATGTGACAATCCGGGTTTTCAATGGCATGGTTATTACATGCTAAATGAAAAGAATGACGAAATATAATGTTCATAGCTTTGGCAGATTATCAATTTAAACACATACAAAAAAGGAAATTTTCCTTATGCAGTAATCTGTCCAGGTAAATATTATTGTGGTCAGTTGAACCTAAAAATATATACTCATTAATATTTGTCCCTTTGTAGAATAGGACTTCTCAAAGTGTCCTATTTATGAGGCGTGTTGACCGTCTTGGAGGGACTGGTGTAGTCGTCTGCTCTGGTACAGTGGGCTCAGGTGCTGTTGTCACCAGGGACTGTGTTGTTCTCGGCTGTGGCTGTTGGCAGACTAGCCACTGCTCATCTTCGGAGTCAGATGACTCCGGGTCTGGTTGTGGCTGTGCGTCTGGCATGGACCCAGATGCTGGCAGGAGGTGGATCCTGGAGAAGGCCTGGTGAGGGCCACCTGCCAGTGACTGGACTGTGTAGATGTGACGGTGCTGGGGATGGCGTGCCGTCACACAATACAGGTCCGGCGACCAGGTGTTGGTCCATGCTGTGCTGGAACCAGGTATCATGTCCCGCAGGTAAACATGCATGCCTACCTGCAGGTCGTCGTCAGCTGCTGGTGTAGATGTCACCTGCTCCGGTGCTGCTGGGTCCTGTCGTTGACCATCATGGCTCGAGTGGCCTCTGGATCGACAGTGTCTGCGGGGCACTGGAACAGGACGTGCCCCGGCAGCTCTAGAGGTGCTGACCACACTCAGGTTCTGGCTGGCACAGGGTGTTTTGGGGACAGCAGGTTTGGAGGGCTGGGGAGGAAAAGAAGGAGAATGGGGCCCAGGAGAAGGAGTTGTGGCAGATTTGGATCTGCTTGGGCGTCCCTTCTTCTTGTGCCCTGCAGCTTGTCCGTGGGTGACAGGACGGTCTGCACTTTGCTTTACAGCTCTCTGTGGTGCAGGCTGCCGTCGCCGCTTGCCTCTCTTCTTGTACCGGCGCCGGTTCCAGCATTTGTCTTCAGTGTGGCCGGCCCGGTCACACCAAAGACAGTGTTCTGGTGGCTGCCGTTGCCGTGGTGAAGGTTGCTGTCTGCTGTGGAGAGGTGGTTGCTGTGGTGGTTGAGGTTTAGCCGCAGTGTTGCACCGCAAGAGTTGCTGGTCTACATTGGCACTGATTTCTGCCAGCTGTGCCTCCATACGGGCGATGACTGGGCTAGAGTTGGCCACTATCAGCTGTGCCAGGTGGTGTTCAGCACAGCTGTCCTCTCGCATCCACCGCAGGGCCTCCATCTTGGCTCCCTCGAAGGTGGTGTCCGGATGATCTCTTATGTATCGCCGGACATCCCTCCTGAGAGCGCCTGGGGAGAGACCACAGACGAAGGCGTCCCGAAGCTGCGTTGGTGACAATGTCCCCTCTTCAGCTTGGTTGGCCTTCATCCAGAGTACGCGTAGGTGGGTCGCGTACTCAATGACAGTCTCCCCCTTTCTCTGCTGCCTGTTGTAGAATGTGGCAGCAAGGGTTGTGGAGTCCCTCTGGTCACCCCAGTTGTCCTGGATGATCTTCAGGATCTTGTCTGGAGTGTCCACTCTTGCCGTTGGTTGCCATAGCACCTCTCGACGAGCTGGGCCCTCTAACGATGATATCAGCCAGAGGGCAGCTGCTTTGTCATCCAGGGGCTGGAGCTGTAGGATCAGTCTGGCCTCCTGGATGAAGTCGTCGATTTCTGCACTGCTTTCATCTCCAGACAGTTTTGGAAGTCGGTACAGTTGTGCTGTCGACATGGTTTGGCAACTTGATGAATCTGTCGCACTGTCTTCTTGTTTTGTTGTTCCCTTTCCGAATCTGGATCCTGCTCGCAGCGCCAAGTGTGATAGGTCGCGTGGTTAAGGGGGGGGGGGGTATATGGTGATAATGATATTGATGATATCGCAGCGCCAGGTGAGATGGATGAGTGGGTTAAGGGGTTTGGTGATGATTGCTGTGGTGGTCCTTTGAATCCAGAGCAGAAAGGGAAGTATCTCAATCAAAACACAAGTCCTCGTTGTGTTACTTGACTCTTTATTATCTCTTGATGAGGATAGGTAGGGAAGGAAAACAGGGAAAATGGGAAAATGACAATAAGGGAAAAGGACCGTACTGGGATATGGAAGGAGACAAAAGAATACGAAGAAGAAGACAGGAAGGAAGATGCCAAAGAAGACAGTGCCTGTAAGACACAAAATAGGTTTCATAAATACAATGACAAAGTACACATTTTGTGAAATAACAATGTCAATGTACAAGAGTGAACTACTACATTCTAACAGAAGATGTCTATATTTACAAACAAAAGCACTAGCATTTGTAAACATGCAACAAATAATTGATAACAAAATGTTGTGTAAAGAACTGCTACATTATACCGAAATATGTGGTGTCGATATTTACACTCTAAAGCACTAGCACTTGTAAACATGGAACAAATAATTGGTGACAAAACATTGAGTAACCCTTTGATAAGCTGAGGGTAAACTACCATACTGCTTGTTCGATAGCCTTAGCATAGAGTAGACTTTCAATAATGTACTGGCAAAATAATGCACAGTCATATTAAGCTGTTCGGCTGCCATGGGCTGAGTAAGTTGTAACATAACATCTGAGTGGGCAGCTATTGGACAGTTAATATTCTGTAGTGATGACAGACATAGTATTTAACTATGTGAACTGTCATCACAAACAGTAGGTCTACCTTACTGAATAGCAGTCAACACACTTGAGTCATCCATTAAATATTTGCTCCATGTAGTTATGTGTAATTCTATGTCTAGTGCTAGAGATAGTGATGACAAAATAGCATAGCATATTACTAATCAAGCTATGTCATCAAAGCAACATTCAATAATGATTAGTGGTGGTGCTGAGCAGACAAGGGATACAACAATTGGATCAATTCGCTGAGCACATGTTTCATCAACTACCACATACAACATTATCAAGTATAAAATAGTTCACAATAATGCATTGCATCCTGGTAGCTTTCAGACAGTTAATATTCAGTGGTGATGACATAGTAGGCCTATTTGACAATGAGAACTATGTCATCACAAACAGCACCTAATCAAATAGCAGTCAGCAGTGTTGAGAGAACAACACACTTGAGTAATCTATTACCCATTATCTCTATGTGATTAAGTATAATTCTAGATCAAGTGCTAGAGACAATGATAACAAAATAGTATAGCATATTACTATTAAACCATGTCATCAAATCAGTGGTGCTGATCAGATAAGGGATACATCAAACAGATCAATTAGCTGAGCACGTGTTTCATCAGTCATCATGTCAGTATGTGAATATACAACCTTGTCAGGTATAAAATACTCTTCCTCTGCACAATGCCTTGTATCTTGGCTTTTGGCAGAATATGGTTGTCCATAGTCCTACAATAGCCACATGAAAATAGGGGCTAAATCTATAGTGGTTATTACATTTAAACCTCAGTCCCATCTTTACAATGGTGGCCGCCACGCTAAGTGCTACAGATCTTGTGAGATAGCACATCGTTTAGATCAAAACGTACTTTCTCGCTGTGTGAATTCTGCAAATCAAACGCAGTACTCAATAGACTCGAGCTAGAATCTAAAGAAATAAGAGACATTAAAGTCCCTAAGCTTACTGCAAATGACAATGAATAATAAAGTGATAAAAATCCAGAACTTACTACAGTAATGCCGTGAAGATGATCACCTGCTGTGAGATCAAGAGTGGTGGCAGGAAAGGGCACCTCTGGTGAGACTGAGAGTGGCGGCGTAAAAGCACACGCTATGACGCACCTTGTTATTTTATACTTTGGGAACCGAGCATGGTCATACTTTCAAACCTTTCAGATAATAAGGTCTGATTGGTTGTTCTCACCAAATTAATCAATCAACCAGATGCCAAGGTCTGATTGGTTGTTCTCACCTAATTAATAAGTCAACACTTAGTGTGTAGTTTTAACGCAGCGCGTCAGTACACACAAGTGAAACGCTGGTCATTGTCCGGCAGTTTCGCGAGTGGGTATGTCCTCGCTATCGAGCCACAAATACCTAAGGCGGTTGAGACAGACGCGCCCTGCGGTCATTGTCTGAGTGTTCCCGCCGGCAATTACACGGCGATTGTTCTATAATGCTGAAGGCAGCATGCATACATTAGTGACGGCCCCCCCTCTACGTTCTGTAAAACTACCACGTAATACTGACTGGAGATGACGACAAAATCTTGTCGTAGGCCCGCTTTCGAGTACATGTACACATTGTAGATCTGCTAATTGTTTAGCAGTGTGTTATCTACAATCGTCATGTACTGGCTAGATCCTTGGAATGTTCAATGCATAGCTATGGGTAGGCAGAGGCTGTGAGATAATAGTACAATTTGACCAAGAGAACGCAAGGCGTTTTTGATCTAGGCAAGCACGCTACACGGTGTTGCCTTTGAGCGTTGTAGGTAAATGGGGAAAGATCGTAACAGAGCAAGGCACTCTGTTACATATATATATATATATATATATGGTCGACTATCGTTATTGCGGTCGATAAAGTCTAACCTAGCACTTTATTTGTGTACCGTCATGTGGGATCTCAATGTTTGTGAGGGGGGGGGGGGTTGGCGCTAGGTGCCATGCGCATATGTAAATTGCTGTTGTTTGCGCAGAGTCTTAGCAGCTTTCTCCACCTGCCTCCACAAGTCCAGGGCAAACCGAAGTAAGAAAGTTGTGTTCTCATAGGAGGCACAGACGGCTGAACAGTAGATGGCGAGTCGCAGCATATGATCAAATGCAGTATGCAGCTGCGGGATTTTCTGTCTGGGTTTACTCCCATAGCCTTTCCCCACCCAAGGGGTAACCCACAAGGCAGCGAAGACAGGCGCAGGTCGTACAACGTACAGTCAGTAGTTATACTGTAGCAGAGAAGGAAGGAATCTTTTATTGAATGTCTGTTCACAATAGTGATTTTAGACACACACACACGCACACACGCACGCACACACACACACACACACACACACACAACACACATACACACACACGCACTCACACACATACACACACACACAGGCACACACACACATACACACACACATGCACACACACATACACGCGCACACATACACACACACATACGCACACGCACACATACACATACATACACACACACACACACACACACACACACACACATACAAAACACACACACACATACACACACACACATAAACACACACACACACACACACACACACACACACATACACACACACACACGCACGCACACACATACACACATATTCCTACACTATCTATGAGTACGGTTTCTGACATATTTGCCTCGTCATCATTACTATATGAATTTTTTGTTAGCCTGTCAAAAAGTCCTATAGCGAATTACCTTTAAAAGCTGAACTCTTTGCAATATTAATGGCTTTAAACTTTATGATAAGTCTTCCTAGGACAATTTTTCAGATACGTTTTTGCGTCGATTTAAAATCAGTACTTCAGGCTCTTGAATTATCAAAATTACAAACAAGACCTGAAATGATTCTGGAAATTAGTCACTTGATTCATGATTTATCTTCAAGAGGCACAGATATTACTTTCTGCTGGATACCTTCTCATAGTTCTTTTCGTTATAATGATAAAGTTGACAGGGCTGCCCGACGGGGAGCCAATAGCTCACCAGATTCAAACAATATCCAGCTTTCTCTCTCATTGCACGAGACTTACACTTTAGTGGACAACTATGTCTGGAAGCAGTTCCAATTAAAACAGAAAAAGTATGATAAATGTCACATGAACTTTGAAGTCAGCAAAATACTTAAGCAGCTTCCTGCCAGCAGACTTATACAATCTCTTATGTACAGATGGAAACTTGATGCATTCAAAACAAAATACACCAAGAACATAGTGTGTCTGTGTGGAAAGAAGATAACACATAGTCTTTCTTGCGTTAGGGTAAAACGACATATTCCTACAAGTACATATTCCTATAAGTACAGTTTCTGACATATTTGCCTCATCATCATTACTATATGAATTTTTTGTTAGCCTGTCAAAAAGTCCTATAGCGAATTACCTTTAAAATGTTATTTCACTTGTTCACTGTTATGGTTAGTCAATTTTTGTTTTTGTTTTTTATTCATTTCTTCTAGAAATTTATCAATTTTGTTTGTTACTTAGTCAGTTTGTTTAAATCGTTAATTATGGTAACGTTATTCGTTAGTTTTACCTTCCCCTCCTCGAAACAGTTGTTTTCTGGATCATCTTTTCTCAAAACCAAAATTGACAATTTTCAAATAACCTCTTCACTCCCCCCCCCCCTTTTTTTTGGTCTGAAATCACTTTAGTGAATAGACACACGCACACACACACACACACACACACACACACACACACACACACACACACACACACACACACACACACACACACACACAACACACACACAAAGGAAAAAAGGTTTGGGTGGGGGATGGGGAAGGGTAGTAGAAGTTTGAATGTAAGAAGGGGAACAATTACAACTGATAATTTAGAACAATGAATTAACAGTGTCAAATAATAACATGCAACAATTTATTAACTCTTCATAACAATCTGCCAACAGGGGATCTGAGAATCAGCTGGACTAACGAGATAAGATTATTATTTTTGTTGTAAAGGATATCTCTAGCGTCAGTACATGAAAAATCAAAAATTGTTATTTCTATATGTCGTAAGTAAGATAGGGCATTTAAAGAGCAGATGGTGGACTGACAATGCTTTAAAACAAATACATACATTTTGTGGATATTTTGTTTTCCAACAGTTAAGCCTTAGTTTGTATATCAAGGACGCTAGCTGTCTAGGGCAGTAAGGTATCAGGGAGAAATTTGTATAAACTGAACGTTCTAACACAATACCAAGTTCATGAACTGATAGTCGTATATTATGGAATGTTACGGTATTTGCGGTATGTATCAGAGATTTCGCTCTGACCCGACACACTTAAAGACAGGTTTTAATGTTGATCTGGATAAGTTTGACTTTGTAACAGCCATTATGTATCGATGCAGTGAAGACACCAGATGAAGACTATGCCTATTCCGCCCTAGTTACATTAGAAATAAGGATACTTTGTGTGTGTGTGTGTGTGCTTAGTGTATATAACACTAAGACATAGATATCTCCCATATATTGACAGAGTAAATAGCCCGCAGAAGACAGTTGGCAGATAAAACTCTCAGAGATGAACATATGTGGTGCATATAACACTACTAGACACAGACATCTCCGATTTATTGAAAGACCAAACAGTCTGCAGAAATCAGTTGGTAGATAATGCTCTCCGAGATGAACATATGTGGTGCATATAACATTGCTAGACACAGACATCTCCGATTTATTAAAAAAGCAAACAGTCCACAGAAAACAGTTGGGAGATAATGCTCTTAGAGATGAACATATGTGGTGCATATAACACTAGACACAGACAAATCCAATTTATTAAAAGAGCATTATGCAGAAAGCAGTTAGCAGACAATGCTCTCAAAGATGAACATATGTGGTGCATATAACACTAGACACAGACAAATCCAATTTATTAAAAGAGCATGCAGAAAGCAGTTAGCAGACAATGCTCTCAAAGATGAACATATGTGGTGCATGTAACACTAGACACACATATATCCAATTTATTGAAAGAGTAAATAGCCCGCAGAAAGCAGTTAGCAGTTAGGCTTAAGACATGCGCCATGGTCACCATATAACACTAGACACACATATATCCAATTTTTTGAGAGTAAATAGCCCGCAAAAAGCAGTTAGCAGACAATGCTCTCAGAGATGAACATATGTGGTGCATATAACACTAGACACAGATATATCCTATTTATTGAAAGAGTAAATAGCCCGCAGAAAGCAGTTACCAGATAATGCTCTCAGAGATGAATATATGTGGTGCATATAACACTAGACACAGATATCTCCAATTTATTGAACGAACAAACAGTCTGCAGAAAGCGGTTAGCAGACAATGCTCTCAAAGATGAACATATGTGGTGCATATAACACT
Organism: Monoplex corrugatus; assembly: GCA_030674185.1. NCBI lineage: Eukaryota > Metazoa > Mollusca > Gastropoda > Littorinimorpha > Ranellidae > Monoplex > Monoplex corrugatus. The sequence goes on along the minus strand of JAPXFY010000027.1, from coordinate 30,883,010 downwards.
AGACCCAGATATATCCAATTTTTTGGAAGAGTAAATAGCCCGCAGAAAGCAGTTAGCAGATAATGCTCTCAGAGAATAACATATGTGATACAGTAAAGGAAAATCCGACTGAAGACGCAACCAGCCAGTCATAGCAAGACGGAAAAGGTCAAAAGTGTGTTCCATATTTAGAACTTTGAACATCTAATCTTCAATTTTAAAAACAAAATTACGGCTGTAGGCGCCCTAAATAGACAATTGAAAGATGTCAATTTTTTTAGCTCTTTGTTTCCCTTGTCGAGCACACACCCACAAAGTGTGATTTTTTTTTACTAAAATAAAATTTAAAACAGGTAAATTACTTCTGCTTGTTTCATCTTAATTAAAAAAAAAAACGCTTTGAACTTTCTAAAGTGAGATAAAAGCTCAGAAATGAAAAGTTGTGTCGTTTATTGTCAATGTTTCTAAATATGTTGCATAAGTAAGGGAAAAAAAAAGCTAACTTCGAACTAAACTAGATTAGTGCCATATGTTGTTTTGCACTGTCATGTCTTTATGTGTGTCTTCATGTCATCCTGTGTTCTTGTTTGATTGGGGCCAAACACCTGTGTCCAGGTAACACTCTCTGAATAATCAGTTCTGAGTTCTGAAAACACGCGCACACCCTCCCACACACAATCATATTAGACTTTGATTACAGAAACTGAAATATTTTTATCATTGGAACTACAGAACTGAAATAATTTTATCATTGGAACTACAGAACTGAAAGATTTTTATCATTGGAATCACAGAACTGAAAGATTTTTATCATTGGAACTACAGAACTGAAAGATTTTTATCATTGGAACTACAGAAACTGAAATATTTTTATCATTGGAACTACAGTTCTGAAAGATTTTTATCATTGGAACTACAGAAACTGAAATATTTTTATCATTGGAACTACAGAACTGAAATAATTTTATCATTGGAACTACAGTTCTGAAATATTTTTATCATTGGAACTACAGTTCTGAAAGATTTTTATCATTGGAACTACAGAAACTGAATATATTTTTATCATTGGAACTACACTTCTGAAAGATTTTTATCATTGGAAGTACAGAAACTGAAATATTTTTATCATTGGAACTACAGTTCTGAAAGACTTTTATCATTGGAACTACAGAACTGAAATATTTTTATCATTGGAACTACAGAAACTGAAATATTTTTATCATTGGAACTACAGTTCTGAAAGATTTTTATCATTGGAACTACAGAACTGAAATATTTTTATCATTGGAACTACAGTTCTGAAAGATTTTTATCATTGGAACTACAGAACTGAAATAATTTTATCATTGGAACTACAGTTCTGAAATATTTTTATCATTGGAACTACAGAAACTGAAATATTTTTATCATTGGAAAACTACAGTTCTGAAAGATTTTTATCATTGGAACTACAGAAACTGAAATATTTTTATCATTGGAACTACAGTTCTGAAAGATTTTTTATCATTGGAACTACAGAAACTGAAATATTTTTATCATTGGAACTACAGTTCTGAAAGATTTTTATCATCGGAACTACAGAAACTGAAATATTTTTATCATTGGAACTACAGTTCTGAAAGATTTTTATCATCGGAACTACAGAAACTGAAATATTTTTATCATTGGAACTACAGTTCTGAAAGATTTTTATCATCGGAACTACAGAAACTGAAATATTTCTATCATTGGAACTACAGAAATTGAAATATTTTTATCATCGGAACTACAGAAACTGAAATATTTTTATCATTGGAACTACAGAACTGAAATTTTTTATCATTGGAACTACAGAACTGAAATGTCTTTATCTTTGGAACTACAGAACTGAAATGTCTTTATCTTTGGAACTACAGAAACTGATATACTTTTATCATTGGAACTACGTGAACTGAAATATTTTTTTATCATTGGAACTTAGGTTTTAATACAAGAAGAAGAGTGTTGGCATCCGTCAGACTCGAAAGACTGTGGTTGTCACTCTTGATGTCTGTTATGTCTCGGTCTGGTGTAAGCCTGTCTGATAGTGACAGTCCCTTCCAACAGATGGCGCAGATAAAGCCTGGTGCTGGTTTGTCCGTTTGGTTATGAGTCTTTCTTCTCTTCAGCTTTGTCTCGGAATGTTCTCAAAGCGTCTCTTCAAACAACGAGAGCGCTTCACCTACTTACTTCTTATTCACTTACTTACTCACTCACTCACTTGTTTGCTTTACTTACTTACTTACTTACTTGCTTGCTTGCTTACCAATCTATGATTAAGAAAATATTGTCTTCACCCTGTTGATAGACGGCTGAGCATTTGGGCACTGACTAAGGGGTAGGGGTGTCATATGAGACGAATTTATACAAAATAGCTAGTTGTGTTGTGATTCAGACCTTTAATTATTTATTTATGTACTCTATAAGTATGTTCCTTTCTTGAATGTAAGATACACACATACACATGTCATTTACATGTAACCAAGATTATTCCGGTGGTAGGCTGATAAAATATCAGTATAAAATAAAGACTAGGTAGAACATAGTAGGTAGGGCCTCAGGACCTGGCCAGCTCATGGGTTTATGTGCAGGCTTAATTTAAGACATGCGCCATGGTCACCATACACATGGCACCTGTGACGTTAGTGCATATGGAATTCGTTCCGAGCGCCGTGGAGACGTCTTGTTGAGAAACTGAAACTGAAATGAGACACAAACAAACGAAAGGCCTTGCTTCTCTTACTGTCTCAAGCGTGTTCTTGGGCAACGGCTGTCCGTGTCTTCATGTGGATGTATAGGACCTTCAGGTCTTTCTAGCATACACGACAGGCAGCATTTCCTCAGAATATGCCTCAAACCCGTCCGTCGACTAATTTGTTTTCTTTTTTTTTCTTGTCAAGAGTTTGAGATTGCATGTTGTAGATGGTGACTCTTGAGGTGTTTCCATCTTTCTCTGGCGTTGTTAACACTGGGCGAGCTTGGGGATTTCAGAGAGCCTGTGGAAATGTCTCTTCTCTCTGTCTCACTGTCTCTGTCTGTGTGTCTGTCTCTTTCTCTGTGAGTATCTGTCTCTGACTATGTCTCTGTCTTTGTCTCTGTCTCTCTGTCTCTGTCTCTCTGTCTCTGTCTGTCTGTCTGTCTGTCTGTCTGTCTCTCTCTCTCTCTCTCTCTCCCCTTTCTCTCTCTTCCGCTCGCTTTTTCTGTCTCTCTCTCTCGCTCACTATCTCTATTTCTCTCTCTGAGTGTCTCTCTCTGTCTGTCTCTCTCTCACTCTATCTATCTGTCTATCTATCTATCTATCTATCTATCTATCTATCTATCTATCTATCTATCTATCTATCTATCCATCCATCCATCCATCCATCCATCCATCTATCTATCTATCTAATCTAATCTAATCTAATCTATCTATCTATCTATGTATCTATCTATCTATCCATCTATCTATCTATCTATCTATCTATCTATCTATTTATCTCTGTCTACACTATCTATCTATCTCTCTGTCTATACATATATATGTATATCGTTCTCTCTCTCTCTCATTCTCTCTCTCCCTGCCTGTGTTACCTTATTGGCTGGACAGTGCCTAGATTCAGGCAGGCAGTAGCTGTCCAATGGGATGCGATTGACTTTTCACATCAGCGGAAGCAGCCCTTGGTGTTTAGCTTTACGCCAAACGAATATGAAACCTATAACCAATAGATTGCTGCTTTCCCGTGTTGTGACAACACTGAAGAGCAAAGTTGGAGTGTCCTCTCCACGGTACAAGGCTTGGGTACTTTGTTATACAGGACCAGGTGTTACCCATGTAGCAGGCAACCCCTTCTCCACATCGCTGAAATGATCTGATGGAAAGGCAAAAACCGATATGCTTGGCTCCAGCACCCCTAAGGAGTTGTCAGAACGAGGCTGTGTATAGCACCGAGCTGCCTTAGGGACTCCACCAATTCCGGATCCTTTTTCCTCAAGAGTTCACTCCCGAAGCCTTACCCATAAATGGGTATAGTCACATGGTGTGAAGGTTTGAAGTCACTGTTTTACTTCACCTAGATGAGATCATTGATAAGAAAGATTAAGAAAAGGCAAGCAGCATTTATAGGCCATTTTATGAGGAAAGAGGAATCAGAGCACCGGTCACAACAGGAAAGCAGGAGGGAAAGAGAACACTAGGTAGACCCAGGGAGAAAATATTGGACGGACTTGCATGGTGGCTGAGGACAGATGGGGTGAGAGACGTACTTGCGGCGACAAGGGATAGATGCATATGGAGGGCCATGATCGCCAACGCCATGCGGCAGGACAGATGATGATGATGTGATGATGATGATGATGATGATGATGAGATGAGTTACTACCCAAGATTCACAAGCCCCATCTACCCAAAGGATCGCTATTAGTCCAGTCTCTACCATTCAGCCTGATTGGTTTGGGTGTCCATACCATGAGACGAATCTCCCGCCAGCATGGCTCTTCGGGTCATTGAGACACACAGGCCATCCCACCCACCCCACCCCACCCCCCAACCACGACATGGTTGTAGTCCTCTAGAAAGAAAAAAAAAGAAGATGTTAATGCACAAACTAATGTAAAGACTTTTCCAGACCTTTTGTTCAAGCTTTTTTTCCCTCAAAAATAAAGTATGCGTGCAGCTCTAGAAAACATGATATGCCCATTCCATAACTCTACCTCTTTAAATCCACTATCGCATGCACATTCAAGAGTTACCCTAGTGAGGACACTATTTACATGTAATGTTTTGTGTTATTGTTATTGTTGTTTAAAGTCCAGCCGACTACGTGGAGCCATATCAGGGCAATAACCAGTTCAAAACATACACAATACCTCAACAGGAAAAAAGGAAAAGAAAATTAAGTACACAGATCAATGCAATCGCGCACATAATCTAAGGAGATGCCCCTGGTGTTGACCACTCCGTCCAATTCATCGCACAGGGGATTTAAAAACGTACATGAATACAATTCAAACATAACTAAGGACAATAAAACATACTTAAAACGGGTCTAAATTAGCTAAAACTGCTTCCGCATTTATCATATCCCTAGAGCCAAAAATGCACTTAACACATGTACCTAATTACCAATTCTAACAGAAAGTAGGTAAGACTTTATCGAACACGTACAGGTGAATGGACCAGCAAGGCAGACAATGGTAGGAAGAAATGACAGACAGCAAAGGAGAAAGAAAGACACAAAGAGAGTGACAGAAAAGAGGAAATTTCCAGCACAGAATTTCCATAAGGTGGGGATACCATTCACACTGAAAGAGCCCCTGGCATCCCCACGGGAGGTAAAGTTTTGTGTGAACCTGTGAGTCGTACAGTAATGTAATACTGAATACTCAGCTTAAGTGTTACTTAACACTTCCATTTACTGGTATCACTCAATCAGTTGTATAACATAACAGAGCGCCCTGCTCTGTTACAAACTGTTGCCCAATTTGTTATTGACGGCTGTAGCAGAGCACACTAAATGCTGTCTCTTTCTCATCATCATCAGGTGCCTTGCCGCATGGCGTTGGCGATCATGGCCTTCCATCTGTCTCTGCATGCATCTCTTGTTGCCTCAAGAATCTCTTCCACCCTCTTTGTTTTCAGCAACTTTGCAACTCCGTCAAGTATCTTCTCCCTGGGTCTACTTGGTGCTCTCTGTCCCTCCAGCTTTCCCGTTGTGACCAGGTGCTCCAATTCCCCTTTCCTTATAAAATGGCCTATGAATGTTGCCTGTCTTTTCCTAATCTTCCTTATGAATGATCTTCTTGTGTCTGCCTCCATCAAGACTGTCTCGTTTGTTTTCTTTGCTGTCCATGGAACTCTCAACATTCTTCTTAGAAACCACATCTCGGCTGCCTCAATCTTGTTCTGGCTTTGCTTGTTGACTGTCCACGCCTCACACTGTACAACAGTATTGGTTCTATATAACATTCAAGAACTCTCTTCCTGATGTTAATTGATAAGCATCTGTTGGTAAGAATGCTTGTAATCTTCTTGAATGCTGTTTTGGCTTGCCCGATTCTGCTGGCTTTTTCTGATGTACATCTGCCGTCTGGTGAAATGATCGTTCACAGGTATTTAAAGTTATCAACTTGTGTCAAGGTTGTGCCGTTTGCTGTTATTTTGCATGAGGGGATTTCATATTTTTCACTGATCACCGTGATTTCAGTCTTCCTGCTGTTTAGTTCCAACCCTTGCCTTTGCTTTCTATTTCTAGTATATTCACGAGGTTTTTGTAGGTCCCTTTCATTTTCTGCAATTAGCACGATGTCATCTGCGTATCGAATGTTGTTTATCATTTTTCCTCCAACCTTTAATCCAGGGTCTCGTTTATCATGTGTTTGCTTAAGTGAACATTGTGAAACTCCCTGTCTGACTCCTCTTTTGGTGTTGTGGAAAGAGCTTATATCGTTGCTTATGTCTCTTTCTATCTGATCAAAACACATGGCGTTCTGTCACATCCAAGCTTATTCAATACAACCAGACAAGACAGGCACAAATGTTCGGCCAACTGGCCTTTGTCAAGCGTAAGATCAGAAACAAACACACACCAGATACAACAATTAGGAGAAATTGTGATCTTACACTTGACAAAGGCGAGTTGGCCAAATATTTTCGCGTATCTTGTCTGGTTGTATTAAATACGCGTTCTTATTCCTTTTTCGTTTTTTTCTGTTCTTTTTTTTGTTTGAACGCGAGCAGTTACACTTGTTTTGGATTACATCCAAGCTTTATTAAATTTTGTGGTCTCCGCCTTTTTAACTATGTATCGATCGGTCTGAAAAATGTAATAATATTGTGTTGCATTCGAAAATTCGGTTTTAATTTTTTTTTAATACGACCTGTGCATTATCTTTTCCGATCTCGGACCTATCAATTCCGACGTCATACGCTTCAATTGTTCTTATTCATTATTATTGCTTAATCCTTCGATCCCGCATCCAATCTACCAACTGCAAAAACTTAACCCTTTGACTCCCTAAACTCTATCCAATAGTTTACTGCAGTAAGCTGGTGGATAGGGTGAACGAGTCAAATGGTTCAAGTTTTGCTTTTCTAGCATAGTTGACAGTGAAAGATACTGATAGATAGGCTGCAGGGGTCAAAGGGTTAATTCAAGTAACAGCTGACTGTACCGAACCATATCAGGCTTACAACCATTTTAAACGTACACAACGCCTCTTTGACAAGAAAAATACAATCGGGAAAAGACAACAAGCCTATAATTATGTCAGTGCTTTGGCGCATATAATTTAAGGTTATGCCCGTGGCGTTGACCATTCCGCCCAATCTATCACCAGAGGGTTAAAAACAAACAAAAACAAACAAACAAACAAACAAACATGAATACAAATGTAAACGTTAGTAATGCTACTGAAACATACACGAAACGAGCCTAGATTACCTGAAATTGCTTCCCCACACAACATTTCCTTGGAGCCAAAAAAATGCAGCTAATACCTGTACCCAGTTACAATCCTAAGTATAATATGTAAGGCTTTATAGATGACACACAGGTTGTTGGACCAGTAAGACAGAAAAAGGTTAGGTAGAGATGACAGAAAACGAAGGGCAAGGCATAAACAAAGAGAGTGGCAAAAAAAGAGGAAATTTCTAGCACAGAAGTCAGAACAAAATTGAGGCAGTGAAATGTGGTTTCTAACAAGATTGAGGTAGCTGAAATGCGGTTTCTAAAAAGAATGTTAAGATTTTTTATGGACAGCAAAAGCAACAAACAAGACAGTTTTAAACGAAGCAAACACAAACAGAACATTAATGAAGAAGGTTAGGAAAAGACAAACAACAATTATGGGACATTTTATGAGACAAGACAAATTTGAGAGAAAAAAAAAAAGCACCAGGCTAGACCCAAGGCGAAGATACTAGACAGCTTTACAGAGTGGATGGAGATGGAAAGGGTAGGAATATATTCTTTGTAGGAACGAAAGATAGATTCGCATGGACAGCCATGGTCGCCACACTTTGCGGTATGGCACATGATGATAATGATGATGATGATTAATTTTATGTCGTTACGGATGAACTCATTCCAAGCATCATGTCCAGTTTAGCGCTGAAGAACAGCATCTGAGTTTACGTTTTCAGTTCGAATAGACACATGTACATGTATACTTTCAAAGTATTTCATGGTGTTGTTCAAAAAAACCTAATTACATGGTATACGGTATACTAGGTAGACCCAGGAAAAAAAACATTAGACGGACTTGCAGAGTGGCTTAGGACAAAGGGGGTGAAAGATTTGCTTGCGGCAACAAGGGACAGATAAATATGGAGGGCCATGATCGCTAACGCCATGTGGCAAGGCACTTCATGATGATGATGATGAGACGGTGATACTGGAATATTTCCATTTGTTGCAACGGCTGTGATCAGCTCAATCGATTATGGAGTTGGTTAACAAGAATAGACACGAGTCGACTGTCTTTGAAGACATACACAGAGTTATTGTGTTTAGATCAACAGGATAAGGAAAACTGCGTTATTGAAGTCAGATTAACGTTATACAGACCGGATTTGGATTTGTCGGAGAAAATGGTGAAGTTTCAGTTGCAACCCTTGTTCCTGATTACTCACTCACTCACTTATATGCTTGCTTGCTTACTTACTTACTTACTTACTTACTTACCTATCTATGATTAAGAAAATATTGTCTTCACCTAGTTGATAGATGGCTGAGCATTTGGGCATTGACCGGGGGGATTCTGCCATGTGAGACGAGTTTATACAGAATAGTTAGTTGTTTTCTGATTCAGACCTTTGATTATTTATTTATTTACTTTACATGTGTGCTCCTTTTTTAAAGATAAGATGCACACATACACACATGCCATTTACATGTAACCGAGATTATTCCAGTGGTAGGCTGACAAAATATCAGTATAAAATATAGACTAGGTAAAACATAGTCTAGGTAGGGCCTCAGGACCTGGACAGCTCATGAGTTTATGTGCAGGCTTTTAAAGCATGTGCCATGATCACCATACACATGACACCTGTAACGTTAGTGCATATGGAATTCGTTCCGAGCGCCGCGGAGACGTCATCTTGAGAAACTGAAACTGAAACTGAAACTGAAACTGTCTGAAACAACGGGACTGTAGACAGCAGGAATGGCACGATAAAGCAGAACCCAGCAACAGATTTCGCATTTCACGTACATCGACATTTTGAAACAAGCTGTGACGAGGCACTGTATCTGATGTCAACTCATATCCAGTGAAACAATACGTAGAGCGCTTGTAAAACTTGGGATTTGGCATCCATTCACTTGTTAACACAGGCAGAGAGATACAGTAGTGAGTATACAGGTATTGGCGCTTTTATGTCCAGTGTGCTGGTAAGCTATATTGAAAACAATGTCCGCTGTGGTCATATAGACAATTACTTTAAAAAAAACCAAGAAAAAAAACCTAATCAAAACAACAACAACAACAAAACTACTCAGAATTGTGTCTATTTCTGTACTTATCGTTTGAAAATAACAACGAGAAATTGCTACCAGTTAACTTAAACAGTTATAACCGTGTTTTGTGTCTTGTCAGTATAAATGTCTCGTTGTTATTTTATGTCTGTTGTGAAAGTTGTGTTCAAGGAATTCTTAAGGCAACTGAACCATTCGTGTTTGGCGTTTCCGTCACTTAAATTCTTCTCTTTTTTTTTTCCCGCTTCTCTCTTTCCGTCTGTCTGTGTCTGTCTGTCTGTCTGTCTGTGTCTGTCTGTCTGTCTCTGTCTTTTCGTGTTGCTGTCTGTCATTTGTTTCATGTACATGTGTCTGTCTGTCTGTCTATGTGTCTCTCAGTCTGTGTCTGTCTGTCTCTCCCTGTCTCTCTCTCTCTCTCTGTATCTGTCTGTCTGTCTGTCTCTCTGTCTACCTATTTTTCTCTCTATTTCTCAGTCTGTCTGTCTCTCTTCTCTGTCTGTCTGTCTCTATCTTTTTTTGTCTTTCTCTGTTTCTGTGTGTCTGTCTTTTTCTGTCTCTCTCTGTTTCTGTCTGTCTGTCTCTGTCTGTCCCACTCTCTTTGTCTCTCCCTCTCTCTTTCCTTTCTCTCTTCTCTCTCTCTCTCCCTCCCGTTTCTCTGTGTCTCTGTCTGTCTGTCTGTCTGTCTTTTTGTGTCTTTGTCTCTGTCTGTCTGTCTTTGTCTCTGTCTGTCTGTCTTTGTCTCTGTCTGTCTGTCTCTCTCTCTCTTTCTGTATGCATGTGTGTATGTATGTATGTATGTATGTATGTATTCATGCATGCATGTATGTATGTATATATATATGTATGTATGTATGTATGTATGTATGTATGTATGTATGTATGTATGCATATGTGTGAGGGTTTGGCACCTATCTATTTATCAGTCTGGTGTCTGTCGGTCTGTCGGTCTGTCTATCTGTCTGTCTGCCTATATATATATTAAAAATTTGTTTCATTCTGTTCAGTTTAGTATATCGTTTCATTAATGTATAGCGTTATTTAGCTCTTTTTCAACACTTGTCGTGTAAATTGAAATCATGCATTCTATTGAAATTCCAATTTAGAATTATTTGTATTTTTCTTTTCGTGTTGCAGTCTTTCACTTGTTTCATGTACATCCTCCATGGGCCTACGCTAGATGTAAAAAATGTTTGTTTATTTTTATGGCACTTGCCTTGGTAATTGAAATGTGTCCTTGTTCATTTTCCCGTTGTCTTCTCCCTCTTCTTCCTCTTGTTGCTGTCGTTGCTGTTGTTGTTGCGGTTGTCGTTCTTGTTGTTTTTGTTGTTGTTGTTGTTACTTTTGTTGTTGTTGTTGCTGTCGTTGTTGTTTTTGTTGTCGTTGTTCTTCTTGTTGTTGTTTTTGCTGTCGTTGGTGTTGGTGTTGGTGTTGATGTTCTTGTTGTTGTTTTTGTTGTTGTTGTTGTTGATGTTCTTCTTCTTCTTTCTGCTTTACCTTCTTCTTCTTGTCTTCTTTGTCTTCTTCTTCGCCTTCGTCTCCTTTTCTTCTTCTTCTTCTTCTTCTTTTTCTTCTTCTTCTTCTTCTTCTGCTTCTTTTTCTTTTCTTTTTCTTCTTCTTCTTCTTCTTTCTTCTTTTCTTCTTCTTCTGCTTCTTCTTCTTCTTCTTTTTCTTCATCGTCTTCATCGTCTTCTTCTTCTTCTGTTCTTCTGCTTGTTCAGCCAAATGTTGGGGATGCATTCTTGTCAGATAACATGTCTTCTTTGTCTTCTTCTTCGTCTTCGTTTTCTTCTTCTTTCTTTCTTCTTTTTCTTCATCGTCTTCATTGTCTTCTTCTCCTTCTTCTTCTTCTTCTTCTTCTATTTTTCTGCTTTTTCTCCTTCTTCTTGTCTTCTTTGTCTTCTTCTTCGGCTTCGTCTTCGTTTTCTTCTTCTTTCTTTCTTCTTTTTCTTCATCGTCTTCATCGTCTTCTTCTTCTTCTTTCTGCTTTTCCTTCTTCTTCTTGCCTTCTGTGTCTTCTTCTTCGGCTTCGTCTTCGTTTTCTGCTTCTTCTTTCTTCTTTTTCTTCATTGTTTTCATCGTCTTCATCGTCTTCTTTTCTTCTGTTCTTCTTCTTCTGCTTGTTCAGCAAATGTTGGGGATGCATTCTTGTCAGATAACATGTCTTCTTTGTCTTCTTCTTCGGCTTCGTCTTCGTTTTCTACTTCTTCTTTCTTCTTTTTCTTCATCGTCTTCATTGTCTTGTTCTTCTTGTTCTTCTTGTTCTTCTTGTTCTTCTTGTTCTTCTTTTCGTCTTCTCTTCTTCTTCTTCTTCTTCTTCTTGTTCTTGTTGTTGTTCTTGTTGTTGTTCTTCTTCTTCTTGTTCTTCTTGTTCTTCTTCTTCTTGTTCTTCTTCTTCTTGTTCTTCTTCTTCTTCTTCTTGTTCTTCTTCTTCTTCTTTTTCTTCTTTTTCTTCATCGTCTTCATCGTCTTCATCGTCTTCTTCTTCTTCTGTTCTTCTTCTTCTGCTTGTTGAGCCAAATGTTCGGGATGCATTTCTTGTCAGATAACCAAATTACACAATTCTCTGTTGATGAATATGGTGGTGGACCAATGTTGTTCCCCACCGTTCCTCCGATTTTTTTTATGTTTCTGATCACGTAGCGTCTGGTCTTATTGACAGCTCGTCTTAAAACGACGCACCATCATTGTCAGTGTCCAGGTCTGGCACTGTTACGTCAGGGTGGGGATAATAATTAATAATAATAATTACAATATTTGTATAGCGCAAAATCTTGATAGAAATCAAATCTAAGCACTGAACATACACACACGCACGCACGCGCGCGCGCGCGCACACACACACACACACACACACACACGCACGCACGCACGCACGCACGCACACACACACACACACACACACACACACACATGATTATAAATGGGGAAAAAGAAGAAAAGCAATGGAAAATTATAGAGAACATATTATATACAAATATATATTACAATGTGATTCCACACCATAACAATGTAAGCCATGGAACTGATGGGATTAATGAGCATGACTTTGTGTTTTTCAGTAGAGATGTTGGGGGTAAAATGGTATGTTGCGGGTGTCGGGGGTAAAATGGTGTGTTGTGGATGTCGAGGGTAAAATGGTATGTTGCGGGTGTCGAGGGTAAAATGGTATGTTGCGGGTGTCGAGGGTAAAATGGTATGTTGCGGATGTCGGGGGTAAAATGGTATGTTGCGGATGTCGGGGGTAAAATGGTATGTTGCGGGTGTCGAGGGTAAAATGGTATGTTGCGGGTGTCGAGGGTAAAATGGTATGTTGCGGGTGTCGGGGGTAAAATGGTATGTTGCGGATGTCGGGGGTAAAATGGTATGTTGTGGATGTCGGGGGTAAAATGGTATGTTCCCGGTGTCGGGGGTAAAATGATATGTTGCGGGTGTGGGGGGTAAAATGGTAGCTGATGTGGTTTGCTTTCTGGAATCTTGGTGTTCATCCCTCCGTTCAATTGTCCATCTTCAGTGAAACTATTGCCGAAGTCTTTATTCGAAAATGTTGTTCGTGTGATTGTTTAGATAGAGAAATGATTATGATCGTTTAAGACATGAAGGAATTCAGTGTCCATCTTTTGTGAAACTGTTGTTGAAGTCTTTGGTTTTCACTCGAAAATTATTAGTGATTGTTCAGACATAGAAATGATTATGATCGTTTAATACATGAAAGATTCTCAATTTTATTTTTGCATCTTTTTTGTTTTTTTGTGTGTTTTGCTTTTCTTTTATTTGTTTATCTATTTTTTGTTTGTTTTGTTTTCAGACGAACGCTGGAAGGACATACGTACAACTGAACAGAGAAGATTAAAATTTCAGTGAGGCATCATATTCTGCGACACACAGACAAGCGACAGCCGTTTCACACACACACACACACACACTTTGAATACGTAGTAGCAACCCATAGATTCCACGCAGCTGTGCCTGATTATACAGCTAATATACATACACACATATATCAACACGACATATAACTCCCGTCAGCCGGCGTTTAAGTATCCATGTAAGAGTCAGTGGCGTTAATTTAACGACATCGGATCCTCCTGACCACTCAACGATTGTGTTGTCATCTGACTCAGGTGCTCGCTTGACATGAAAGACAACGTACGCGCAATGAAAAAGGCGCGCGCAGCCGAACTGGTGGTGTCCGAGGAGGCCCGGCCCATGCTGGGCGGAGACGGGAGTCAAGATCATAACCACCATTACCACCACCGCGCACGCGGCAGAACTAGT
>JAPXFY010000027.1:30849283-30864283 GCA_030674185.1 Monoplex corrugatus | reverse complement strand
TGTTATTATTTTTTTTGGGGGGGTGGGGGGTGGTATTGTTCAGCCAAGCCTTGTCTTTCGAATCCCCCCTGCCCCCATGGCCCACCTCCCAAAGCCTTCTCATTAACCATCAGCTGAGTCGTACATATCTGCATAGCTTTACACACACACACACACACACACACACACACACACACACACACACACACACACACACACACACACACATACACACACACACACGCGCGCGCGTGCACACACACACACACACACGCACACACACTCACTCACCCACACACACATACGCGCACACACGCACACGCACACGCACACACACACACCACAGAGAGAGAAATGGAGGGTAAGAGAGAGAGAGAGAGAGAGAGGGGAGAGAGAGAGAGAGACAGACAGACAGACAGACAGACAGACAGACAGACAGAGAGAGAGAGAGGGAGAGAGAGAGACAGAGAGAGACAGAGACAGACAGACAGACAGTCAGGCAGGCAGACAGACAAACAGACAGACAGACAGACAGGTAGGCAGGCAGGCAGGCAGGCAGGCAGACGGACAGACAGACAGACAGACAGAGACTTCATGAAAACGCACGAACATAACGTTTCAATTCAGTGTTAAATAGATTCTTTAACCCCAAATGGAACTTGGACGGTCATCATCATCATCATCATCATCATAATACCCTGCAACATGGCGTTGGCGATCATGGCCCTGCATAGGAATCTATCCCTTGTCGCTGCAAGTACATACATCTAACACCCTCTCTGTTGTCCTCAGCCACTCTGCAAATCCGTCCAGTATTTTCTCCCTGGGTATATCTGCTGTTTTCTTTCCCTCCAGCTTTCCTGTTGTGACCAGGTGCCCTAATTATTTCTTGCCTTGTAAAATGTCCTGTACATGTTTCTTGTCTTTTTCTAATATTGGACAGTAACAGCATAATATGCATATATGTGACCTCCCACCACGAAATCAATCTTAACTAGCATTTTGGGCATTTTAAGATATACATATAACTGGAAAGTGTACATTCTGCTGATTATTTTGGTACTTGAAAAAAGCTTGTACTAAAAAAAAAAAAGTAGAAGTTGTGTATTTTTAAAGTCATTAAGTTGTATGACGGCCACTTTGAGAAAACGGCCTCTAAAGTTTTTGTGTGCTTTCCTACACATTTTCCTTAAATTTCTTTATTTGGTGGCTTTGACCCAATTTGTTTCTAATTTTCGCTGTCATGATCTGAAAGGTGCACCAAAGAGCTTTCCATCAGTATATTACATGTGCGGGTACTGCACATGTTATGGTTTATAATAAGAGACAAAAATAGGTACTTTTGGTAGGAAATTGCGTTCTTTCTGCTGCGATCAATTCATTAAAATACCGATTTAAATTGATTCAATAATGTTTTTGAAGAAAAAAATACTGTGGGGGATAGATCATAGTCTACAGAAATCAATTTTGAAAAAAGTCAAAACACCCCAGATAGATCCTCAGTCACCTTTTCAGCTCCTAGTGCTGTTCGATTGTCTGCGAGTTAAGATTGATTTTCGTGGTGGGAGTCACATACTATTAACGAAAATCCTAGAGGATCAACATACGTCATGATGCAGAAAGAATTCTTAACACTCCTACAGAGAAGAAAAAAAAAGTACATATGAAATTGTCTCACAATAGGATCCTCGAATATTCTGAAGATAACTACACATTTTTTTTTTTAGAAATTTTGACACATTTTCCTGGTATTCGTTGACCTTTTCTTTTTCCTTACAGAACTAAGTTACAGTATGAAAACATTCACTTTAAGTGACAGACTTTTTTGTTGTTGTTGTTGTTGTAGAATCATTGTCAGTCGGTTATCATGGAATTCAGAACATTGGAAAAAAGTAAAAACTATCCGCAAAAAATAAATAGAGAAATAAATAAGTAAACAAATAAATACATGTGACCTCCCACCACGAAGTCAGTCTTAACTCGCAGTCAGTCGAGCATCACTAGGAGCTGAAAAGGTGACTGAGGGTCTATCTGGGGTGTTTTACTTTTTCTCAAAATTGATTTCTGTAGACTATAATCTATCCCCCACAGAATTTTTTTCTTGAAAAAATATTATTAATCAATTTAAAATGGTATTTTAATGCACTGATCGCGGCAGAAAGATCGCAATTTCTTACCAAAAGTACCTCTTTTTGTCTCTTATTGTGAACCGTAACCTGTACAGTACCCGCACATGTAATATACTGATGGAAAGCTCTTTGGTGCACCTTTCAGATAATGACAGCGAAAATTAGAAACAAACTGGGTCAAAGCCACGAAATAAAGAAATTTAAGGAAAATATGTAGGAGAGCACACACAAACTTTAGAGGCCGTTTTCTCAAAATGGCCGTCATACAACTTAATGACTTTAAACATACATAACTTCTATATTGTTTTGAGAACAAGCTTTATTCAAGTACCAAAATAATCAGCAGAATGTACGCTTTCCAGTGTTATGTATATCTCAAAATACCCAAAATGCTAGTTAAGACTGATTTCGTGGTGGGAGGTCACAAATAAATAAACACAAAAAGCAAAACAAACAAAACTAATTACATATTTCGCATTTCTGCTTAGCCGTTTGCCTCTATCTAAAACTAACAGCTGCAACGAATTTAATCAAAGGATAAAATTGAATATTTGTTAATGTTTTTTGAAATATCCATGTAATATGCCTACACGTACACACCTGCACAGCTACACGCCTACACGCCATACAACACGCAGTGTCTGGTGTGCGCGCGCACACAACACACCACATAAACGCTTACATACACCACTAACTTAACCGCAACGCCTACGCGCGCACACACACACACACACACACACGCATACAACACACACACACACGCACACTCATACACACCGCACATGCACACACACACGCACACACACACACACAGACACACACACCACACGTACACACACAAAATGCACACACACCACACACACACTCACACACACACACACACACACACACATACACATAGAGCACACACATGCACACACACAGACATACACACGCTCGGGGAAACACGCACGCACACACACAACACACACACACACACACACAACACACACACACACACACACACACACACACACACACACACACACACACTCGCTCGCTCGTCGTTCGCTCGCTCACACTCACACGTCCACACACACAATTCACTCACACATGTACATACGTTCACTAACACGTGCACACACATACACATCCATGTTTGTATGTGTGTTTGTGCATGTGTATGTGTGTGCGTGTGTGTTCATGCATGTGTGTGTGTGGTGTGAGTGTGTGTAGGCGTGTAGCTGTGTAGGTGTGTAGGTGTAGACCGAATATAGTGAAAAAGATGGAGACATAAAGGAAGAGGCAGGCAGACAGAGAAAGAGAGAGAGAGAGAGAGAGAGAGAGAGAGAGAGAGAGAGAGAGACAGACAGACAGACAGACAGACAGACAGACAGGACAGAGACAGAGAGACAGAGAACATCAGACACACACACACACACACACACACACACACCACAGCTAGCCAGACAGACAGAGACAGTGACAGAGAGAGAGAGAGAGAGAGAGAGAGAGAGAGAGAGAGAGAGAGAGAGAGAGAGACGGTGATGGTGTTGGGTGGATAAATACCCAGCAATGCACATACGCAAAATGCAGACAAAGCTCACACACACACACACACACACACACACACACACACACACACACACACACACACACACACACACACACACACAAATATCACGGCAGGCGAGCCCTTTACTTTTAGTCTCAGCGACCGCCGGGTGCTATCTCCAGAGGCAATTAATCACCGCCACGCCTGGGGGAAACACAGCAAAGCGCGATGCCAGTAACAGAACAGAGCGCAGTTGTTGAAAGTGGCTGCTGTCAGCTTGGCAATTGGCTACAGCGTGCGCGCGGCCGGGCGGCATTGGGGGAATTAGAGGGTTATATAATTTAAATAATATCTAAAAGCTTATAAACCGTTATATATCCTGCAGAATGCTGTAGTTGTTTTGACAAGAAAATGTACTTTCTGGAGACACCAAACACTTGCCAAGTCATGTACAAGTACGCAATAGAATAACGGCATAAAGATTGGTGAAGTGACACAGACATCATTACAATCATGCAAACAGTGCTATTTTCAAACATGCAGTGTGTTGCATGTAAGGTTTTGATCACAACACGACTAAGGCAAGCGACAAGACCAGTCTAGCTTCTAACAGAATCACCAACCTTTATCCCGGGGAAATCAAACAGCGGGTTGCCAGGGGCCAATTAATTACTCCACTGTCGGGCGGGCAGCTGGCAGCGGACAGATACGGGATGGAGCACTGTGTACACGTGTGGCATGGCAGACAGGCCTATTTTACAGTTAGTCCAGGAAGCAGCGCTGGAGTGCCAGTGTTAATATTGTGGTGATGCATTTGTCATTGTTCCCTCACATAAAAATGACATGACGCATAAACAATATAACTCAAAAAGACAGGGTTAGGGAGAATAGTCACTTTAAAAATCTCCTGAGAACAGGCCTGCATGAATTAACTTTATGAGACTAAATACCAATACTGAGTTCTGATACTGCCAAATGGAGAGTAACAAGATAGAATTAACTGTCAGTTTTTATAATCCTAAAGTTCAGTGCTTGAGATCTATCTCCACAAACTCGACACAGCACGTTCATTCGTTCTGTGTGACACGATTGTGAGTGTTCCATAATGTTTCCCGAAGCTCAAACACATATGCACACTAAATGTTTCACAACTGGCATAAAAATAAATTCCCCGTCTCCAGTCTTTCACATCAGACACAAGGAAGGCCAAACTAGGAAATATACAATCAATCACATCCACAGAAAGTTTCATTGACGAGATATTAACAGGTACACTGGAGCAAAAATTACACACAGATACTCCAGCGCAATAGGAAACAAAGAAGGAATTCCCTGCATGCCAGAGGCTACTGCTGAAAACAGAGGGGCAGCGCTGGCACCGCATGGTGTCAGAAAGGGGTCAGGCCGCTCGCAGGCTGCAACTAAAGAGTTGAAATTTAAGAGGCGCTCGCCTGCCGTGAAATACACACACACACATACACACACACACATGCACACACACACATATGCACACACACGCTGTAACCACACACACACACGCACACACACAACAAACACACACACACACACATACACACGCACACACACACATACATACATGCACACACACGTACGCACAATAACACACACATACACACACACACACACAAACACACACACACACACACACACACACACACACACACACACACACACACACGTAGGTTGGTTTTTAAATTGGATTTAAAATACAGAAGGAGTAAGGGTAGGTGTTAGGCAAAGGCAGAACGGAAGACTTATTCCAAGCAGATCGTCTTGAGACAGCGAAAGAACTCTGACTTACCGTTGATAGTTTAAATGTAGGGGACCTGAAGGTTAAAGAGTATCCGAAGCTTAGCATAAGGTGCAGACTTCATCAAATGCCATCGCTCCTTATCCTGGTAAAAAAACCAATATTGACAATCGGTCCTGGTAATCCTGGTTCATTTCACAGCTTCTTCTTCTTCTTCTTGGCGTACACTGCTACACAATCATCTGAGTCCGGGCGATGAATGCAGCCGTCTTTTCCAGCTCCTGTCTGCAGCCATGGAGTTTGGTTGTCAGCGGAGTGTCTGTCGGCCACACGTCCTGTCTTGCCACCCGGTGAAGGGGACATCTTTGGAGTATATGCTCCGTGGTTTGGTCTTCTTGACCGCAGGGACAGGTTGGGGAGGGCGCCAGCTTCAGTTTGCGGTACATGTGGCTGTTCAGCCTATTGTGACCAGTGCGCAACCTCATCAGGATAACTTGCTGCTCTCTAGACAACAGGTGGTAGTCATCCCTGTGTCGTCTCGGCATGGAAAGCGCCCTGATGATGCTCCTCTTTCTCACTGTAGCTGACGCTGTTGTTAGGTTGTTCTTCTCTGGCTCCCTCCTTAGCAAGGATATCAGCTGGCTCATTCCCAGAGACTCTGCAGTGGGCTGGAATCCACTGAAGAACTGCTAAGCTCCGTACGTAAAAATCATCCGTCTTGACCATTGTCATCGAAAATGAAATGTCTTACATACTGGCTGTCTCCATTAAACCTTTGATACCCGCAACCTATCCACCAACTGCAAAAAAGAAAAAAAAAAAAAAAAACAAGAAAGAAAGAAATAAGAAACAAAAAAGAAAAAAAAGAAAAAAAAACTAACCCTTTCAATCCCTCACCCCAACCACCACAGCTCCCTGCAGGAATCTGGTGGATAGGGTGAGAGAGTCAAAGGATTGGTTTTTGGGTTTTTTTTGTTGTTGCTTTGCTAGCGTGGTTGACAATGCAAGTTGCTGTTAGGGTGAGAGAGTCAAAGGGTTAAGATGTTTTTTTGCTTTGCTAGCATGGTTGACAATGCAGGATGCTGGTAGACATTGCGCGGGAGTCAAAGGGTTAAAGTTAATTCATAAACTGCTCGCTTAGTATCTTCTCTTTTTTTCTTTTTCTGATAACAAGACAGGGCACGGGAGTCAGAGGGTTAAAATTAATTTATAACTTGCTTGCTTAGTGTCTTCTCTTCTCTCTCTGTCTCTCTCTGTCTGTCTCTCTGTCTCTGTCTCTGTCTCTGTGTGTGTCTGTCTCTGTCTGTCTGTCTCTGTCTATCTCTGTCTCTGTTTCTGTCTCTCTCTCTCTCTCTCTCTCTGCTTCCTCCGATAACAGGAATTTTCCACAGATCTAAATTGCAGCAAGCCGAATGAAGCAGCAACTCTATTTTGTAGGTCAACATGCTCACCAACTCCTTGTCTCAAAAGTAAGACATGCAACGCGGTGATAACACCTCGTGTACAAGACAAGAGTTACGTTTCCTAAAGGGCACAATTACATCGTAGATTGTGGGGGCACTGAAAGTGTGTTTATCGGTTAAAATAAACAAAACAAAACAAACTTAAATGGGGAAAAATCGGTTAGCATGGGCTTGCTTGCCTTCTGACTGTCCACGGCCGCAGAGCAACCCACGTTGGGATGCCTGGGGGCTCTTTCAGTATAAATGGTATCCCAACCTTCTGGGAATTCTGTGCTAGAAATTTCATCTTTTCTGTCATTCTCTTTTGTTTCTTTCTTCCTCCTTTGCCAGGAGCTCTTTCAGTATAAATAGTATCCCCACCTTCTGGAATTTTGTGCTAGAAATTTCTTCTTTTCTGTCATTTTCTTTTGTTTCTTTCTTCCTCCTTTGCTTTCTGTCATTTCTTCCTGTCATTTTCTTAGTATCCCCACCTTCTTGAAATGCTGGGCTAGAAATTTCCTCTTTCCTGTCGTTCTATTTGTTTCTTTCTTCCTCCTTAGCTTTCTCTTTTCTTCCTATCCTTTTCTGCCTTGCTAGTCTGTTCATCTGTATGTGTTCGACAAAGTCTTTCGTACTTTCTCTTAGGATTGATAATATGATACATGTGTTAAATGCATTTTTGGCTCTCGGGAAATGAGATATGCGGAAGCAATTTTAGGCCTTCTTTTATACATGTTTTAATGTCTTCACTTATGTTTAAATTTGTATTCAGGTATGCTTTTTTTTAAAAATCTCTTGTGCGATAAATTGGATGGAGTGGTCAACGTCAGGGGTATCTCCTTGGATTATGTGCACGAATGCATTGATATGTGTACTTAATTTTCTTTCCCTTTTTTAATTTTTTTTTTTTATCCTTGTTGAAGTGTTATGTATGTTTTGAAACGAGTTATAGCCCTCGTATGGCTCAACACAGTTGGCTGGGCTTTTAACAGTCAGCTAGACTTTAAAGTAACAGGAACCAGAAAAAAACTACGAAAAAAGAATAAGAACGCGTATTTAATACAACAAGACGAGTCTTTTTCTCCTAATTTTTGTATCTGGTGTTTATTTGTTTGTGATTTTACGTTTGACAAAGGCCAGTTGGCAGAAAATTTGCGCCTGTATTGTCTTGTATTAGATACGCGTTCTTAATCTTTTTTCGTGTTTTTTTTTCTTCTGGTTCTTGTTTGCTTGAACGCGGGCAGTCACACTTGTTTTGGATTTCGTATTACAAAAAGAAGAGAGTTCTTGAATGTTATATAGAACCAATACTGTTGTACGGATGTGAGGCGTGGACAGTCAACAAGCAAAGCCAGAACAAGATTGAGGCAGCCGAGATGTGGTTTCTAAGAAGAATGTTGAGAGTTCCATGGACAGCAAAGAAAACAACAACGAGACAGTCACAAGTAGATCACTCATAAAGGAAGATTAGGAAAAGACAGGCAACATTTATAGGCCATTTTATGAGGAAGGGGGATTTGGAGCACCTGGTCACAACGGGAAAGCTGGAGGGACAGAGAACACCAGGTAGACCCAGGGAGAAAATGCTGGACGGACTTGCAGAGTGGCTGGGGACGAGGAGGGTGGGGAAGATGCTAGGGGCAACGAGAGATAGAGACAGATGGAAGTCCATGATCGCCAACACCTGGTGATGATGATAAATTCAAAAATAACAGTAATAGCGCGCAAAGCTCGTCTGTTCAGAGTCGCTTTGCCTCAAAGTAAATTTACTTTCTAAGATCAGCTGTGCAGACGTTCCCTGGTTTTCCTATCCATGTTTATGACACGACAGATGCTGCTTAATAGGTACCATGCTGCTTACCATTAATAGGTACCATGCTGCTTACCATTCTTGCGAAATGACTCACTGGCTAAGTGAAGCAAGGTGGTGATAAAAACCAGTGTACTAATTATGTCCATTATCCTGAACTGATGCTGCTGTCTGATTATCAAGATCTCGAAGGATTAATATGATGGCTTCAAAACAGTGAGTCATTTCGAAAGAATGGTAAGTAGCAGGGTACCTATCATTATTAACATACGAATTTTTTGTTAGCCTGTGAAAAAGTCCAATAGTTCAATATCTGTAATTCGTTCATCTTCCTGTTCATGATTACAGTTAGCTAGTTTATTGTAAATATTTGTTGTAGTATGCTACTTCATTTGTTATGTTTACGCTCCCCTCTGACATTTGCCTTGTCCTCGCTTCCTACTTGTTTTTCACATGGTTTTAGCCCGGATATGTTTTTGATGCTCGAGTGGGCTATAAGTAATATGAATTTGAACTTAAATTTTATTTATTTTTTTAACCGTGACTAACTACACATAAACATCTGTATTTGCCCTTCCTGTTTCTATTTCCCTTCCCCCACATCGCCTTTTTTACGTACTATTTTTTTCATTTATTCAATTGTTTTTTTTATTATTTATTTGTTTATCATTATTATCATTGTTATTAGCATTATTATTGTTTTATTTATTTATTTACTATTTTTTTAATTTATTTGTCTAAAATCACTTAAGTGAATAGACATTAAACCAATGACCACCACAGACGACTATGGGGAGGGGGGTGAGTGGGGGGGGGGGGACTGATCGAAAGTTATATCAGCAGTTATACATTGTACTTCACTAACATCGTCAGCACTAAACCGCGATTGCTTCGTCCTAGTTTGTCCATCATCATCGTCATCATCATCATCATCATCATCATCATCACCATCATGATCATCATTGTCATCATCGTCGTCACAAGATCATCGTTTGTTATTACTGTTACTGTTATTTTTGTTTAAAGCCCAGCCGACTGCGTAGAGCTATACCAGGGCTATAACCTGTTTCAAGACATACCATGCTACTTCAACAAGAAAAAAAAAATGAAATGAAAATTAAGTACACATAACAATGCTTTCGCACACATAATCTAAGGAAATGCCCCTGGCGTTGACCACTCCGTCCAATTTATTGCACAGGGAATTTAGAAAAAGCATACCTGAATACAAACTTAAACACAACTAAGCACACTAAAACATGTTAAAAACGGACCTAAATTACTTAAAATTGCTGCCGTATATCTCATTTACCCAGAACCCCCCCCCCCACCCCCTCCCCCACCAAAAAAAAAGCACTTTAATACTTGTACCCAATTATCAGTCCTAAGAAAAGCATGTAAGACTTTATCGAACACATACAACAAGGCAGAAAATGATAGGAAGAACTGACAGAAAGCATCGGAGCAAGGCAGAAACAAAGAAAGTGACAGAAAAAAGGAAATTTCCTGTACCGAATTTCCAGAAGGTGGGGATACTATTTATATTGAAAGAGCCCCGGCACCCTCCGAAGGGGAGGGGGAAGGGGTGGTGAAATCATCATCAGCTTCCGCATCAGCGTCAGTATTGATATCATAACAGCCCATTAATTTTAGTGATGTATAAATTCTGAAAAGCCGCTCATATGCATTGTGACTGGTGGGGATAGTGTCCAAGACTTTTTAGGCCCTAGAACTGGCCGGTCAGCGTAAGGCTCATGGGCGGGATTATGTCTTTATGCCATGATCTCCTACTCCCACTCCCCCTCCCATCCCACTGGGGGGTGGGGGAGGTGCCGGGGGCTTTTTCAGTATAAATAGTATCTCGGCCTTCTGGAATTCTGAACCAGAAATGTCCTCTTTTCTGTCACTGTCTTTATTTCCCTGTGGAGATTCCGGGGGCTCTTTTAGTATAAATGGTATGTCCACCTTTTGGAAATTCTGTCGCTCTGTCTCTCTGTCTATTTCTCTGTCTATGTCTCTGTCTCTGTCTCTCCCTCTCCCCCCTCTCTCTCTGTCTTTCTCTCTTTCTCTCTGTCTCTCTTTCTATCTCTGTCCGTCTGTCTGTCTGTCTCGCTTCTCTCTTTGTCTCTTTGTCTCTCTGTCTGTCTGTCTCTCTGCTCTGTCTCTCTCTCTGTGTCTCTGTCTCTCTGTCTCTGTCTCTGTCTGTCTGCCTGTCTGTCTGTCTCTCTCTCTCTCTCTCTCTCTCTCTCTCTTTTGTTCTGTCTTCTTTGCTTTCTGACATCTTTTCCTATCATTTTCTGCCTGACTGGTCAATTCACCTGTCTGTGTTCAATAAAGCCTTATATACTTTTTTCGGTATATGTTTTGACTGCATGTTTGGCTGTAAGGAAATGTGCTTGTCCTGGAAAAGATTTTTAATTAATATAAGCCATTTTTATGTATGCTTTGGTGTCCTTGGTTATGTTCACATTTATATCCAGGCTTGCTTGTTTTTTTGTGTTTTATTTCTATTTTTGAATCCTCTGCTGAAAAAATGGACGGAATGATTAATAAGAGATCTTGTTAAATTTGAAAACAAATATTGTACAGACGAACACATTTTGATGAAGTTCTTTTCCATTATGGTATTTTTTTTCAGGCCAAAGGAAAGAATATGCCAGAGGCTTTGATAGGCCTGGTCTTCAGTTGCTTCGAGTTCTGGGTCTTCGTTTCAGCTCCCATATTTGGCAACTACGTGAGTAGAATCATTTTATTATCTGTATTTCATACATGCATACATGTATACATACATACATACATACGTACGTACGTACGTACGTACGTGCGTGCGTACGTACATACATACATACATACAGACATAGAGACAGACATATATACGTACGTACGTACATACATACATACACACATACATAATACATACATTACATACATACATACATACATATATACATACATACATACATGCATACATACATACATACATACATATATGTGTGTGTGTGCGTGTGTGTGTGTGTGTGTGTGTGTGTGTGTGTGTGTATGTGTGTCTGTCTTTCCATAGTTTGTGTCTCTTGATGTTAAGTCGCAGTAAGGACAATCACGTGCTCATGGAGAGAGAGAGAGAGAGAGAGAGAGAGAGAGAGAGAGAGAGAGAGAGAGACAGAGAGAGAGAGAGAGAGAGAGAGAGAGAGAGATAGGGCAAATACTTTCTTTTTGATCTGAATAGTTTTTGCTTTTTAAACTTTTTTTTTTTTTTTTAACTTTCTGTCAGTGAGTGGAGTGGTGGTCCACTTCGTCAAACAACTTGCCTGGGAAGCGAGAAGTTCCGGGTTTAATTCCTCAATCTAAAAGGAATTCTTACCCATCCATCCGTCCGTAAACCTTGAATGCTGGTTTAAAGGCTATTCTCTGGATGAGAACATAAATCGATGTCCAGTATAATGAGGATGATAATAGTAATTATAATGATGAGAGTAACGATAATAATAATAATAACAATGATAATAACAACAACAACAACAATAAGAAGAAGAAGAGGAAGAAGAAGAAGAACAATATTAATGATACTACTACTACTACTGATGATGATGATACTGCTGCTGCTGGTGTTACTACTACTACTACTACTGTACTACTACTACTACTAGTAGTACCACTACTACTAAGATAATAATAATAATAATAATAATAATAATATAATGATAATAATAATGATAATAATGATGATAGTTGATGATGATGATGATGATGACAATGACGACAACAGCAACAATAATGGACCAGCTAGGCAGAAGCTGATAGGACGAAATGACAGAAAGAAAAGGAACAAGGAAAGAAACAAAGAAGAGTGACAGAAAAGAGGAAAATTTCTAGCACAGAATTTCAAGAGGGTGGTGGGGATACTATTTATATTATTGAAAGAGCCCCCTGGCATCCCCCCTACGACAGGATTCTGCGGACCTGCCAGTTCTTAATTAAACCCTCTTCATGTGGTGTATATAACACATGCAGACTATCAGATACCGACGTTGAAGATCCTGTAAGTCACGTCAGTGGCTGGCTTCTGCAAAAAAAATGAAACGAAAACACCCAACATGCACGCCCTCCAAAGACGCACAGCAGCAGACTGTGCCGTAACATAGTCAGAGTGTTACCAAATCCAAGAACAAGTGTGACTTCCCGCGTTCAAGCAAACAGGAACAAAACAACAACAACAAAACAACAACAAAACAAAACAAAACAACAACAAACAAACAAACACAAAAATAACCGAAAAAAAAAAAACCAATAAGAATGCGTATTCAGTACAACAAGACAAGATAGGCGCAAATTTTAGGCCAACTTTGGCCTTTTCTCATACTGGACGGAGCAGCAGGGAAGTTTGTCTTTTTCTAATTTCCACCACCAGTCTCAAGTCACCAAGTCTGTGTGTGTGATGTGGCCTAAGGCTGATGTGCATCAAAACATTATACATTTTTCTCCTAATTTTTTTTGTACCTGATGTTTGTTTGTTTGTTTGTGATCTTACGCTTGACAAAGGCCAGTTGACCGAAAATTTGCGCCTGTCTTGTCTTTGTTGTATTAAATACGCTTTCTTATAGTAAGAGTGTGTGTCGTCAGCTCGACAAACAGCTTGAGTTATCCGTGGTCTTCTGAAAAGTCTGTGTGTAAAAAATGTGCAGTGGGTAAAAAATGACTTTGAAGATTTGCGCCATACAAACGTTTAGGTTCTGGAGTTTGTTTCAAGATGGATTCGTCCCACTCGGACAATTCCGTATGCGCTCCACCCAAAAATCTGTCAGCAATTAGTTGGCAGATTCCCTGAGTCTGCATAAAATCCGATCCGCTGGCGAAGAAGCTTTTGAGATGAGGAGAGGAAGGTTGGGTAGGTGTGTGTGTGTGGAGGGGAGGGGGGTGGGAGGGAAGAAGCCTATGAAACATTACGCTGACACCACCAGATTGATGGAAACATTAAGAAGAAGGACAGCGATCAGGACAGTTTTTAATGTTGCATGCTGGGACTGTACTCGAGATATCAGATTATGTGCCCGCGGATCAATTAAAGAACCGACCATGCAAGAGAGATTTGTAACAGATGTGGTGATGGACCTAGGTGGTATGACTGTCACTGCTTGTTTTGATCCGATATCAGTGAAGCGGCTCTCTTTTTAGTTGCGTACGAGCTAAACTGCGCTGTTTATTTATTCGTTTGTTGTGTGTGTAGGTATGTGTGTAGCTGTGTGTGTGGTGGGTGGGTGGTGTGAGTGTGTTTGTATATATGTATTATATATATATATATATATATATATATATATATTATATATACATATACATACATATATATATATATATATATATATATATATATGTGTGTGTGTGTGTGTGTGTTTGTTGGTTTGTGTGTGGTGTGTGTATGTGTGTTTGTGCGTGTGTGTGTGCGTGTGTGTTTGTGTGTGTGTGTGTGTGTGTGTTGTGTGTGTGTGTGTATGTGTGTGTTGTGTGTGTGTGTGTGTTTATGTATTTGTGTGTATGTTGTGTAACTCTGTATGCATGTACATGTAAGTATAACTCTGTGTGTGTGTGTGTGTGTGTGTATGTGTGTGTGTGTGTGTGTGTGTGTGTGTTTGTATGTGTATATGTGTTTATGTATTTGTGTGTATGTTGTGTAACTCTGTATGTATGTATGTAAGACTCACATTTCACATTTGGACTTTGACAAAGATAATAATTATGGACATCAAAACAACTTTCGATCGAAATGTAAATATACATTGTAGAATTATTTGTAATTGTCAAGAGAAGTGTCTTGAATAACACCAATAAGCAAATCTCTGTCTGAATTCAATAATGAATGTTTTTACATTGACAACGTTTTGTGCTACTCATACTGTACCGAAACCACCAAATTTATGTAACATGCACACACCCACACACACACACACACACACACACACACACACACACACACACACACACACACACACACACACACACAACACACACACACACAACACAACACATATATATATATATATATATTGCAGACTTTACAAGCCCATTTGCCGTAGCTTTGAAACGGGAGTTTATCAACATAATGTATGCTTTTCTTCTGGTGGTGAGGAGAGGGTGGAGGGGGAGGAAGTCTCTTATCTTTTAGCAAGATGAAACTGAAACAGAGCTTTATACATCGAATGTGTGCATACATATACAATGGGTATCTGCCAATTTCTCCATAAATTGTGTTTCGGGGCTTTTGAAACTTACTTACTTTACTTTTTCCTTCCGCTTGTACCAATGGGCGTCGCCTGTCAGCAGCAAGGCGGGTGGCCTGGAGA
>JAPXFY010000027.1:30809283-30814283 GCA_030674185.1 Monoplex corrugatus | reverse complement strand
TTGCTGTGTTGTGGTTGTGTTGGGTTGCGTTGCGTTGTGTTATGTTATGTTTGTGTTGTGTTGTGTTGTGTTTGTCGTGTCGTGTCGTGTCGTGCTTGTTGTGTTGTGTTGTGTTGTGTTGTGTTTGTGTGTGTGCTGTGCTTGCTGTGCTGTGCTGTGCTGTGCTGTGCTTGCTGTGCTGTGCTGTGCTGTGCTGTGTTGTGTTGTGTTGTGTTGTGGTTGTGTTGTGTTGTGTTGTGTGTTGTGCTGTGCTGTGCTGTGCTTGCTGTGCTGTGCTGTGCTGTGTTGTGTTGTGTTTGTGTTGTGATGGGTTGTGTTGTTGTGTTTTTGTGGTTGTGTGATGGGTTGTGTTGTGTTGTGTTGTGTGATGGGTTGTGTGTGTTGTGTTGTGTTGTGTTTGCTTTGTCGGGTACAGATAGTTGATGTTGTTGATTGTGTTGTGTTTGTGTTATGCTGTGTTGTGTGTGTGTTATGCTTTGTGTTGTGTTTGTGTTTGTGTTGTGCTGTGTGTTGTGTTTGTGTTATGTTTTGTATTGTGCTGTGTTGTTTGTGTTTTGTGTTTTGGCTGTGTTGTGTTTGTGTTATGCTGTGTTTGTGTTGTGTTGTGCTGTGTTTGTGCTGTGGCTGTGCTGTGTTGTGTTGTGTTTGTGTTTGTGTTATGCTTGTGTTGTGTTGTTGCTGTGTTATGCTGTGTTGTGTTATGCTGTTTGTGTTGTGTTTGTGCTGCGTTCTGTTGTGTTGTGTTGTGTTGTGGTGTGGTTGTGTTGTGTTGTGCTTTGTGTTGTGTTGTTTTGTGGTAGAGTTTGTTTTGGTGTGTTTGTGTTTGTGTTGTGTTTTACTTGTGTTTGTGTGTGGTTTTGGTTGTGGTTGTGTTGTGTTTTGTGTTTGTGTTGTGTTTTGCTGTGTTGTGTTGTGTTGGGTTGCGTTGCGTGTGTTGTGTTGTGCTGTGTGTGATGCACGTGTGAGTACAGACAGTATAGTGACTAGTCTGAATGTTGTTGTGTTTGTGTTATGTTGTGTCGTGTTTTGATTGTGTTGTGGTTGTGTTGTGTTGTGTTGTGATGGGTTAGGGTTGGGTTGTGTCGTGTTGTGTTGTGTTGAGTCGTGTCATGCGTCGTGTCATGTTGTGTAGCATTGTGTTATGTTGCGTTGTGTTTTGATTGTGTTGTGGTTGTGTTGTGTTGTGTTGTGTTGTGATGGGTTAGGGTTGGGTTGTGTCGTGTTGTGTTGTGTTGAGTCGTGTCATGCTCGTGTCATGTTGTGTTGTGTTGGGTTGGGTTGTGTTTGTGACATGTTGTGTTGTGTTGTGTTTTGTCGTGTTGTGTTGTGGTTGTGGTTGGATTTGGTGTTGGTGTTGGTGTTGTGTTGTGTTGCGTTGCCTTGTGTTGCCTTGCGTTGTGATGGGTTGCGTTGCGTTGCGTTGCGTTGTGTTTTGTCTTGCTGTGTCACATAACATCGTATCGTGTCATGTGGTTTGTCGTGACACCGTGGTGTCAAGCCTTGTGGAGTTGTGTCGTGTCGTGTCATGTCATGTCATGTCATCTCGTGTCGTGTCGTGTCATGCTGTGTTGTGCTCTATCGGCTGTGTCGTGCCGTGCAGTGTTGTGTCGTGCCGTGCAGTGTTGTGTCGTGCCGTGCAGTGTTGTGTCGTTTTGTGTTATTGATGTGTTGTATCGTATTGATATGGTCAAGCGCTTTGTGTGAAGTCATCGCCATTCTTGTAATTATACGCCATCGTACCATCAACTGTTGTGATACATACAGATTTGAATGCATGCGTTATACCCGCGGCAGGAGTGATCACTCTTCACGGATTTTTGTTTCTTTGTTTGTTTGTTTTCTTGCTTTTTTACGTTGATCTCCCTGGAACCTAAAATCGAACTTGGGGCCTTTTAAGTTATCTTCTAACGCTCTCCCCACTGAGCTATTCCGGTCCTGATAAGGAAATCTAATGTTCTCGATGGACTGTCTGCAAAGGCGTTCAGATCTGGTTTTGAACTCTTGCCTGTAGTTTAAACCTTTGACTCCCCGCACCCTGTCCACCAGCATCCTGCATTGTCAACCACGCTGGCAAAGCAAAAAATTTAACCTTTTTATTCCCTCACTCTATTCACCAACTTCTTGCAAGAAGCTGGTGGATAAGTCAGGGAGTAAAGGGTCACGTTTTTAGCAAGTTGGTGGGTAGGGTGCAGGAGTCAAAGGGTTACTCTTTTTTTCTCTCCATATTTCTTGTTCAAATTTTGACGGGAGATTTATAAGCTGTATCACTTCTGCTTGACTTCCCTTTGCTGTCAGAGATATATGTGGATAGAACAAGAAATCAGTTTATTTACAGGATGTGAATAAGCAAGAAAAAATGGTTTCTTTTTGTTTAACATCAGCCTCACCTTAATGAGAAGTCATTAGTTTTTGATTAATTTTTTCCGTTTGAGAGAGAAAGAGAGAGGAGGGAGAGAGGGAGAAAGAAGGAGATAGAGAAAGATAGAGGGAGGAGAGAGAGAGAGAGAGAGAGGAGAGAGAGAGAGAGAGAGAAGGAAGTGAGACAGAGAGAGACACAGAGAGAGATGGAGGAAGGGAGACAGAGAGAGAGAGAGAGAGAGATGGAGAAGTGAGACAGAGAGAGACACAGAGAGAGATGGAGAAGAGACAAGAGAGAGGAGAGAGGAGAGAGACAGACAGAGAGAGAAGAGAAGAGGATGAGGAAGGAGAGAGAGAGAGAGAGAGGAGGAGAGAGAGAGAGGGAGAGAGAGAGACAGACAGACAGACGACAGACAGACAGAGACGAGATCCTGTGCTGTCCTGTGCTGTGCCGTGCTGTGCTGTATTTTGTTGTAATGTACATTGAGCTGTGCTGTGTTTTGTGTAATTGTTGCCATATGGTGTTGTGAAAATGCGTGTTATACTTGTAATACCATGCAGGTAGGCACGTTCATGATATCAATGTGACTGTTATCCTTTCAAATACTTTAGATCATTACAACAACAGTTAAACACTGACCTGTTAGCTGCCCATATTTAGCATTCCCAATCATTCTGATAGTGTCTGTCATCTTAGTAATTCATAGGTTCCTCTTCCCCTGCCTCCCTCCTCCCCATTTCAAGACCTTGCCAACGATTTTATTTTGTTTGGTTTTGTGCAGGCTCATTTAAGTCTACAGGATAATTGCTGGCAGATTTGGGTGGAGCTCATATGGAATTGTCCGAGTGTGATGGGCCCACCCAAATCTGTCAAATTCTAATGTTTCCACTTTCAGAAGCGTAACATGTTGGCTTTCTGGAATATTACGTTTTTTTTTTGTAAGAAAAGGAAGTTCGTTACCATAGCTCGACAACTGTGTTTCCCTCACAAAAAGTCCTGTGAGTGACCGTGCATTAGAGCAGCTAACAATATCGCTGTATTTTATTTGAACAGAAAGTTTTCATCCAGGGTCATTAATATTTCGTCGCAACTGGAAGTCGTGGTAACATCTGCTTCTGGTGTTTCAATGCTGTGTGTGGTTTGTTCTCCTGGATGGGAGTGCCTCTGTGTGGGTGTGTGTGCATGTGTGTGTTGTGTGGGGGGGTATGTGTGTGTGTTGTGTGTGTGTGTGTGTGTGTGGTGTGTGTGTGTGTGTGTGGTGTGTTTGCGCGCGTTGTGTGCGTGTATGTGTGTGTTTGTTTATTTGTTTGTATTTGTGTGTGTGTGTGTGTGTGTGTGTGTGTGTGTGTGCGTTTGTATGGGTGGATAAATCGATAGATCGATAAATATATATGTATATAGATAGATAGATAGATAGATAGATGTGTGTGTATGTGTAGTGTGTGCACGTGCGCACACGTGTGTGTGTGTGTGTGCATGTTGTGTGTGTGTATGTGTGTGGTGTGTGTGTGTGTGTGTGTGTGTGTGTGTGGTGTGTGTGGATAGATAGATAGATAGATGATGAACTCAGCAATATTGTTAGCTACTCTAATGCAAGGTCACTCATCTGTGCATCTACGCATTAATTCCTCATGCGATTGTGTGCTTTGAATCAGAGAGAAGTGAGATGAATTCTAGAAAGTAATCGTGATCATGCTATTGTAATGTCATTTTACCCTGAGGAAGGCCAAGGGCCAATATATTATATATATATATATATAATATATTACATAATCTCATATATATATATACATATATATATAATATATATATGATATATCGTCGTCGTCGTGCGGCCTCTTTACATCTCAGGAGATGATAGTCTGCAACAGGAGGCGTTGTGGTCATCACAGCACTTTCTGCTGTGGCTGTGCAGGCCGATTCTTGAGTGGCAATCTCTGTCGCATCTGCCACATACAAATTGAGTCGCTGTTGTCTGGTTTCTGGAACGTTGCTTGCGAAGAGCCCTTTTCTCATCTGCGCTTTCTGCTCTCCTCCTCTCCGCATTCACAACGCCTTGCTGAACGGCTGTCCTCCACGCTGCCATGTTTTCTGCCAGAGTCTCCCAAGAGCCTGGGTCGATCCCTGAGCTTCTTAGGTCCCTTTTGCATGCGTCTACAAAGCGTAGCTGTGGGCGTCCTGGAGTTCGCTTCCGGTTTCCAGTTCGCCGTAGATAACGTGTTTTGGAATGCGTCCATCCTCCATTCGACGCACATGGCCATATATGTATATATTATTAATGTGCCCTGCCACAAGGTGTTGGCGATCATGACCCTCCATACTAGTCTATCCCTTGTCACTACAAGTCAATCTCCCATCATCTCTGTCCTCAGCCATTCCGCAAGTCCGTCCAGTATTGTCTCCCTCGGTCTACCTGGTCCTCTTATTCCCTCCAGCTCTCCTGTTGTGACTAGCTGCTCTACATTCTCTTGTCTCATAAAATGTTCTCTAAATGTTGCTTGTCTTTTCCTAATCTTCTTCATTGATGTTCTTCTTTTACCTACTTCCTTCAGGACTGTCTCGTTTGTTTTCTTTGCTGTCCATGAAACTCTAAACATTCTTCTTAGAAACCACATTTCAGTTGCCTTAATATGTTCTGACT
>JAPXFY010000027.1:30799283-30801783 GCA_030674185.1 Monoplex corrugatus | reverse complement strand
CACACACACACACAACACACACACACACACACACACACACACACACACACACATACACACACAAACGCACACACATACAAACACACACACACATACACACACACAAACATACATACACATACACAAACACAAACACACACACATAGACACACACACACACATACACACACACACACACAAACACAAACACACTCATAGACACACACACACACACACACACACAGCCCCACACCCACCCACCCACGCCCACACACACACACACACAAACAAACAAACACAAGCACACACACACAACTACACACACACACACACAACTACACACACACACACACAAAACACACACACACACACACACACACACAAACACACACATACACACACACACACACACACACACACACACACACACACACACACACACACACACACACACACACACGCATACCCAGAGCAGCACCAACGTGTCCAACATGCACCCCCAAACACCACCGCCATCACACCCACAGCAAATTCCTAAAGCCGAGAAATATTAATTGAAAACATCAGACCAGTACAGCAACATCTGGATAAGCAATTCACATCTGACTGGTATATGATCACTAAAAAATATCTACTGTTCTAACAGTTTACTAGTTTCAAAGGAACAAAGAAAAACTCCATCCGGCAAGAGCTGCATTGTTAGTGATATACCACTCTCTCTATCTGTCTCTCTGTGTCTCTCTGTGTCTCTCTGTCTGTATTGTGGCCTAAGGCCGATGTACAATAAACATTTTCTGAGTTCTGAGTTCTGTCTGTCTGTCTGTCTCTGTCTCTCTCTGTCTCTCTGTCTCTCTGTCTCTGTCTCTGTCTGTCTCTCTTCTGTCTGTCTGTCTGTCTCTCTCTGTGTGTTTACCCCACTTTCTCTCTCTCACTGTCTGTCTGTCTGACTCTGTCTCTGTCTCTCTCTCTGTCTCTCTCTCTCTCTCTGTTTTCCCCACTTTCTCTCTCTCACTGTCTGTCTGTCTGTCTGTATCTGTCTCTCGGTCTCTGTCTTTGTCTATCTCTCTCTCTTTCTTTTTCTCTCTCTTTCACTCTCTCTCTTTTCTCTTTCTCTCTCTCTTTCTCTCTCTTTGTGTCTGTCTGTCTGTCTGTCTGTCTGTCTGTTTCTCTTTCTCTCTCTCTCTTTCCTACTTGTCAGTTGTAATGAGTATCTAGACAGACAGACCAATTTCAAAGAAAGAAGTACTATTTGCTATCAGAAGAGTGAAATAGAGCAAAAGCAGCTGGTCCAGATGGTATCCTTAGTGAGATGTTGAAACATACTGTGATATAAACCATATCAAGCGGCTTATTGGAACTTACATGCATCGGCACTATTCCATGTATTCTCACTAATTCTACAGCCAGAACCTTCTTAACGTCTTGTGTACTTTCTTGTCCGGAATATCGGAACAGTCTTGTAAATGGTGCTCACTTGTCTTGTATTCAGCCTCTACAGAAGATTCAGTTTCTTTTTTCCCCCGCGAGTCTTGTGCTTAAAGCTTCTGGCTATGAGACTTCAACATCTCTGCTATGTACGCTCCACTGGCCAGGGCATAAAACGTTCCGCGTCTGGGCGGAATTCCGCGATTTCGGTTTGTAAAAAAAGAAAAAAAACAACAACAAAAAACGAAACGACAGAAAGGAGCAAGGCATCCGTGATCGGCTTACAAGCGTTCATAGTAACGGCGCGCAAGTTATGGCCCTGATTCCCCCCCCCCCCCCCCCGACCCCCCTTGTTTAGTGGTTTTTTTCCTCCTCCTGTTGTAAGCCCTGACTGGCGTCTTATTCAACAGCGTATTAGAACAAAGCCGCTTGTGTGTGCTACAGTGTTACTGCTTCTGCTTATCTGAACTGCTCAGCTCTATGGTTATTCTCTTTCCTATATTCTTTGTTGGACGAGAAGGGTGGAGGAGATGCTTGGGGCAACAAGAGATAGAGACAGATGGAAGTCCATGATCGCCAACGCCATGCGGCAGGGCACCTGATGATGATGATGATGATGATACTCTTTGTTGATCTCCTGATATTCAGTTATCCAAAATCTTGTTTGTATGTGTCACAGCGTTGTCTCTGGTACTCTGTGTCTGCCTGCTAGTATGTCTGTTCTCCTTCCTGTATTATTCGCTCTTCTCCTGATACTCAGCAGTTCAAATCTTTCGATACACAGACAAGACTCGTGTTTTTTCGATCTTTTGCGCATTTTGGACCTTTTCTGTGTAATAAATGTCCTTCGATCCGAGAAATTTGCCTAACCCTTCGGTTTTTTTTGTTTGTTTTTGTGTGCGTGTGCGTGTGCGTGGGCTTGTGTGTGTGTGTGTGTGTGTTTGTGTGCGTGTGTTTGTTTGTTTGTGTTGTGTTTGCGTGTGTGTGTGTGTGTGTGTGTGTTGTGTGTGTGTTGTGTGTGTGTGTGTGTGTGTGTGTGTGTGTGTGTGTGTGTGCATGTGTGTTTGTTTGCTTGTTTGTTTTGTACCCAACTTAA
>JAPXFY010000027.1:30774283-30784283 GCA_030674185.1 Monoplex corrugatus | reverse complement strand
GCGCCTGCCACTCAGCCTGCAGCATCTGGTAGAGGTGTTGGGCATCCCTGGGAGGGGGGTGGTTGCTCCTCACTTTGCGATCCAGCTCATCCCAGAGGTTCTCAATCGGGTTGAGATCGGGACTGCATGCTGGCCACTCCATTCTGTTGACTCCAGACTGCTGCAGGAAGTCGTTGATCACCCTTGCCCTGTGGGGGCGAGCGTTGTCATCCTGGTAGACAGCCGTCGGTCCCATCTGCTGCAGTGTAGGCACAGCCAGTGGTCGAAGGATCTCATCCCGGTATTGGAGGCCAGTCAGGTTACCCTGTACATGATACAAGGGTGTTCTGTGGTGAAGGCTGAAGGCCCCCCAGACCATTACAGAACCTCCACCAAAGGCCACCTTTTCTTGGACAGTGGTGCCAATAAAGCGTTGCCCTGGGCGCCTCCAGACCCTCAGTCGGCCGTCGTTGTGGTTCATGGTGAAGCGTGATTCATCACTGAACAGGACCTGGGACCATTGCTGACGTGTCCACCTCACGTGACGTCTGCAGAAGGCGCGGCGTGCTGCCCTATGGGCTGGAGTTAAGCGTGGCCGTACAGCTGGGCGACGAGAACGGAGGTTAAACCCATGAAGGCGGTTCCGTATGGTCTGCTGGCTGATGTTGATGTTAGTAGCCACCCTCAGCTGCCTTCGAATGATGCTGGAAGAGGCTGTTCTTGTCTGCAGGGCTTGTCGTTCAATGAGACGATCTTCACGTGGGTTTGTCTTCTTCGGTCGACCAGATCTGCGTCTTTCATGGACCCTCCCAGTGGCTGTGAAGCGTTGAATCAGTCTGACAATGACCGAGATGGACACCTGAAGTCGCCTGGCCACTTCTCGCTTGGGAACACCATCTTGGAACCATGCAACAGCTCGTCCCCTCTCAAACTCGCTCAATTTTCGTCGTGGAGGCATTGTCAGATCAGGCCTACTACTGGTGGAATGTCTTCTTATAAAGCCAAGCAAGAGACAGCATCTCACACATAAACAGCAGTGCTTGCACGTGCATAATGGTTTTTCCATCTGGCTTGTGCAATGTGTTCAGGCAGAACGGTCCAAAACAAGGTCCTTTATCGCAAGTTTCCGCTTTTCCGTTTGCGGCCAAGCTCAGTAGTAGAGAATCCCGTGCAATTTTCGCACTAACACAACATTGCCCACTTACAGCTGAACAAGAATTCATAACAATTTGGCTGGACTGAGAAATAAATAACAGTAGCGAACTGAGTTTATTACGCACCTGTTTTCTCATAGTGATCCTTAACTTTTTGTGCGTAGCTTATATCAAAGACGTAGAGGCGTTTGTCTACCTGGGCAGAAGGGTCAGCAAAGATGGCGTTGTAGGCACAGGCATCAGAGTTAAGCAACACAAACAGGATCAGGGACGCCTTCTCTATCCTTCGACTGATATGGAGCTCTTCAACCCTCTCACTTTACAATAAGATAAGAATCTTTATCACCAGCGTGACGTCAGTCTTGCTTTATAGTTCTGAAACATGGTGGACAACCGAGACCAACACCCACAAGTTTCCAGACATTAATTTGGTAACAGACGTCTCAGGCCATCCTCAACATCAGGTGACATGGTGACATTTCCGTTATCTCAGGACCATCCTCAACATGAGGGAGAAATGGTGTCACTCCCTTTATCGACCAGTAGGACAGAGCTAAACAAACTCTGATCGAAATAAAAATGAAGGAAAAAAGAAAACAAGGATGGACAGGCCACATTGTGCAGAAGTCTCTCTTGAACATCAGGCAACAGGCTCTTGGCTGAGACTTACAGAGGAAACTAAAAGTGGGACGAATAAGACAAAGACATGGTTCCGAAGCACTGACGTAGAGGTGAAGGCAGCCAGACTGACATGGGCAGACAACTGTAGAGGATGTTCCAGAGTTGAGTTACGTTGGAGGAATGTTGCTATGGGCCTATGTTCTCTTTGGAATATTTTGAGGCTTTAAGTGATGTGAGTCATGGATATGTGGGTGCATGTGGCATGAATATGGTTATGCGTGTGGGAAAGCCGTTATCACGTTTACATGGTAAAATAGGTTTTGTGCTATTATATGGTTATCATTTGTAGAAAAGCCATTATCACTTTTACATAGTAATAATATAGATATGGTGATGTTATTTGATTATGAGTGTAGATAAAAACCAATGTTACCTTCAGCTTAATGTACATATCTTGATATATATATTGTAAGTACAGACACACTAATGTCACATT
This sequence comes from Monoplex corrugatus, assembly GCA_030674185.1. Lineage (NCBI taxonomy): Eukaryota > Metazoa > Mollusca > Gastropoda > Littorinimorpha > Ranellidae > Monoplex > Monoplex corrugatus. The sequence goes on along the minus strand of JAPXFY010000027.1, from coordinate 30,782,033 downwards.
TCCATATGGTTTAGGTACTGTATTGTATTGTTTCTTTTATGGGTATAAGTTTTGTAAAAACCAATGTTGCCTTTCCTTAGTATTGTGGGCATTGAGACATTTATGTTGGTGTAAGTGTAAACAAACCAGTATGATTTTCCTTGGAATTAGGTAATATGATATTTGTATGGATATAAGTTTTGTTAAAAAAAATAACAGTATCGCCTTTCCATAATAATATGGGCATTGTGATATTCATGTTGTTATAAGTATATACAAACCAATGTCATGTTTCCATGGAATTTAGGTACTGTGATATTTGTAAGGATATACATTTTTAAAGCCAGTGTTGCCTTTCCATACTAGTGTAGTATTGTGATATTCATATTGTTATAATTAGTGCAGTATCACTTTTCCATAATGTTTAGGCACCGTAATATTTCTATAGATATGAGTTTTATAAAACCAGTGTTACTTCCGTAGTATTCTAAGCACTGTGACATATGTATGGTTAGACGTTCGTAGAACAGGAAGGACAAACAAGGCACTTACATATTGTGTAATGCTTTTGTCTTTAAAATTGTGTTTCAATTTCTGATAGTAAAATTTTGCTATCCTGCAAATTGTGTTTCAATTTCTAGCAGATATAATGCTGCTATCCTGTAAATTGTGTTTCAATTTCTACTAGGTAAAATTTTGCTATATTGCAAATGTGTTTCAATTTCTAGTAGATATAATGCTGCTATTCTGTAATTTGTGTTTCAATTTCTAGTAGATATAATGCTGCTATTCTGTAATTTGTGTTTCAATTTCTAGTAGGTGTATAATGCTGCTATCCTGCAAATTGTGTTTCAATTTCTAGTATATATAAAACTGCTATTCTGTAATTTGTTGTTCAGTTTCTGGTAGATATAATGCTATCCTGCAAATTGTGTTTCAGTTTCTAGTCGTATAATGCTGTTGTCTTTCAAATTGTATTTCGATCTCACCTTAAAAAAAGTGTTTCATATCGACCAGAGACAGATATGTATTCTCTCTATCCGTGACAAAATTATGTTATCAAGGTTTTCCTTTTCAAATGATTTTGAATGGGTCATTAGAAAGTATAGGTAAAGATAAAAACTAAATGCCTACGCCTGAAAATCCTGGCACCAAAACCTAAGTCATACGGACCCACAAAGAGAAGGAAAAAGTCTTAACATTAACACTTTTTCAGGAAAGTGTGTGAACAGCACGTGTTGAAGAATTTATGACGATTATTTTTATTCTGTGTTCACTGTCGTAATGTCCATTATCGTCCTCGTTTCATTTCAAGTTTCATTTGTATCGACAGCTCGATCAAGGTGGACTTGAAATGTACAAAACAAACCTGAATTTTCTTTAACCCTTTGACTCCAGCACCCTATCCACCAGCATCCTGCCTTGCCAACCATGCTAGCAAAGCAAAACTTTAACCCTATGATTCCCTCACCCTAGCCACCAGCTTCCTGCAGGAAGCTGGTAAATGGGGTAAAGAAGTCAAAGAGTTAAGTTTTTAAAGTTAGTGCGTAAGATGCAGGAGTCAAAGAGTTAATAATGATTGCATGTAAAAGGGAGATTGATTAGATGGTTTGGCCATTTCATTCCATTAGTCAAATGGTTAATAATGATTGTATAAACAAGGAGATTGATTAGACGGTTTGGCCATTTCATTTCATTAGTCAAATGTTTAATAATGATTGTATGAAAAAAGGAGATTGGTTAGATTGTTTGGCTATTTCATTCCACTAGTCAAATAGTTAATAATGATTGTATAAAAAAAGGGAGATTGATGAGGTGATTTGGCTATTTCATTTGAGTTTCAGGTTGTAATCAAAAGTGTACATTTTTTCCCCTGTGAAATATGATTTGTGTTTGTACGATGTTAACAATGTTGTTGATGCAGACTTGTACTTGAAGGTAACAATTACGTGGGAAAAATGTATGTAGGTGCATTTGTATGTGTGTCTGTCTATGTCTCTGTGTGTGCGTATCAGTGTTTGTGTGTGTGTGTGTGTGTGTGTGTGTGGAGAGAGAGAAGGGGTTTCAAATAAGTGTTTTGACAAAAGATTTAAGTTGCTTTGTTCATTCCATTTCTTTTCTTACATTGAAACAGACTCGAGTCACTGTTACGAGATTATCGATAGATTCGATAATGTATACAACATAATTATGTGTTATCATTATGCTAATCAGTAAGGTTGATGCCATTATATACAGAATGGTTATTGATGTTTAAGTTCAAATCGGTTATGTGCAATCTCTATAGTGATGCAGTAGAAAAACCGTCTTTTCAAGAGGAAATAAGAGGGAAGCAGGGAGAATTTTAAAATATCAACTAAGTAACATAACTCTTGAGAGTCACGGAGTTATCTCCCATGTAGCGCAAACTGTGTTGGGGTTTGAGAAATTCTACATGGGAGATAACTCCGTGACTCTCAAGAGTTACGTTCGTCTTTTCAAGACATTATTTTTTTTATTTATCCGATGTAAAAAAAAAAAATCTGGGACTGGGATTTCTTCCTTATTGCGGACTGGGTTGTTTCTTTTGATAGAGCCGTGGACCTAAGCTCTGGTGTCTTGAGTTCAATTCTGACACGCAATATTAGAAATGGTTTGTTTCCTGCCCATCTTAATGTTTCCATCATTCTGGTGGTGTCAGCTCAGTGTTTCATAGATTCCTCCCCCTCCCCGTCCTTTCCCGTTTCAAAACATTGCCAGCGCACAGGTTTTTACGCGGGCTCAAGGAGTCTGCCCGATTATTGCTGGCAGATTAGGGTGAAGCACATGTGGAAATGCCCACGCGTGATGAACCTTCTTGTACAAAATCAAAACTCAAAACTCATCAGTGAAGAAGTGATCGTTGACCACTCACTATGGTGTTAGTGGTTAGCGCAACGAACGAAAGACTGGAAGGTTGTGAGTTCTTCGAATCCCATCAGTTTGTCAAGGTCATGGGGGGGGGGATTTTTCGCTCCCCCCCCCCCCCCCCCACCCACACCGCACCCTATCCTTCCGCAATCAGCTCCTTTTCAGAGTTGAGCGAGCAATGAGCTTATTTAGGGAAGACTGGGCTTGGACCATATACTCGAGTCTCGTCCACTTCACGGATGCATCATTGAGGGTGTCGCTTTAATGTTCTGACCGACACAGGTGTTTGTGGGGAGAGAATTACTTGCCCAAAATGTGAGAATTGAACTTGGATACATCCTCAGGAAGACGTTTCAACCACTGTCGGTAACTGGTCTACGCAAACTTATATGCGCCGCTAGTTGTTTAGGAGTTCTCCGTGGCTCGGTTCGTTGCTCGGCTTATCCTGTATCGTTTTCTCGTGTCCGCCCATCCTGACATATCAGTAACCAGACTTAGTCTCTGATGAAGACTCCCGGAGCACAAAATAAATCATACCTGTGAGATGCGTTGGTTGAAAAGAACCATCACCAAGACCAGTACCCGACGTATTCAGAGACACCAACATCATAGCAATAGTTGGAGTTACGCCACCAATCCATTATCATAGTCGTCAGCCCTCTGCCCCCCCCCCCCCATATATATATATATATATATATATATATATATAATATTATACTAATATTATATGAGTATGTATGTATATATATATACATATTGTATACATACATATTATATATATATCTATATACATATATTTTTTTTTCGTCAAGTTTTGACGTGAATATCGTCTATGATGAAAACTATATTTTACAAGGAAATATTCAAAATGGTTCATTCGTAAATATATATATTATTATTATTTTTGATTATATCATTATTATTATTATTATTATTATATTATTATCATTATTATTTTATTATTGTTATTATTACTATTATTATCACGACATTAGCTTCTCTACAATATCCAAAGATAGGCAGTCATTTCGATTTGTTTATTTGTTTTGTTTTGATTTTTTTTGTTCTTTTGTCTTCCGTTTGAGTAAAGTAGTACTATCTAAAGGAAAAAGAAAAAGAAAAACAAGATAGTCAAGCATTCTAATAATCTTCCTATTCTTACAAAATTCTTTGCAAAAAAAAACATATTTTGTATTTCTGAAGTTTACGGTGACTTGTTGAATTTATACAAGTTCATTCAGCAAGAACAAGTGCCTTAATGTTGTCGTGATTCTTTCAATATTTTGGTATCTATTGGTATGTTTAATGAACTGATAATATGTTACTTCAATGACGTGATTGTCGTTTGTATCAATTACTTCTACAATGTATATTTATCTCATATGTATGTGATCTTTTGATTAATGGTATCATCGTTGTTGCCCCAAGAAGGACCAGAGATGAATGATATATTGAAATCGTGATGTCAAATGTGTGTTCGTTATGTTGAGAAAGAAAATAAAGTTAAACAGTCGATATATTTCTTTTGTTGTCGATGTGTTATACTGATATTTCTACAGCAGACTGTGTGGTATGATATGGTGTGAGGTGGTGTGGTGTGATGCGGTTTATTATAGTGCGAAGAGGTGTGGTTGTGGTGCGGCATAGCATAAGGTTGGTCTTCTTTCTTTTTTGTTGTGATGTGTTATTGTGGGTAAATAACACGAGAACACGCGAACGCACACGCGCCCGCACGTGCGCGCGCGCGCGCAACACACACACACACACACACACCACACACACACACACACACACACACAAACGCATAAACGCATAAACACACACATATCACTTTCAACCACCACTATTACTACATAATATCACAATATCACAATATACCACAGCACACATGGACACGTTCAGCCCCAACCCCCTCCCCCCCCCCCCCCCCCCCACTACACACAGATCTTGGTCATCAACAGAAAAAAAAACACGACTTTCGAGATCTCTCTCTCTCTCTCTCTCTCTCTCTTCTCTCTCTCTCCTCTCTCTCTCTCTCTCTCTCTGTCTCTGTCTCTGTTGTCTGTCTCTCTCTCTCTGTCTGTCTGTCTCTCTGTTTCTCTCTCTGTCTGTCTGTCCGTCTATCTGTCTGTCTGTCTGTCTATCTCTCCCTCTCTCTTTCTCTGCCTGTATGTGTATATATATGTATATATATACATATATGTATGTATATATATACTTATATATATATATATATGTATATATACACAAAGATGTAAAGATACAGACAGACAAACAGAAAAACAGAGAGATAGAGGCAGACAAAAAGACAGAGAGATCAAAGCAATAAACGGCAAATCAAAGAAATTAGACCTGTGTCTGTCTGTATGTATGTCTTTCTGTCTGTCTGTCCGTCTGTCTGCCTGTCTCTGTCTGTCTGTCTGTCTCTCTGTCGTCTGTCTCTGTCTCTCTGTCTCTCTGCCTCCGTCTCTGTCTCTCTCTCTGTCTCTCTGTCTGTCTGTCTCTCTCTCTCTTTCTCTCTCACTTCTTCACAAAAAACAAAATCAACGAAGGGAGTAACCATTTTATTGACACAATACCACCACAAACGATTGTATATGCTTGATGAACCAGTAGACATTAAAATTGCTCGCAACCCTGTAATTCCCACATATTGTTGCGTCGCTCAACCTGTCGAAAGTCACAATTCTTGATACAGAAAATGGATAATACAGAAAATGGATAATACAGAAAATAAATTAATCAATTACGCATATAAGAACACAAAAACAAGATAACAGAAGAAGAAACTGGACCGTACCTATCCATTTTCAGAAGCGAGACTTTCAGCGAAGTTGAAAACTAGACCACACCATATCTGTTTGTTTTCAAAGGCGAGACAGTACGAGAAGAAGAAACTAGACCACAAATAGTCACTTTTAGATGCAACACTGTGTATGAGTTGAAACTAGACCGTATCTGATCAACTTTGGATACGAGAGTGTATGCGAAGAAGAAACTAGACCATATATGTCCACCTGTGAAGAAGCAGGACTCTTATGTGAATAGAAACTAGACGATTTGTATCCACTTTCAAAAGCAGGACTATGTGAGTAGAAACCAAAACCTAGACCACATCCATCAATTTGAGAAACCGGATTGTATGTGAGAATAAAAGAAAAAAAAACTAGACCATATATGTCCACTTTCGGAAGCAGAACTGTGTGCGGACAAAAATACTAGACCATCAAAAGCAGGACTGTGTGTGAAGAAAGAAAAAAACACTATAGACCATATATGTTCACTTTCAGAAGCGACACTATACGCGAAGAACAAAACTAGACCATACCTCTCCATTTCAGAAGCAAGACACATGCGAAGTAAAACTTAATCCATTCAAAAGCAGGACTGTATTGAAGAAAGAGAAAACACCATAGACCATATATGTTCATTTTCAGAAGCGACACATATACGCGAAGAACAAAACTAGACCGTACTTCTCCAATTTCAGAAGCTAGACTGATATACGAAGTAGAAACTTAGACCACTGCAGTATATATATCGACCTTTTGTGTCGTCCTTCACTGATCATCAGAGTAAACCAGCATTCACTGCAAGTTATTTTTTTATTTGTTTTTCTTTGTGCTGTGGCTTCATTCGATCACAAGCACAATGTTCCAGTATTATCGTTTCAGACACTGCTCAGCGTACAGTGCAGACTCCACCGGTAATATCTCAAATATTGCTCAAAGCCGTCACACCTGTTGGACAATCACAATCAGGCGAAAGACATTGTTCAAGTTTTCGCTTGAGGTCCTTCCTAGCTAGTGACCAATACAAAACACTGCTTCAAGCTTTTCGTATGTTCAGGACACTAATTTATCGGTGCTTTCAGATCGATATTTTCGCTGCTTATATCTAGGATAGTAACTTCTTTATTCATCCAGGGTTGTGACTTCTTTGTTCATCCACGAAATTCACTTCATTGTTCATTTAGGATAATCACTTGCTTGTTCACCCAAGATAGAATGCCTTTTTTCATCTAGAATAGAAACTTCTTTGCTCATCCAGGATAATTGTTTGTTTGTTCATTCAGATTAGTGGCTTTTTTTCTTCATCTGGGATAGTAACTTCTTTGTTATTCGACGATTGCAGCTTTTGAGTTCATCGAGGATATTCATTTCTTTGTTCATCTAGAATAGTCACTTCTTTGTTCATCTAGGATAGTAGCTTTTTTGTTCATCGAATATAGTCACTTCTTTGTTCATCTTGGATAGTAGCTTTTTTGTTCATCGAAAAAAGTCACTTCTTTGTTCATCTAGGATATTAGCTTTTTTGTTCATCCAAGGATGGTGACTTCTTTGTTCATTCAGGAAAGTCATTTCGTTCTATGATACAATGTCATAAGACGTACACCAAATACATATAAGCATAGGGGAATATTCACTTTCGCTACAATGATCATTCATGTGGTAAAGATCAGGAAAGTTTGCATTATGAGGTGCTTGAAGTATGTGTTAAGAATATAGTTTTCCTTTTAAAATACTAAGAACTGGTAGGCGAGGGCATGGCAACGCACAGGGTGTCTTTCTATTGATTTATCTAACTTTACAGAGATTCTTTAATTATCATCACCACCAATAACATCACTACTATCATCACTCACATCGTCACCATCAGACATAACGCTATCAATAACTTACAGATATACAGAAGTGTTATCAAATTTCATGTGTAATAACCCTTTGTCTTTTTGCTGTATTAAATATTATTTCATGATTTACTCCCACTCTCTTTTAAAAGAAATAAATGAAAGGAAAATGAAAACTTTAAAAGAAATCGGTGATGAATTTTGTCAAATTCAAACTAAATTCAATCTTTTTTTTCTGTACATAACATTTAT
>JAPXFY010000027.1:30759283-30764283 GCA_030674185.1 Monoplex corrugatus | reverse complement strand
CTATATATGTATGGAGAGAGAGGAGAGAGAGGACAGACAGAAGACACAGAAAGAGAGAGAGAGAGGGAGAAAGAAGGACAACAGACAGAGACAGACAAGAAGAGCAGACAGACAGAGAGCAGTACAAAGACTGACAGAGACACGAGAGGGAGAGACAGAAAGAGACACAGATAGACAGACAGACAGACACAAAGGAGAGAAAGAGAGAGAGAGAAAGAGAGAGAAGACAGAACAGACAGACAGACAGAACAGACCACAGAGAAAGAGAGAGGGGAAAGGAGGCAGACAGACAGATACAGACAGACAACAGACACAGAAAGAAGGGGAACAGGAGGATACAGAAGATAAAGAAGACAAAGACAGAAGAAACAGGAAGAAAGAATAGAAAGAAAGAAAGAAAAGAAAGAAGGAAGAGAGAAAGAAAGAAAGAAAGAAAGAAAGAAGAAAGAAAGAAAGAGAGAGAAAGAAAGAAATGATATAAGACAGTCCCATCTAGCCAAGATTTCAGTTTAATGACGTCCACAGAGATTTACAACTCTGTGTGCTGTGTGTGTGTGGGGTGTGGTGGGTGTGTGTGTGTGTGGTGTGTGTTTGTGTGTGTGTGTTGTGTGTGTGTGTGTTGTGTGTTGTGTGTTTGCGTGTGTGTGGGGTGTGCTGCGTGTATGTGTGTGTTGTTGTGTGTGTGTTGTGTGTGTGTGTGTGTTTGTGTATGTGTGTGAAGGTGTATGTGTTTGTGCTGAGTTTGTGCATGTGTGTTTGTGTATGTATGTGTGTTTTCGTGTGTGTTTGTGTGTCTGTGCATACGGGTGCGAGCGTGTGTGAATGTGTGTTTGTGTATGCGTATGTGTGTTTGTGTGTGTATGCGTGTGTGTGTTTATGTGTTGTGTACGTGTGCACGCGCGCGTATGTGTATATGTGCGTGTACGTGCGCGTGTGAGTGATGAGTGTGTCTGTTTGTGTGCGCGCGAGCGTCTGTGTGTAGATGTGTTGTGTGTTTGGGTGTTTGTGTATGTTGTGTGTGCTGTGTGTGTGTGTGTGTGTGTGTATGTGTGTGTGTGCGCCGCGCGTGAGTGTGCCCCTCTCTTCCCCTCTCTCTTCTCTCTCTTGTTGTGTGTGTGTGTTGTGTGTGTGTGTGTGTGTGTGTGTGTGCGGTGAGTGTTGTGTGTGCGTGGGTGTGCGTCTCTCTCTCTCTCTCTTTTCTCGTCTGTGTTTCTGTGTGTGTGTGTGTGTGTCATGTGTGCTGTTGTTGTGTGTTCCGTGTGTCTGTCTGTCTGTCCGTCTCTCTCTCTGTTTCTTTTGGTGGTGGTGGTTGTGTGTGTGTGTGTGTGTGTGTGTGTGTGTGTACTGTGTGTATGGGCGTGTGATGTACGGTTTTTGTGTGTGGGCGTGTTGTGTGGGTGTTTTGTGTGTGGTGTTTGTGTGTGTGTGTGTGTGGTGTGTGGGTGTGGGTGTGTATGGAACAAGAACGATTTACAGCTCATCATTTGTATCGTTTCGCTTTGTTTGTTTGCTTTATTAGTTTTATCATTATGTCTTTCTTCTCTTTGTTACTTTGGTTTTTGTTTCTTTGTTTATTTGTGTTGCTTTCTGTGGCAGTCATATCGCCATGTTTGATTTCATATTCCCTTGTTTACTGTTTCTCGTCTTTTACATATCCCTTGTCTTTACGAGAAGTAACAACAAACAACAACAAACAACAACAACAACAACAACAAACAGCATCTTAATGCTCACGAAATCCCCATGTGACCTATTACTGGGTTATGCGAGAAACACAGATCGAAGTTGGGTAGGGATGGTGATGACAAGAAAATGCCTTCCTTTCGTGTTCTTCTTGATTTGTTTTTTGTTTTGGCACAAAAATATGGGTAGACGAGACGAGAGATTGTTCAGGAACTCTTTCTCTCCTCTCTGTCTGTCTCTCTGTCCCTGCCTGTCTGTCTCTGTCTCTCACCCATTTTCCCTTACTCTCTCACTCTTTTTCTCTCACTTTTTCTAACATACACCCACACACACATACACCCACACACATACACACACACCTCTCTCTTTCTCTCTCTCTCTCTCTTTCTTTCTTTTTTTTTCTCTCTCTCTCTATATATTCCCTCTCAATCTCTCAAAATCACCCCCTCTTTCTCCATCTCTCTTCCTCTCTTCCCTCTTTCTCTCTGTCTGTCTGTCTGTCTCTCTCTTTTCTCTCGGGTCTCTCTCTCTTCTCTCTGTCTCTCTCCCTCCCCTCTCACACACACACACACAAACACACACACACACTCTCTCTCTCTTTCTCTATCTCTCCCCTCTCTCTTCCCCCTCTCTCTCTCTTTCCCTCTAAGTCTCTCAAACTCACCCCTCTCCTTCCATCTCTCTCCAATCTCCTCTCTCTTCTTCTGTCACTCTCTCTTTCGTTCTCTCTCTCATTCACTCTCTTTCTCTGTATTTCTCTCTCTCTCACTCTCTCTCCCATTCTCTCCCTTTCATTCTCCATCTCTTTTAGTCTCATTCTCTCTCTCCCTCTAGCTCTCTCTCTCTCTTCTCTGTCTGTCTCTCTGTCTCTTCTCTCTCTCTCTCTCTCTGTCTCCCTCGTTTTTTTGTTTTTTGTTTTTTTGTTTTTTGCTTTTGCTGAACTTACGACGTAAATAAGGTGAACTGGCAGAACACCACCATCTCTCAATCCAAAGTGCACTGCGCCCGAAATCAACCGTTTGAATAGAAAAGGCGAAATGGGAAAAGGGAAACCTGGATGTAACTGGGCTATGCGAGAATCACAAATAGGATTTATGCTGATGATGAGTGTAGTTAGCTCCTATCCCCAAGAGAGACAGCCACAACGACAACACCATCATCTCCAGGTCCCTGATGACCCAACAGACACTGATTACATGCCTGCAGATGGAAATGTGCAGAGGTGATGATCACAAAACAAATGTCTTCCTTCCGTGTCTCCCCTCATTTTAGTATGTTTGTCTTCGTGTGTTTCTCTCTGTCTCTCTCTATCTTCTGTCTGTCTGTCTCTCTCTCTTCTCTGTCTGTCTCTGTCTGTCTCTCTTTCTTTCTCTCTCTCTCTCTCTCTCTATATATATATATATGTATGTGTGTGTGTGACATTCTCTCCTCTCTCTCTCTCTTTCTCCCTGTCTCGTCTCTCTCTCTATCTCTTTCTTTCTCCGTCTCTCTCTCTATCTCTCTGTCTGTCTCTCTGCATTTATACTCTCTCTTCTGTCTCTGTCTCCTGTCTCTCTGTCTCTGTCTCTTGTCTCTCTGTCTCTCTCTCTCTCTTTCATTGTATGCATGTCTGTCTCTATGTCTCAGTCTCTCTTTCCCTCTCTCTCTTCTCTAACTCTCTCTCTCTCTCTTCCTGCCTCAGTCCCTGTCTGTCTCTGTCTGTCTGTCTTTGTCTGTCTGTCCCTGTCTTTCTATCTGTCCGTCTGTCTTTCTCTATCAGTCGGGGTTTGTGTGTGTGTGTGTGTGTGTGGTCATTTTTCGTTGAACGTAGGACGTGACTATAGCAAACTGGTACAAACACATAAGGAAAACGCCACCATCGCTCCATTCAAAGTGCACTGAACGCAATAACAGCCACTTGAATAGGAAATATGAAATGGGAAAAGGCGAACCTGGATATTACTGGGCCATGTGAGAATCACAAGGTTTTATGATAACGATGAACGTAGTTAGCTCCTATCCACAAGAGAGGCAGCCACAACGACAACATCATCATCTCCAGGTCCCTGATGACCCAAGACACCGATTACATGCCTGCAGATGGAAATGTGCAGAGGTGATGATCACAAAACAAATGTCTTCCTTCCGTGTCTCTCCTCATTTTGTTATGTTTGTCTTCGTGTGTTTCTCTCTGTCTGTCTGTCTTCTGCTGTCTGTCTCTCGCCCTCCTCTCTCTCTCTCTCTCTCCCTCTCTGTCTCTCTCTGTCTTTGTCTCTCTGTCTCTCTCTTTCCCTTTATCTCTCTCTCTCCCTCTCTCTCCCTTTCTCTGTGTGTGCGCGTATGTGTGTGTGTGTGGATGTGTGTGTGTGTGTGTGTGTGTGTGTGTGTGTGTGTGTGTGTGTGTGTGTGTGTGTGTGTATGTGTGTGTGTGATTCCCCCCTCTCTCTCTCTGACTCTCTCACTCACTCTCTCTCTCTCTCTGACTCTCTCACTCACTCTTTCCCCTCTTCTCTCTCTCTCCTCTCTCTCTCTCCCTGTCTCTCTCCTTTTTTTTTCTCTCTCTCTCTCTCTCCTCTTGTTTCTCTTTTTTTAATATCACTGGGTTATGCGAGAAACACAAGAAGGATTATGATGATGATGAACGTAGTTAGCTCCTATCCCCAAGACAGACAGCCACAACGACAACAACATCATCTCCAGGTCCCTGATGACCCAAAAGACCGATTACATGCCTGCAGATAGAAATGTGCAGAGGTGATGATCACAAAACAAATGGCTTCCTTCCGTGTCTCCCTCTTTTAGAATGGAAAAAAAGGTGTTGTGTAAGTGTGTTTTCTCTCTCTCTCTCTCTCTCTTTCTCTCTCTGTCTCTGTCTCTCTCTCTCTGTCTGTGTCTCTGTCTGTCTGTCTTCTGTTTGTATTTGTGTTGTGTGTGTGTGTGTGTGTGTGCGGTGTGTGTGTGTGGCGTGCGTGCGTGCGTGTGTGTGTGTGGTTGTGTGTGTGTGTGCGCGTGTGTGTGTGTCTGTCTGATTCTCTCTCTCTCTCTCCCCCTCTCTCTTTCTCTCTCACTATCACTGTGTCTCACTCTCTCACTCTCCACCTCACTCTCTCCCTCGTTTTCTCTCTCCCTCTCTCCCTCTCTTTCTCTCCCCCCCCTCTCTCTCTCTTTCTCGCTCTCCCTGGCTCTCACGCTCTCTCCCTTCTCTCTGCTCTCTTTTCTCGCCCTCTCTCTCTCTTTATCTCTCCCTCTTTACACATACCACTTTCCTCTCTACTCTTTGTCTCTTCTCCTCTTTCTCTTCTCTACTCCTCTCTTTCCACTACCTCACCACTCTCTCT
>JAPXFY010000027.1:30754283-30756783 GCA_030674185.1 Monoplex corrugatus | reverse complement strand
TCCAAAGTGCACTGCACCCAAAATCAGACATTTGAATAAGAAAGTCAAAATGGGAAAAGGCGAACCGAGATGTCAATGGGCTATGCGGGAATCACAAGAAGGATTTATGATGATGATGATGAACGTAGTTAGGTCCTATCCCCAAGAGAGACAGCCACAACGACAACAACATCATCTCCAGGTCCCTGATGACCGAAGAGACCGATTACATGCCTGCAGATGGAAATGTGCAGAGGTAATGATCACAAAACAAATGTCTTCATTCCGTGTCTCCCCTCATTTTAGTATAGCAAACATAAAAATGTGTGTGTTTGTCCTCCAGTGTTTCTCTCTGCCTCTGTCTGTCTGTCTCTCTGCCTCTGTCTGTCTCTGTCTCTCTCTGTCTCTCTCTCTCTCTTTCACTCTCTGTTTGTCCTCGTGTGTTTCTCTCTATCTCTGTCTGTCTGTCTCTCTGTCTCTTTCACCCTCGATCTCTGTCTCTCTCTCTCTATGTCTCTGTCTGTATGTCTATCAATATGTGTGTGTGTGATTCTCTCTCCCTCTCTCTCCCTCTCTCTCTCTCTCATCTCTCTTTCTCTCTCTCACGCTATATCTATCTACATCTATCTGTCTGTCTATTTAGCTAGCTACCTAGCTGGCTAGCTATCTAGCTATCTTTCTATCTATTTATATATCTATCTATCTCTATCTATCTATCTATCTATCTAATCATCTATCTCACTTGCACACACATTCACTTACACACACACACACACACACACACACACACACACACACACACACACACACACACACACACACACACACACACACACACATACACACGACACAGGTTGCTCAACTAGGGTACACTCAAGCCTGTTCGACGAACGTCATTTGCCTAAAACACAACACACAAACACACACACACACACACACACACACACACACACACACACACACACACACACACACACACACACACACCACACACACACTCACTCCCTCACACACTCACACACACACACACACACCCCACTCACACACACTACACACACACACACACACACACACACACACACACACACACACACACACACACACACACACACACACACACAACCACGTTTACATGTATACCTTAGTTGTGTTTTTTTTTTCCATCTTAGCAACACGTAGATATATATACACACAAATATTTACGCTTTACGTGATACACGATATGATACCTCTTTGGATCTGGGCAGGTCGCAACACTTTTCATTTTCTCAGACATGGTAATGGTAAACAGGATGAGAACGCACACGCGAAGATCAGATTCAAAATTCATTAGAGCTTGTTGGTATGCAATTGTGCAAGGTGCTTTCATTTTCTCTTTCTTTCCTTTCGTTTTCTTTTTTGCTGTCTTTCCTTCTCTGGTAAATTGTTTCCTTTCCTTGAGCTGCCTTGGGTAAGTTAAGATAGATATAAAATTCACACCTTCGGTGTAGAAATATAATACTAGGAAGCTGAAATTGATATTTTACCTTTTTTTTTTCTAACTTTTTTTGGAATCATTGCACTCAGGGAGGTTTACCTTTTTGTTCACATTGTTTTTTTCGTCCAATTTTCTACGCCACTTTAATGGCATAAAACCTGAAACATTTTTTATTATGCGGTGATGATGATGTCGATATGGACGATAATCATGATGCTATGGAGTTCCATCTAGGATTGAGACTGTGTGACAGGGTTGTACTCTACACTTACTATCATAAGATATCCTGGCGTCAACCAGGCCCGAGAGATACAGACACCTGCGGTGTTCGTCAGAAGATTTGAGCAACACCCTCAATGACGCATCCGCGAAGTGGATGAGATTCGACTGTGTGGTTCCAGTCCTCCCAATGAGCCCATAGCACTCCCAACTCTGAGTAAGAGCTGGTTAGAGCCGAACAATCCCACAATGATTTTTGAGGGTACTGATGGGGATTCGAACTCACAACCCTCCAGTCGGTAGTCCATAGCGTTAACCACTACACCACGTTGACTCGTGATATTACACAATCTTTATCAAGTTTCACAAAGCAGAGCTTTTAAGAAACGGAAATACATTAATGTAGCAAACGAGGGTCATAATCAGCTTCCATACACTGTATCAGATTTCATTCATTAATTGATTTATTGCTATAAATAAATAGTAATAAAAAAAAGCCAGTAACTGCATATGTATGGAGAACTGAATATTCAACACCAGTCTCCATCACAAAGGAAAATTTGACAGATGATGCGTTTTCGCATGCGTGCATGCATACACATACACACGCGCAATTGCTTACTTACTAACACACGTGTACACATGAATGCACACACAAACGTACGAACACGCACACACAGTCTTACATACAAACAAACAATTACACACAAAATTATACACACACATGAAACACACACAGACACATAGAATCAGAACACACACACACACCACACACACACACACACACACACACACACACACACACACACATGCACACACACACAC
>JAPXFY010000027.1:30731783-30739283 GCA_030674185.1 Monoplex corrugatus | reverse complement strand
TGATCAGAATATGAAGGCACTGGTATTTGCACACACACACTGCTTTGTGAGCATATGCACAGGGAAGGCTAGAACTTTCGTTGGACGAAATGAATAATTTGTATTTGTTCGCAGAATTACAACAAATTGGAACTATCGTTCGCAGAATTACAACAAATTGGAACTATCTTAAAATCATTTCCCCTCTGTAATTGCCAATTTGTTTCTGGCCTTTTTATCTTGACTGTAGAGCAATTCTCTTTCCCTGCACAGAGAGAAAGAAAGAGGAGTTTGGAGGGTGTGGGTGTGGGTGTGGGTGTGGGTGTGGGTGTAGTGATAATAAATAATTGGGTGTTCGTTCCTTCGTTATGTCTTTTAACGTCTATTCACATATGTGCTTTTTGACGAATAATTGGATGTGAATGTGTTTGTCACAGTGTGAGTGTGTGTGTATGTATGTGTGAATGTGTGTGTGTGCATGAGTGTATATTGTGTGTGTGTGTGTGTGTGTGTGTGTGTGTGTGTGTGTGTGTGTGTGTGTGTGTGTGTGTTGTCTGTCTGTTGTTGTCTGTGCGTCTGTGTATTGCGTGTTTGTGTGAGTGTGTGTGTTGACTTCATATGCTTTCTCTTTTCATATGGTTAACGATACCGTTTTCATTTCTAACTTTTTGTTTATTCTGTGTATTTTGTTTTGTTTTGTTTGTTTTGTTTTTTATTTTTTTTGTTTTGCTTTCGTTTATTCACTGCACTTGACAAACTTTCTTCCTGAAAAGTTCTTTGAAAATTCAGAACTCCTATAACAGTGTTTGTCCCGAAGGGTATCAAATCTATGCAGAAACTGCATTATAAAAAATATAGAAAACAAAAAAGAAAACAAACAAAAAAAGAAAGAAAGAAAGAAAAAATAAGAAGAAAAAAACAAAAACAAAAACAAAAACAAACCGACAAAAGAAAGAGAATATGAGCAAAAAAGAAAAGAAGGAGAAAAGCCAGAAAAGAACGCAAGAATGATAGAAAGAAAGATAAAGAAAGGACACAAAAGACAAATGGAGAAAGAAAATATCAAAAAAAAAAAAAAAAAAACATACAAAGAAAGCTAAAGGAAAAGAGACAACAAAGGAGAGAAAGAAAGAAACACATAGAGGAGAAATAAAGAAAGAAAAAGAGAAAAAACAAAGAAACAAAAAGAAGAAAGAAAAAGAAAGAGAAAGAAAGAAAGAAGAAAAAGAAAGAAAAAAAGGAAAGAGAAATAAAAAAAAAAGAAAGAAAGAAAAAAGAAAAGAAAAAGAAAGAAAGAGAAAGGAAAAAGAAAAAAAGAAATATAAAAAAAAAGAAAGAAAGAAAGAAAGAAAAGAAAAAAGAAAGAAAGAAAAAAGAAAGGAAAGAAAAAAGAATAAAAAAAAAAAAAAAAAAAGAAAAAAGAAGAAAGAAAAACAAAACAAAAACGAAAGACAAGGGGGAAAAAAACACAAAACAAGACGCATCACGCAATACAAACTTTTTCGGAAGTTAAAAGAAGGACATTTTTTTGCATTTCTTTTTTTATCTGGACGGTTGATAAGCTGGAGGCATAAGATGCGTGGGAAGAATGCTGGAGAAGACTACCTACAGCCTGCTAGTGAGACGACCATCCCGGCCAATTGAGTCATAGGTGGCTTTCAGATATAGAGATTAGCTGCGAAGTAAGTCAGCTTGACTGGACGGATGGGCATTCCTGGAGCACTGGCAATGGTTTATTTCAAGACAGGATTGATGGTGTGGCACTTGGCACGGTTCAACACTAGAAAATACCCTTTAAAACTTTTTCACATCGTAACGCTAGCCTGCTAGCGTTCTCGCGGAGAACCGCAGGCGCCGGAACGCTAGGGGTATAGCGTTCAGCAAGCTCGCCGCTGACAACGTAACGCTAGGATTCTAGCGTCTTGCGTTAGAAAATTCCTACGTGAAGCCAGTTACGGTCTAAGGGTAACAACCTCTATCATATGTATCAAGTAACCATTTCTAATATACTGTGAGTGTGATTTCCCGGGTAAAAAGTCTATTTGAAGAATTTTCGGGCGCGAGAACAGCGTCATCCGAACCGCGTACTTCACTGAAACAAAGGCAAAATGGAGCGCCTGCGAATGCGCGATGTCGCTGTTCACTCAGGATTGTGGAATTTGTTGTGCTGTTTCTGTGCTTGTGTAGTGTGTATGGGAATTTATGAGTTGTTTTTTTGTTTTGTTTACTTGTGATGGTGTGTGTGTCTGATGTCTCACTGTATTTCTTGATCTTTAATCAGTGATACAAAGTTCATGGAGAATTAGGATTAATCTTCTAATTTTCTGTTATGTTTCATTTGTGATTGGAAAAAATCAGTGTCTAAAATGCCTTCCCAAGACATGTATATTTCATTTACAAATAACCGTCAAACATGTTGAATAGAACTTATATCATGTTAGATTATTAAACGAGTTCTTTAAATTCAACTTCTTTACCTTTATTACTTCCATATCCCTACCATTTATGTTTCCCTTGGTGACTGTGAATTGATCTCAAAGTGGCTAAAAATCACTTTGGAAAAGTAGTAAATAAAGATCATTCATTGCAAAGTACGTCAAATAGCCAGCTGACGATGCCAAAGTGATACGTTCCCTGGCAGAGCCATCATGCTGATAACGGCCGCCTACAGCTCCCAGCTCCCTACACACACAGGGTAGATGTTTTGGCCATAAGCTGAGGACAGGACAACCTCTACAGAAAGCCAGAGAGCTGAAACCAGAGGTACCGAGCCTACAGACAGGCAGGCGCTTTCTGACAAATCAGGGTACCATGCGATATAACGTACCGAGCCTACAGACAGGCAGGCGCTTTCTGACAAATCAGGGTACCATGCGGTATTAAACGTACCGAGCCTACAGACAGGCAGGCGCTTTCTGACAAATCAGGGTACCATACGATATAACGTACCGAGCCTATAGGCAGGCAGGCGCTTTCTGACAAATCAGGGTACCATGCGATATAACGTACCGAGCCTACAGACAGGCAGGCGCTTTCTGACAAATCAGGGTACCATCGATATAACGTACCGAGCCTATAGGCAGGCAGGCGCTTTCTGACAAATCAGGGTACCATACGATATAACGTACCGAGCCTACAGACAGCAGGCGCTTTCTGACAAATCAGGGTACCATACGATATAACGTACCGAGCCTATAGGCAGGCAGGCGCTTTCTGACAAATCAGGGTACCATACGATAAAACGCAGCTGTCGACGTGTTTATCCGTATGAGACGACGATGGCACTCGTCCATTGATGTCCGCCCCCTTCAGACTGCAGTAGCAACGAGTCCTAAGTTACAGCAGGACATCTAGCAGGAACTGGGGGGGGGGGGGGGGAGAATGTCGACAACGGCATCGTCTGATGGGGCCTGACTGTGTAGATAGCGAATAAAAGAGCAGAGAAGTGGACGAATAAAAGAGCAGAGAAGTGGACGAACAAAAGAACAGAGAATTGGAAGGAACGAAGAACAATACAGAAACACTGAGTGATTGGGTGTAGTTGGACAGGGTGACGGAGCAGTTCGTATTGGTTTCTTTTGTCTCACTGGGACTGTGTGCGTGTGTCTTGATGAAAACAGTCGGCGAGAGACGAATGGGTTGAATTAGTCTCTCTTTGATTTTGGAAACACACACACACACACACCACACCACACACACACACACACAACACACACACACACACAAACCACACACACACACAACACACACAACCAACACACACACCTCACACACACAAAACACACACACACACACACACCACACACACACACACACACAACACACACACCAACACAACACACAAACACAAAACACAACACACACAACACACACCACAACACACACACAACAACACACACACACACACACAACACACACACAAACACACACACACAACACCACACACACACACACACAAACACACACACACACACATCACAACCATCACACACACACCACATCACACACACACACACAACACACAACACACGACACACACACATTGAATGTATGTGTTCGCTTTGATGTACTCACAATTGAACGTGCTATTTCATTTGTTTGCTTCTTTGTTTACTTGCAGTTTTTTGTCCACTTTGTTTATATTTTAGTTCTGCAATTACCTTTTTCCTGTTGTTTCAGTACGAGTAGATTAGCAACGGCTGAAATCCAAAACAAGCATGACCACCCGCATTTTCAAGCAAAGCACACGAAAATAGAACCAGAACGCGTATTTAATATAACTAGACAAGACAGACGCAAATTTTCGGCCAACTGGCCTTTGTCAAGTATAAATGCAAGTCACCAAACGCAAATTACAAACAATAAACACACACACACACACACACACACACATTCAACACAACACACACACATACTCACACACACACACACACACACACACACAACACACCACACACACACACACACACACACACACACACACGCCATGCCATACAGCGTTAACAGGCCTTGTTGACAAGTGGCTTCATAGCATTAACAATATATTGTCCACTTTTGTTGATTTTAAGAAAGGTTTTGATGTCAATGACCATGACCTTTACTAGAACAATGTTAGCCACTTACGGTCACTGCTAAACACACAAAAGTCATTGATTTCTATCTCACCAAGAAGCAACAACTACTTCTCGTTAACTCAGCTGATTAAATCCATACGTGATACTATAAACTACGGAGTACTTCAGGGATCTATTTTTGGCCCATTGTTCTATCTTTTTTACATTAATGGTCTTCCTCTCTTTATAAATGCTCACCGTGATCTTTTCATAACAGAAACATACAAATCAACCTCACACACACACACACACACACACACACACACACACACACACACACACACACACACACACACACCTTGTGTTTCTAAATTATCACAAAACAGTGCTAATGGTCTGCATGAATGGACAGAACTGAACCATGTGATTTACAGAAACCGAAATGCATGATATAACAACGGGACAAAAAAGACAAAACTTATCTTTTACAATACCACCAATTTGTACAAAACCCATTACCTTGAGTTGAAAACCCCTTTTTAGATAGACTCAACTGTAAGAAACTAAATATTTTACCTTTAAAACTGTAACATAATAAAGGACTACTTTACGCACAAAATCTCGAATAGATATGCTCCAGACGATATAACAAACATTTTCTGTATAAACCTCACACACAACAGGAGAAAAATTAATGCCCTCTTTAGCAAGAATTAACCTCTTTAAAAGTACCCTCAAGTACTCAGGAGTTTCCCTCTGGAACGCACCATCAGAAAACGTGCGAAAATATCCCAGTTTCACAACATTTGAGACGAGTTATTCACGCATCTTCTACATGAATAAGCACTTATCGGAGCAATCAGATCAGTGAATAACATATTTAATTGTTGTAAACTATTAAGTAAAAAACAAGAAAAAAACCTTCAAATCTGTTTCTTTGACCAATCCATTTTTAGTATTTGTCTTGTTGAATATCTCTTATCTGATGCAAGGTTTATGTTAAGTGTAATGTTGATCCACTTTGGGCGAAGGCTGGATGTGAACAGGTATATATGCGTTGTTTATTTTATACCGCCGTTAATAAGAGTTTATTCTGTTTTTCTTTCCCTCCCCCTCCCTCTTTTTCTTTCTTTTTTCTCTTTCTCTTTCATTCTCTCTCTCTCTCTTTCTCTCTCTCTCTCTCTTTCTCTCTCTCTCTCTCGCTGTCCCTCAGCCTCTGTCTCTTCCTCTGTCTCTCTCTCTGTCTCTCTCCTTCTCTCTCTCTCTCTCTCTCTCTCTCTCTCTTTCTGTCTCTGTCTCTCTCTGTCTCTCTGTCTGTCTCTTTCTCCCCCCTCTCTCTCGTTTACTCTGTCTCTCTGTCTGTCTTTCTCTCTCACTTTTTTCGTTCTGTCTTTCCTTCTCTGACTAGCTCTCTGTCTGTCTGTCTTTCTCTCTCTTTCTCTCCCTCTCTCTCTCTCTTGCTTTCTCTTTGTTACTATAGTGTAGCAAACAATCAAGCATGCTGCAAAGCACTCTCAGAGCCAATCACACGAATGTATGTGGACAAAGGCTACAGGAGATGACATGGATCTTGGAAATTGGCAAACATCGTGAACATCACTGTGGCACAGAAAGAATGAATGATATCAACTGCAATTTAATGTGTAGGCTTGATCATGTTGGTGAGTTTGGTTTGTAAACATCATTTTGCCTGGATATCTTTTCTTTTATTCTCTGTCTGTCTGTCTGTCTGTCTCTGTCTGTCTGTCTGTTTCTGTCTCTGTCTGTATGTCTGTCTCTGTCTGTCTGTCTGTCTCGCTCTTTTTCTCCGTCTCCTTCTCTCTCTCTCTATGTCTCTCTCTCTATCTCTCCCTCTCTCTCCCTCTCTCTCTCTCTTTCTCTCTATCTCTGTCGCTGTCCGTATGTCTGTCTCTTTTTCTCTCTCTCTCTCTCAATCTGTTCCTCTCTCTGTCACTGTCTCTCTCTGTCACTGTCTCTCTCTCTCTGTCTCTCTGTCAATCTCTCTCCGTCCATCTCTCTGTCTCTGTCTGTCTCTCTGTCTATCTCTGTCTCTCTCTGTCTCTGTCTCTCTCTTTCCGTCTCTCTGTCTCTTTCCCCCCTCTCTTTTTATCTTTCTCTCTGTGTCTGTCTGTCTGTCTCTCTGTCTCTGTCTCTCTCCCTCTCTCTCTCTGTCTTGTTCTCTGTCTGTCTGTCTCTCTCTCCCACTCTCTCTCTTTCCCGGGCTCTCTTTTGCTCTCTCTCTCTCTCTTTGTTTCTATAATGAAGCAAACATGCAAGCATGCTGCAAATCACTCTCAGAGCCAATCAGATAAATGAATATGGACACAAGCTATAGGAGATGACATGGATCACTCCATTAGGGATCCTGGAAATTGGCAAACATCGTCAACACCACTGTGGCACATAGGAATGAATGATATAAACGGCAATTTAAAGCGCAGGCTTGATCATGTTGGTGGGCTTGGTTTGTAAACATCATTTTACCTGGACATCTTTTTCTTTTATTCTCTGTCTCTGTCTGTCTGTCTGTTTCTGTCTCTGTCGCTGTTTCTGTCGCTGTTTCTTTCATTCTGTCTTTCTGTCTGTCTGTCTCTGTCTGTCTCTGTCTGTCTGTCTCTCTGTCCCTCTCACTCTCTCTCTCTCTCCCTATCTTTCTCTCTCTCTCTCTATCCTTGTCCATCTGTCTGTCTGTCATGTAAGTCTGTCTCACTCTCTCTCTCTCTCATTTTTTGCTTTCTCTTTTTCTCTCCCCTCTCTTTGTCTTTCTTTCTGTCACTCTCTCTCCCTCTCTCTGTCACTGCCTCTCCCTGTTTGTTTGTCTCTCTGTCTCTGTCTACCTGTCTGTCTGTCTCTCTTTTTGTCTCTGCCTCTCTCTGTCTCTCTTTCTCTCTCTGTCTCTGTCTGGTCTGTTTGTCTTTCTGTCTGTCTGTCTGTCTATCTGTCTCTCTCTCTCTCTCTTTCTGTCTCT
>JAPXFY010000027.1:30694283-30699283 GCA_030674185.1 Monoplex corrugatus | reverse complement strand
CTCACAACCGACAGACCTAAAGATCAGCCAGAAGGAAGCAGACGTGATGACACTGAACATCCCTGACCCCTCACCAGCCCAGGAAAATGGAACAAACTCTCCACAGTGAAGATGTTTCACCAACTCAGGCAGCACTGTCAGACACGACAGAGGAGCAATTAGTGACATCAAGAGTCGTCTCCGGAAAGGCAGAAATGCTTTCAGAATGCTGAACAACATGTGGAGGTCCCACACTCCACCCCACACCACCACCACCACCACCACCACCTCCCCACACACACACACATACTCCACAATCTTGTGTCAACGCTTAAATGAGAATGTATAAGAACTGAGTCCTTTCCACCCTACTTTATGGCCCAGACTGCTGGGGGATGACAAAAGCTATCAAAATAATACACACACAGAACCTCAAAAAAATAATATGAATCTCCTGACTCAGTAACGTCTCAAGCCATCATCTACATGCCCAATGCTGTCAAGAGAGTATAGCTATTATCTTATTAAAGCACGATAGAGATGAACGGAGAACATTATTCGAATATCGTCATCGAAAACTGCTCTTCCCTGGATATCAGAAGGAAGATGAAAGAGGAAGAAGGAAGAACATCTTGCCACGAACAATATAACGAGACTGCAAGGCCCTGAAACACACCAAGAGCTTCATACAGAGACTGACCCAGAAGAACCATGAGTGGAAAATCTTCGTTGCTGCTTTATACGCCAATGACATTATGGGCATTAAGTACATAAGCGAGTATACATCCAACTGTCAGTGGAACTTTCCATCCATCACCATACATTTCCACATTAGTGATCAACTCAGTGCAAGCATATAAAGTCTCTTCTAAGACGTGGACGCAATAGCCACAGTCGCGGTCATTAACCCAGGAATAATACAATACTTACGAAGCAAAAAGCCAGACTGCTGTCTCATTTTGTTTTCGTTCAATCAGGTAGCGAGCAAATACGCGACAAACATCAAAACGTCAGATGACGGAATGTTCCAACTAATCCTGATGAGTGTCATAGTGAATCTGTACATAAACCCTACATGCCATGTTGCATTAAAATTCCCCCAGACTTCAACGGTCTCAGCAGTTGGACATTCTTTATCCATCTGTCAACCGAACCGTCACCGCACTCGCGCAGATTTTCTGATCAATGACCTCCACAAATGTAAGCCTCTGACTACTCCCTAAGCACACGGTAATTACGATAACCACAGTCATTGACCAGCTATTGGAGTTATTGGACTTATTTCAAGAAAGATTCGCCGCGCTTGGACAACTCCGTAAGCGCTCCACCCAAAGCTGCCAGCGTTTCTGACATTTCCTGAGTCTGCACAAAACCCTATGCGCTGGCAAGGTCTTGAAATGGAGAAAGGAGGGAAGGGATCTATCAAATGCTAAGCTGACACCATCAGAACGATGGAAACATTAAGATGGGTAGTGAACAAGACAGATGTTAATATTGCGGGCTGGGATTGAACTCAAGATATCAAATCTTCAGTCCATGTCTCCACCAACTAACCCGCGTATAAACATTGTGGCCCATATGAGGATCGAACCCACGACCTGTGTGTTATCAGTATGGTGCTCTAACCAACTGAGCTAATGCAGCCATTGACCAGCATTAATTAATACAGCACTAGCAAAGAGTCGTCACACATGAGAATTTTTACCGTAAAATCACGACGGCCAGTTCATGATGATTTTATTATAGTTGTTTGAAAACAAAATGATGTGGTTTGAAAAAAGTAGTATGGTTTGAAAGAACGGTCATCTCACCAGACGGCAGATGCACATCAGAAATATCCAGCAGAATCGGCCAAGCCAAAACAGCATGCAAGAAGATGAAAAGCATTCTTACCAACAAATGCCTATCAACTAACATCTGGAAGACAGTTCTTGAATGTTATATAGAACCGACAATGTTATACGGTTGTGAGGCGTGGACAGTCAACAAGCAAAGCCAGAACAAGATTGAGGCAGCGGAGATGTGGTTTCTAAGAAGAATGTTGAGAGTTCCACGGACAGCAAAGAAAGCAAACGAGAGTCTTGATGGAGGCAGACACAAGATCATTGATAAGGGAGAGCAAGAAAAGGCAGGCAATATTTACAGGCCGTTTCATGAGGAAAGGGGAATTACAGCACCTGGTCACAACAGGAAAGCTGGGGAAAAGAGAGTACCAGGTAGACCCAGGGAAAAGATATTGGACGGACTTGCAGGGTGGCTGAGGACAGAGATGATGGAATATGTGCTTGCGGCAACAAGGGATAGATACATAAGGAGGGCCATGATCGCCAACGCCATGCGTCAGGGCACATGATGATGTTGATGATGGTTTGAAAACAAAGTGGTATGGTTATGGACGATCGCGAACGTCGAGTGGGTGAACCTTGGACCCCAATTAGAAGGTTTTGGGTTCGATTCACTTAGTCACATCCGCCTGGTGGGTAAAGGGTAGGGGTTTGTCCAATCTCCCAGGTCAACATGTGTGCAGACCCGTCAGTACAGTGGCTAAACCTTTTTCGTGTGTACATGTATATACATGCAGATTATTAAATATGCACGTTAAAGCTCCTGTTAAGTTATGACAGTGGCCGGTGGCTTTCGGAAACATGATAACTTCCAACATAAACACCTACCGAAGATAGCAGACTGTGCAACGACATAGTGGAATGTGGTCAACTCGCCCAACAGCTTGAGTTTTTTCCCCTTTTTCTTATTTGTCTCTCTCTCTCTCTTCTCTCCTCTCGCTCTCTCTCTCTCTGTGTGTGTGTGTGTGTGTGTGTGTGTGTGTGTGTGTGTGTGTGTGTATGTGTGTATGTGTGTGTATATGTGTGTGTGTATGTATGTATGTATGTGTTGTGTGTATGAGTGTATGTGTGTATGTGTGTGCGTGTGTGTGTGCATGTGTGTTCGTTCGTTCTTTGATTTAACGTCTTTTCACTGTATGTGATATTAGACCGGGGAGGGGGGGGGAGGGGAACAAAAAAAAAAAGTATAAATGAAATAAAATGGAGAACGATAGTTGGACGGGTTGGATTGGGGCAGAGGGGAGACAGAGGAAAAAGTCATAAATAGGAGGTAGAATAGTAAATTGGAACGAAATCTTAACTCTAACATTAGTAACAATTAACTTCAACAATGTGAAGGGAAAATTAAACACTAAAACACAAACTGCATAAAGTTAAAGTAATGCATTAACAAGACTGTGAACTTAATGATTCTGAAATTTTAAGTAACAAAGATTGATCTGATGTGTGTTTGTGTGTATGTGTGTATGTGTGTGTATGTGTGTATGTGTATGTGTGTATGAGTGTATGTGTATGTGTGTGTGAGTGTGTGTGTATGTGTGTGTGCATGTGTGTGTATGTGTGTGTGTATGTGTGTGTGTGCGTGCTCGTATGTGTGTGTGTATGTGTGTGTATGAGTGTATGTGTATGTGTGTGTGTTGTGTGTGTGTGTGTTTGTGTGTGAGCGTGTGCTCCATTAAAATGTCTGATTACGTGTAATGTACTGTCAGTCCATATAAACTTGGTAAAACAACGCTATACAAGAACAATCTATAATCACACACAATCATCAGGAAAGTGAAGACACTCCTGCCAGGAGACAGAGTTTACAGTCTGTTCAAGTGGGATTCATCACACTCAGATAGTTCCATATGCGTTGCTTTAAATCCACCAGCAATCATCTAGCAAGAACACCTGAGCCTGCACAAAACCCTATGCGCTGACAAGGTCTTGAAATCAGGGAGCGGGTGAGTGGAACATGGACCTATGAAACAATGACACCACCAGAATGATGGAAACATTAAGGTGGACAGCGAACAGATAAGTTTTTAGGTTTCTGGATGGGATTAGATTGGAAATATCAGGTCTTGAGACTCTGGCTCTATTAAAAGAACCAACCACCCATGAAAAAACATATGCCAACCACGATGACGTCCTGTGATAAAACGCAGGATTGAACCAGGAACCATCATATCTTCAGTCTAACGCTCTCTTCACTGAACTGTCAGGAAGAAAGCCAGACAAAAGAAGAACGGGAAATGGGAAGACAACTTGAGAGAATGCTTAGATCCGGATTTTAATGATTCCCACATAGCTTCCAAAAACAGAGAAAGAGGCGGAGAAAATTTTTTTTTGCGAGGAAACATTTTTTTTTTGTCGTGGGAGACTCGACAACTCATCTCTGGATCAAGAGGCAAGAGAAGGTGACATAAATCAACAACATTCCCAGCGATACCAAACATTGTTCCAGACATTTGTGAAAGCCATGAGATGGTGCTTTCCGACAGGAGAGTGTTTCGCTGGTGTCAGATATGTCACACCCGCAAATGCCGAGCTCCTGAAAGCCGGATCATCACACCTCTGATCTGTGACGGCTCTGGCATCGCGCTTTGATACCCGGGCTTTCCCGTCATCCTTCGTGTCACTACTTCCGGTAGCTTGTTTATGTTACCTGATTCTCCCTTGATGCTTGCCGTTATTTGATCTCTCGTACTCTGTGTGTGTGTATAGTGTGTGCGTGTGTGTGTGTAGGGGGGGGGGGGTTGTGTGTGTGTGTGTGTTGTGTGCATGTGTATGTGTTGTGTGTGTGTGTGTGTGTGTGTGTGTGTGTGTGTGTGTGTGTGGTGGTAGTGGTGGTCTTTGATTTAATGTCTATTCACTAAACTGATTTTAGACCAAAAAAAAAAAAAAAAAAGGAGGGGGTGATAGAGGAGGAGTGAAGAGGATGTTTGATGTTTGATGTTTGATGTGTGTGTGTGTGGTGAGTGTGAGTGTGTGAGTGTGTGTGTGTGTGTGAGTGTGTGGTGCGTGTGTGTGTGCGTGTGTGTGTGTGTGTGTGTGTGTGTGTGGTGTGTGTGTGTGTGTGTGTGTTATGTGCGCATGTGTAGAGAGACAGACCAAGAGTAGAGAAAGAAATAGGTAAGAGAGAGAGACGAATGGAAGTGGGAAAGGAGAGAGACAGAACAAGAGAGAGGAGAG
>JAPXFY010000027.1:30669283-30689283 GCA_030674185.1 Monoplex corrugatus | reverse complement strand
AACATTTTTCTTAGAAACCACATCTCGGCTTCCTCAATCTTGTTCTGGTTTTGCTTGTTGACTGTCCACGCCTCACAACCGCATAATATTATCGGTTCTATATAACATCCAAGAACTCTCTTCCTGATGTTAATTGATAGGCATTTGTTGGTAAGAATGCTTGTCATCTTCTTGAATGCTGTTTTGGCTGTTATTATGCATGAGGGGATTTCATGTTTTTTACTGATCACCATGACTTCAGTCTTCTTGCTGTTTAGTTCCAACCTCTTACCTTTGATTTCTATTTCTAGTATATTCACAAGGTTTTGTAGGTCCCTTTCATTTTCTGCATTTAGCACGGTGTCATCTGCGTACCGAATGTTGTTATCATTTTTCCTACAACATTTAATCCAGGGTATTCTTCTAGGTTTCTCATGATGTTTTCGCTGTAAAGTGAAAACAGACAGATCTGTTGACAAAACACAACCCTGCCTGACTCCTCTTTTGATATTTGGAAATAGCTTGTCGTTTTCTATTCTCATTGCAGCTGTTTGTTTCCAATACATATTTCTGATTATTTGTAGATCTTTTCCATCAATTTTGAGTCTTTCTAGTTAGTTGATCAATTCTTCATGTCTTACCCGATATATTACTTTTAGATGAATAAAGTATCTGAATTTGCACACAACACACACACACCACACACACACACACACACACACACACACACACACACACACACCACACACACACACACACACACACACACGCACACACACACACACAACCCCCCACACACACACACACAAAACAAACAAAAACAAACAGAAAAAAACACACACAGACACACACACACACGCACGCACGCACGCACGCCTCTCACACACATACTTGTGTAAACACTCACACACTCACACACTCCCTCTCTCTCTCTCTTTCTTTCTCTCTGTCTCTGTCTGACTGTCTGTCTCTCTCTTTCTGTCTGTTTCTTCTCTCTTTCTCTCTCTGTCTCTGTCTGTCTGTCTATCTGTGTGTCTGTCTGTCTGTCTGTCTGTCTCTTGCTTCAACTCTAAACCGTTGACCAGTAATTACGCGTCCAGGTTTATTTTTCAAGCGGTTAGAAACATGAAAATTATGTAACTTGTAACTAGAGGAAAACTGCCATGATGAGAAAGACATAGCATCACGAGAAAGTCTTAGATTTAATTAATAATGAGAGAAAGATCTAGACTTAGCATCATCAGTTTCAATAAACTCTATCACGTATTACAGGAATTCTTTCAAAAATGGTTGTATACTTTTCAAGTTATGTGTGATATTGTGGAAGTCAACCCATTGTCGTAATGCACAGATACGTTTTCATATTGCGTCATTTGAGGTTTTAGAATTTCGTTCGTTTCGCGATTGCAAAATGCATTATTCAAAAACTCCCCAACATCCACTTCCACTGCCAGTCTCACGTAACCAGGTATGTTTGTATTGTGGCCTAAGGCCGATGTGTATCAAAACATAGCAGTTCCTAGATGACGCTCTCTGTCTCTGTCTCTCTCTCTCTGTCTCTCTGTCTTTTTCTTTGTCTCTCTCTCTCATTCTCTCTCTGTCTCCCCCCTCCCTCTCTCTGTCTCGCTATCTCTCTTTCTCTGTCTCTGTTTTTCTCTTTCTCTTTCTATGTCTCTGTGTCTTACTCTCTCTCTCTCTCTCTCCTTCTGTCTGTCTCTCTTTCTTATTTCCTCTCTCTTCCTCTTTCTCCTTCTCTCTCTCTTCCTCTTTCTCCTTCTCTGTCTGTCTGTCTATATGTCTGTCTATCTCTGTCTCTGTCTTTCTCTCTCTCTCTCTCTCTTTTTCTCTGTGTATGTGTCTCTAGCTCTCTGTCTCTGTCTGTCTGTTTATCTGTCTATCTGTCTGTTGGTCTCTGTCTCTGTCTCTGTCTCTCTCTCTCTCTCTCTCACTCAAGCATACATATCATGTCGCAGTTAAAGTGGGTGTTCCGATTTCTTGGAATGCTTTCAAGGCCTAAGGAAAGGTTGAATTATAATCTTTGTTGTGTTTTCTTTGCTGAGAAATGAACTTGCAAACATAATCACTTGAAATGGAAAACCAGGTGTCACGTTCAGTTCCGACGCGATAGAACTGGTTCTCATACTTTTTTTTTTTGCAGATAATCTTACTCTTTTGGCTTCAACCGCGGCAGGTCTTCCACATCAAATTAAGCTCCTTCAACGAGAAGCACAGCGGTTACGATTGACATTAAATTTACATAAGTCAAAACAATAGCTTTTCAGAAGAGTGATTTTTTTTTTTGGTTCAAAAGAAAACCGGGATTTTAATGGTAATTACTTGGAAACAGTACATTCTTACATATATTCAGGCCTCACTTTTAAAAAAAAAATAGATATAGTTTTATGACTGCAACGGTGGAAGCTTAAGTTAAAGGTAAGAAAAGTACCAACGCTATGTTAACCCTTTCCCTCCCGCACCGTATCTACCAACTGCAAAAACTGATCTCCTTGGTGCCATCACCCTCTCCACCAACTTCCTGCAGGAAGCTGATGGATAGGATGAGGGAGTGAAAGGGTTAAGTTTTTGCTTTGCTAGTATGGTTGACAATGCAGGCTGCCCTTAGACAGGGTGTGGGAGTCAAAGGGTTAAGTCCACTGAGGAAGTTCAAATGCAAGTCACCAGACATTTTCTTCAAACTTTTTGATGCTCAGGTAGTTCCATTATTATTTTTGTGGTGCAGAGATTTGGGGCTATGAGGTACGCTACCAGCTTGAACAAGTATATTTTTATGCTTGCAAGAGATTTTGACTCGTAAGAATCAAAACGATAAATGAAAGCGTTTATGGAGAATTCGGACGTTTTCCTTTCTGGATAACTGCTATTATTAGATGCGTTAAATATTGATTTCGCATACAGACACATCCAGAGACCAGGTACTTAAAAAAGCACACAAAATATTATTCGCTATGCACAAAAAAGGTTATGGAACTAGGGACACCGAAGTGAAAAACCATTTTATGTATTTGGCTTTTTTTGAGTGTGGTGATGATAAACGATTCAGTACAGAACTGAGAGAAAGATTACGCAACAGTTCCTGTCAAACTGGCGAAACCACTTAGACACCAGTGCACGCTGCTCATCGTATGGTAATTTTCAACCTTTATATGTAAGATAAAGTATAGTGAGCTACTTGTATGTGGAGATGTTTGTGTTTAGAAATACTATGGCACAATTTAGGATGGGCTTGTCCCAGTTAAACGTTCACGGATACCGCTTTGCGCCTACGACTGAAAACACTGCATGTCCAGTTTGTCCAAATGTGCAGGAAAACCAGATATATTATCTGTTTGAATGCCCTCTGTACAATCAGGTTAATCATATTATTTATATATCACTGAAGGTGATAACTCAGATATTTTTATCAACACAATGGCGGACGATTCTGTGGGAACCATTGTAAAATTGGCGAAGTTTTCTGGTTGCTACCTTTAAAAGAAGAGAGAAAAAAAAGCATTTTGAACGTACGAACTTGAACTAGCATCTGTCCATTTCTATATCACCAGTTTACCAATATTCCCATTAATATACATCGAAGTGTGTTGATTAACTACGTTCAATGAAAAAAAATGTGTGTCGCATGATTTCCCCCATGAAGGGGCTGTTGGCCAAAATTCATTAGAATTCCGAGTTTCCTGACTCTCTCTCTCTCTCTCTCTCTCTCTCTCTCTCTCCTCTCTCTCTCTGTCTCTCTGTCTCTCTCTCTCTCTCTCTCTCTGTCTCTCTCTCTCTGTCTTGCGCGCGCACACACACACACACACACACACACACACACACACACACACAACACACAACACACGCACACACGCAGATGCACAGACAAACACACACACGCACACAATAGACACACACACACACACACACACACACACACACACACACACACACACACACACAAAACACAACACACACACACACACACACACACACACACACACACAAAACACAACACACACACACACAACACACACACACACACACACACACACACAAAACACAACACACACACACACAACACAACACTCACACACACACACACACACACACACACACACAACACACACACAAAACACAACACACACACACACACACACACACACACACACACACACACACACACACACACAACACACACACACACACAAACACAACACACACACACACACACAACACAACACACACACAACACACACACACACACACACACACACACACACACACACACACAACACACAACAAACACAACACAACTGGCAAACAGACACACAGACATACACAGACTCATACCAACTGATCCGGTAAAGGAGGGAAAACGGAAAAAGCGAGAGTCAGACGTACACGGTGTAACAGCCCAGTGTTTAATCCATCCCAAGTTTACCCCCGGCGGAATTTATTGCTCTCACAGACAGAACGGTAAAGAGATGGCTGGTTGGTTTCCAGACTAGTGCTCATTTTTCTCCCTTAGTCTTATTTACAGAGTATCTCTGAGGCATGACTTAAGACACTTTTTATTACCCGCTCTCTCCTACTCCTGATTAGTTCTGTCACCACCCCAGAGTCCACAGATTATCTCTGTCTGATAGATTCAACCCGTCGTAATGCCAGAGTGAAGGAATTATCCGCGGCTGATTCCGCGAGGCCACTCGTCAAAGGAGACCATGTCTTCCTGATTGTCATACCTTTTTCTTTTCTTTTTTTCATTTTTTTTCATTTTTTTTTCATTTTTGTCCTGTCCTGTCTTTTTTTTCTTTCTTATTTGGGTTATTTTATGATCACGAACTCTTGATTGCTTTCTCCAGTTCCCTGCTGTTTGGGGTCTCTCTTTTAACGTCGGTATTCCTAGTTTTCTTCCTTGAAAACAGCAAGGGAACATTTTTAGACAGACAGACAGACAGACAGACAGACAGACACAGACAGACAGATACAGACTATAAAAAAGAGAAGAACCAGTCCAGATTACAGACTGGAAGGCTGTGGGTTCGAATCTCTGTGGACAATTTCTTCAGTGATTCTTTACATAATCTGAGGATCTGTTTTCTGTTGGTCTTCTATTTCTTTGCACTTTGTTTTCTAGCTTCCTTAGCTTCATTGCTCGTATTCCTGATTTCTTTGTGTATTTTTTTGTATTCTTCCTCCTTTCTTTTTGCCTTCTCCATTCCTCCATCAAGCCTTAAATATAAAACCAGTCGCCGTGTTGTAATGGTTGACGCAACGGACTACCAACTGGAAGGTTGTGGGTTCGAATCCCCATCAGTACCTTCAAAAATCATTGTGGGATTTTTCGGCTCTAACTGGCTCTTACCCAGAGTTGGGTGTGCTATGGGCTCATTGGGAAGACTGGAACCATACAGTCGAGTCTCATCCACTTCGCGGATGCGTCATTGAGGGTTTTGCGCAAATCTTCTGACCAGCACCGCAGGTGTCTGTATCTCTCGGGCATGGTTGACGTCAGGGATATATTGTGATGGTAAGCGTAGAGTACAACCCTGTCACGAAGTCTCAATCCTAGATGGAACTCCATAGCATCATGATTATCATCCACATCGACCTTATAATCATCGCATAATAAAAACTGTTTCAGCATCTGTGGCCATTTCAGTGGCGTAGAATATGAGACGGGAAAAAATGGTGAGCACTAAGTTAACCTCCCTGAGTGCAAAGATTCTTTAAAAAAAAGAGAGAAGAACAGCAAACAAAACCCTGTTTGCTGCCACCAATCACAGCTATATTTATATATTTATACTTATATATATATATCACTTGGAAGGAAAGAAGACAATGATTTAAAAATCCTTTTCCACAACATTTTCGTGGCTACACGAATTAAAATTTGATTCTACCTGAATATCACCGAAGCGATAGTACATGTTTGAATATAAGTGCTTCATGATCTACTAGAAAAGAAGTTTAAAAGTTTAAGTGCTAATGAGTAGTCAATGACACTATGGAATGATTGCTTCTTGGTAAACCATTTAATAAATAGAGATTTCCAAAAACAATCTTAAAAAGAAAGAATCTGCTGGAAAAAATATATTTTGGAAAACAGTGTGATTCTAAAAGCTTCAGAAACATTCTGAATAAGAATATGCTGAAATAAAAAAAACATAAACTGTTCAGATTGTCACTGTGACTGTCTCATTAAATATTTTGCCACTAGCATGTCTTGCCCAGCCCTCGAATCGTACTCTATAATATCAAGGTGAGTATTGTCCTCCATTGTAATTTGATTATCGATCAGAAACAGGAGTGAAGGGAAGAAACTGCCGTGTAATTCCGTATGTGCTCTTATCCAACTTCAACAAAAGTCCCTTGGGGTTCAATAGGGAGTGACAGTATAGGTGATTAAGTCTCTCTCTCTCTCTGTCTCTCTCTCTATCTATCTATCTATCTATCTATCTATCTATCTATCTATCTATCTATCTATCTATCTATCTATCTATCTACATATAGATATATAGATAGACAGATAGATAGACAGACCGACAGACAGATATAGCTATAGATATAGATATTGATAAATACAGAGATACATATATGCATACATACATACATACATACATAATACATACATACATATATACATACATACAGACAGACAGACAGACAGAGAGACAGACATACAGACATACATACAGACGACATACATACAGACATACACATAGATACGTGTGAGTGTGTGTGTGTGTGTGTGTGTGTGTGTGTGTGTGGTGTGTGTGTGTGTGTGTGTGTGTGTGTGTGTCTGTGTCTGTGTCTGTGTCTGTGTGGGTGAGTGTGTATTGTGGAGGCCGAGGATATACGTGTAAGTGCGTGCGCGCGCGCGCGTGTGTGTGCGTGTGTGTGTATGTGTGTGTGTGTGTGTATGTGTGTTGGTGTGTGTGTGTGTGTGTGTGTGTGTGTGTGTGTGTGTGCACGTGTGTGAGTGTACGTGTGCTGTGTGTGTGTGCACGTGTATGTGTGTGTCTGCTTTTCTGTGTATGCATGATTATGCGCGTGTGTTTGTGTCTTTAAATAAGCGAGTGTTTGAATGTGTATGTACATGCTCACTCTGTCTCTCTCTCTCTGTGTCTCTCTCTCTGTCTCTCTCTCTGTCTGTCTCTGTCTCTCTGTCTCTCTGTCTCTCTGTTTCTCTCTCTCTCTCTCTCTCTCTTGCATGATTATGTTTGTTGTGTGTATACTTGTATGTGTGTGCACATGTATGTGTGTGTGTGTGTGTGTGTGTGTGTGTGTGTGTGTGTGTGTGTATGTGTATGTCTGTATATGTCTTTTGTGCCTAATTGTATGTGTGCGTTTGTGTGTGTTTAAAATAAACGGATGTTTGTGTGAATATGTATATGCAACAATGATACAATCCTGTAATAGGAAGATTCAGGCTGAAACTAAAGAAAAGAAAACAGACAAAAAAAGTAGCATCAAACCAAATGTTGGACTCTTAAAGACGGATGAATCGACTCGTGAAAAAAATAGCATACATGTTCGAAACAAATTCAGTGCGCCAGAGGATGTTGGTGACAGTGACGTACGATGGACAAAGTCGAAAAACTCGGTAAATGAAGCTTGTGAAGAAATCCTTAGCGTTGAAAGAAAGCAAAGGAAAACTGGATGACAAAAGGTATTTAAGGCTTGATGGAGGAACGGAGAAGGCAAAGGAAAAGAGGAAGAATACAAAAAGATACACAAAGAAATCAGGAATACGAGCAATGAAGCTAAGGAACCTTGGCTGGAAACAAAGCGCAAAGAAATAGAAGACCGACACAAAACAGATTCTCTATTTATGTACAGAAACATTGAAGAAATTGTCCACAAGAAAAAGGACGTGCACATCAATTGGTTGTTAAAATCTAGAGATGGTACGATTGTTATGGAAAAGATAAAATATAGATAGATGGGGATAGTACTTTAAAGACCTTTTTTGACGATGACAGAAACTGGGAACATTATACGAAAGAGATCTAAAGGACCACCCATGAAGAAAGATGAAATTAGAACAGTGTTGAGAAAGATGAAACCGGGAAAAGCCCCAGGGCCAGACAATATTAATACAGAAATGACTGAGGCCTTAGACGAATTTGGTATTCAAAAAAAAAATCCTCCTAAAAATAAAAAAAAAATAAAAAAATAGGTCAAAATCAATTTCCATCGCACTTTTAAAGAAAGCAGGTGCTATAGAATGCGAACCTCATCGTATAATCACCTTAATGAGTCATGTAACCAATATTCTATTAAGAATTATTATGATGAGGACAAGGAACAGAATCAAAAGAGAAATAGCAGGAAAAACAATGTGAATGTGTCGACGGGAAAGGAACTATCAATGCCACATACATCCTAAGAACTCTCATAGAAAGGTCAGTTGGGGTTGAATAAGGATTTAGATTTATGCTTTGTTGGTTGTATCAAAGTTTTCGATTGGGTAAGGCATGAATAACTGATCATCCACTTACAAAGGCTCAGTGTTGATGTAAAAGATATGAAAATAATCAGAAAATTGTATTGGGAACTAATATCAGCAATGAGAATAGAAAACGATATAAGCTCTTTCTAAAATATCAAAAGAGAGGTTAGGAGGGGATACCGGATGTGTTCTGTCTCCTGATTTGTTTTCACTATACAACAAAACCATCATGAGAAGCCTAGAAGAATGCCCTGAGATAAAGATTAGGGGGAAATGGCAAACAATCTTCGTTACGCAGATGACACCGTGCTAATTGCAGAAAATGAAAAGAAAAAACTAAAAAAATCTTGTGAACATAATAGAAATAGAAAGCAGAAATAAAGGCTGGAGATAAATGGCAGGAAGACTGAAGTCATGGTAATCGCAAAAAACAAGTAATCCCCTCATCCAAAATAACAGCAAATGGCACTGTACTGAGACAGGCTGATACGTTTAATTATCTGGGAACGGTCGTCTCACCACACTGCAGATGCATATCAGAGATAGCCAGCAGAATCGACCAAGCTAAAACAGCACTCAAGAAAGCGAAAAGCGTTCTTACCAACAAATGCCTATCAATTAACATAAGAAAGAGAGTTCTTGGGTATTAAATAGAACCGATACTGTTGAATGGGTATGAAGCGTAGACAGTCAACATGCAAAGTCAGAAAGTTAGGATTCCATGGACAGTAAAGAAAACAAACGACACAATCTTAAAGAGGCAGACACAAGAACGTTAGTGATGAAGATCAGGAAGAGAAAATCAACATGTATAGGCAAGAGAAATTAGAGCACCCAGTCACAACAGGAAAGCTGAAGGGGAAAAAGCACCAGATAAACCATGGATGACACAACAGTCTTGTCCACGGATGAGGAAGAGACACACCAAATCTTAAAGCAGCTGGATGAGCTGGTGGCCTCTTCAAGAATGAGGTTCAAACCAAAGAAATCCCGAAGTCTCTCACTGCGAAAAGGAAAAGTGGCAGATTCAGTCAAATTCATGGTAGCCAACCAAGCCATCCCCACTGTCACAGAAGAGCCAGTAAAAAGTCTCGGAAGATGGTATGATGACTCCCTGAAAGACACACAAAGGGGATGTGAAACCAAGCAAACAGCAGAAGAAGGCCTGAAGAAAATAGATAACTGCGGACTGCCAGGCAAATACAAAGTCTGGTGTCTACAGTTCATGCTGATACCAAAGCTGCTGTGGCCACTGCTAATCTATGACATTTGCACCAGCACAGTCGAAGCAATGAAGCCAAAATCAACAAATACACAAGAAAATGGCTCGGTGTCCCACCTGGTCTCACTGATGTTGCATTCTACTGTCGTCAAGCAATGCTGAAGCTACCTCTCAAATCCATAGTGGAGGAATACAAAGTTGGAAAAGCAAGACTGTTGAGCATGCTGGAGGAATCGGAAGACAATATCGTGAGATCAGTTCAGCCAAAGCTGAGAACTGGCAAAAAATGGAAAGTCCAAGAGGCTGTAAACAATGCCAAGAGAAACCTCAGCATCAAAGAAATAATTGGACACACGCAAACCAACAGACAGGGACTGGGAGCAACAAAAATGCAGTGGTGGTCCAAAGCCAAAAGGAAGGAAAAAAGAGACATGATCATACAGGAGTTGAAGAAAGAAGAAGATGTCAAAAGAGTGCAGAAGGCAGTCCAGCAAGGTCAACAGGGGCAATGGACAACATGGGACAGTGCACTCCAAAGAAGTCTCAGCTGGAACGATATGTGGCACATGGCTCCTCTAAGGATAAGCTTCCTCCTCAGATCTGTATATGACCTGCTCCCCTCGAATGCAAACTTAGTGAAATGGGGGAAATCAGATGACCCAGCATGTCCGCTCTGTCAGAAGAAACAAACAGTGGAACATGTCCTAAGCTCTTGCAAAGTAGCGCTAGCCCAAGGAAGGTATACATGGAGGCACAACCAAGTTCTGAAAGTGATCACAGACGTGGTTAGCGAAAAAACTATGACCCAAACGCACCAATTGCTATGACAACGTTCTACAAAGCAGGAGGGAAACAGGTCTGGCCCGAAATTGCTATGACAACCAGCACATTGCCAAAGGGTCTTCTGGATGGAGCAGTCGACTGGGAGTGTACAGCAGACCTCCCAGAGTGGAGAAATTACCCAGATGTCATCAGCAAGACAGGCATGAGACCAGACATCGCTCTCCACTCTGACTCCTCGAAACAAGTGATTCTGACAGAACTCACTGTGCCATACGAAAGCAGAATGGAAGAAGCACATATCTACAAGACCGAAAAATACGCCGGTCTTGCCAGCACCCTGAAGAAAGCAGGTCTGCGGGTCAAAATCTTCGCCATAGAGGTCGGGGCAAGAGGGCTTGTGGGCACCTCCGCTTATGATCTCATGAAACAACTCGCCATTTCTGGGAAGAAGAGGACTAGAGCCCTTAAAGCGATGGCAGAGGCAGCAGAAAGGAGCTCAAGCTGGATCTGGGCAAGGAGGAACCAAAAGTGAACTTCATAAGGATTAAATCCCCTACAGATGAAGTGTGCCCCGTTAGCACATTGGTAAAACCGCGTACCGCAGTTCTGAAGCGCAGAATCGCCCAGGTTCGCTCCCCGGCGTGGGAAAAAAAATAGACAACAGCAGAAGGGCATCCAGGAGTCATGACCTGGAGAGAATGTAAGGAGTTCAGGGCCGAAACACTTGTCTAAAGGGGGTTACTTCTCTGAAGACCTTCTGTTGTCTAGCTCTCCCTAGAGTTTCTTTCTACCATGGAGAAAATATTGGACGGATTTGCAGAGTGGCCGAGGACAGAAAGAGTGGAGATGTACTTGTAGCCACAAGGGATAGATTCGCCAACGCCAAGTGGCAGGACACATGATGATGATGTATATGCTCTGTCTCTCTCTGTGTGTCCCTCTCTGTCTCTATCTGTGTATGTGTGTGTGTGTGTGTGTGTGTGTGTGTGTACCAGCGTGTGTATGTGTGTGTGCATGTGTGTGTGTACCAGCGTGTGTGTGTGTTTTGAGTGTGTATATGTGTGAGTGCGTGCGTGCGTGTGAGTGTGTGCGTGCGTGCGTGCGTGCGTGTGTGTGTGTGTGTGTCTGTCTCTGTGTGTGTACCAGCGTGTGCATGTGTGTGTGGATGTGTATGTGTTCGTCTGTGTGTGTCTGTGTGTGTCTGTGTGTCTGTGTTTTCTGTGTGTGTGAATGAATTTATATGGACTTAAGGTTAAGGTTATGGTGAAACAAGTGTGTATGGACGACTGTTTGAACTATGGAGTGAATATTTTGACTCTGATTACATCTTTAGCTTTTTTTTAAAAATTGCAGCCTTATATCTGGTGTCCTTTCGACATGGTGGTAGGGGTTGACATGTATCTAAACTTACGTGTGTCTCCCTTTTTCTCTCATGCTTATGTGAAGTGTTTGGGGCTCTTGGGAGATAAGGTGCTGTAGAAGTCGTAGTCATTCTATGTTATTATGATTATGATTATGCTTATGATGATGATGATGATGATGATTATTATCATTATGATGATGATGATGATGATTATTATTATTATTATAATATCATCCTCATCATAATCATCATCATCCTCATCCTCCTCGTCCTCCTCCTCCTCTTCATTATTATTATTATTATCATTATTATTATCATTAGTATTATTATTATCATTAGTATTATTATTAGCATTAGTATTGTTATTAGCATTATTAGCATTATTCTGTTATTGTTGTTGTTGTTGTTGTTGTTGTTGCTGTTACATTATTATTTCCCCCCTCGTAGGGATTGGGGGGTTGTTTAAGTATATATAGTATTCCGACCTTCGGGAAATTCTGAGCTAGAAATGTCCTCTTTTCCGTCACTCACTTCGTTTGCCCTGTTCATTTAATTTCTTGTCAATTCTTCCTATCATTTTCTGCCATGTTGGTCCATTCGCATGTATGTGTTCGATAAAGTCTTAAGTACATTCTCTTAGGATTGATAATTGGGTACATGTATTAATCCTTTGCCTGCCGCACACTAACCACCAACACCGTATACATTAGCTTCCCGCAGGAAGCTGGTGGATAGGGTGAGGGAGTCAAAGGGTTAAGTTTTTGCTTTGTTAGCATGGTTGGCAAAATTGCACAATACAGGATGCTGGTGGAGAGGGTGCGTGACTCAAAGGGTTCAGTGCATTTCAAACTCGAGAGAAATGAGATATGCAGAAGTAATTTTAGGTGATTTAGGTCTGTTTTTACATATATTTAATGTCTTTAGCTGTGTCTAAATTTGTAATCAATTGTTTTAAATCCCCCGTGTGATAAATTGGATGGAGTGGTCAACGCCAAGGGCATTTCCTTAGATTATGTGCGCGAATGCATTGATATGTGTACTTATTTTTCTTCATTTTTCTCCAGTTGAAGTATTGTGTACGTTTTGAAACGGGTTGTAGCTCTGATATGGCGCTACAAAAATAACAGTAAATGATATTAATAACAATGAAAATGATAATAATAAATGATGATAATAATAATAATAATAATGATGATAATAATAATAATAATATAATAATAATAATGTCATCATAATCATCATCATTAGTATGTAGTAGTAGTAGTAGTAGTCTTTTATTATTACTACAATCATTATAATCATCATCATCATTAAGATTATGATCATTAGGCAGATGGAAGAGATAAGAGAGAGGAGCGCCAACTTTTAAAGCACTTATAATATGTGCATGACAGTATGACACAACTGCTTCTTAGTAAACTGCTTAATGCTTCCATGGAGAGCAAAGAAAACAAACGAGACAGTCTTGATGGAGGCAGACACAAGTAGATCACTCATAAGGAAGATAAGGAAAAGACAGGCAACATTTATAGGCCATTTTATGAGGAAGGGGGATTTGGAGCACCTGGTCACAACGGGAAAGCTGGAGGGAAAGAGAGCACCGGGTAGACACAGGGAGAAAATGCTGGACGGACTTGCAGAGTGGCTGGGGACGGGGGGGGGTGGGAGAGATGCTAGGGGCAACGAGAGATAGAGACAGATGGAAGTCCATGATCGCCAACGCCATGCGGCAGGGCACCTGATGATGCTGAAGTCTGAATATCTGCTGAAACAGTTCGTACTTCATTTTCTCTATTCCACAAAACGAACCAAGCCAAATATACAAAACGCACTAAGTCGCCGTGGTGTAGTGGTTAACACAACGGACTACCAACTGGAAGGTTGTGGGTTCGAATCCCCATCAGTTCCTTCAAACATATGCCATTGTGGGGGTTTTCGGCTCTAACTGGCTCCTACCTAGAGTTGGGCGTGCTATGAGCTCATTCGGAAGACTGCGACACACAGTCGATTCTCATCCACTTCATGGATGCGCCATTGAGGGTGTTGCTCAAATCTTCTGACCAGCACCGCAGGTTCTGTATCTCTCGGGCTGGTTGATGCCAGGATATATGATGATAGTAAGCGTAGAGTACAGCCCTGTCACGCAGTCTCAATCCTAGATGGAACTCCATAGCATCATGATTATCATCCTCATTGACACCATCGTCTTTGCATTGTAAAAGTAAATAAATAAATGAAAGAATAAATGAATAAATGAATAAATGATAGATAATAAATAAACGAATAAATAAATAAATAATAAATAAATGAATAATAAATAAGTAAATAATAAATAAATAAATAAATAAATAAATAAATGAATAAATAAATAAATGAATA
The DNA here is from genome assembly GCA_030674185.1 of Monoplex corrugatus. Lineage (NCBI taxonomy): Eukaryota > Metazoa > Mollusca > Gastropoda > Littorinimorpha > Ranellidae > Monoplex > Monoplex corrugatus. The sequence continues at coordinate 30,675,108 of JAPXFY010000027.1, read as the reverse complement.
AGTAAATAATAATAAAATAAACAAATAACTGTGCCAGCTTCTGTGGCCACTGAGGTGGCGTAGAAAAATGGACGAAAATAAGGTGAGCACAAAACTAAGCTCTGTAAGTGCGATGATCCTAAAATATGTATGTACATATTACACACATATATATGCATATACATATATATTATATATATACTATATATAATATAATATAATATATTATATTATATATATATATATATATATACAAAACGCCATTGCCACCACTTTTTTCAACCCTCAGAAAAACCCAGACAGTCCACTGTCAGTTGTCTTGTCATTCCATTCGATCTGACCAGAATCTATCCATCTTTCAGCCATCGAAAGTCTGTTGTTGGACATAGGCCTTCCCCGGCTGCTTCCATTCACTTCGTTCCAGAGCTTTCCCTCTCCGGTTCTTGTCAAATCCACCCAGGTCGTCTCTTCATACAGTTTTCTGTCTTCCTCTATTGCGAGTGCCGTCTTTTACTATCCAGAGCGTGGTTTTTGTTGTCCAGCGATCGTCCATTCTCCGGGTGAGATGTCCTGCCCAGTTCCGTTTCAGTTTGTTGATGGTGTCCAGGAATGCACGCTCTTTTGTTCTTTCTCTGATCTGGATACTGAGCCGTTTTGCGATCTTTCCAGGTGATACCAAGCATGATTCTTTTCTGCGCTCGCTGCATGGTTCTTATAGTCAGGGCCAAACTGACGTCTGTGTGTGAACTCTTTTTCCACTTGTAAGTGGTCCTCTCAGGCTTTGACAGACAGGCAGGAAGAGAGAGAGAGAGAGAGAGAGAGAGAGAGAGAGAGACGAGAGAGACAGAGAACAGAGACAGAGACAGAGAGAGAGAGAGGAAGACAGAGAGAGAGAGAGGGAGACAGAGAGACAGAGAGAGACAGAGAGAGACAGAGACAGAGAGACAGAGAGAGACAGACAGACAGGCAGATAGGAGAGAGAGAGAGAGAGACAGCGAGAGAGACAGAGATATAGACAGGCAGACAGACAGACAGACAGAGAACCAAAGAGAGAGACAGAGAGGAGAGCAGAGACAGAAGAGACAGAAAGAGACAGAGACAGAGACAGAGGAGCGCCAGAGGCATGCCTATAACTGGTAAAAGGCAACATGGTATAAACGCTTCTTGCTAAAGCTGTTTAATAATTTATAGAGGTTTCAAGGACATTATCGTGAACAACTGCCTGCTGTGAAACTGTTTGGATTCTGCTTTGACTATCCCTCTAATAAACGAAAACAACACACAATTATTAGTCTGCCATTGCCTTTCCTTTTTCACCCATCATTTACAGTATTGTCATCATTCCATCTAGTTGAACCAGGGTTGTTAGGAGTAGGAAGTGAACGGACAAAAATGTTGGCAAAACTCGAACACTCATGCACCTGTCAGTCTCCTAGGTTTTGATATCCAGGTGCACGAAAGAAGAGAGAGAGAGAGAGAGAGAGAGAGAGAGAAAGAAAGAGATGGAGAGAGAGAAAGAAAGAGAGATAGAGAGGAGGAGAGAGAGAGGAGAGAGAGAGGGGAAAGAGAGAGAGAGAGATGGAGAGAGAGACAGACAGACAGATAGACAGAGTGAGAGACAGAGACAGAGAGAGAGAGAGAAAGAAGGAGAGAGAAGAGAGAGAGAGAGAGAGAGAGAGAGAGAGAGAGAGAGAGAAAGTGAGAGAAAGAGAGGGAAAGTGAGAAAGAGAGAGAGTGCTAAAATTGAAAGTGCACATTATAATATGAATGACAACATGGAATGACTGCTTCCGAGTAAGCTGTTTAAAGCTTTCCCTATTCTAAATAATTTCAGAAACTGTTCGTATTCCAATCCTTATAAACAATACATAATAAAAAAAAAAAAACATGATGCCGTTGCCACTACTTGCTCAACTCTCTGAAAGACCCATACGTACCAACATCAGCAGTCTTACCGTTCTATTCTATGTGAATTGAGAAGTGAGTACCAAACTGCCGTCAATGTCCGTAATCTCGTCCGACAGCATGCGGTCCTCCAGAATTTGACAGAAGGGCAGGAGAGAGAGAGAGAGACGAGAGAGAGAGAGAGAGAGAGAGAGAGAGAGAGAGAAAGACAGATAGGCGGGCAGAGAGAGTGGGGAAGAGAGACAAAGAGAAAGAGAGAGAGAGAGAGAAAGAGAGAGACAGAGAGACAGAGACAGAGTGACAGACAGGCAGGCAGAGAGAGTGAGGAAAAGAGAGAAAGACAGAGAGAGAGAGAGAGACAGAGAGAAGAGAGAGAAGAAAGAGACAGACAGAGAGAGAGACAGGCAGGCAGAGAGAGTGGGGAAGAGAGAGAAGAGAGAGAGGGGGAGAAAGAAGAGACAGAGACAGAGAGACAGGCAGAGAGAGAGTGAGAGAGAGAGAGAGAAAGACAGACAGACAGACAGGCAGGCAGAGAGAGTGGGAAGAGAGAGAAAGAGAGAGAGAAAGAGACAGAGACAGATAGACAGACAGGCTGGCAAAGAGAGTGGGGAAGAGAGAGAGAGAAAAAAGAAGAGTGGGGAAGAGAAAGAGAGAGAGAGAGAGAGAGAGAAGAAAGAGAGAATGAAAGAAAGAGACAGAGACAGAGAGACAGGCACAGAGAGAGAGAGAAAGAGAGCAAGAGAGAGAGGAGAGAGAGAGAGAGAGAGAGAGAGAGAGAGAGAGAGAGAGTACTGAAGTTAAAAGTGCTCATGATACGTGAATGACAACACGGAATGACTGCTTGTGGGTAAGCTGTTTAATGCTTACCGTATTCTGAATGACTACTGAAACTGTCCATATTCCATTTTCTCTAACCCTGTAAACAATACATAATAAAAGAAAGAAAATGCCATTGCCACTACATGCTCAACCGTCTGAAAGATCCCCCACAAGTACCAACGTCAGAAGTCTTATCGTTCTATTCAATATGACTTGAGTAGTCAGTACCAAACTCCCGTCAATGTCCGTAATCTTGTCTGGCAGCTTGCGGTCCCACAGGATTTGACAGACAGACAAGAGACAGAGAAAGAAAGAGAGAGAGAGAGAGAAGAGAGAGAGACAGACAGACAGACAAACAGACAGGCAGAAAGACAGGCAGAGACAGACAGAGAAGACAGAGACAGAGACAAAGACACAGACAGACAGACAGGCAGAGACAGACAGAGACAAACAGGAAAGAGAGACAGAGACAAAGACACAGACAGACAGACAGACAGGCAAAGAGACAGACATACAGACAGAGAAAGAGAGAAACACAGAGACAAAGACACAGACAGACAGACAGACAGACAGACAGAAGTAGTGCTGAAGATCTAAAACGCCAATAAGTGGTGAAAGAAAGTATTGCATCACTGTTTCTTGTTAAGATTTTCAATTCGTAGAGATTTCAAAGAAATTATTCAGAAAAAACTCTTTGCTGAAACTGTTCAGATCTACTATGAGACTCCTACAATAAATAAAAACAGCAAACAGTGATCAGTCTGCCATTGCCTCTCTTTCTCCAACTCACCATCTGCAGAATAATCGTTCCATCCAGTTTAATTTAACCCTTTAACTCCACACCTTATCCACCAACTGCAAAACCTAATAACCCCTGACTCTTTCAAATCTATCCACCAGCTTCCTGGAATCAAAGCGGTAAGTTTTTGACTATGCTGGCATGGTTGACAATGATGGATGCTGGTGGACAGGATGCGGGAGTCAAAGGGTTATGCAGAGTGGTCATGACTGGCACATTTTAACAGACAAACTGCTGACAGCGTATGTACACTCATGCAGTTTCAGGTTCAGTTTCAGTTTCAATTTCTCAAGATGACGTCTCTGCGCTGGGAATGAATTCCATATGTACAAACATCACAGGTGCCATGTGATGGAGAAGATCCAAGCGCCCAGTGTGGGGACACTCATGCGATAACTGTCTCCGGGGATCTGATGTACATGTCCAAGGAGAACTGTAGAATTTGAATGCGCTTATGAAATGTGAATGACTATATGACGTGATTGTTTCGTGGTAAGCTGTTTTAATACTTACATAATTCTGAACAAACTACTGAAACTGTTTATATTCCACTTTCTTTATCCCACAAAACAAAACGAACATACCAAACAAAATGCCACTGCTGAATACCAAAGGGAGCCGGAGTCAAAGGATTAACACGAAGCATTTATACCGCAGTACCTTTCACCAATTGTTGATAGATTATAACTTTCTGAAAGACCCAAACGTACGATCGTCTGCAGTGTTATTGTTCCATCCAATTTTACCAGAGTCTTCAGGACAAAATTGCCGTTAATGTCTGTACTCTCATTCAACAGCAAACGGTCTGCCAGGCTTTGACAGACAGGTGTCGGAGAGAGAGAGAGTAGTGCCGAAGTGTTAATATACCAATAATGGGTGAAAGGTACTGCCGCATAAATGTTTCTCGTTAAAATATTCTATTCACAGAGGTTTCGGGGAAATTATTCTCACCCACTGTCTGCTGAAACTGTTCAGATTCTATTGTTTTTTCGACCCATTCTCTACGCCATCTCAATGGCCACAGAAGTTGGTACAGTTCTTTTTTTACAATGCGATGATGATGATGTCGATGAGGATGATAATCACTATGCTATGGAGTTCCATCTAGGACTGAGACTGCGTGACTGGGTTGTACTCTACGCTTACTATCATCAGATATCCTGGCGTCAACCAGCCCAAGAGATACAGACACCTGCGGTGCTGGTCAGATGATTTGAGCAACACCCTCAATGACGCATCTATGAAGTGGATGAGGCTTGACTGTGTGGTCCCAGTCTTCCCAATGAGCCCATAGCACACCTAACTATGAGTAGGAGTCGGTTAGAGCTGATAGATCCCACAATGATATAGTTTTGAAGGTACTGATGGGGATTCAAACCCACAACCTTCCAGTGGGTAGTCCGTTGCGTTAGCCACTACACCACGGCGACTGGTGTTCAGATTCTATTTTGACTGTCCCACCGATATGTAAACGAATGGTTTATCATTGCCTCTTCTTCTCTAACACTCCTAAAACTCCAAAGATACCATCATCAGCAGTGTCCTCGTTCAATCCAGTTTCACAACTATGTGGGCCACATGAACATATTCCGGGCTGGCTGTTTCTTTAGATAGAACATGGGATTTCGAGTTGAATCCCACCATACAAGATAAAAACAAAATGCATGTCCATTTCCTGTTTCATCAGTAGTTAGTACCAAGTGTATAGTGTCCTATCCGAGAATCCGACAATAGCATCGGAATTTCACAGTGCACCCAAAATGTTTTAATCTTTTCAATCCCGCAACATGTCAACTAGCATCCTGCATTGTCAACCATGCTAGCAAAGAAAAAAAACCTTAACCCTTTGATTCCCTCACCCTATCCACCAGTTTCATGCATGAAGCTGTTGGATAGGGTGAGGGAATCAAAGAGTGATTTTTTTTTGCCGTTGGTGGATAGGGTGAAGGAGTCAAAGGGTTTTAAGGCTTCTTTGAGCAAGATTCTTATACCTAGTCCTCATACACTGTGATAGTGGTAAGGCTGTAAACTCAACAGTACAGAACACAACACAACACTTCCCATGTTAATGTTTCGATCATCATTCTGGTGGTGTTAGTGCGTCATAGTTCCTATTGCTCTGGCCATTCAAGATCTTGTCATCGCAGAGGATTTTGTATGGGGATCAGAGATGGAACGATTTTGGGGATTGTCTGATTGCGATCGATCCTCTCTGCAACAAACTCTCAAATCCAATTTGACCTGAGTGATCAGCATCAGCATTTCCTGAACAACATTGCCATCAATATTTATCCTGTCATCCTATAGCACTCAGTCTCTCAAG
>JAPXFY010000027.1:30659283-30664283 GCA_030674185.1 Monoplex corrugatus | reverse complement strand
ATTATCATTATCATTATATTATTATTAGTAGTAGTATTTTTATCACATGCATGCTTTCACTTTTGTTACACTATTTAAATCATTAGAGTCCACTAACATTGTTAAGATTTTTGTTGTTGTTGTTGTTCTTGTTGTTGTTTGATTATTGAAGAAATGAACAAGCTGATCGGCCACTGTCTTTTCTTGTCCAACCTTCTCAAAGACCCAAGGACACCATCGTGTGCACTATCATCGTACCATCTGTTTTGACCGCAGTGGTCAGGACCAGCAATTTACCTTTTGACTCCTGCATCTTAGCCACCAACTGCAAAAACTTAACCCTTTGACTTCCTCACCCAATCCACTAGCTTCCTGTACAGGAAGCTGGTGGATAGGGTGAGGGAGTCAAAGGGTTAAATTTTTGCTTTGTTTGCATGGTTAACATTGCAGGATGATGGTGGACAGGGTACGGGAATCAAAAGGGTTAAGAGACAAAATTGCTCTCATCAATCCCCCGTACTCTCATCCGACAGATCCCGGTCATTCGGTCATTGATTGTCCGGTGGAGAAGACAGGATTGCCCGATAATGATTGCTTTCCTGTGTACACACAGTCTGTCAATCATTGACAGGCGCTGTGGTCGAGTGGCTAAGATACTGGTTTTCCAACTGGAAGATCGGAGTTCGAACCTTCTTCAGTATCGCCTGGTGGATTCTTTGTTTGTTTGTTTTTTGTCGTTTTTTTATTTATTTATTTATTTTTTAATATTTTTTGTTGCTTAAAGCCCAGCCGACTGCGTAGAGCCATATCAAGGCTGTAACCATTTCAAAGCCTGTACAATATTTCAACAGAAAAAAGAAAAACAAAAACACTAAAAAAAAAACAATGAACAAAATTAAGTACACATTGCAATGCATTCGCGCACATAACCTAAGGAGATGCCCCCCGCAGCTGACTACCCTGTCCAATTTATCACATAAGGAAGATTTAAAAAAACACACCTGAATATAAATTATAAAACATTCCTAAGGACACAAAAACATTAAAAAAAAAACGGGCATGAATTACCTGAAATTGCTTCCGCATTTCTCACTTCCCTACAGCCAAAAATGCACTTTATGCATGCACCCAATTATCAATCCTAACAGAAGGTACGTAAGACTGTATTGAACACATACAGGTGAATGGACCAGCGAAGCAGAAAATGATAGGAAGAAATGACAGAAAGCAAAGGAGGAAGAAACAAAAATGCAGAGAGTTACAGAAAAGACATTTCTAGCACAAAATGCTCAGAAGGTGGAGGTACTACTTATACTGACAGAGGCCCCGGCATCCCCACGGGGGTAGGCTTCACAGCCAGAGGTGGGTCACGCCGGCGGTGGAATAACTCGAGTCTCATTGAAGTTCCGTGCCCACAGCATGACGCTTATTCAGGCCTCCTGTATTTGCCGCAGACTGCTTACTTCATCCTCCTGTATACAGCTTCCCAGCAGAAGCGGCAAGGACTAAAGAGAGAAAAGAAAGCTAGCGTATATAGACGAAGAGGGCTTATGAATTGGCAGGTTTTGCATTACATGTTGACGTTTGAGATCTGAAAATTCTCCATACTATACCAAGATCGAAAACTCTCCATACTATACCGTGACTGGAAATTTCTTCATACTATACCGAGTCTGGAAATTTTCTTCATACTATACCGAGTCTGGAAATTTTCTTCATACTATACCGAGACTGGAAATTTCTTCATACTATACCGAGACTGGAAATTTCTTCATACTATACCGTGACTGGAAATTTCAGCATACTATACCGAGACTGGAAATTTCTTCATACTGCACCGAGACTGGAAATTTCTTCATACTATACCGAGACTGGAAATTTCTTCATACTATACCGAGACTGGAAATTTCTTCATACTATACCGAGATCGGAAATTTCTCCATACCATACCGAGATCGAAAAACTCTATATTTTACTGAGATCGGAACATTTTTCATACCATACGAGATCGGGAAATTCTCCATACTATACCGAGATTCTCCACATTATACCGAGAACGGGAAATTCTCCATACTATACCCAGATCTGAAAATGTTCCAGATAGGAAAATTCTCCATACTATACCGAGATTGGAAAATGCTCCATACTAGACCGAGATCAGAAAATTCTCCATACTATACCAAGATCGAAAAACTCTCCATACTATACCGTGACTGGAAATTTCTTCGTACTATACCGAGACTGGAAATTTCTTCATACAATACCGAGATCGGAAATTTCTCCATACCATACCGAGACAGAAAAACTCTCTATATTATACTGAGATCGGAACATTGTTCATACCATTCGAGATCGGAAAATTCTCCATACTATACCGAGATTCTCCACATTATACCGAGAACGGAAAATTCTCCATACTATACCGAGATTCTCCACATTATACCGAGATCGGAAAATTCTCCATACTATACCGAGATTCTCCACATTATACCGAGAACGGGAAATTCTCCATACTATACCGAAATCGAAAAATTCTCCATATTATACAGAGATCGAAAATATTTACACACTATACCGAGATCTGAAAATACTCCATACTATACCGAGATCAGAAAATACTCCATACTATACCGAGATCTGAAAATACTCCATACTATACCGAGATCTGAAAATACTCCATACTATACCGAGATCAGAAAATACTCCATACTATACCGAGATCTGAAAATGTTCCATACTATACCCAGATAGGAAAATCCTCCATACTATACCGAGATTGGAAAATGCTCCATACTATACCAAGATCGGAAAATTCTCCATACTATACCGAGATCGGTAAATTCTCCATACTATACCGAGATCGGTAAATTCTCCATACTATACCGAGATCGGTAAATTCTCCATACTATACCGAGATCGGTAAATTCTCTATACTATACCGAGATCGGTAAATTCTCCATACTATACCGAGATCGGTAAATTCTCCATACTATACCGAGATCGGTAAATTCTCCATACTATACCGAGATCGGTAAATTCTCCATACTAGACCGAGATCAGAAAATTCTCCATACTATAACAAGATCGAAAAACTCTCCATACTATACCGAGATCGGAAAATTCTCCATATACTACCGAGATCGGAAAATTCTCCATACTGTACCGAAATCAGAAAATTCTCCATACTATACCAAGATCGGAAAATTTTTCTTACTATGCTGAGATCGGAAAACTCTCCCTACTATACCGAAATCGGAAAATTCTCCATACTATACCGAGATCGCAACATTCTCCATACTAGACTGAGATCGGAAAATTCTCTATACTATACCAAGATCGGAAAATGCCCCATATCATACAGAGATCAGAAATTCTCAATACTATACCGAGATCGGAAAATTATCCGTATTATACCGAGATCGGAAAACTCCACATACTATACCGAGATCGAAAATGATTCCATACTACACCGAGATCGGAAAATTCCGCATACTATACCGATATCGGAAAATTCTCCATACTATACCGAGATCGGAAAACTCTAGGTAGAAAGAAACTCTAGGGAGAGCTAGACAACAGAAGGTCTTCAGAGAAGTAACCCCCTTTAGACAAGTGTTTCGGCCCTGAATTCCTTACACTCTCGGGGGGCCGGGCCACATCCAGGTCATGACTCCTGGATGCCCTTCTGCTGTTGTCTATTTTTTTTTTTTTTTTTTCCCACGCCGGGGATCGAACCTGGGCGATTCTGCGCTTCAGAACTGCGGTACGCGGTTTTACCAATGTGCTAACGGGGCACACACATCATCTGTAGGGAATTTAATCCTTATGAAGTTCACTTTTTTCGTTCCTCCTTGCCCAGATCCAGCTTGAGCTCCTTTCTGCTGCCTCTGCCATCGCTTTAAGGGCTCTAGTCCTCTTCTTCCCAGAAATGGCGAGTTGTTTCATGAGATCATAAGCGGAGGTGCCCACAAACCCTCTTGCCCCGACCTCTATGGCGAAGATTTTGACCCGCAGACCTGCTTTCTTCAGGGTGCTGGCAAGACCGGCGTATTTTTCGGTCTTGTAGATATGTGCTTCTTCCATTCTGCTTTCGTATGGCACAGTGAGTTCTATCAGAATCACTTGTTTCGAGGAGTCAGAGTGGAGAGCGATGTCTGGTCTCATGCCTGTCTTGCTGATGACATCTGGGTAATTTCTCCACTCTGGGAGGTCTGCTGTACACTCCCAGTCGACTGCTCCATCCAGAAGACCCTTTGGCAATGTGCTGGTTGTCATAGCACTTTCGGGCCAGACCTGTTTCCCTCCTGCTTTGTAGAACGTTGTCATAGCAATTGGTGCGTTTGGGGTCATGGTTTTTTCGCTAACCACATCTGTGATCACTTTCAGAACTTGGTTGTGCCTCCATGTATACCTTCCTTGGGCTAGCGCTACTTTGCAAGAGCTTAGGACATGTTCCACTGTTTGTTTCTTCTGACAGAGCGGACATGCTGGGTCGTCTGCTTTCCCCCATTTCACTAAGTTTGCATTCGAGGGGAGCAGGTCATATACAGATCTGAGGAGGAAGCTTATCCTTAGAGGAGCCATGTGCCACATATCGTTCCAGCTGAGACTTCTTTGGAGTGCACTGTCCCATGTTGTCCATTGCCCCTGTTGACCTTGCTGGACTGCCTTCTGCACTCTTTTGACATCTTCTTCTTCCTTCAACTCCTGTATGATCATGTCTCTTTTTTCCTTCCCTTTGGCTTTGGACCACCACTGCATTTTTGTTGCTCCCAGTCCCTGTCTGTTGGTTTGCGTGTGTCCAATTATTTCTTTGATGCTGAGGTTTCTCTTGGCATTGTTTACAGCCTCTTGGACTTTCCACTTTCTGCCAGTTCTCAGCTTTGGATGAACTGATCTCACGATATTGTCTTCCGATTCCTCCAGCATGCTCAACAGTCTTGCTTTTCCAACTTTGTATTCCTCCACTATGGATTTGAGAGGTAGCTTCAGCATTGCTTGACGACAGTAGAATGCAACAT
>JAPXFY010000027.1:30621783-30649283 GCA_030674185.1 Monoplex corrugatus | reverse complement strand
TAATCTGCTGCTGTTGCTGCTGCTACTACTCCTACTACCACTTCTATTACTACTACTACTACTGCTGCTGCTGTTGCTGCTGCTGCTATTGTTGCTACTACTACAATTTCCACTGCTAGTAGATTCTACCAGTACAATTACGGGTGATGATGGACACTTTCGTCTTCCTGTGGAATAGAAGACCAATCATGGAGGCACATGTTCTTCTGCATGTACTGCTTGGGCAAGGGGCCTGTAGCCTTGGGTGCTTGGAGAGACAGATTGATTTCCCAGGTCCCAACCCTTGAAGACCAATTAGTCTTCTTGCCTTTCTGTAGTCTTGGTTAAAAAAATGTGAACATGAACATGAATTTGAAACCAGGGAGAGGGGATGGGCGCTGCCGTCATAGTGTTGGCCCCGGGAAAAGTTGAGGTCTCTGTCACCTCGCTCCCCTACAACCTCAGGGTTATGGAACTATCTAGATAGGATCTCAGGACCTGACCAGCTCTTGGGTTTGTGTGCAGGCTTAAGGCTTGTGCCGTGATCATTCAGGATTTTCTCCATCACATGGGACCTGTGACGATAGTGCATATGGAATTCATTCCGAGCGCGGAGACGTTATCCTGAGAAACTGAAACTGAAACTGAAACTGAAACTGAATCTGCCGGGCCCTCTTCCATTGAATGGAAACTGTTGTGCGTTGTTCTGATGTGATTATGTCCTGCATGTACTCCAGTCGCATTGTAATCATCATCATCATCAGGTGCCCTGCCGCATGGCGTTGGCGATCTTGGACTTCCATCTGTCTCTATCTCTCGTTGCCCCTAGCATCTCCTCCACCCTCCTCGTCCCCAGCCACTCTGCAAGTCCGTCCAGCATTTTCTCCCTGGGTCTACCTGGTGCTCTCTTTCCCTCCAGCTTTCCCGTTATATGACCACGAACCAGATCCCCAAGTTATGGGTGAATACTTCCACTGCCTTGTGGACATCTCGGGAGAGAGTAAGGCTAGCGGAGAGACCGTACACAAACCGATGGTAGGCAACGGGAAACCACCATCGTAATTTTCCCTGGTTACACATGGACAGAAACAGAAAAATGAATGAAGACGACGACGTAAATAGGTGCTCCTGTGGAGCAGCTTCGTCTGGTAGGGACCGTCATGCGGCGCAGGTGATACCAGACCGTCAGCAAGTTACTGCGACCAAACCCCCTAAACTTAGATTTAAAAACATCAAAGTTGCAACATGGAATATAAGGACACTGCTGCAGAAGGGTAAATTAGAAAATATCAAAACAGAGATGGAAAGACTTAACATTGGTATTTTAGGACTAGGGGAAGTGAGATGGAAGGGGGCACAATGATATACTCTGGTGGTAACTCACATGAAAGAGGAGTAGGCATCATGATGGACAAAGACAAATCAAAAGCAGATAAGGGATATTGGGCTGTGTCCGACAGAGTTTTGCTGGTCAAATTGGGAGTCGCATTGTGGGCAATGTTTTCCCAGACGGTGGTGTTGATGCCACGACTGATGAGGCAGGCCTTCATAATGCCTTGTATCGCTATATTGGTCTTCCCTGTTTTCGGTGTTCTTATGTGCTGCGCGCACTGCAGGTTGTTACGTATGGGCAATGTTTTCCCTGCAAAGAAAACAAACGAGACAGTCTTGCTGGAGGCAGACACAAGTAGATCACTCATAAGGAAGAGTAGGAAAAGACAGGCAACATTTATAGGCCATTTTATGAGGAAGGGGGGTTTGCAGCACCTGGTCACAACGGGAAAGCTGGAGGGAAAGAGAGCACCAGGTAGACCCAGGGAGAAAACGCTGGACGGACTTGCAGAATGGCTGGGGACGGGGAGGGTGGAGGAGATGCTAGGGGCAACGAGAAATAGAGACAGATGGAAGTCCATGATCGCCAACGCCATGCAGCAGGGCATCTGAGATGATGATGGAATGTTTTCCCAGAAGGCAGTGTTGACGCCACAAGTGATGGGGCTGGCCTTCATAATGTCCTTCTATCGCTTCTAGTGATCTTCCCTGGTCTCGATGTCCTTATGTCCTCCGTGCACTGCAATTGCCACATACTTTATTGCGCGTAATGTTTTCCCAGAGGGTAGTGTTGATGCCACAAATGATGAAGCTGCCTTCGTATTGTCTTGTTTAGCTTAAATGGTCTTCCCTCGCCACGGTGTCTATTTTCTTCTTCTTTTTTTTTCTTTTTTTTTTTTGATCATCGCGCTTAGGGAAGTTACCTTTGTATCCACTTTTTTCCCGTCCCATTTTCTACGCCAACTTTAATGGTCACAGAAGTTGGCACATTTTTTTTAACAATGCAATGAGGATGATGTCGGTGAGGATAATCATCACAATGCTATGAAGGTCCATGTTGGATCGAGACTGCGTGACAGAGCTGTACTCTACGCTTACTATCATAATATATCCTGGCGTCAACCAGACCCGAGAGATACATACACTGCAGTGCTGGTCAGAAGATTTAAGCAACACCCTCAATGACGCCTCCGTGAAATGGATGAGACTCGACTGCGTGGTCCCAGTCTTCCCAATACGCCTAACTCTCGGTAGGAGCCAGTTAGAGCCGAAAAATTCCACTATGACATAGTTTTCAAGGGACTGATGGGGGATTGGAACCCACAACCTTCCAGTCGATAGTCCGTTGTGTTAACCACTACACCACGGCAACTGGTTGGTCACGGTGTCCTTAGCCGCAGATCTGTGTACAGGAGTATCTTTGAGATGCCTATGGTCTTTCTGTTGCGGACAACATGTCTTGTCCAACGAAGCTGATGTTTGGTGAATAGGGTACACACATACACGCTCGGTGCTTGGCAAGCCGCCCTTCTTGAAAAACCTTGAAGGCTGGAGGGTCAGTCTTGCAACGTGATATTATAGATCTTATGCAGACATCTTTGTTGGAAGCTTTCCAGCTGTTGAATATACTGTCGGTAGGTGGTCCAGGTTTCATGGCAGTAGAGTAGGACACTGAAGATTATTGCTCTGCATAAAACTATATTTGTGGCGAATCTGCTTCAACAACAACAACTATTACTACTACTAACACTGTTACTACTACTACTGCTGCTGCTGCTACTGCTACTACTACTACTACAACTACTACTACTACTATTACTACTACTACTACTGCCGCTACTGCTGCTGCGCTGCTGCTGTTACAATTCCAAAAGTAATTTATTGTTATTATTACCACTATTACTGTTACTACTACTATTACTACTACTACTACAACTACTACTGCTACTACTACCGCTGCTGCTACTACTACTACTACCGCTGCTACTGCTACTACTGCTACTACTACTACTACTAACTGCTGCTGCTGCTAGCTACTACTACTACTACTACCGCTGCTCTCTACTACTACTACTACTACTACTACCGCTGCTACTACCTCTACTGCTGCTGCTGCTACTACTACTACTACTACGACTTCGACTACGACTACGACTACTGGAGCTGCTACTACTTATATCTACTACTATCATACTACTGTAACTATAGTACTACTTGCACTACACAGCATGGTAAAGAAACTTCGAGCAACTACTTGACGCCTCAGTCGACTAAGCCCTAACAAAGTTGAAAGGAAAACAACAAAGACAAGCCAAAAAGAACACACAGGGACAATGTCTTGTAAGCATTTGATTTCTTTCTGATCTGAGCAAAGTGTTTTCTGTATCTCCCAGCAGGAACATTAATCATGGGCCTTCAGAATATGTAATGAATTGAGGAAGCCATTGGTTTGTGAATCTGACGTCGACACATTAGTAGAGATTCAATCACGAGATTTCCATCAATTTTATGCTCAAAAGAGTTTTGCGAGAAACAATTCATTTAGAAGATTTTGTGTTTGTTTGCTTGATTGATAAATAGAAGATTGATTGATGTAATTGATTCGTTGATTCATTCATTCATTCACTCACTGATTCTTTTTCAAAGATTTTGCGTTTTGTTCCCTAGAGTTTTAACTAATTGATTCGATGATTAACTGATTCATTCATTCTTTCATTTCTTCTTGATTAACTGATTCATTCATTCTTTCATTTCTTCCTTCATTTATTTGACGTAAGTGTCCCCATCTGTCACTCCATCTATGTCTTTTATAGTTTCCCTATTTGTCCCTCCATCTGTGTCTTTTAGTTTCCCTGTTTGTCCATCCCTCTGTGTCTTTTAGTTCCCTTATTTCTCCCTCCATCTGTGTCTTTTAGTTTCCCTATGTGTTCCTCCATATGTGTCTTTTAGTTTCCCTATTTGTCCCTCCATCTGTGTCTTTTCGTTTCCCTATTTGTCCCTCTATCTGTGTCTTTTCGTTTCCCTATTTGTCCCTCCATCTGTGTCTTTTAGTTTCCCTATTTGTCCCTCCATCTGTGTCTTTTCATCATCATCTCATCATCATCATCATCATCATCACATCATCATCATCATCATCATCATCATCATCATCATCAGGTGCCTTGCCGCATGGCGTTGGTGATGATGGACTTCCATATATCTCTTGTTGCCCTAAGCATCTCCTCCACCCTCCTCGTCTTCAGCCACTCCGCAAGTCCGTCTAGCATTTTCTCCCTGGGTCTACCTGGTGCTCTCTTTCCCTCCAGCTTTCCCGTTGTGACCAGGTGCTCCAAATCCCCCTTCCTCATAAAATGGCCTATAAATGTTGCCCCTAGCATCTCCCCCACCCTCCTCGTCTTCAGCCACTCTAATGAGTCCTTGAATGTTATATAGAACCAATACTGTTATACGGATGTAAGGCGTGGACAGTCAGCAAGCAAAGCCAGAACAAGATTGAGGCAGCCGAGATGTGGTTTCTAAGAAAAATGTTGAGAGTTCCATGGACAGCAAAGAAAACAAACGAGACAGTTTTGATGGAGGCAAACACAAGTAGATCACTCATAAGGAAGATTAGGAAAAGACAGGCAACATTTATAGGCCATTTTATGAGGAAGGGGGATTTGGAGCATGTGGTCACAACGGGAAAGCTGGAGGGAAAGAGAGCACCGGGTAGACCCAGGGAGAAAATGCTGGACGGACTTGTAGAGTGGCTGGGGACGAGGAGGGTGGGGGAGATGCTAGGGGCAACGAGAGATAGAAACAGATGGAAGTCCGTGATCGCCAACGCCATGCGGCAGGGCACCTGATGATGACGATGAAAGATCTTTCACATACAAGACGAAAGAAAAGACATCATCCCACCAATGGTTGACAGGTGATTGCTGTCAGTGTTACACAGCGAATCACGTTGTGTTGATAGGTGGCAAGGCAAAGGCGATTGTTGTCAAGTCTTCAAATCTGTGCAAGAATATGTGCATGAGGTCAACATGTGTTTCCTTCCAAGATGCCACGAAGAGTATCGGAAAGCGGTTCGTGTGTGTGTGTGTGTGTGTGTGTGTGTGTGTGTGTGTGTGTGTGTGTGCGTGCGTGTGTGCGTGCGTGTGTGTTGTGTGTGTGTGTGTGTGTGTGTTCGTGTATGTGTGTGTGTGTGTGTGTGTGTGTGTGTGTGTGGGTGTATGTGTGTGTGTGTGTGTGTGTGTGTGATGTGTGTTTGAGTGCATCTGTTTGTATGTGTGTGTGTGTCTGTGTGTGTATGTGTGTGTGTATGCGTGTGTGTGTGTGTGTGTATGTGCGTGTGCGTGTGTATGTATGTGTGTGTGTGGGTGTGTTTGTGTGTGTGTATGTCTGTGTGTGTGTTTGTGGTGTGTGTGTGTGTGTGTGGGGGGGGGGGGGTGTTTGTGTTGTGTGCGTGGTTGGTTGTGTGTGTCGGTGTGTCGGAAACGTCTACTAACACACACATACACACGCACACACGCATGTATGTATGTATGTATGTATGTATGTATGCATGTGTGTATGTATGTATGTATGTACGTATATTTATATATATATATATATATATATATATATATATATATATATATATTATGTGTGTGTGTGCGCGCGCGTGTGTGTGTATACATATTTATATATGTATATATATATATATATATACATATACATATATATATATATATACATATACATATATATATATGTATACATATGTATATATATATATATGTGTGTGTTTGTGTGTGTGTGTAAATGTGTGTGTGTGTGTGTGTGTGTGTGTGTGTGTGTGTGTGTGTGTGTGTGTGTGTGTGTGTGTGTGTGTGTGTGTGTGTGTGTGTGATTTAAAGAATTCTTCACCATTGAACTGGAGTTTCTTGATTGACTGCCAGCTCATACCAATGGTCACATTGCCGACTGCTTCCATGAACTGAATGATGAAAACCACGTAACATTATCACACGTGCGCATACATTTAACCCTTTGACTCCTGTACCCTGTCCAACAGCATCCTGCCTTGCCAACCACGCTGGCAAAAGCAAAAAAAAAACTTAACCCTTTGATTCCTTCACCCTATCCACCAACTTCGTGCAGGAAGCTGGTGGATAGGGTGAGGAAGTCAAAGGATTGAATTTTCGCAATTGGTGGATAGGATGCGAGAGTCAAAGGGTTAACAACCTGAGTTTTTTTTCCTCACAAACGCCAACACACTTTCGCACATAAACGTAATAATATTATACTCTCGAAGAGATACAAAATTTAGTGTCTATCCAACAAACCAGGTTGATTTCCAAACGTATTGACCATCGCCCTCTACACATTTTGTGCACACTTTCGCACATAGACTTAATAATACATACTCGCAGATCCAGTTTCAGTTTTAGTTTCTCAAGATGACGTCTCCGCGCTCGGAACGAATTCCATATGTACTAACGTCATAGCTGCCATGCGTATGGTGATCATGGCACAAGCCTTGAGCCTGCACATAAACCCATGAGCTGGCCAGGTCCTGAGGCCCTACCTATGTTTTACCTAGTCTATATTTTATACTGGTATTGTATCAACCTATCACTAGAACAATCCTGATTACATGTAAATGACAAGTGTATCTGCGTATCTCATGTTAAGGAAAGGAACATATAAATATAAAAGTAAATAAATAAATGATTAAAGGTCTGAATCACAAACTCGCAGTGAACGCAAATATTGGTGCCGCAACAAAGCGCAGTCTGCTTCCAAAACGCGTTTAACATCCTGTGTTGCCGATTACGCGCGAACATTAACATAATTCAGATAACCATTTGCGAATCTCGAGCATACCTCCGCAAGAAAATATTACAATAATTTATATAAACTCGCCGTGAACGCAAAAATTGGTACCGCGACAGCACACAGTACGTTTCTCAACTTTCGTGGATGAAAATGTTTTTACGTATAAGTACATTGGTTAAAGCCTGGCTTCGAACCAGTATATCTTCCCAAAGGTCTTAAATTCATAACATAATAACTAATGAAAATTAATACATCTACAAAACAACTGTACAGTATGTGGACACTGCTGCACACAGCAAATTACACACAGCATACGGCATATACACAAGTTACCAACACAACATACACGCTGACCACCAATATCAACACTTCGTAAACAAAATTTTGGGTACCTCACAGCGACGATAAACCAGAATATGTGGGACTGGAACTTCAGACTAAAAGATATTATGGCACGCAACTCACGTTTCTTTTTTTCTTATTTTCTTTCCTTTTTTTAAAGGATCAGTGCACTCAGGGAGATTGCTTTTGCGCTCAACCTTTTCGTCCCATTTTCTACGCCACCTTGTGGGCCACAGAAGCTGTAACAGTTTTTTTTACAATGCGATGATGATGATGTCGACTAAGTGAATGAGACTCGACTGTGTGGTCCCAGTCTTTTCAATGAGCCCATAGCACGCCCAACTCTCAGTAGGAGCTGGTTAGACCCGAAACATCCCACTATAATTTTTGAAGGTACTGATGGGGATTCGAACGAATCCACAACACCACGGTGACTGGTGCCACTCACGCTTTCTTCCAGACGACGACGACGACTAAGGATGACAGCAGCAATGGCGACATGGGACTGGATTTTTCAGACCAAAAGACAGACTGGCACGCCATTCACACTTTCTTCCAGACGACGACAACGACCAGAGATGACAACAACAATGGCGACCTGGGAATGGAACTTCAGACCAAAAGACTGACTGGCACGCCATTCACACCTTTTTTCCAGACGACTACTGCCAAAGACGAAGACAGTAAACGAAGACATTGGAGGTCACCTCGTCTGATATCAACATCCCAAGGTTAATTGACTCCCGTACCCTATATACCAACTGCAAAAAGTCAACCCTTTGATTTCCTCACCCTTTACACCAGCTTCCTGCAGGAAGCTCGTGGAAAGGGTGAGGGAATCAAATGGTTAAGTTTTTGCTTTGCTAGCATGGTTGGCAATATATGATGCTGGTGGACAGGGTGCGGGAGTCAAAGGGTTAACATCGAAACCACGACTTCTTCTCTTCAAAGTTCTAAGGCACCAGGCCCAACTACGACGCTGGTCTCCTTGTCAGACTCATCATCATCAGGTGCCTGCCGCATGGTGTTGGCGATCATGGACTTCCATCTGTCTCTATCTCTTGTTGCTTCAAGCATCTCTTCCACCCTCCTTGTCTTCAGCCACTCTGTAAGTCCGTCTGCTATTTTCTCCCTGGGTCTACCTGGTGCTCTCTTTCCTTCCAGCTTTCCCGTTGTGACCAGGTGATCCAAATCCCCTTTCTTCATAAAATGGCCTATAAATGTTGCCTGTCTTTTCCTAATCTTCCTTATGAATGATCTACCTGTGTCTGCCTCCATCAAGACTGTCTCGTTTGTTTTCTTTGCTGTCCATGGAACTCTCAACATTCTTCTTAGACACCACATCTCGGCTGCCTCAATCTTGTTCTGGCTTTGCTTGTTGACTGTCCACGCCTCAAAACCTTGTCAGACTAACTGACACAAAGAACTACTTGCTGCCGTCCGCATGCACTGGCTCATACTTTTCTTCTCACTTGTATTGGAATATCCTTCTCGATGCATCCTACCTGTTTTGAAAAGGAGTTCACAACAAACCCAGATACAGAAGCTGAACACACTTCTCTAGGCACCATTGAAACATGAACTAGCAAACTTACAAGAAAGTCTATGAAGGTGTCACACACACACACACATACACACACGCGCGCGCTCACACACATACACACACATACCCCACATCACACCACACCATACCACACCCCACCACACACACACACACACACACACACACACACACACACACACACACACAAACACACACACGCACACACAGACACACACACACGTGCACAAACGCACATAAATGTAAGCATACAAACACGCATAGCAATCCACACCAGCACTCATACACAGGCGGCTTACACAAGGTCGGAGCAGTATCCAGTATGTGGGTTAGGTAAATTTCGCATGAGCAGGTTTGTCCAAGGCGCGCACAGCGGAAAAAGGGGTGGGGTGGGGTGGGGACAGTTGTACCAAGACTTCAGAAAGGCGCCCATCCCCTTCCCTCGCTTCAAATTCATATTCACATTTTCAACCAAGACTTCAGAAAGACAAGAAGGATAATTGGTCTTCAAAGGGTGTGACCTAGGAAATAAACCTATCTCTCCAATGTTTTATACCAAGGCAGCCGGACAATTCCGTGTTCTTCACGATTGTCAACTGCCGTGGGATCTTTTGCGTGCGCAGCCAGAAAGCACACGGGTCCGACTCTTTTTTTCTTTTTTTTGTTGTTGTCCCCTTCCGAAGGACTAGACGTTCAGATCGATTTTCCGGTCAAACTGAGGAGAAAAGTCAAGGGCTCTACGGGGAGTGAACCCTGGAACCTCGAGTTCAGTTATTGGCAGGCGAACGTCTGAACCATTCTGCCACTCTTCTTCATAAAGGCAGTTAGTTGTAGTTCAACTGTAATAGAATCAGTGCAACCATAATTCAGATCGCACTGAAGGTAAGTTGTGTCCCTACCACTCTCCTCTATTTATTCTGGTCTTTGACTTCTCTGTGCCACTTCGTAGACCCTGAAACAGCTGATGCTGGTGATGTTGTTTATATAGGAGATGGGTGGTCTGCTCGTATTTCTTTTGGCCTCAACGTTTCCTTGCAAAACTGTTGTCATTAGGGTTGTGTTAGTGTTGCGGAATGCATAGTCAGCAGATTTCGTTTTTCTTTTATTGATTTCTGCCAGCAGTTGAAGTGGAACTTACTCAAAATGCTTTCGTTTACTCTTCTGTCGGTCCAGTTGACTCTAAGAAGCCGCCTGTAGAACCATACCTCTACTTCTTTGATCTTATGTTCATATGCTTGTTTGCATGTCCAGGTTTTACAGCCACACAACATTACTGGCCAGAACAGACATGTTAGAATTTTGATTATAAATACTGTGGGTCACTTCTGTCTGAAATGGTTTTTTTTTCTTCTGTTTTGCCATTCCTACTCATATTTTGATGCCTTTAGTATTGTTGCCATCATAAATTTAACTGAGCCTAAATACTTAAAACAACCCACAATCTATAATTTAGTTTTGTTGATTTGAATATCGTGATATGTTTTCTTTTCCTGCTAGGTATATTATTTTTGTCTTCTAGGCATATAGATTTAGACCTGCTTTCTTGCCCATGGCATCTACTCTGTAAAATTTCTTTTCTTGCCAGTGATATTGTATGAGATCAGTGCAGGTATCATGATCGTATCGTAGATTTATGATGTTTGGGCAGCTACTTTTTATTCCCATGTCTTCAATGTATGCTTCTCTTACAAGCTGATCCTTGTAGATGTTGAAGAGATGAGGTGAGAAGTTGCAGCCTTGTTGTACTCCTTTCTTGATGCTAAAAATGTTTGCACTTTTTGCAGTTCCATCTAATTGGTGTTTTTGGTTGTTGTATAGGGCTGCAATTAGAGAAACTGAATGTTCAAAGAAGCACATCTTCTGAATGGTGTCAAGGAAATGATAGTGTATGACGTTATCAAACGCTTTGCTGTTATCAATGAAATTAACCTCCAGACGCACTATCATCCCAAAAGACTTCACACTCCATCATTCCCCCTCAGACCCCCAACAATGTTCTACTTCACAAAACAACAAATAAGATTCTACACCAAACCAGTCGTAGACAAATAATGACCCCCCCACACAACGTTTCTGAGCAACACCCTCACATCTCTAACCAAACCACTGGAATACTGTGTACACTCTGCACAGTTGAAATCTTATTCCCTAACACCACAAGTCACCACCTCGGACAAGTAATTTATACACACAATCAACTACCTACACAATCACCTCAAAAAGTATCAGAGGAGCTAAACTTGCCAAACTCCTCCTCATATAACGCTTGACACCAACAATTGAACCCAGTTATAAAACACAACCCACAACAGCACATACTCCCACGACTCATCCAAACGTGTACAATGCACTCCAAACACACCCACACTTATTCTGATGATGAAAGGTCACTTCTCTCAAAATGATTGAAATTCGTTCCAACCCAGCCCTCTATCAACAACCTTCGAGGATATGTTGAAGAGCCAAAATAAATGATTTAGGTGCAATGGCACTGATGGGTCGCAAACGAAATGGAAACAGAAAGAACAAAAGACAGAAAGAGAGAAAGAGAGAGAGAGAGAGAGCAGACAGACAGAGACAGAGAGAGACAGAGAGGGGGGTGGAGACAGAGAGATATATAGACATATATATTGAGAGAAGGATAAGGGGGGAGAGAGAGAGAGAGAGAGACAGAGACAGAGACAGAGACAGAGACAGAGACAGAGACAGAGACAGAAAGAGAGAGGGGAGAGAGAGAGTGAGAGAGACAAACAGACAGAGACAAAGACAGACAGACAGACAAGACAGAGACAGAAAAAGGAGAGAGAGAGAGAGAGAGAAAGAGAGAGAGAGAGAGAAAGAGAGAGATGAGAGAGAGAGAGTGAGAGAGAGAGACAGACAAAGACAGAGACAAACAAGACAGACAGACAAACAGAGAGATAGGGACAGAAACAAAGAGAGAGAGAGAGAAAGAGAAGAGAGAGAGAGAGAGAGAGAGATGAGAGAAAGAAAGAGAGAAAGAGAGAGGAGAGAGAGAGAGAGAGAAATTGACAGACAGGAAAAAAAACGGGCAGACAGCAGAGAGAAAGAGGTTGAATTTCTCCTACACCTACTAAACAAGAATTAGAAAATACAAGGAAAGAAAATATACGGAAAGACGCAAACAAAAGGAAAGATGGATGGACAAAGAAGGACAGAGAAGAAAGAGAATAGAGAAAGAGCCAAACCAGAAGCGTACTGTTTCACACAAGATGGCGTCATACGGAATATTGACTCTGCCGACGTGCATTCACTTGCTGTCGTTGTGTGTTAGAAACGCAGGATACGATTTCTAATTACTGTCTGCTACAGCCTACTCTTGTGGGAGAGAAGCTTTCACGTTTGGGTTTGGGACTGGACTCTGAACGAAGCGAAGATTGGTTTTGTTTTCTGTGATGGGCTGTTGAAACAGCGGGTATATACAGAACAAAAGCAACAACACATCAGCTGGTCTCAGAGGAACCTCTTTTGAAATGCAACGTTTTTGGTGTTTTAGTTTTAATTGAACTTTTTTGCGCTTTGTCGCCATGTCCATCAGTTTTCCTAGATTAAATTAAAGTTGATTCAGAATTCGGCAAGCAGAAACTTCATCAAGGCAAGTTATATTATTGAGTGTGCTTCGTTTTTCCTGCATTTGTTTCGCCTACATTCGTTTCGCCTACATTCGTAAATGTCCAAGTTCGATTCGCCTGAGCAGTTTAACTACAATTTCATTTATTTCGTTTCGCTCACAATTTCAACGTGCGTGCGTGTGTGTGCGTGTGCGTGTGTGGTTGTTGTTTTGTGTTGTGTGTGTGTGTGTGTGTGTGTGTGTGTGTGTGTGTGTGTGTGTGTGTGTGTGTGTGTGTGGTGTGTATGCGTGTGTGTGTGTGTGTGGCGGATGGCGGATGGAGGATGGCGGATAGTTGATGGCGAATGGCGGGTGGTTGATGGCGGATGACAAATGGCGGATGGCGGATGGCGGATGGTGGATGGCGGATGGCGAATGACGGATGACGGATGGCGAATGATGGATGACGGATGCGGATGGCGAATGACGGATGACGGATGGTGAATGACGGATGGCGGATGGCGGATGACGAATTGTGGATGGTGGATGGCGGTGGTGGATAGATGGTTGGTGGATGGCTAATTGTGGATGGCGAATGGTGGATGGCGGATGGGGGTTGGCGGATGGTGAATGTTGAATAGCAGATGGGGGATAGCGGAAGGTGGAAATCAAATGATGGATGGCAGGTGGCGGATGGCTAATGATGGAATGGCAAAAGATGGATGGTGAATGGCGAACGACGGATGGTGAATGGTGATGAATGACGTATGGCGAACTGCGAGTGGCGGATGGCGAATGGCGAATGATGAAGGGCAGAAAGCGGATAGCGGATGCGGGCAAAAAGTGGAGGGAGAAAAGCAGAGGGCGGAAAGCTGATAGCAGATGGTGGATAGCGGATGGCGGAAAATGGATGACGGATGACGAATGGCGAATGTCAAATGGGAAATGACTGAGTGCGGAGGGAGGAAAGCATATGGCGAATGGCGAATGGTGGATGACGAATGATTAACGGAGGATGGTAGACGACAGATGGCGGATGACGGATAGCGAATGGTGGATGATAGATGGTGGATGACAGATGGTGGATGACAGATGGTGTATGACAGATGGTGGATGACAGATGGTGATTACAGATGGTGGATGACAGATGGTGGATGACAGATGACAGATGGTGGATGATAGATGGTGGATGACAGATGGTGGATGACAGATGGTGGATGACAGATGGTGGATGACAGATGGTGGATGACAGATGGTGGATGACAAATGGTGGATGACAGATGGTGGATGACAGATGACAGATGGTGGATGACAGATGGTGGATGACAGATGGTGGATGACAGATGGTGGATGATAGATGATGGATGACAGATGGTGGATGACAGATGACAGATGGTGGATGATAGATGGTGGATGACAGATGGTGGATGACAGATGGTGGATGACAGATGACAGATGGTGGATGACAGATGGTGGATGACAGATGGTGGATGACAGATGACAGATGGTGGATAACAGATGATGGATGACAGATGATGGATGACAGATGACAGATGGTGGATGATAGATGGTGGATGACAGATGGTGGATGACAGATGACAGATGGTGGATGACAGATGGTGGATGACAGATGGTGGATGACAGATGACAGATGGTGGATGACAGATGGTGGATGATAGATGGTGGATGACAGATGGTGGATGACAGATGGTGGATGACAGATGACAGATGGTGGATAACAGATGATGGATGACAGATGATGGGTGACAGATGACAGATGGTGGATGATAGATGGTGGATGACAGATGGTGGATGACAGATGACAGATGGTGGATGACAGATGGTGGATGACAGATGAAGATGGTGGATGATAGATGGTGGATGACAGATGGTGGATGACAGATGGGGATGACAGATGGTGGATGACAGATGACAGATGGCAGATGGCGAATGGCGAATGGCGAATGGCTTAATGGTGGATGGCAGATGGTGGGCGGTAGATGGTGGATGGTGGATAGCGGATGACGGATAGCGGACAGCGAATAACGGATGGCAGAAAACGGATGGCGGATGGCGAATGGCAAATGGCAACCACTGCGCCAAACTGCCTCTGCTGTTATACACGATAGCCAACAGAAATTGGCGGGTAGAATTTTCAAAAATGTTCGTATTCATCGTCAAATATAGACTGACCATGTAGACGATGAACGAATGGAAAAAAAAGAAGAAGAATCTCCACCCCACGCACACCCCAGCCATTCCCCTGAAATTGCTAAAAAAATGTTAATTTGTTCGAACGATGTCACCATCATAAACAGTGCAGTAGAGTGGATCACCTGGACTGCATCAAGGTCCTTACTCGATCCCACTGTATGATCACTCAGCTGGATCAGAAAGATCAAAATACAAAGGCATGTATTGATGTGTAATAGTAATTTATTTCTACTGATATGTAATAATCGATCATTTAAATAACTACAACTGCGTAGCGTTCATATGAGAAAATGTAAAGCATCTACAATTTCTCGCAGACAGAGTTCCACATATGGAGTATGCTCACCATACAGGGATGTTTCTCAGAAGCAAAGTGTAGCTGAGGTCAGAACTATTTATCAGGAAAATTGTAGAGAGATATTTCTGGCTCTCACGAACTAATACGTGAGCGAAAATATCTGTAGTGGTAGCTGATGGACGTGTGAACACAAATGACCGACTGTGATGCATGCCCCATGAAGACCCATAACTGACGCTGAAGTCAGGTGTGCCTAATCACTTACACATCCACATGACCTCCTCCGTGGGGGGACCGGGATGGGGTTCTTTCAGTATAAATTGTATCCCCACCTTCTGGAAATTCTGTGTTAGAAATGTCCTCTTTTCTGTCGCTCATTTTGTTTCTGTCTTACTCCTTTGTTCTCTGTCAATTCTTCCCATCATTTTCTGTCTTACCGGTCCCATTCACCATGTTCGGCTAAGTGATGCGAGTGCTATTTGGTCATTGTGTTTAAAATGTCATTGTGTTTAAAACAATGTGTCAATTGTATTCGTGTACCTTTAATGTTCTTTTGAAATTGTTGATATTTCAAAACAGTGGTACGGATGTCTTGTGAAAAACACACTCCTCTCTCTCTCTCTCTCTCTCTCTCTCTCTCTCTCTCTCTCTCTCTCTCTCTTTCTCTCTTTCTCTCTTTCTCCTCTCTCTCCTCTCTCTCTCTCTTTCTCTCTCTCTCTCTCTCTCTCTCTCTCTCTCTCTCTCTCTCCTTTTGTCTCTTGTCTCTCCATCGGACCCTCTCATTATGTTTCTGTGTCTGTCTGTCTGTCTGTGTCTGTCTGTCTGTCTGTCTGTCGCTCTCTCTCTCTCCTCTCTCTCTCTCTCTCTCTCCGTCTCTTTCTTTTTTTTCTCTCTCTCTCTCCCTCTCTCTCTCTCTGTCCTTTTGTCTCTCCCTCGGTCCCTCTCACTATGTTTCTGTGTCTGTCTGTCTGTCTGTCTGGCTGGCTGGCTGGCTGTGTCTCTCTGTCTTCTGTTTGTCTATCTGTCTGTGTCTCTCTCCTCTCTCCCTCTCCCTCTTTCTTTCTCTCTTTCTCTCTTTTCTCTCTCTCTCATTCCCCTCTCTCTCCCTCCATGTCTCCTTCTGTCTCTCCCTCGGTCCCTCTCAATCTGTTTCTGTGTATGTCTCTGTCAGTCTGTCTGTCTCTGTCTGTCTCTGTCTCTTTCTCTCTGTCTCTCTGTCTCAGTCTCTGTCTCTGTCTCTGTCTGTCTGTCTGTCTGTCTCTCTCTCTGTTTCGCTTTGTCTCTCTCTACCTGTCTGTCTGTCCGTCTCTCTCTCTCTTTTTCTCTCACTCTCTCTCTCTCTCTCTCTCTCTCTCTCTCTCTCTCTCTCTCTCTCTCTCCCTCTCTCTTTCCTTTTTATTTCTCTCGTTCCTTCACAAAGTGCATTTTGTTCAAAGTGTTAACCGACAACTCAATCTGGCAAATCTGGCGACACTAACGTCAGCATCGCTTAGTCTTTCTCGTTTTTGCTAGAACAATAACAACATATTTTTTTGTAACTCAACATACAAGACTCTCTCTCTCTTTGTGGTTGATTGCAGGTGTTCATTTCACAGGGTTATCCTATCCTGGTTTCTGATGAAGGCGACAGCTACGTATACGGTGACATATCAGTTTTTCTGTCTGTTATCTCTTTTTGTCAATTCGATCCCTGCTTCTGTTTTGATTCCCTTCTCGTCTGCTTTTGGTAACTTCTGACCAGGTTCCAGGTGATGCTTGTTTTTTGGTCAACGTTCCTAATGAGCAGGATGATCAAATGATTTCTTCTGTTCTACCTGAGCCACGGTTTCTCATTTTCAAGTCAACGTTCTGTGTGTCTTCGATCTTGTCTATGGTGTATTTAGTGTTTGTTTTATAATTTTTTTGTCCCCATTTTCTACGCCACATCAATGACCGCAGACGCTCGGAAATGGGTTGTGTTTTGTTTGTTTGTTTGTTTTTGTTTTTGTTTTCTTTGTTCTTGTTCGAGATCATGATGGTGATGAGGAGGGGGAGGAGGATAGTCGATGATGCTATGGAGTTCCATCTAGGATCAAAACTGTATGACAGGACTGTATTTTACGCTTACTTTCATGATATATCCTAATGTCAACCAGACCTGAGAGACACAGACACCTGCGGTGCTGATCAGGAGATTTGAGCAACACCATCAATGATGTATATGTGGAGTAGATAAGACTCGACTGTATGGTCCCAGTCTTCCCAATGAGCCCGCCGTCCACCTAGCTCTGGGTAGGGTATGATTTTGGGGCGAACATTTTCCATAACAATTTATGAGAAGACTGATGGGGATTCGAACCATAACCTTCCATTTTTTAATGCATTGCACTAACGACTACACCACCGCAACTGGTTGTCTGTCTGTCTCGTCTTAGTGAGAAAAAGTCATTGACCCCGTATGGGTTTACACACACACGCCACAAATATTGTGAGCTGAAAATGAATATACGAACAGAGCAGACACCATAGTCTTACATATGGATTTTATATGATATACTTCGCTCGAACTCCAGGCCCCTCACAGCTACGCTTTGTAGACGCATGCAAAAGCGATCTTAGAAGCTCAGGGATTAGACCCAGGCTCTTTGGAGACTCTGGCGGAAGACAGGGCACATGGAGGACAGCCGTTCAGCAAGGCGTTGTGAATGCGGAGAGGAGGAGAGCAGAAAGCGCGGATGAGAAAAGGGCTCTTCGCAAGCGACGTTCCAGAAACCAAACAACAGCGACTAGTTTGTATGTGACAGATGTGCGAGAACTGCCACTCAAGAATCGGCCTGCACAGCCACAGCAGAAAGTGCACGTCATGACCACACGCCTCCTGGTGCAGACTATCATCTCCTGAGATGTAAAGAGGCCGACAATACTTCGCTCGGTATGCAGGTGGGTATACGTGAAACTTTCAATCATTACCCAAATTTGTCAGCCTTGTTACTGTCAACGGCGACGTTTGAGTTGTTTATGCCAGTATCGTTTAATTGCAATAGCATCTCAACTGACAGCTTCCTTTATCATGGTTTTCGTATCGATTATTGTTACTCTCTACTCTTTTGCTTGCCTGAGGTGCTTCTTCTGTCATCTGCCTCCAGCATATTCACAATTTTGCAACCTGTCTTGCCCTAAAAAAAAAAAAAAAAAAAAAAAAAAAAAACAGGCGTGATAATGTCACTCCTTTACTTATGTTTCTCTACTAGTCACCAGATACTCAAAAGAAAAACCGTACAAATCAACATGCTCTGTTACAAGTGCAATAATGGTACTGACTTGACAACCTGGACGAGTCACCAGATATTCAAAAGAAAAACGTAATAAATCAACATGTTCTATAGTACAAGTGCAATTAATGGTATTCACTTGACAACCTGGACGAGTCACCAGATATCAAAGAAAAACGTATAAATCAACATGTTCTATAGTACAAGTGCAATAATGGTATTCACTTGACAACCTGGACGAGTCACCAGATATTCAAAAGAAAAACGTATAAATCAACATGTTCTGTTACAAGTGCAATAATGGTATTCACTTGACAACCTGGACGAGTCACCAGATACTCAAAGAAAAACGTACAAATCAACATGCTCTGTAGTACAAGTGCAATAATGATATGATATTGACTTGACAACCTGGACAAGTCACCAGATACTCAAAGAAAACCATACAAAACAATATGTTCTGTTACAAGTGCAATAATGTAATGATATTGACTTGACAACCTGGACGAGTCACCAGATAATCAAAGAAAAACGTACAAATCAACATGTTCTGCTACAAGTGCAATAATGTTTGTTGACTTGACAACCTGGACGAGTCACCAGACAATCAAAGAGAAAAACGTACAATCAACATGCTCTGTTACAAGTGCAATAATGTTTGTTGACTTGACAGCATCACTGAGGCCCATACAAAAAGGAAGTCAACAGTAAGAAGCACCCAAACCTCCAGGCCAATATCTTTGCCCCCATCATAATAATAATATATTTTTTTAATTTTTTATATAGCGCAAAATCTTGATAAAATCAAATCTAAGCGCTGAGCGTATACATGCATACATACCTACATACATATGAGCGTATACATGCATACATACATGCATACATACTTACATACATAAATCTAAGCTGAGCGTATACATGCATACATACATACATACATAAATCTAAGCGTATACATTACATACATACATACATACACATACATACATACTACGCACATGCATACATAATAATTACAATATTCATACAGCGCAAAATCTCGACAAAATCAAATCCAAGCGCCGAAAAGACACACACGCACACACGCACGCACGCACGCACACCACGCACACACACACAAAACACACACAACACACACACACACACACACGCACACACACGCATGGCCACAAATGGGGAGAAAGAATAAAAGCAATAAAAGCAAGAATAAAACCAATGGAAAACCACAGAGAGCACATCATATACAATTATATATTAAAACAAAGTGATTCCCCTCCGAGCGGAGACAGGCCGCAGAGGGGGGTTGAGTGAGGTTAGGATTTTATGCAGAGGAGAAAAGGTGAGTTTTGAGAGCGGACTTGAAGGAGACAAAAGTAGGTTGCTGACGGACTGAGAGAGGAAGTTTGTTCCAGGAGAGTGGACCAGAAACAGAGAAGGCTCGTGGACCATAGGTATTGAGCTTAGTGCGTGGAAAGCGAAAAGTCAGAGGATCGGAGGCAGAGCGGAGGGTACGTGAGGGAAATAGATCTCAAGTAGGCTTGACAGGTAATCGGGGGCTGCGTTATTGAGGCTTTTGTAGCACATGGTGTCTAGTTTGTACTGTATGCGCTTTGATACAGGGAGCCAGTGAAGTTGTGCCAGGAGAGGAGAGATGTGGTCAGCTTTTTTCTTTTTGAGTACAAGGCGTACAGCATTGTTTTGAATGCGCTGTAGGATGTGAATGGTGGAGGCAGGAAGACCAGACAGGAGTGAATTGCAATAGTCAATGCGAGACATTATGAAGGAGAGAACGAGTTTTGCAGTTGTTTCGACAGAGAGATACTTCCTGATCAGGCTTATACGATGGAGATGATAGTAGCAAGATCTGGCAGTTTGAGAAACAAAGTTGTTCATGGACAGGGTAGAGTCAATGCAGACACCAAGGTTTTTAGCTGAATCAGAAATTGGGACTGATGTGTTACATAATGGGAGAGAAAGAGGAGGCAGCTGGGAAAGTTTCTGACGGTGCCGTTCCCGCCTTGGACTCTACAGTAACCTGCACGTAATTGTCATTGTCGAACACGTCAGACCACCACCAATGGTATTTGCACCTATTTATCTTAGCGACCACTTTCAAAAGTAGGCCCTGCGCGACCTATCGTTTTGCTTCTGATATTTCTCACACTGGACGAAGCAGCAGGGAAGTTTCAGTCTTTTACTCATAATTTTTGTATTTGTCTTGTTTTGTCGTATTAAATACGCGGTCTTTATTTTTTTCTCGTGTTCTTTCTGGTTTTTGTATTGGTGTTTGTTTTTTTGTGTGATCTTACGCTTGGCAAAGACTAGTAGGCCGAAAATTTGCAACTGTCTTGTCTGGTTGTATTAGATACCGGTTCTGATTTTTGTTTTGTTTTTCTGGTTCCTGTTTGCTTGAACGTGGGCAGTCAACTTGTTTTGGATTCTGACATCATTTGTTTACAAATTCATCGATACGATTTCCACAGTCGATCGCCTTTCATTTTCTGTGTCTGGTCCATAGAAGTGGAATATGCTTCCCCTATCTCTTTGACTGTCACAAACTCTTGTTATCCTTCAAATCTGATTGAAGGCTTACCTTTATGTTCGGCAGTAATTTGTTCCCATATGCATCCACCTCCTTATCCTACTCTCCTTTTTTCTCCCCCTCCCAATATGCAGGTGCTTTTTTCTTTCTTTCTTTTCTTTTTTCTTCTTTCTTTCTTTTTCTTTCTTTTTCTTTCTTTTTTTACTTTCTTTTTTCTTTCTTTCTTCTTCTTTTCTTTCTTTCTTTCCTTTCTTCCTTCTTTCGTCAGAGCAGTTTTGTTCATTTGGGGGGGGGGGGGTTAGGGTGTGTGTGGAGTCTTAGCCAGCTGGGATAAAATTCACCTGTCCAGTTACAGTTTGCCTGTGCCTGTGTATGTGTGTTTTTACGTGATTTTGTATCTTGGCTGTGAACAGATGTTTTTATCAGCCCGTGTTTGTGGCCTAAGGATATGGTTTACGTGGGTCTGTGTGTGTATAGATTTTTGCGTGTTTTTTGGGCTGTTTTCTGTGAGTAGTGGTTCGGTGAGCTTGTTTTGCTGGCTTAAAAATAAGGTTTTCGGTGCAAGAGGGTCCAGTTGGTGTCTGGCCCCCCTTCTGTAACAGTCGGTTTGCAGTTAGGGGGTGGGGTCTGGGCCAGTTTCTGGTCGGAGATTCCACTTGTAGTTGGACTTTAATGTCCTAGAATGGAAGAGTTTTGTGTTTGTAAAGATGTAGGAGTCAGTTAGTGTTTGGTGACCCTCTGCTACGGACGATTTGCAGTTGGGTTGATACGGGCAGTTTCTGGTCAGAGGCTCCACTTGTAGATGGATTTTCTGACCTAGAAGTGGGAAGAGGTCTATATTTGTTGGATATGTAACCAAGAGTGAATCGACGTCTGTTCCCCTCTGCTACAGTCGGTATGCGGTTTGGGTGTCGAGGACAGTATTCGAAATCGTAGTTCGTCGTTGTTCTGTGTAGTCTGGAGTTCTGTTTTTTCGGATATGTAAACCAAGGGGTGAATTGATGTCTGTTCCCCTCTGCTACAGTCGGTATGCGGTTGGGTGTCGAGGACAGTCATTCGAATTTTAGTTCGACATTGTTATAGGAAGTCTAGAGTGTCTGTACTTTGTCAGGCATGTAACCAGGAGTGAATCGACGACTGTTCCCCTTTGCTGCAGTTTTGTGTGGTTTGGGCGGTCAGGTTAGTTATTGGTATCTTGGTTCGTCGATATGTTTTACAAGTGAATGAGTTTTGCTGCCGTGTCTAATAATAACTGTTTATATACCTACTGGTCAGTATGGGAGGTTGTTTCCTTAGTTTCGCCAGAGTGAGGGGAGAAGATCACCAGTGTCCTGCGCCAGTCATCGTTTCCTGTCCATGTTGGTCCTGGCTCTACGACGAGGTGTACGTGTCCGAGCTGCGGTAACGTGACGAGCGTCCGAGGCGGGTGCGGATAGTGGGCGCTTCTACGACAGCGACTTCTGGCAGGATCGGCAGTAACTTCCACGCCACGAGCCTACGGCCCAGCTGTTCGACTCGGCTCGTTTCCTTGGCGTCGCCCTTCGCAGGACTCAACGTCTGCTGTTTCAAGGATCTTCGCTTCGTTTCAGCGTTTGTTTCAGTCAGCGCCTGTTCGCCATTCCAAGCGTCGAGAGACTCGATAGAAATTGGGAACTCTAAACATCTGGACTTCGTATGCACCATAATTGTCACTCTTGGTGAGACTGTGTTGAAGATTATTCTTTCCTCCTCGTTAGGGTCACAACACACGTGGGGCGAAGGACTGTGGCAAGCAGAACTTATGTATGTGTCTGAACTTATGTATGTATTGCTGACGTTTATTTTCGGTGAGTGTGTGCGTTTGATAATATTCTAAGTGAATTTGGGTGTTTTGATGGTCTGAAATGTATGTAATGTTGGTTTTGGGGTACTACCTCTGACAATGCTATATTTACGTTTGTGATCTGTGCGAATGATGCGTCATGTTGTCTTGTTTGTCAGTAATAAAATTTGTGTAACTGTACTTTGTCCAAGTATTTTTCTCATTTAGTTAGAGAACAGTGTGCTAGTGCTGATAGGTCTGTTCTGTCTTTCTACTCTAGTTCAAGCCTTAGCGAGCTTGACACTTTTTCTTTATTTCTTTCCTTTTTTCTTTTCTTTCATTCCTTCATTTCTTCTTTTTCTTTCCTTCCTTTTTTTCTTTTTTTCTTTTCTGTCATAATGAATGGATCCTGGGGTGAATAATAAGAGTGTGCGCTTTAATTTGATTCTGATTTTACCTGTAGATGTGGCTCCTAATCCTTCGTCTTCTTTTGTAGAAGTAGCAGCAGCAGCAGTACCACAGCAGCAGCAGCAGCAGCAATAGTGGTGGTGGTGGTGGTGGTGGGTGGTGGTGTGGTGGTGGTGGTAGCAGCAGTAGCAGTAAAAGAAGTGGTATCAGCAGTAGCAGTAAAGAAGCAACAGCAAAAGTAGTAGTAGTAGTAATAGTAAAGTAGCAGCAGCAGCAGTAGTGGTAATAGTAGTAGTAATAGTAATTATGATAGTAGTAGTAATATAGTATGTTTAGGTATTATCATTATCGTTATTACTATACTATTATTATTATTATCATTATTATTGTAATTATTATTAGTAGTAGTAGTAGCAGCAGTAGTAGTAGTAGTAGTAGTAGTATGGTGATATGGATTCAATCTTGCCCGGATACCTCCACCTGGTGGGCTGAAGGTGGAAATGTGTCCCTTTTGTTCATCAATGTATAGTTCACGTATACTTCTAGGGTGTGTAGCGTAGCAAGGACTCGCAGTAATATTGGTGCATTGATACCTAATGTCCTGTCCCCGAGTAATTATACTATTCTGAAGTCAGAAGTCTGCATGTCTGTCTCTCTCTCTCTCTCTGACTCTCTGTCTCTCTGTCTCTCTGTCTCTCTCTCTGTCAGTCTGTCTGTCTGCCTGCCTGCCTGCCTGCCTGTCTGTCTCTGTCTGCCTGTTTGTCTATATGTCTGTCTATATCTGTCTATTTGTCTTGTCTCTCTGTACATCTCTCTTCCCCTCTCTCTTTCTTTCTTTCTTTCTGTCTCTGTCTGTTTGTCTGTCTGTCAAACTGTCTGTCTCTGTCTTTGCATCTGTCCCTCTTTCTCTCTCACTCTCTGTCTCTCTCCCTCTCTCCCCTATCTCTTTCTCCCTCCCTCTGTCTTTCTCTCTCTTTGTCTCTCCGTCTGTCTCTCTCATTATCTCCCCCCCCTCTCTCATCCTCTCTCTCTCTCTCCCTCATACTCTCTCTCTCTCGCCATTCCTCTTACCCAGACATGCATACAGACAAAAGACAGATGGATACGCACTTCACGTCCTATGCAAGAACATTCCTAGAAAAAAAGTATACCCATAGAATAGTGGCTTCCAAAAGTAGGACTGACCAAGTGTCTGCAATACAGAACATGATTCACAAGACCACGTTCTCCCTGAATCCACTTCCACCATCAAACCCGACTGTTCCTTTCTGTCTCTTTCAAGTTCTCGCTTTCATGTTTCACACTTCATCTGTGCTATTTGTCTGTATGTATGTACGTATGTCTGTCTCTCTCTCTTTGTCTCTGTATCTGTCTCTTTCTTTCTCTCTCTTTCTTGCTCGCTCAGTCTCTTTTTCTTTCTCCCTCTCTCTCAATGTATGTATGTATGTCTGTATCTCTCTTTTTTCTTTCTCTCTCTCTCTCTCTTCTATCTTTCTCTCTCTTTCTTTCTCTCTCTGTCTCTCTCTCTCTTTGTCTCTCTATCTCGCTCTCTTTCTCTCTCTTTCTCTATCTCTCTCTTTGTCTATCTGTCTCGCTCTCTTTCTCTCTCTTTCTTCCTCTCTCTCTCTCTGTTTCTCTGTCTCTGTTTCTGTCTCTCTGACTCTCTCTCTCTGTCTCTCTCCTCCCTGTCTCTCTCCCTGTCTCTTTTTCTTTCCCGCTCTCTCTCTCTCTCTCTCTCTCTCTCTCTCTCGCTCTCCATTTCTCTTGCATTTCTTTCTCTGTCCATATGTTTGTCTGTCTGTCTGTCTCTCTCTCGCTCTCCCTCTCTCACCGCCCCTCTCTCTCTCTCTCTCCATTTCTTTTGTACAGGCAGACATAAAGACAGAATGATGGATACGCACTTCACACCTTATGCAAAAATATTCTTAGAAGGAAAATACACCCATAGAATAATAGCTTTCGATACCACAGGCAGACATACAGGCAGAATGATGGATACGCACTTCAGACATTATGCAAAAATATTTTTAGAAGAGAAATACACCCATAGAATAACAGTTTTCAATATTTGGACCTACAAAGCGTTTTTCCAGACGACAGAAGCACACCAGAAATAGCCAGCAGAATCGACCGAGCTAAAACAGCATTAAGATGACGAGCATTGTTACCAAAAAAATGCCTATCAATGAACATCAGGAAAAGTGTTTTTGAGTGTTATATAGAACTGATACTGGTATACACTTGTCAGAACAAAATTGAGGCAACTGAAATGTGGTTTCTAGAAAGAATGTTGAGAGTTCCATGGACAGCAAAGAAAACAAATTAGACAGTCTTGAAGGAGGCAGAGACAGAAGGTCATTAAAAAAGTAGATCAGGAAAAGACAAGCAACATTTACAGGACATTTTATGAGGAAAGAGAAATTGCAGCACCTGGTCACAACAGGAGAACTGGAGGGAAAGACAGCACCAGGTAGACCCAGAGAGAAAATATTGGACGGGACTTTCAGGGTGGCTGAGGACAGAGTGGGAGATGTACTTGCAGCGACAAGGGATAGACTCGTACAGAGGGCCACGATCGCCAACGCCATGCGGCAGGGCACATGATGATGATGATGATGATGATGATGATGATGATGATGATGACGATGACGATGATGATCACTACTACTACTACGACGACGACGACGGCGACGACGACGATGATGATGATGATGATGATGATGATGATGATGACGATGACGACGATGATGATGATGACGACGACGACGACCGACAAATGATGCTGGTGATGGGGATGGTGATGGCTGGTGATGATGATGATGAAGTGTCTACAAACAGGACACGATTCACAAGGCCATGTCAATAGATGTGTCGAACGAAACAAGCTCTCCCTTATCCTCCTCCACCGTCAAGTTCGACCATTTCTTTCTGTCTCTTTCAAGTTCTCGCTTTCATGTTTCACTCCGACTCTGTCTTGCCTGTCTGTTTGTAGTCTGTCTGTTTGTTTTTCTCTCTCTCTCACTCTCACACACACACTCTCTCTCTGTCATCTCTGTCTGCTGTCTGTCTGTCTGTCTCTCCTACTCTATCTCTCTCTATCACACACACAACACACACACAAACACACACATTTACACACACCACATGCTACACGCACATGCATAAACATACATACATGCACACCACACTGAGAAAAGTGCATACACCATATAAACACGTTTTCTCTATGATCCATGTATGTATGTATGTATGTATGATGTATGTATGTATGTATGTATGTATGTATGTATGTATGTATGTGTGTATGTAGTATATATGTAAGTAAATATGTATGGTATGTATGTATGCATGTATGTGTGTAATGTGTGTATGAACATATGTATGTATGTATGTATGTATGTATGTGCGTGTATGTATGTATGTATGATATATGTATGCATACACGTATGTATGCATGTGTGTATGCATGTATGTATGTATTATGTATGTGTATACAAATATGCATGAATATACGTATGCATATATGTATGTATGTTATATTGTATGTATGAGATATTGTATAATGTATGTATGTATGTACGTTCTCTGTGTATATATGTATATCATATGTATGAGTTGTAATATGTACGTTGTACATACGCATTTATGTATGTATGTACGTTGGTATGTATGATGTATGAATGCATGCATGTATGTGTATGTATGTGTGTGTTAGTGTATATGCATGTATGCATGTATGTATGGATGCACGCATGCTAGCTTGTTATGTATGTATGTTGGTATGTATGTATGTACGTACGTACGAGTATGTATGCATGATGTATGTATGTATGTATGTATGTATGTACGTATGACATACGCATTTATGTATTATGTGCTATGATATGTATGTATGTATGTATGGTGTATGCATGCATGCATGTATGTATGTATGTATGTATGTATGTATCTATGTGTATGTATGTATGTATGTATGTATGTTGTATGCATGTACGTACGTACTATGTATGTATGTATCATGTATGTATGTATGTATATATGTATGTATTATGTATTGTAATGTGCATGTATTATGTAATGTATGTATGATTATGCATGTATGTGCGTATATACGTTGGTTTGTTGTGTGCATGTATGTTTGCATCATATATGTATGTGTGCGGGGGTAGTGTGTATTCAGAGGGATATCAAGATAAGGAAGTGCTTTTAAATATGGATAGCACGTAGCACTCCTAAATATTCCACAAGGTTTTGCTCGTTCTTCCACCGTCGTTTTATTTTCTCCTAAATCCGCGATAACGAACGCAATAAACAAGGCAAATAACAGAAAAACTGGAGAGAATCAAAAATAAAGCGTAAATGGAACGTAAGCATGCAGTTGACATTATCACTCCAGAGATCA
>JAPXFY010000027.1:30614283-30616783 GCA_030674185.1 Monoplex corrugatus | reverse complement strand
AGCGCGTGTGGAAATGTACAAGTACGGTGACTTTGTTTCTTTCTTTTCTTTCTGTCTAGGTTGTGTCCTTCCATTGCAGGAAGTAGCCTCTCCGCCATAGTCCTCCAACTTTTTTCTGTCTTGGATGTGGCTTGTGAAACGGGTTTATAAGGGAAATGTTGACATGTGCTTAGATCTTGTTCATTCTTAAACTTCAGTGTATAAAATATCACTATGGATATTCTGTATGTTGTATATGTATGCTATATGCTATATCTATATATATAATATAATAACATAAAAATATAATATATATAATAATATAATGTAATATAAATTTTATTATATATAATATAATATAATATATATAATATAATATAATTAATATTTAATATATATAATTATAATTATAATATATATAATATATATATTATATTATATTATATTATATTATGTAATGTAATGTAATTATTATATATTTATATTATATTATATTATATTATATTATATTATATTATATTATATTATATTATATTATATTATATTATATTATTGTATACTGTATGTAATTATATGTCAATGTTATCTTTTCACGTTTGTATATTTTCTTGTCGTTTGTCATTTTTTCTTGCCACATTGTGTCCGTCTGTTGTGAAGCAAAAACGTGAATTAAAAAAAGTTTGAAAAATAAATTTCTCTGTTTTCTACTGTCCTTGACCATGCTGCTTTCCTGTTGCCAGCTACTGCCATCTCTCCAACTGATCTTCCACTCTCTATTACCTCCCATTCTGCGCTATTGATCCTCCATCTACTGTCTTTCATGCGATCGATGTTCCCAGCCTATTGCCATTTCGTTTTCTTGACATGTTCAACTATCGTCTATCACTTTTAGTTCTTTGTCTAACGGTGACATTTCAGATTCTATTCTGTCTTTTAAATTGATGCTCAGCATTTCCCTTTTTATTGCTCGTTGGCTTGTTTCGAGCTTCGGCACTATTGCTTTTATCAGAGAACATGTCTGGCATCCGTACGTTATTGCTGGTAAGATATATTGGTTGAAGAGTTTCCTTTTTAGACTGAATGCTTTGGATCTGTCTTTAAAGAGAAGAGTGGCTAAAATGGTTCAGACGTTCGCCTGCCAATATCTAAACTGAAACGTCCAGGGTTCGCTCCCCGCTGAGGCCTTGACTTTTCTCTTCACTTTGACTGGAAAATCCAATTGAATGTCTAGTCCTTGGGGCCTGCGTGACTTCTGGTCTGTTAACGCTAAACACCCCATGGCAACTGAAAATCGCGAAGAGCAGGACATTGCCCGGCTGCCTTCGTATGAAATATTGGAGAGATAGGTTGATTTTATCAGGTCCTTCCCCTTGAAGGCCGATTAGTCTTTTTTACTTTCTGGAGTCTTGGCGATGTGTTCCCTAAAGAAAAACAGTCTGAGTTTCACAGGTAGTAAATCCACTGTGACCACAGAAATGAATATGAATGTGGATATGAATGTGAATATCAATATGAAAATGAATATGAATGTGAATATGAATGAATGTGAATATGAATGCATATGAATGTGAATATGAATGCATATGAATATGAATGAATACAAAATACGAATGAATATGAATATAAATGAATATGAATATGAATAAATTTAATATTCCCAACACCAGATTCGAAAGCCCTTAGGTCTTCCAGACGATTTCTGAACAGCCTTGCAAAGTGCACAGGGAACAAATCGAATATAGACAATTACTCTTGAACAAATTGCAGTTCCGGATCCTATATCACGTCTTCATGTGTGACCATGCTTTCATCAAGCCTGCCATAAACCAAGGCAGATATTTACTCACCACATCATTCCCCCCTGTAACAGATTCATGAAACGTCCTGTTTATTTAATTGTTTGTGCTTTTTTTCCCCTTCCATCACCACCCTCTCAGTCTGTTTCTGGACACAAAGACATGAGTTGATGGATCTGTGTTTGAACGTTGTTGTTTTTTGTTTTTTGTTTTAAAAGGTTTCAGCCCATTTTTTTTCCAGTTGAGGGCCATGTTAATTCAAATTAACAATCGTCAAATTGCTAACAATCAGAACAATACAGAATCCACCAGAGCGACTACATCCCTCTCGTCCTCTGTCTTCTGTCACTGTGTATCTGTCTGTCCTGTCTCTCTTCCTTCTGTCTTTCTGTCTCTTTGTCTCTGTCTTTGTCTCTCTGTCTGTCTCTTTCTCTCTCTTTCTGCCTGTCTCTTCTCTCTGTGTTTCTCGCTGTGTCTCTGTCTCTCTCTCCTCTCTCTCTTTCTCTTTCTCTTCTCTTCTCCTCTGTCTCTGTCTCTCTTCTCTTCTTCTCTCTCTCTCTCTCTCTCTCTCTCTCTCTCTCTCTCTCTCCTCTCTCTCCCGCTGTGTCTGTCTGGAATATAGAGAACCATTCTTGAAC
This sequence comes from Monoplex corrugatus, assembly GCA_030674185.1. NCBI lineage: Eukaryota > Metazoa > Mollusca > Gastropoda > Littorinimorpha > Ranellidae > Monoplex > Monoplex corrugatus. Next base: position 30,614,370 of record JAPXFY010000027.1, on the reverse strand, counting down.
AAATTGCAGGTTCCAGATCCTATATCACGACTTCACGTGTGGTCATGAATTTCATCAAACATGCCATAAAACAAGACAGATGTTTAC
>JAPXFY010000027.1:30596783-30606783 GCA_030674185.1 Monoplex corrugatus | reverse complement strand
GTCTGTCTGTCTCTCCCCCTCTCTCTCTCTCCCTCTCTCTCTCTTTCCCCCCCTCTGCTCTCTTTCTCTCTCCGTGCGCGCGAGTGTGAGTGTGCCTGTGTGTGTGTGTCTGTCTGTGTGTATACGTGTGTGTGTATGTGTGTGTGTGTGAAAAAGAGACAGATAGACAGACAGGCAGACAGACAGAGAGACAGAGAGAAAAAAGACAGAAAGAGATGAAAGTTCACTCACTTTGATTTTTAGAAAAAAAAACAAAACACACACACACAAAATGAACAAGAACAGACAAATAAATAAAACAAAGACAAACAAAAAGCCGAATTTAGCATTTTCAGAATCTGAAATACAGACACCGCTTCCATCACATTCATCAAATATCTAAATTTTACTTCTATATTTGTTTGTTACTCAGTGTGTGTGTGTGTGTGTGTGTGTGTGTGTGTGTGTGTGTGTGTGTGTGTGTGTGTGTGTGTGTGTGGTGTGTGTGTGTGTGGTGATGTGAGTGTATGTGTGTGTGTGAGAGAGTGAATATTACATATATATATATATATATAATATATGTGTGTGTGTGTGTGTGTGTGTGTGTGTGGTGTGTGTGTGTGTGTGTGTGTGATGTTGATGTCTCATCTGTCTCTCTCTGTCTCTGCCTCTCTGTCTGTCTTTCTGTCTGTCTGTCTGTCTCAGACTCTCTCTCTCTTTTCTTTCTCTCTCTCTCTCTCTCCGTGTTTGTGTGTGTATGTTGAAATCATTACCTGTCTTATTAAAACAGATATTTACAGTTGAAAGCATTACCTGCATATTAAACAGATCATTTAGTTGAAATCATTACATGTCATATTAAAAAATCATTCACAGTTGAAATCATTACATGCATATTAAACAAGATCATTCACAGTTGAAATCATTACCTGTCACGTTAGCTCATCATAAGTGGAAAAGTTATGCAGAAAATACATCACGTTAAGAAAGTTTAGCTTTCAACCAATTCCTCGCCATAGAAAATTGGAGCCGGTCTGATAGCACATCAGCCTAATATCACTAATGAACAATTCTCCATTTTGAGAAGGAGACGACCATTGTTGAAGCAATGCAGAGTATTGAAAAGTATTCCAGCTAGATATGTTCGAAAACAAAAATACAAAACAAAAAACAAAAATGTGAATTCATAAGGCTTAAAATTACTATGTTTACGGCCAAAATTGTTTGCTTGAGGTGAAGGGGGGGGGGGGGGCTTCTTCTCTTAATATCTTCTCCCTGTCCAGCTCTCCCCAGAGTTTCTTCTTATTTCTAACGATTCAGTCTCTCCCTCTCTTCTCTCTCTCTCTCTCTCTCTCTCTCTCTCTCTCTCTCTCTCTCTCTCTCTCTCTCTCTCTCTCTCTCTCTCTCTCATAGCTTTAATATGCGTTACACGACAAACGAAATTGTCTTTTGTTTCATTCTGTACTGCTGATGCATATATGACTCTCAGTTTTTTTTCCACGCCAAGAAACAAACCAAGAAATACAATACAATACAATACAATACCTTATTGTAAGCCAAAACTGCAAAAATCAAATCTAAGCACTAAAACACGACACACACGCACGCACACGCACACACCACACGCACCACCACACACACACACACACACACACACACACACACACGCACACACACCACACCACACGCACACGCACACGCACACGCACACGGCTAAAATGGGGAGAAAGAATAAAAGCAATGGAAAATTATAGAGAGCATATTATATACAATTATATATTACAATGTGATTCCCCTCCGAGTGGCAAAGTGAGTGAGGTCAGGATTTTATGCAGAGGAGAAAAGGTGAGTTTTGAGAGCGGACTTGAAGGAGACAAAAGTAGATTGCTGACGGACAGAGAGAGGAAGTTTGTTCCAGGAAAGTGGACCAGAAACAGAGAAGGCTCGTGGACCATAGTATTGAGCTTAGTGTAACGAAAGAGGATCGGAGGCAGAGCGGAGGGTACGTGAGGGAACATAGATCTCAAGTAGGCTTGACAGGTAATCGGGGGCTGCGTTATTGAGGCTTTTGTAGCACATGGTGTCCAGTTTGTACTGTATGCGCTTTGATACAGGAGCCAGTGAAGTTGTGCCAGGAGAGGAGATATGTGGTCAGCTTTTTTTCTTTTTGAGTACAAGGCGTGCAGCATTGTTTTGAATGCGCTGCAGGATGTGAACGGTGGAGGCAGGAAGACCAGACAGGAGTGAATTGCAATAGTCAATGCGAGACATTATGAAGGGAGAACGAGTTTTGCAGTTGTTTCGACAGAGAGATACTTCCTGATCAGGCTTATACGATGGAGGTGATAGTAGCAAGATCTGGCAGTTTGAGAAACAAAGTTGTTCATGGAGAGGGTAGAGTCAATGCAGACCAAGGTTTAGCTGAATCAGAAATTGGGACTGATGTGTTACATAATGGGAGAGAAAGAGGAGGCAGCTGAGAAAGTTTCTGACGGGTGCCAATGAGGATAGCTTCTGTCTTGTCGTCATTAAGCTGAAGTTTGTTGAACGTCATCCAGTTCTTAATGTCCGAGTAACACTCAGTCGTGCGAGTCAACAGGCGCTGTATATTGTCTGGTGTGTCACTGTCTAGAAGTTGGGTGTCATCAGCATAGAAGTGGTGTTTTATAGAGTGGGAGTTGATGATGGTAGACAGGGGGGAGGTGTAAAGAGTGAAAAGAACAGGGCCAAGGACAGATCCTTGTGGAACACCACAGGTCAGGTATGCAGGTTGAGAGTAAGTGCCAGAAATAAGAGAGACTCAAGGCCAATCCATTCTCATCAGTCTCTAACTACATTGCCTCTGACTTTCTTCACATCTGCACCCCAAGCTCATCTTTGTTTTCTTAATACACAGCTCTCCTTTTTTCCCAAGCGGGTTGATATCGATCATGTTGAGTTTGACGAATATTGACAGGGACGGTTCTGAGTTATGTCATGTTTTCGTGGAGTTAGGTTCGTTATTTGAGGTCATTATTCCCTCGGTGTTTTGACCAAGTGCACGTGCAGGACGATGGAAGAAATGGGTTTTACGGAAAATAATGTGCTTACTTATGTTAGTGTAGAAAAGGAGAGAGAGAGAGAGAGGAAGAGGGGGGGGGGGAGACAGACAGACATAGAGAGAGACAGAGATAGAGAGACAGACAGACAGACAGACAGACAGAGACACAGAAGACAGACACAGAGACAGACAGAGCTAGAGAGACAGACAAAGAGACAGACAGCAAGAGAAAGAGAGAGAGAGAGACACACACACACACACACAGAAAGATACAGAGACAGAAAGAGAGATAGACAGACAGAGACAGAGAAAGAGAGCTACAGAGAGAGAGAGAAGAGACAGACAGACAGAGACAGACAGAGACAGAGAATAAGAGAGATACAGAGAGAGAGAGAGAAGAGACAGAGAGAGAAAATGAGGGAGGGAGAGAGAGAAACAGAGACAGACAGAGACAGACAGAAGACAGACAGAGATAGACAGAGAGAGAAAAATCAAAGAGAGAAAAAAGGGAGAGAGAGACAGAGAGAGAGGTAGACAGACAGGAAAACAGATAAACAAAGAGACATACAGAAAAACAGACAGACAGATGAAATTGATAGTGTATTTTTTCTCTTTCAAACTTTTTAAATGTCTTTTAAACACGTTCTACATACAAATAAAAACAAAAAAAACATCAATGCTTAATCGCAATCATATCGCAAGAACAAATAATCAAGTTCATACAAAATATCCACTGTTTAACATTTTGCCTCCTGCATCCTGTCCACTAGCATCATGCATGGTCAACCATGCTAAGAAAGCAAAAACTTAACCCTTTGACTCCCTCACCCTATTCATATATATATATATATATACATATCTTACATACATATGTATACATATATATATATACATATATATATATATATATATATATATATATATATATATATACATATCTGTGTTTGTGTGTGTGCGCGCGCGCGCGCGCGGCGGGCGCATGAGCGATCTAAGGGTAGGAAAAAAACACACACGACACCACACACACACAAACACACACACACACACACACAATATATATATATATATATATATTTTGTGTGTGTGTGGTGTGTGTGTGTGTATATATAATATATATATATATATATATATATATATATGCCAACATACAGAGAGATGGAGGGAGGGAGGGAGGAGAGAGACAGAGAGACACAGAGAGAGACAGAAATGGAGAGAGACAGAGAGGGGCAGACAGACAGAAAAACAGACAGAAAGACAAACAGAAATAGAGGCAGAGCGAGACAGAGAAAGGCAGAGCCAGAGAGAGAGACACACACACACAGAGACACAAAGAGGGAGACAGATAATACTTTAAGGCTTTCTAAAGACCACTATATAACAGTTAACACGAACGACAAGGTAAAGAAAGAAGCAAACCATAATTGACAAATATAATGAAACTGAATGAGTAGGAAAGCAGAATAACATAAGAGAAATTGTGAAAAAGTGGAATACTGTCAACTATGATAGAAGCCAAATCAAATTCGTGCCTAGAAGTAAACAATATCTGGACAGAGAAATAAACCAAAGCAATATAATAAAAAAACAAAAAAAATTGGGGAGAACATCTTGCCTATTTTACGTCAAACAAAAATGAATTTTCATCATTTAAATTAACAATTATGGCAATGGTGAAAGTACCGCTAATAATACTGTTTGCAGCAACGAAGCATACATGCACCTACCCACAGACTCATACACACATACCACAATTGCAAAGTAAATTCAGATAAAAAGCAAAGCAGATTATTTTTTAAAGAATCATATATAATTGTGGTGGGGATATTATCTTTGTCCTTTACTCAACAGTGACTTTCGTATTTAATTACAATTGGCAATGGTGAGTACCTATAATACTTTTGGATGGAAGATTGAACATGGACCTAAAATACATCAAGGTAGAGTAGAAAGGAGAAGGTAGAGTGTTTAAAGATGGAGGGGAGTTAGAGACAACAAGACAGACAGAAGTTTGACAGGAGCAGAGTATACAGACGAGAAGATGAAGGATGTGACCAAATGAGAGGATGAGAAAGAGACAGAAGACAAGAAGAGACAGACAGACAGAAGACAGACAGAAGACAGGGAGAGAGACTAGAGAGAGAGAGAAATGGAGAGAGAAGAAAGAGAGAGAGAGATAGAGAGAAGAGAAGAGAGAGAAGACAGAAAAGACAGAAGAGACAGAGAGAGAGAGAGATGAGAAAGAGAGAGAGACAAAGGAAGAGCAGACAGAGAGAAGAGACAGAAGACAGACAGACAGACGAAGTGAGAGAGTGAGAAAGAGAGAGAGAGAAGGAGAGAGAGAAGAGAAGAGACAGAAGAAAGAAGGAAGAGAGAGAGAGAGAAGAGAGAAGAGAGAGAGAGAGGAGAGGAAAAAGAGAAAGAGAGAGGAGCAAGAAAGAGAAACAGAGAATGAGAGAAGCATTTACAAATATCGATATAATATAAAGTAACGTACTTATCCAGATTGCAAAACCTATACGTGTAAACAGATATCACTTTATTCCATGTCACACGTGCAGATGTTTTACAAATGATGCAGTGAAGAAATAAAATTGCTATCAGAGCAAAGCAAAACATGTTGATAATAAAAATAAACAAACAACCAAATAAATAAATGCACAGTAATAAATAAGTAAAATAAGTAAATGAAGAAATGAATAAATAAAGAAATGTTCTCTGTCACCCTCTGTCTGTCTTTCTGTCTCTAACTCCCTCTCTCTGTGTCACTCTCTCTCCTCCATACATAAATAAGTAAGCATGTACGTAAATAAACAATGAAATAAATAGATAAATAAATAAATAGATGAATAACTAAATAGGTAAAGACACAAAGAAAGAAAGAATGAATGAATAAATGAATGAAAAATGAATAAACATAATAACACATGAATAAATGAATGAATAAATAAACAAGCGAATAAATAGATAAATAAATAATAAATAAATAAATAAATAAATAAATAAATAAATAAATAAATAAATAAATAAAATCAAAAGACAATCAACAACAAAGACCAGAAAAACTATGATTTATACTGCACACGTAACTCCAAAGTGTGTAACAACCATTAGCCCACATCAGGGTCCTGTACATTCCCCCAGGGCTTTCTCCTTCCTCATCACACCCATTAGAAGCTGTTAAAGTGCTCCACCATCCATCCCCACTCCCTGTCCCCCTTCCCCTGTCCTCTCTCTCTGTTGTAATGCTTCCTTCCCTCCCAAGGGAGTCGGCACTGACTGTTGTTAGTTTGACAATTACTGACATAGACGGCAGTCCATTTTGAAACGTCTTGAGAGAATAGTATCGATGATTTGAAGCCTATTGTTCTCTTGGCATTTTCTCAAACCACGTGCGTGGAGAAGTGGGTGAAAACGTTTTTTGTTGTTTTTGTTTTGTTTTTCATAAGGGAACACACTTGCATAAATGCAGAGAGAAAGAAAGCGAGTGATAGACACAGAGAGAGAGAGAGAAGAGAGCGAGGAATGAGGGAGGGTAGGAGGGAGAAAGAGAGAGATAGAAGAAAGAAATTGAGAGAGTGACAGTGGAAGACAAAGAGAGAGACAAACAGCGAGAGAGAGAGAGAGACAGAGAGACAGACATACAGACAGAGACAGAGATAGAGAGAGGGAGAGAAAGAAAGAGAGAGACAGAAGAGAAAAGACTGAGAGAGAGGAGAGAGAGGGGGTGGGAGAGGTAGACAGAGAGAGAATGAGAGACATCATTCATGAATCATCGACATATTATAAAGTGCCCTTTTCATCCAGATTGCAAAACTTTGTACATGTGAACAGATATCACTTTTTCCCCACATCACTCGTGCAGATGTTTTAGAAATAGTGAAGTGAAGAAATGGAAATCGTATAACTGTAAAGCAATAGATGAATAATAGAAACAAATAAGTAAGTAATACATAATAAATATACAAATAAATATGAAAATATATGAATAACTGAATAGTTAAAAAAAAGAAAGACGGGACAGAAAGACAGAACAAGAAAGAAAGAAAGAAAGAAAGAAAATGCAAAGAAGAACAACAACAACAAAGACCAGAAACTCTGATTTAGACTGCACGCGTAACTCCAAAGTGTGTAACAACCATTAACCCACATCAGGGTCCTGTACATTCCCCCAGGGCTTTCTCCTTCCTCATCACACCCATTATAAGCTGCTAAAGTGCTCCACCACCCATCCCCACTCCCTGTCCCCCCTCCCCCTGTCCCCTCTATGCTGTCATGCTTCCTTCCCTCCCAAAGGAGTCGGCACTGACTGTTGTTAGTTTGACAATTACTGACATAGACGGCAGTCCATTTTGAAAGTCTTGAGAGAGTAGTGTCGATGATTTGAAGCCTATTGTTCTTTCTTAAACTGTGTGCGTGTTGAAGTAGGAAAAATACGGGTTTTCCACAAGGGAACGCGCTTGCATAAATGCAAAGAGAGAGACAGAGAGAGAGAGAGAGGGAGAGAGAGAAGGAAAGAGAGAGGGAGAGCGGGGAACGAGGGAGTGTAGTAGGGAGAAAGAGAGAGAAGCAAGAAACTGAGAGAATGACAGTGGAAGACAAAGAAAGAGAGTAGAGAGAGAGAAATAGAGAGAGACAGAGAGAAAATAGAGTGATAGAGAGAGGGAGAGAGGAAGACAGAGAAAGAGGGAGAGAGGGAGAAGAGAAAGAGACTGAGAGAGAGAGGGGGGAGGAAGACAGAGACAGAATGAGAGACAGCATTCATGAGTCATCAACACATTATAAAGTGCCCTTTTCATCCAGATTGCAAAACTTGTACATGTAAACAAATACCACTTTTTTCCACATCACACGCGCAGATGTTTTAGAAATGGTGAAGTGCACAAATGGAATCCGTATAACCACAAAGCAATAAATGAATAAATGAATAAATATGAATAAATAAGAAATGAATAAATAAATAAATAAATAAATAAATGAATAATGAAATAAATAATAAAATAATGAAATAATGAAATAAGTGATATATCTAAATAATAAGATAGATGAATAAATAACTGAATAATAAATAAATAAATAATAATAAATAAATAAATCAAATAAATAGATAAAATAAAATTAAATAAAAAGAAAGACAACAACAGAGACAGAACATCTATAATTCATACTACACACGTAACTCCAAAGTGTGTAACAACCATTAGCCCACATCAGGGTCCTGTACATTCCCCAGGGCTTTCTCCTTCCTCATCACACCCATTATAAGCTGCTAAAATGTTCACCACCATCCCCACTCCCTGTCCTCCCTCCCCCTGTCCCCTTTCTGCTGTCATGCTTCTTCCCTCCCAAGGGAGTCGACAGTGACGTTGTTAGTTTGACAGTTACTGCATAGATGGCAGTCCATTTTGAAATTTTGTGAGAGTAGTGTCGATAATTTGAAGCCTATTGTTCTCTTGGTATTTTCTCAAACTGTGTGCGTGTTAAAGTATGAAAATAACGGGTTTTCCACAAGGGAACGTGCTTGCATATACGCAGAGAAAGAGGGAGAGAGAGTGAGGGAGAGAGAGAGAGGGAGGGAGGGAGTAACAGAGAGATAGGGAAGAGAAAATGAGTGAGACAGAGAAAAAAAGAACAAAAAAGAGCACACACACACACACACACAACACACAACACAACACACACCACACAACACACACACACACACACACACACACACACACACACACACCACACACACACACACACAAAACACACACACACACACACACACACACACACACACACACACCACACACACACACACACACAAAAATGAACAAATCTTGAGGGCAGTGGCATAAGCAGGATAACACATTTTTTTCCTAACCAGCCATTGACCATACAGGATCTTTCCCAATACGTGTTAGTATAAGAGAGAGAGAGAGAGACAGACAGACAGACAGACAGAGACAGACAGACAGAGAGACAGACAGACAGAGACAGAAAGACAGAGAGAGACAGGGAGAGACAGAGACAGAGAAAGACAAGACAGAGAGAAAGAGTGAACTAGTGAGAGAGAGAGACAGACATACAGACAGACAGACAGAAAGAGAGAGAGAGCCAGACAGACAGACAGACAGACAGAGAGGAGAGAAATAAACAAAAAGAAAGGAGAAAGAATGCAGGGATAGAAGCAAAGAATGTCAGCTATGCAGACACATTTCACCACATATAACAGTGCATTAAAATCGATTTCCTCACAGGGGACAGCATTACAATCGATGTCATGACACACATTAACCTGTATCACACCATTTACAATACTTCTTAATATATCCCTGCAGCCAATATATATTTTTTTTTCATATTTTGGCTGGCTATTTCAACAGTGAGACAGGTTTATAAGCTTAAATATCTGAGAACAGTGACCTTACAAAGTGGCAGATGCACATCAGAAATAACAAGCAGAACTGGCCAAGCTAAAACAGCATTCAAGAAGATAAAAGCGTTCTTACAACCAAATGCCTATCAGTTATGGGCTCATTGGGAAGACTGGGACCACACAGTCGAGTTTCATCCACTTCACGGATGTGTCATTGAGGGTGTTGCTCAAATTTTCTGACAAGCACTGCAGGTGTCTGTTTTTCTCGGGCCTGGTTGACGCTAGGATATATTATAATGGTAAGCGTAGAGTACAGCCCTTTTACGCAGTCTCAATCCTAGATGGCACTCCATAGCATCATGATTATCATCCTCATAGACATCATCATCAGCGCAATGTTAAAAAAACTGTGCCAGCTTCTGTGGCCATTGAAGTGCTGCAAAAAAAAAAAAAAAAAAAGGGGACGAAAAAAGAAAAGGTGAGTGCAAAGGTAACCTCCCTGGGTGCGATGATCCAAAACAAAACAAAACAAAACAAAACAAACAAAACAAACAAAACAAAACAAAACAAAACAAAACAAAACAAAACAAAACAAAACAAAAACAACCTCCAAACTCCACGCT
>JAPXFY010000027.1:30586783-30591783 GCA_030674185.1 Monoplex corrugatus | reverse complement strand
TTGAAAAAAAAAAAAAAAAACAGCAAAATAAAAAGAGGGGAATGTAGTACTTTCTAGTGTCATCAAAACTGTAAAGGTCATCACATAGTTTGTCGTCATCATCATCAATCATCATCATCAATCATCATCACCAATCATCATCATCAATCATCATAATCATCAACATCATCAAACATCATCATCATCATCATCATCAGCATCAGCATCAGCATCAGCATCAGCATCAGCATCATCACCATCATCAATTCGTATGCATACACATATCTATATTCATATTCATATTCACATTCATATTCATTTCATATTCATACTAATTTCTCTTATCGTGGTTGATTTTCCACGTGAAATTCGGGATATTCTCCCGTTTGAGATCGCGTCGCCGCAGGTACAGCGCCACCCATTTATTTTTAGCCAAGACATCAGAAAAGCGAGAATGCTAACTGGCCTTCAACGGCGGGAGGCACCTGAGAAACCAACCAGTCTTTCCAATGTTTTTATACCAGGGCAACCGGGCAAATGCCTTGCTGTTCACGATTTTCAACTGCTGGAGGGTCTTAATTAAGCGTGAGGAGGCCAGAAAATACATAGGTCTGATTCGTTTTCGTCCCTTTTCAAAGAAGCCGATGAAAATGGCGTTGGGTGAGTAATCAAAAGAAAACGAGAGAACATCGACATTAGTCTTCACTGACTTTTAGAGGGAAGATACAGAAAGGAAACCTCTGGTGTCGAACAACAGAAGGAGAACGTGGCCTTGGGTCACCGTAGAGATTTGGTCCAGAACAGACCTTCATTCCTACCTGCTAGTCTGTGGCATAACAAGCAATAAGGACAAGAGTGACAGAATAATACAGAACAATCCTTCATTCCTATCATATTAGTCTGTGGCATAACAAGCAGTAAGGACAAGAGTGGCAGAATAATACAGAACAATCCTTCATTCCTATCATATTAGTCTGTGCATAACAGCAGTAAGGAAAGAGTGGTGGAATAATCCAGAACAGACCTTCATTCCTACCTACTAGTCTGTGGCATAACAGGCAGTAAGGACAAGCGTGGCCGAATAATCCAGAACAGACATTTATTCCTGTCCTACTATCTGTGGCATAGCAAGCAGTAAGGAGAAGAGTAGCAGAATAATCCAGCACAGACCTTATTCCTACCTACTAGTCTGTGCATAACAAGCAGTAGGACAAGATAGCAGAATAATCCAGACAGACCTTCATTCCTACCTACTAGTCTGTGGCATAACAAGCAGTAAGGACAAGAGTAGCAGAATAATCCAGAACAGACCTTCATTCCTACCTACTAGTCTGTGGCATAACAAGCAGTAAGGACAAGAGTAGCAGAATAATCCAGAACAGACCTTCATTCCTACCTACTAGTCTGTGGCATAACAAGCAGTAAGGACAAGAGTGGCAGTATAATCCAGGACAGACCTTCATTCCTATCATACTAGTCAGTGGCATAATAAGCAATAAAAACAAGAGTGGCAGAACGATCGAGACGTTCGCCTACCAGTAACAGTACTCGAGGTTCCGGGGTTCTTTTCCCGTAGAGGCCTCGACTTTTCTCCTCACTTTGACCGGAAAATCAAACTGAACGTCTAGTTCTTCGGAATGGGACGAAAAACGAGTCGGACCCATGTGCCTTCTAGCCTGCGCACGCTAAAGATTCCACGGCATCAAAAATCGTAAAAAGCAGGGCTTTCCGCCTGGCTGCCCAGGTGTAAAACGTTGGAGAGATAGGTTGACTTTCCAGGTCCTTTCCTTGAAAACCAATCAGCTTTCTTGCCTCTGTAAAGTCTTAATAATAAAGAGAAGTGGGTGGCGCAGCACTACGGCGACGCTTTCTCACCTAGTCAATCTACTGTGACAAAAGAAATGCGTATGAATATGAATATGAATATGAATATGATTATGATTATGATTATGAATATGAATGATTGCTTATAAAAAGAGAATGCCTGTCAGGGACCGACTATCAAATAAAGCAAATGATTTAATCGATTGTCATAGCCCCAAGAGAGTGAAACAAGGGTTATCTCCCTCACAATAATATGAGCAAACAGGACGACGAAAACAAAGAAAGAAACAAACAAAAAAGCATGCAGGCAAAATTGACAGACTATGAAAGAAACAAACAAAAAAAGCATGCAGGCAAAATTGACAGACTATGAAAGAAACAAACAAAAAAGCATGCAGGCAAAATTGACAGAATATGAAAGAAACAAACAAAAAAAGCATGCAGGCAAAATTGACAGACTATGAAAGAAACAAACAAAAAAGCATGCAGGCAAAATTGACAGACTATGAAAGAAACAAACAAAAAAAGCATGCAGGCAAAATTGACAGAATATGAAAGAAACAAACAAAAAAAGCATGCAGGCAAAATTGACAGAATATGAAAGAAACAAACAAAAAAAGCATGCAGGCAAAATTGACAGAATATGAAAGAAAACAAACAAAAAAAGCATGCAGGCAAAATTGACAGAATATGAAAGAAACAAACAAAAAGCATGCAGGCAAAATTGACAGAATATGAAAGAAACAAACAAAAAAAGCATGCAGGCAAAATTGACAGAATAAACTGCCTGATGTAATATACATAACGAAACAGAAACCTTTGAGGAAGGAAACGCAAGAGGGAAAAATAAAATGGAAAGAAAGAACAAAAAAAAAAAGTGGGGAAAAAATGATTGCTGGCGGTTAACGAGCAGCGCAGGAGACACTCCCAGAGCGCTGTATCAGAATGTTGTTCCCTTAATGGGAAAGTCCCGCGCCCCCAAAGCAGGCAACGCATTTCTTCTTTCTATATAGAATTCACCAAACATGGTGCCTGAGATAGCAAGAGAAGAGAAGCATCCACACATTAGCAAACCACAACTCCATAAACTGTAAAACAAAAATCACAGAAACAAGTAAATAAAAATGTTTTACGAGCGGGTGGACGTTGACTATTACTGAGTTTGACAAACACTGACATATTGTATGTTACGTTGACTATTACTGAGTTTGACAAACACTGACATATTGTATGTTACGTTGACTATTACTGAGTTTGACAAACACTGACATATTGTATATTACGTTGACTATTACTGAGTTTGACAAACACTAACATATTGTAGGGTACAATGTCACAAAATGTACAACAACGCGTAGCAAGATCCAATGTGTAGCCTCAAAGTTTGGAAGAAATGTGGCTTGTCATAGAACGGATACATCTGTTCCTTTTTTTTTTGAAGATAAGATACACATATGCATATGCACAGACTGCGCTTCGTGGGACACTGCTGGCGGAGCAAAGAAGAACTGGTGGGGGATGTTCTACTATGGAGACCCAGCCGTGGCAAACAAAGACCAGGACGTCCAAAGAAGACCTTCATCGACCAACTGATGGATGATACGGGCTGTCAATATGATGAACTACCTACTGCAATGTCTGACAGAGAAGGATGGAAGAAACGTGTCATGGATAGCCGAGCAAGCTCGACATGATGATGATGATGATGATGATGATGATGATGCATATGCTATTTACATGTAACCAAGTTTGCTCCAATGATAGGCTGATAAATACTAGTTTAATAACATAGACTAGGTAAAGCATAGGCCAGGTAGGGCTTCAGGACCTGGCCAGCTCATGGGTTTATGTGCAGGCTTAAAGGTTTGTGCCATGATCACCATATACATAGCACATGTGGCGTTAATGCATATGGAATTCGTTCCGAGCGCGGAGACGTCATCTTGAGAAACTGAAACTGAAACTGAAACTGAATGTCTCCTTATCAAATGCTAGCTTCGTTGACAAAACAAGCTGTCCGCATGGAAGATAACCGTAACCCAAAGATGCTCCTACATGTACACAGATAATGAATCAAGACCATTGCCACCAGGGGACACTGCTAAAGCGCTTTAAGGAAAATCTGAAGACCAGCCTCATCAACCGTGACATCAACATCATCTACTGATAAGACGCTACCCGCAACCAGTAAACTGTTCCGACACTGCAGTGAACGGAGTGCACAATCAGATTTGGACAACACAGAACTGCTTCTGTCCAACAGAAGGTGGACCGGCAAAAAGAAGAATCCAGAGCTGTTGAACGCATTCCCATACATTGCCTTTGAACAATATGTGCTTCCATGATTTGTCGTTTCTTTCACATGTGGGATTAACAGGCAGATGCTGCAGACTACTTCTTTCTTTCTTCTTTCTTTTTTATTCTTTCCTTTTCCTCCTTTGTTCTTCCTGCTTTCTTCTTCCGTCTTTCTTCTGCTTTCTTCCTCCTTCTTTCCTTTTCTTTTTCCTGCCTTTACTTCTTCTTCTTCTTTCTTTTCCATTCTCCTTCCTTCTATGTTTTGTTTCCTTTCTTCTCCTTTCTCTTTCTTCCTTCTGTCTCCTTCTTCTTCATTCTTCTTCCTCCTTCTTTCTTCTCTCTACTTCTTCTGTCTTCATCATCTTCTTCTTCTTCTTTCTTCTTCTTCTTCTTCTTCTTCTCCTTCTTCTTCTTCTTTCTTCTTCTTCTTCTTCTTCTCCTTGTCCATCATCATAAATCGTTTAGTGAATGATTTGAAGCGATTCATTTCCTTGACATCTCTCAATTTGAATGTAGAGCATTGCCGAGGTTATGTTAGAGTCAATGTCACACATTCGATATGTTAAAAGAAACAGGGCGGGAGACAGAGATAGAGAAAGGAAAGGAAAGGAAGAGAGAGAGAGAGAGAGAGAGACAGAGATAGAGAGACAGAGACAGAGACAGAGACAGAGAGACAGAGAGACAGACAGAGACAGTCAGACAGACAGACAGATATACAAACAGACAGACAGACAAACAGACAGACAGACTGGAGGAGAGATAGGGAGAAAAACAGGGAGAGGGAGAGAGACAGAGGAAAAGGGAGACAGAGACAAAGAAAAAGAGAGACATATACATAGGAGAAAGACATGCAGACAGAAATAGAGGTGGGCAAACAAACATGTGGACAGAAATAAAGAAAT
>JAPXFY010000027.1:30559283-30574283 GCA_030674185.1 Monoplex corrugatus | reverse complement strand
AATGAAAATAGACTGTAATAGCACACGTGTGCAGGAGGTGGAAAGAAAAAAGAAGCGTCCTCACTTGCAGTGGTACGGACAGACAAAAAGAAGCCCACTAAAGGGTCCTTTTACTTGACAGAATAAATTGTCTGGACTGAAATACAAAATGAAACGGAAACCTTTAAGGAAAACAACACAGGCAAAAGAAAAGACAGAAAATGAAAGACTGCTGGGAATTGGGGGGCAACTCTGGGAGTGTCTGCTGGGCTTTTTCTCAACCTCCCAGCAGTCCTTCTTCTTTCCCTTTCTTTTCTTTTTTTTTTTTTTTTTGATAATCTTTTTCAAAGGTTTTTTTCTTTCGTTTTGTATGTTAGACCAAACAGTTTATTGTGTCGAATCTATTTTTGTCTGCTTGTTTTGCCCGTTCGTATCATTTCGATGGAGACAATCTTTCTTTTCTTCTTTTCTTTTCTTTTCTTATTTTTTTTCTTTTCTTTTCTCTCTTCTTTTCTTTTCTTTTCTTTTCTTGGGGCTACGAAAATCTTATCTACAGTTTCAGTCTTTTTCTCAAAATGTTTGTATCTGGTGTTTGTGTGTCTGTAATCTTACGCTTGACAAAGGCCAGTTGGCCGAAAATTTGCGCACGCGTTCGTATTCTTCTTTCGTGTTTTTTCTGATTCCTGTTTGCTTGAACGAGGGTAGTCACACTTGTTTTGGATACGGTTACTTTACATCATTTATATTTCCTACTTGCAAATTTGTATCTGTGTTTGGGACAATGCTTAAGTTTATACCAGATAGGTCATATAATATTTATTAGCAGTGCTTCAAGTCTAAATTCATATTGCTTAAAGCCCAGCCGACCACTAGAACCATATCACGGTTAGCACCACGTCAAAAACGACAACCAGGTTAAGATAAAAGTCAACAGGTACAAACCATGCTCGTCGTTATAAGTAATGGTGGTAGAAGCTGTTGAAGTAGAAGTAATAGTACCAGGAATAGGAGTAGTAGTAACTGCCGTAGTGGTGATTCTGGTGGTATCACTGGAATCTGAAGTTTATTCAGAATGGATTCATCATACTCAGACAACTCCATAACTGCTCCCCCAATTTGGCTGCAGTTATCTGACATGCTCTTTGGTTCTGTGCAAAAGCCTATGCTCTGGGAAGGTCTTGAAATGGAAAGGGTGTGTGTGGGTGTGTGTGTGTGGGGGGGGGGGGGGGGAGGGGCTAGATGTACGAAATGTTGATAACACCAAAATGAGTGGAACATTGAGACGGGCAGTAGTAAACAGATCAGTTGTTGTGTTGTTGGCTAGGATTGAACTTGAGATATCAGATCTTGAGTCCACGGCTCTGCCAAATGACTTAGTCGGCGAGATCACTGTCATCATCATCATCATCAGGTGCCCTGTCGTATGGCGTTGGCGACCATGGACTTCCAACCATCTCTATCTCTCGTTGCCCCTAGCATCTCCCCCACCCTCCTCATCCCCAGCCACTCTGTAAGTCCGTCCAGCATTCTCTCCCTGGGTCTACCTGGTGCTCTCTTTCCCACCAGCTTTCCCATTGTGACCAGGTGCTCCAAATCCCCCTTCGTCATAAAATGACCTATAAATGTGAGATCACTGTAGTTGTTTTTGTTGTTGTTCATACTGTTGTTTTTCTTCTTCCTGTTTTTTTTTTCGATTTTCTTTTTCTAGTTCTAATCGTCATTCTCTTCCTGTTTCTTTCTTTCTTTTAGTATCACTGTCTTTGTTACTACCAGTGCTACTGCTACTGCTGCTGCTGCTTCTACTACTGCTGCTGCTGCTGCTGCTAAGGCTACTGGATCTTACTACTACTACTACTTCTACTACTACTACTACTACTACTACTACTACCACCACCACCACCACTACTACTACTACTCCTGCTACTGCTACTACTTCAACTACTACTACTGCTACTTTACTACTTCTACTACTACTACTACTACTACTACTACAACTTACAACAAATATTACTACCACAACTAATACTGCTGCTTCTGCTGCTGCTGCTACTACTACTAATACTGCTATCATTACTTCTACTACTACTACTACTACAACTGATATCACCACCTCTACCACCATCTTCTGCTACTGTTATTGCTATTGTTTCTACTACTACTACTACTACTATACTACTACTACTACTATCCTGCTGCTGTTGCTACTAACCACTGTTTCTAACCAAACTATTGCTGAGACTACCACTATCAAGAAGTGAAGAAGGATCCAGCTGAAACCGCTCCAGCATCGTCAGCACAAATGCAAAATGGACACAAGCCTTATTACTCATTCCACATCCCCCACCCATTACCCCCACCTCTCCCCCAATGCACAGGAAATGGGATTGTGTTACTGCTGTCTCCTTCGAGAACCCGCTCCATCTTAACGCACGTGCAGGACTGGTTATCTCAGACGGTCCCTGTGGCACAGCACGTGGCAGGCACGTGGTGCATTTGCATGCAATGGGAAATGGAAGAGACCTGGCGAAACTAATAGCGTGTTTACGTACTACCGCGAGAGTTATCAGTGGTCTAGTATGTACGAGTTTGCTTGAGGTTAAAGGGAGAAGGATTTAGAGAGAACAGATTAAGCACTTGATCTAGTCATAATGCTTGCAAAATCATTTATCTATGTTGCTAGTGGTTAATTCAAGAGAGATTCAGAGTGAAAACAGATAAAGTATTCGATTTTATTCTAATGCTTGTAAAATCATTTATCTATGTCGCTTGGGGTTAATTCAAGAGAGATTCAGAGTGAACAGATGAAAGTATTCGATCTGATCATAATGCTTGCAAAATCATTTATCTATGAATTTAAGACTGACAAAATGTGTTCCGAATATACCTACTTTTCCAAGACTACTAAATATAAGAGTCAAAACTGAAGAGTATAATGCCAAAATAAACTTTCGCTTGTCCATCTTTAATACTCAGTGGAATACTATAAACCGTTCTTTTTCTCAATAGAGAACTAATTCACCTTTATGACATGTTTCTAAATCTTGATGTTTACTTTGAAACTTTCCAATGTATGAAATATTGTTAGGAGTTTTCTGTACGTTGCATATTGTCAGATGTCTAAAATGTTCGAAACTTCCAATGTATGAAATATTGATATATGTTTTCTCCTCTGTGCCTTTGTTCTCTCTCGTCTCGACTACTGCAACTCCCTCCTCTCGGGCTGTCCTTTCTCTCTCATTCAAAAGCTTCAAAAAGTTCAAAACAATGCTGCTAGGCTCATCTTCAGAAAATCTCGTTCCTCTCATGTCACTCCTCTTCTCAAATCTCTTCACTGGTTACCTGTTGAAAAGAGAATTCGCTACAAGATTGCTTTGTTATGTTTTAAGTCTCTCAACGGTCTTGCACCCCCTTACATCTCTGACCTCCTCCATCTGTACACCCCTCTCGTCAACTTCGTTCCTCGGCTGATACTCGTACCTTCCGCATACCATTCTGTCGCACTAAAACTTATGGTCAACGCTCCTTTTCCTATCAGGCCCCTGTAATCTGGAATCAGCTCCCTGTCTCTGTTCGCCACTCTGCAACTCTCACTTCTTTCAAGTCCTCTCTGAAAACCCATCTCTTCCAGTCCCTCTCATGATACTTATAAAGACTCTACCACCTAACTTCCCCAAATCCCCCTTGTTGTCTTTTGAGCCTTGAATGTCGGCCGGTGTGTGTGTGCGTGTGTGTGTGTGTGTGTGTGTGTGTGTGTGTGTGTGTGTGTGTGTTTGGTTGTGTCTGCGTGATACCTGTAAGCACTTAGGGCTCTTGTTTTCATCAGATTAGGCGCTATATAAATGCTCTTTATTATTATTATTATTATGTGTGAACAAGCAAATCAAGAACAAGATTGAGGCAGCCAAGATGTGGTTTCTAAGAAGAATGTTGAGAGTCCCATGGACAGCAGAAAAAACAAATGAGATAGTCTTGATGGAGGCAGACACAAGTAGATCACTCATAAGGAAGATAAGGAAAAGACAGACAACATTTATAGACCATTTTATGAGTAAAGGGGATTTGGAGCACCTGGTCACAACAGGAAAGCTGGAGTGAAAGAGAGCACTGGATAGATCCAGGGAGAAAATTCTGGACGGACTTGCAGAGTGGCTGGGGACGAGGAGGGTGGGGGAGATGCTAGGGGCAGCGAGAGATAGAGACAGATGGAAGTCCATGATCGCCAACGCCATGCGGCAGGGCACCTGATGAAGATGATAATGTGCTGTTTGTTGTCAGATATCCAAAATGTTCCTCTTACGTGTACGAATAGATATAATTTTTTTCGTTATTATTGTATATTGATGTCTGTTCATTGTCAAACAAAACATTAATTAAAACAAAAAGAGTATTCGTTGCACTCGGACAATTCCATATGCGCTCCAACATTTTAAATCTGCAGTTATTATCTGACAGGATCTCTGAGCCTGTACAAAACCCTATGCGCTGGCAAGGCTTTGAAATGGGGAAGGTGGGAAGGAGCCTGCGAGAAACGAAGCTGGCACCACCAGAATGATGGAAGCACTAAGACAGACATCTGACAGGTCAGTTTTAAATCTTGCCAGAGAGAACTGAACTTAAGACACCAGATCTTTAGTCAAGGGCTCTATCAAAAGAATTAACCCACTCCACATTAGTAATTAGAGACCCCAACTAAGGTGTGGGATGTCCTAGATTCAATTTATTAAAAGTGCATGAGGTTCTTAGTTGAATATATGAAAAGGGACACTGACAGGTTGCCTGAGTACTCATCTTGAGGGTTTTACTACACACACACACACACACACACACACACACACACACACACACACACACACACACACACACACACACACACACACACACACACACACACATTATAAATATAATTATATATATATTCACACATACACACACACACACATATATGTATATATATATATATATATATATATATATATATATATATATATATATATATATATATATATATATATGCATGTATGGATAGATAATAGTCATATAACGCAACACTGATTGGAAAATCTTGGGTTCACAGCCCCATCAGTTTAAAACAAAAGAAAGTGGAATTTCTCTGCTCTTACCAGATCCCATCCGGAGTTGATGCAGACAGCAAGCTTAGTTGTACAGCCCTACTACTCAGTCTCAATCCTAGATGAAACTACTCAACATCATGACAATCATCCTGATTATCACGAACTCGTTAATCATTATAGCTTCGTAAAAGTCCTCTTATATTCTGTGGCCCATTCACGCCCTGGTGTCGTGCTGATGTCAGTTTTTGTTCTCTCTACCGCTTTGCTGCCTGAGGTAATATCATGTTGGGGTCATTGGCATCTCCGTTGGAGTACTGCAAAGGTGGTCTTCTTTCCAGGGGTTCTGTTACTTTGTCTGGTTTCAAGACAGCAAAGGAAACAAGAGAGACAGTCTTGATGGAGGCAGACACAAGACGATCATTCATAAAGAAGATTAGGAAAAGACAGGCAACATTTATAGGCCATTTTATGAGGAAGGGGAATTGGAGCACCTGGTCACAACAGGAAAGCTGGAGGGAAAGAAAGCACCAGGTAGACCCAGGGAAAAAAATATTGGACGGAATTGCAGAATGGCTGAGGACAGAGAGGGTGGAAGATGTGCTTGCGGCAACAAGAGGAAAAGATGCAGTGTTGGAGGGCCATGATCCCAACACCATGAGGCAAGGCACTTGATGATGATGATGATGAATGATTCTCGTTAGCAGGGGTTTAGTAGGCAGTGACCTTCCTGATTTGGACCAGAACAGACAATGTTAGACTTCACCAAAATAAGTGACCCAAACAGGAGTCAAGTAGGGTCTCGTCAGATGGGTAAACCCATGGTGGTTTTTACATCTCTGGGTGCCTCTGGTCCTCCTGCGGCTGGTTAGACTTATGGTTCGTGGTGTGTTGTGGATCCAGAATAAGCAGGACGGGATCTACACCACTGGGGGTGTCTCAGCATTTGGGACGGAGAAGAAAATATGCCAAGGAAACATAGAGACAGGAAGGCACTCCTTCCTCATCAATCTCACTGAACATTCTTTTTCTATCTTTTTTTTGTTTTGGTTCTTCCTTTTTTTTACCTCGGTCAAACCCTACCCCCGTTTCTAAGTCAGTGGCCTTCATATTCCCCAAAGGGGTTGACATCGATTAGGTTGAGTTTGACAAATATTGACACAGACGGCAGTGAATTATGGCACGTCTTGTGGGAGTAACGTTGAGGAACGGAAGCTATCACTCTTTTTTGGCATTTTCAGCAAGCATGAGGAAGGATGGACAGATGAATAATTGGACAAGGGAAAGGGCATGCTTAGTTGCTTGAATACAAGAAGAGTTTGTTCCATTGGAGCTCACAGCTTTATCCAAATGAAAGAAACAAAAAACAAACTGTGCAAGAGAAAAAACAAAAACAAAAACACTAAAACAAACAAAACAAAACAAAAAACAGCTTCGTGAAGAAAGCTGATGGATAGGGTGAGGGAGCCAAAGGGGTAAAGTTTTTGCAGCTGGTGAATAGGACACGGGAAACAAAGGATTAAGATGAGTAGCGAACAGTCAGTTGTAATTCTTATGTCGCAGGCTGAGATTGAACTCGAGATATCAGATCTTTGAGTCCATTGCTGTATTACAAACGACAGTCAAAACCGCTACATGAATGATAAATGGAGGGATGGGGGGGGGGGGGGGGGAGAAAACACTCGTTTAGTTTTGAAGGGGATGGGGTAAGAACGACATACAGTGAAGTGTAATAATAAAGTTAGTTGCTCACTTGGTTTGTTGGCTGGCAATTTGCTAGTGGACTTTATTTGGCTGGTTGGCTGTGTCATTGAATTGATGTAAAAACGCATGATTTTGCACACACACACACACACCAGCACACACACACACACACACACACACACACACACACACACACACACACACACAACACACACACACTTGTTACAGCTGGATATTTTGGATACTTTGCACAGGATTAAACACTTCACGCGCATATACTCACACGCACACACACACGCACCACACACACATACATTCACACACGCACGCACGCACGGACGCACGCACACACACACACATACATTCACACACGCACGCACGCACGGACGCACGCACACACCCCACACATGTGTACACAGCGCACAAGTTCATGACAACTGAATAATCTGCACGGGGAATACTTGTCTCTCGCTTGAGTTCGGTGTCACGCACGAGTTTTTCCCTGGTCACGCAGGGATGTCTGAATGGTGCTGAAACAGGAATTACACTGGTTGCTATGAATTTATGACAAGGTAAGCGCCTTTCATTCTTTTTCACTACATTATATCTGACAACCAGAAACGTCGATAGTTTTGCAACGGGCTGTTGTCTGTGTTGATAAATTCATAGACTCAAAATCTGTTATCTGGAGTTCACTCCCACTTGGCAGCATAAAAATGGCCTGTTCCTGCTTACCTGTAATGTTTCAGTAAGTGCTTATGGTGTGAGCTAAGTGTTTTACAGGTACTTCCCCACTCCAACACTGTGCCATCGCATAGACTTTTGAGCAAACTAAGAGTCTGATTAGAAGTAATTCTTGGCAGATTTGAGTGGCGCACATATGGAATTTGCCGATTGTGATAATTTTTTTTTGGAACAATCTTCAATCTCCGATCTTCAAACTCTTGTGTTATTGAGTGGAAATTTTATGAAATTTTATGAGTGGATGACTTTTTTTTTCTCTCTCTCTGTTTCTCGTCTCTCTGTCTGTCTGTCTGTCTCTCTCTCTCTATCTATCTCTTTCTCTCTCTCTCTCTCTTTCTCTCTCTCTCTCTCTCACACACACACAAAACTCCAATCTTCAGACTCTTGTGACTCTTGTCTAAAAGCACTGGACGTGAATAGAGGTTAAAAGGAATATGGGGGAATGGAGGGAGGGAAGGCTGACACTGATCCGTTTTGGATGCGAGAAACCCCAGACTCATCTCCGTGATGAAATTGTCCACCCCTCCATGCCAACCCCCCTCCCCCACCTTTACAGTATATCTTGATCGGTGGTCTGGGTGCTAGTTTTGTTTTCAGATAAGATGACAAACCGAAGTCCTTGTGTGCAGCATGCTCCTAGCACATGTTGAAGAACCCACAGGCCAGCTGTTGCGATACATCACCGGTACTTAAGTGGGGACCATAGATGTATCTTTATAAGATTACTCCCTTATCAGTGCACTTAGCATAGTGGCAACAGATTGTGATCTTTATACCTCACCCCCAGCCAACATAAAACAGCATGACATGAAACAGAGAAATGATACTTTAGAATAGCATGATTGCGTCTTTTCCCTTTTGGTCTCAGAAGTGCCCAGCTGCTACACTGATTTATCCAGAATTACATGTGTGACAAGAGGTTGGCTGGTTGGTTGGCTGGCATCCGGATCAGGTGACTCAAATCACTTGATCCATTGTCGTGTTGACAGGTTTTATGTTTGAATGCAGAAGGGTTAATGCGTCTGTGTCCTGCGCTTTTTATAGCGAACTTGGGAGAGGTAGATTTGTACCACTTACAACCCACGCACAAGGTTGAAAATTATGTTCACTGCGCAAAGACTAGTGAGTCATAATATGTGTAACCTCAGCATTTTTTTTATATTGTTTATGAATGATTCGTGCGTTACTTTGGTTGTGTAAATCGTTATTCTTTTCATTTAATATCCTTTGGTAGTGTAAAACCTCGTATTTTATTTACCATTTGTAGTCTTGTGGTCTTTCCTTATTTCTGTCCATCTTTGTTTCTGCCTTGTTCCTTTGATTTCTGTTATTTCTTCCTGTCATTGTCTGCCTTGTCAGTCCATTCACCTGTATATGTTCGATAGAATATTGTGTACTTTCTCTTAGGATTGATAGTTGGGTACATGTATTAAGTGCTTTTTGGCTCTAGGGAAATGAGATATGCAGTTAAGCAGTTTAAGTTAATTTAGGCCCATTGTTATATTTGTTTTAGTGCCTGTAGTTGTGTTTGAAGTTGTATGCAGGTGTGTTTTCAAACCCCTGTGTGATAAATTGGGCAGTGTGGTCAGCGCCAGGGACATCTCCTTATATTATGTGCGCGAATGCATTGATATGTGTACTTAATTTTTTCCTCTTTTTTCCCGGTTGAAGTATTGTGTATGTTTTGTAATGGTTGTAGCCCTGATATGGCTCTGTGCAGTTGACTGGGCTTTGAACAAAAATAACAATAAATAACAATGATCTTTGGATCTTCAACAGAGTATGTTCGTTTGCTGTAGTGCTACCTCTGCTTTCAGTCGTCTTTCGTTATGTCGTCATAAAAAACCTGATAATGTGAGTACAGTATATTTGGCAAGAAGATACCTCAGACAGCATTCTTTGGATTGAATATCTTTGTTGGGGTCTGTGAATTATGAAAAGTTGACAAAAATTAATTAATTCAAAAAAGGGAGTCAAAGGATCAAGTTTTTGCAGTTGGTGGATAGGGTGTGGGAGTCAAAGGGTTGTTTTTGCAGATGGTGGATAGGGTGTGGGAGTCAAAGGGTTGTTTTTGCAGGTGGTGGATAGGGTGTGGGAGTCAAAGGGTTGTTTTTGCAGGTGCTGGATAGGGTGTGGGAGTCAAAGGGTTGTTTTTGCAGGTGGTGGATAGGGTGTGGGAGTCAAAGGGTTGTTTTTGCAGGTGGTGGATAGGGTGTAGGAGTCAAAGGGCTGTTTTTGCAGGTGCTGGATAGGGTGTGGGAGTCAAAGGTTTGTTTTTGCAAGTGGTGGATAGGGTGTGGGAGTCGAAGGGTTAACACCTATACTCATTCTATTTTCGTATGAGTCTGGTTCGTACTTGCCTGAACATCGGCAGTCATTCACTTTGATTTAGACAACACCAAAGCACTCAACGAACGGTTAACGCTTTGACTCCCGCACCCAATCCGGCAGGATCCCGCGTGGTCAACCATGCCAGTAAAGCAAAAACTTAACCCTCTGACTCCCTCATCCCATCCACCAGCTGTCTGCAGGAAGCTGATGGATAGGATGAGGAAGTCAAAGGGTTGTTTTTGCAGTGGGTGGATAGGGTGCGGGAGTCAATGCCTACCGGATCGACCGAGATCGACCGCGAGATTTCCTTTCTGAATACCGGATCGACCAAGATCGATCGCCGAATACTAGGTCAGTGACTTTCACTTTCACTATCGCATATCCCAGAATGCAATCGCGATATAAGCGTCTTCCGGTAGGGCTGTTTCCGGACGACATTGTGTGCTTTGTTGCAAGAAGTTTGGTTGAGTAGTTTTACTGCTGTGATTTTTCAAAGTTCAGCCTTTTATTCGTGAAAATTTTCTGCAAAAATGGCGGATCAAGAAACCATGCAATTTTTAGAGTCCATTGTTGGATATGATAGTGCTGAAGAGGGTGTTTTTGAGGGCTTCACTCTTGAAGAAATTTCCAAGCAAGATGAGTCCGACATCGATGTTGACCTAGTTATCAACAATGATCGACTGCTCAGTGATTTGCAGTCGGAAATCGATAGTGAATCGGGTGTTGATGACGGTGATGTCGAATTGCCTATCGCTGCTGGGGCCAGCGCCAAGAAAAGGAAAATTCGGAAAACAAAGGCTGCTAGAGATTCAGTTATTGTTCACTGGAGTGATAGACTACAAGAGGTGAGGCCCAAAAAAACTTTTGCTGGTTTTGACAGCCAGGAAACTGAATCGGACGATGACCAAATTTCGCGGTCAGCTGGCGTGTCCCATGATTTGCCTATGGATGCGTCACGTTTTGATTTTTTTAGTCTTTTGATACCAGACGAATTTTGAAATAGAATAAATTAAATCAGTATTTTCATTTAAATGACAGCAGTAAAGCTATTCCCAAGGGTCAACCTGGCTATGACTCCTTGCACAAAGTGCGTCCACTCCTGGACATGGTGCTCAACAACAGTCGAGCCCACTACTACCCAGGCCAGGACATCTCCATTGATGAGGCCATGATAAAGTTCAATGGAAGACTGAGCTTCAAGCAGTATTTCAAAGGTAAGGGTTTTTTATTATTATTATTTTTATTATTATTTTGTGAATAAAGTGTGACAATGAAAGCATATAAGAAAAATGCTCATAAAAAATTATTGATCCCATGAAACAATTTTCATTGTAACAGTCTCAAAAGTAATATATATATCTAGATTGCTCTCTCTCTCTCTCTGTTACACACACACACACACACACACACACACACACACACACACACACACACACACCACACACACACCACACACACACACAACACACCACACCACACCACACCACACCACATGCACATACACACACACGCACACACACACACTTTTATCTGTCTCTCACTCACTTTTCACACAAACATTTCCATACACAAACACTTGCACACACACACAGACACACACACACACACACAGACACACACACACACACACACACACAGAGACACACACACACACACACACACACACACACACACACACACACACACACACGAAAGCTGAATACACATTTTTTGTTGTATTTATTTGTACAGGAAAACCAAACCCATGGTGGATCAAGGTCTGGTGTGCTGCAGACCCACGCACATGATTCATGCTGGAGTTCGACGTCTACCAGGGTCGGGTTCTGGAGCCGATGCCGCACGGACTTGGATACCACGTTGTCATGAAGTTGGGTGACCGATTCCTCAAGAAGGGACATCACCTTTACTTCGACAACTTTTTCTCGTCCGTGCAACTTGCTCAGGACCTGGAGAAGGAAGATACCTACATGACGTCGACCATCCGCATGAATCGCAAAGGGTGGCCGAAAACGCTGAACGCTGCTTTCGCCAAGAAGATGAAGGTGGGCGATGTCCACTTTCTTCAAGATGGAAACCTGGTGGCCACTTTGTGGAAAGACAGGGAGAATAGTCTCTGTTCTTTCCACTAATGCCCAGCCTGAAATGGGATTTCAAGAAAGAAGCGCGCCAGGTGGAAAGAAGAAAGTCAGCGTTCCAGTGCCGGTGATCACCTACAACCACAGCATGGGGGGGGGGGGGGGTGGATTTAGCAGACCAGCATGCCTCATACTACACAGTCGTTCGTCCCTCTGTCAAGTGGTGGAGATACATATGCTGGTGGCTGCTGCAGACTGCGATGATAAACGCCTTCATCCTCTGGAAGAACAGCAATCTGCCAGCCCCAAAGAAAGATCTTCGCCACTTGAGCTTCCGACTGGAGGTGCTGCGTGCCCTGCGTAAGAGCAACTCTGTTCGCCAGAAATCTGCTCCCCAGGCTGTGGCACAGGAGGTGTCACAGCACCAGACCTTCTCTCCCATGGACCTGTCCGTCTTCCAGGCCTAAAAAAGAATTGCCTGGTTTGCCAGAAGGCGAAGAGGAAGACGGACAAGGGATATAGCATCACCACAGTGTGGGGATGTGTAATTTGCTCTGTTCATCTGTGTAAAGGCACATGTTTTGCTGAGTTTCATCAGCACCTGAAATCAACCTGTCACTAGTGTCAGCAATAATATGTTCATTTTGTTTTTTTCCCTTCAGTAGTTAGTAGACAAATCTTCTGTATGTGACGCTTTCAGTTTCACAACACTGATGAAGTTTGGTTTTTTTTCTTCACCACAAAAGTTAACTATTCAGTGTGCAGAAAACACAGAATGACGTTATTTTTTCCTGAAGATTTCAGTATTATGTCTGAACATCGAAAATCACTATGTGCTCCTAATCCATGACATTCTGTGGTTCCAATGAATTCAGGAAATATTCTTACAGCGCCAAGAACTCTGATGTAAAATTAGTCTGATCGTTTTTTTTTCTTCATATACCAGTTCACTACATATGGTAAAAAAAATGGCTGTTTTGGATGGAGTGATGTCTTTGGCATTTTTTCGTCAAATTTATGTAATTGGTGAGTAAAAATGATTTTTTTTTATTGAGGTTTATTTGTGGTGGGTGTGCAAGTGTTGCGGAGTTACTTCCCTTGCCATGGTATTCTCATAGGCATATAGCACAAAGTCATGTGGTAGGCAGATGGTTTAAACACAGCACAGTGCACAAGAAATATTACTGCTGACATGCTAAATACTTCAAGGACCAGAAAAAAACATGAAAAAAATTCAGAACGCGTCTTTAATACAACTAGACAGGACAGGTGTGTGTGTGTGTGTGCGCGCGCGCGCGCGCGCGCGTGTGTGTGTTTATATATGTGTGTGTGTGTGTGTGTGTTTGTATCTCTGTGTCTGTGTCTGTGTCTGTCTGTGTCTGTGTGTGTGTGTTTGTGTGTGCGCTCTGTGTGTGTGTGTGCTCTGTGTGTGAGTGTACTCTGTATGTATGTGTGTCTGTGTGTGTGTGTCTGTGTGTGTCTGTGTTTATGTGTGTGTGTCTGTTTTTGGTGTGTGAGTGTGTGCGTGTGTGTGTGTCTGGTTTTGGTGTGTGTCTGTGTATGTGTGTGTGTCTGTGTGTGTCTGTGTGTGTGTGAGCGTGTATGTGTGTGTGTGTGTGCGCGTGTGACAGTACGCTCTATTTAACAGGTTGTTTTATAGTATTCTTCCTCGCTATTACTAAATATTTCATGTGCCTATCTTGTATGGTTGTATTGAATAAACATTCTGATTCTTTTCTTTCTTTTTTTTTTCGTTTTTTTTCTGGTTCTGTCTGCTTGAACGCAGGCAGTCAAACTTATTTTGAAATATTTCGGGAGCAAAGAATTTTTCATACATTGATTATGATTGGGTCATTATGAATGTTCGTGCTGTTGCTTTTGAAACTATTTTACGTTAAGGTACCTTCATAATATGTACATGTACAAACAGAATTTATACTGCTTTTTTCTGGTGTTGTATTATTGTGCTTTCTCTGATTAGTTCAGAGATTTTAATTTTTCAATTCACGAGGGACTCATTTCACTCATAACAATTCCATATGGGCTCTACCCAACCTGCCATCTGTTACCTGGCAGACTTCTTGAGCCTGCGCAAAAGCCTAAGAGCTGGCAAAGTCTTGAAATGGAAAGGGGGGTGGGGTGGGAGAAGAACAACAAGACCTATCGAACACTAAGCTGACATCACCAGAACGATTGCAGCCTTAAAATGGACAGAAAGCAGGATTACGCATTCTGTCTGATACACAATGCTAAGCGCAGATGGTGTTGCTCAAACTGAATAGGATTTACAAAAAAATATTTAAAAAATTTTAAAAAAGCATAGGAATCCAATGCATACAATCTGCATTCTCTTTGATTTAAATGAAAAGGGAAGGGCAGAAGCAAATGAACCAGAATCCAACTGGGATATATAATATCCACATGACATGAATATGTTAAAGAAAATATTTATTCAAATCGTCATTAAAGAAAATGTTATCCAAGATTACTGGTTAATAAACTTGTGTAACAATCACATTTCAGAAAACAAAAGCCAGTGACATTAATTTCGAGTAAGCCAAGTGAGATCAATCTTCACGACTTGTATAAAACTGTCAGAAAACTTAACTCTTGAAGTTCTGCACTTATCAACAAAAGCATACCATAAAACTCTGTGAAGTACCGCACTTATCAACAAAAGCATACCATAAAACTCTGTGAAGTACCGCACTTATCAACAAAAGCATACCATAAAACTCTGTGAAGTACCGCACTTATCAACAAAAGCATACCATAAAACTCTGTGAAGTACCGCACTTATCAACAAAAGCATACCATAAAACTCTGTGAAGTACCGCACTTATCAACAAAAACATGCCATAAAACTCTGAAGTACCGCACTTATCAACAAAAACATGCCATAAAACTCTGAAGTACCGCACTTATCAACAAAAACATGCCATAAAACTCTGAAGTACCGCACTTATCAACAAAAACATGCCATAAAACTCTGTGAAGTACCGCACTTATCAACAAAAACATGCCATAAAACTCTGTGAAGTACCGCACTTATCAACAAAAACATGCCATAAAACTCTGAAGTACCGCACTTATCAACA
>JAPXFY010000027.1:30529283-30554283 GCA_030674185.1 Monoplex corrugatus | reverse complement strand
TCACACGGAAAAAATATATTAATGATAGTAATAATGATGATTATGATAACAACGACGACGACAATAACGATGATGATAAATCCATACTTTCAATAAAACAGTCGATGCCAACCAAGCAACATTCACACTCACCAACATTGGGTTTGCAGCCAACCAGTTCGGCCAGCTGATCCATGAAAGGCAGGAAGTCCACCATGATAGTGTGACGTTGTGACTTCACGTACTGACGACTCAGTTCCGCCTGCGTGCGCCGCACATCCTCCCACATGGCATGACGGGAAGGCAGCTTCAAGGAGCCCTGAAAGAACACGCCATTTTATTGGAGTTATTGGAGTTATTTCAAGAAGAATTCACCGTGCTCAGACAACTCCATATGTGCTCCACCCAAATCCGCCAGCTGTTACCCGACAGATTTCCTGAGCCTGCACAAAACCATATGCGCTGGCGAGGTCTTGAAACAGGGAGAAAGGGGAGAAGGGACCTATCAAACAGTAAGCTGACACATCCAAAATGGAGGGACCTATCAAACACTAAGCTTACACCACCAGAATGAAGGGACCTATCAAGGTGACACCATCAGAATGAAGGGATCTATCGAACACTAAGCTGACACCACCAGAATGAAGGAACGTACTAAACACTAATCTGACACCACCAGAATGAAGGGACCTATCAAACACTAAGCTGACACCACCAGAATGAAGGGACCTATCAAACACTAAGCTGACACCACCAGAATGAAGGGACCTATCAAACACTAAGCTGACACCACCAGAATGAAGGAACCTATCAAACACTAAGCTGACACCACCAAAATGAAGGAACCTATCAAACACTAAGCTGACACCACCAGAATGAAGGGATGTATTAAACACTTAGCTGACACCACCAGAATGAAGGGACCTATCAAACACTAAGCTGATACCACCAGAATGAAGGGACCTATCAAATACTAAGCTGACACCACCAGAATGATGGAAACATTAAGACGGGCAGCGGGCTGGGATTAAACTCACGATATCAGATCTTGAGTCCGTGGCTCTACCAACTAGCTCATACACACCATTACCATTATTAGGCCTCGCCAAGACTGTGTTGCAAAGCTCGGTGCCAGCGGGCCGTTATGTTGAAATTTACAGGCTTTGTGACCCAAAACGATCTGATTCATTGGCAGTTATGTTCACACATACAGGCTTTGCTAAATGAAATGGAACAAAAGAAAACGAAGTGAAATAACATGAAATCAGCAAAAATAGAATAAACAAAATAAGATAAAAAAAAACAGAATAAAATAGAACAAAACAAAATCAAACAAAGTAAACAAATAAAAGAGATAAAATAAAGTAAAATGAAATGAAATAGATAAAAAAAATGAAATCAAATAAAAAAGAAAACGAAATAAGATAAAATGGAATAAAGTAAAATAAGATAAGATAAAATAAAAACATTAAAATGAAATAGGTAAAATATAGTAAAATAGAATAAAATGGAATAACATAAAATAAAATAAAACGAAACAAAATAAGATAAAATAAAGTAAAATATAATAATAATAAAACAAGAAAACAAACTGGAATAAATAAAACAAAAACAAAATAACAATGAAATGAAATGAAATACACTGAAATGAAATGAAATAAGATAAAATAAAATACAATAAAATAAAATAAAATAAAATGAAATAAAATAAAACAGCATAGAACAAAATAAAACGAAATGAAACAAAATAAAATAAAGTAAAATAAAATTAAACAAAATAAAGTAAAATATTTTATTTTTTGTTTTATCTAAATAAAATAAACATCAAGATGGGCAGCGAATAGTACAGCGTTTTGTGTCGCCAGCTAGAACTAATATCATATATATCAGATCCCGAGTCCACGGCTCTATCAGATCCTCTTCTGCCCTTTTTTTTCCTGTTGAAGTATTGTGTATGTTTTGAAACGGCTATAGCCCTGATAAAGGCCCGTTTATACAGAGCCCGAACGCGAACGCGGCCAACGCGAACGCGAACGCGAACGCGACTTTTTAGCAGTTCAGCCATTCAAATAGAGCGCGAACACGAACGCGGAAAACCGTCGACGGCTTTCGAGGCGGATCGCCTTTTTCTTGTTGTGAGAGTTAAAATTTGGTCATTTTGGAATCATGGCACAGGCAGAGTCAGAAACGGAGGAGATTATAGCTCTGTATTTATACACAAAACAGCGTAGAAAGAGAAAGAGGCGTGTGTCAGTGCATGAAATTTTACAGAGAAGAAGTGAATATGGAGAGTACCACCACCTCGTCCAAGAACTGCATTTTCATCCTGCAAAATTCCAGCAATATTTTCGAATGACTGAGGAGCGATTTGACTACATTTTGGAATTAATTCGAGACGACATTTGCAAACAAGATACTAATTGGAAGAAGGCCATCACCCCAAGAGAACGACTGGCCATTTGTTTGAGGTAAGTAAAGTTTTAGTGTTTTCCCTATACCAAGTTAATTTTGGATCTGCAATGTTTATATTTGAGTGGGAAATACTGTAGCAGACACACATTGACAAGGATGGAAAAATAATTTTTAAGACTTTCAAAAGTGGAGTATAGATAGAAACCTGTAAGTGGGCTACCTCCATCATGAAAGAAGAAGAAGAAGGAGAAGAGAAGAAGAAGAAGAAGAAGAAGAAGAAGAAGAAGAAGAAGAAGAAGAAGAAGAAGAAGAAACAAAAGGTTCAAACTATATTGATCCATCCGTGTAAAATTATGATTAAAAGATTGTAATTATACAATACATTCGTTAACTAAAATAATACTTGAATAGCATTTCAAACATTTATTATGTATGCGTGTGTTCAGTGCAGTAAATCGTTATAACAGGTTTGAGTGAAAAAGAACCATTTGTAAAAAGAATCATAATTATTGTACTATCGATTATTTATCGATTCAAATGTCCAAAATGAAAATAATTACAGTTTGTTCCATCGAATCTTGTGATTAAAACAGTTCAAAATGAAGAAAATAATAATTTCTTTCCCATCGAATCTTTATGAAAACAGTTCAAATGTTCAAAATTAGCATAAACACTGTTGTGTGTTTCTCATTTTGTTTAGCAATATTTTCCTAAATCAAGAACTTGCCATCTGCAAATTAAAATTCTAATAACTCAAAGAACCAAAGACACCCTTGTGGTCATCACGATCACTGAGAGTCCAAAAACTGGGTGTATGACTGGAAGCCCTGAAAGGTTGATTCCAAGTTGCTGCTGACAGTGTGTTGGCTGCCCATTGGCTGCATGTCAGGCGCAGGAGATGTCATCAAACGGGTGGATGTCAAATTCGGACGTTCCCTCATGGACTGCATGTCAAATGGTGTCGTCATTTGAGGGAAGCAGCACTGCATTTCCGCTTCATGTACGATGCTATGTATTTTGAACTTGACCTCGGCCCGTTTACGTGCAGGTAGCTTTCTGATTGTTCCGGCCATTGACTGAAGGAATAAATCCACATCATCTTGCTTTTCCTCTGTTTTCTCAGGAGTACGTGACTTCTTCTTCAAATACCGACATAAGGTGGCGTCCAAATCATCCTGAGTGCGCTTTTGTTTTCGCTTGGGACGTGGACTGACTTGAGGAGGCAACACTGGTGTTCAATGGTGTAACTGGACGATCCTGTCGTGGCTGGAAGTCAGATATTTGACTTGCATCATCTTCTTCGTCAGTGAAGTTGTCTGGTTGCAATGGGTCCTCATCTGATCCCTCTGCCAAGTTGCTGCTGGTGGGTCTGTCACCCAAGTAGGGGGTTAGAAAGGACAGAGCTTTTGCGTACTTGTATTCCTTCACTGATTTCAATCACATACCTGTCAGTCCAACTTTCTCTCCAATTCGCTTCCAAATATCTTTCTTTTTTACTGTCTCTTTGTAAGCTTTTTCAGCTTTGTCGAACAAAACCGGATTCTTTGCAACTTCTAAAATCAAAACTTCCGTTTTATCCATTGTCTCGGCATCGGCCATACCCTACAAGCAAAGTAGACTAGATCTGCATAGGAAAAGCCATGCCTACAAGTTTCTATTTTCGGAAATGATGCAAGGGAGGTGGTACTAGCTGATTGGTTGATACAACTTGATAGCAAGAAAGCCGCCGCGGCGTTCTGAAAAATTCGCTCTGGAGGCAATCTCGGCGGTCGACCGCGCGAACAAATATTTGTTCGCGTTCGCGTTCGCGCTCTGTATGAACAGGGCCTCTAAAAATGACTTGGGAATTCCAGGACGAAAAACCGCGTTCGCGTTCGCGTTCGCGCTCTGTATAAACGGGCCTTAAGGCTCTACGCAGTCGGATGTGCTTGAAACATCAGTAACAATAACAAAAACGGTCCTGCAGAGGAATGTTGAGGCGAGGAGAAGAAAGGGACGACCGCACATCTCCTACTTCAACAACATCGCTGATGTCTGTGGTTTGTGGGCGACATCTCAATCGTGTGACATGGAGAAGACTTGTGACGTCGAGTGTGGCTTCTACTACCGCCGATCCAGGCGAAGGAGAGAGGTGAGGTTATTGTTATTGTTATTGTTATTTTCGCTCAAAGCCCAGCCGACTGCGCAGATCCATGTCAGGGCTAAAACCGCCTCAAAACATACAAAACTTCAACAGGCAAAAAAGTAAAGAAAACAAAACTAAGTACACATATCAATGCATTCGCGCACATAATCTAAGAACATACCCCTAGCGTTGACCACTCCGTCAAATTTATTGCAAAGAGGATTTAAAAAACACACCTGATTACAAATCTAAGCGTACATAAGGACACCAAAACATGAATAAAAACGGGCATAAATTACCTAATATTGCTTCTGCATATCTCACGAAGTGAGCGGTGAGTTTTGGAATTCAGTCTCAGTTTCAATTTCTCAAGATGACGTCTCCACGCTCGGAATGAATTCCATATGCACTAACGTCACAGGTTGCCATGTGATGGAGAAAATTCAAAATGATCATGGCACAAACCTTAAGCCTGCACATAAACGCACGAGTTGGCCAGGTCCTGAGGTCCTACCAAGATAGTTCCACAACCCTGGGGTCGTAGGGGAGTGAGGTGGCAGAGACATCAACTTTTCCGGACCAGCACCACGAGGGCGGCGCCCATCCTCCCTCGCTCGCTTCAAATTCAAATTGATATTCATAGTTATATTTACCAAGACTTCAGAAAGGCTAGAAGACTAATTGGTCTTCAAGGGGTGGGACCTGGGATATCAATCTAATTGGTCTTCAAGGGGTGGGACCTGGGAAATCAACCTATCTTTCCAATGTTTTATACCAAGGTAGCCGGGCAATGCCCTACTCTTCACGATTTTCAACTGCCCTGGGATCTTTAGCGTGCGCAGGACAGACGCACACGGGACCGACTCGTTTTTTGTCCCCTTTCTAAAAGACTAGACATTCAGTTGGATTATCCTGTCAAACTGAGGAGAAAAGTCGAGGCGAACCCTGAAACCTCGAGTTTAGTTATTGGCAGGCGAACGTCTGAACCATTCTGTCACTTTTCTCCCTGAGTTTTGGAACAATTCCCCTGAATAGTATTTAGAACCAATACTGTTGTACGGATGCGAGGCGTGGACAATCAGCAAGCAAAGCCAGAGCAAGATTGAGGCAGCCGATTTGTGGTTTCTCAGAAGAATGTTGAGAGTTCCATGGACAGCAAAGAAAACAAACGAGACAGTCTTGATGGAAGCAGTCACAAGTCGATCACTGATAAGGAAGATTAGGAAAAAGACAAGCAACATTTATAGGCCATTTTATGAGGAAGGGGGATTTGGAGCACCTGGTCACAATGGGAAAGCTGGAGGGAAAGAGAGCACCATGGAGAGAATGCTGGACGGACTTGCAGAGTGGCTGGGGATGAGGAGGGTGGGGGAGATGCTAGTGGCAACGAGAGATAGAGATGGCTGGAAGTCCATGGTCGCCAACGTCATGCGGCAGGGCACCTGATGATAATAATAATAATAATTACAATATTTATATAGCGCAAAATCTTGATAAACTCAAATCTAAGCGCTGGTGATGATGAGCCAGTGAAAGGGGAGCAACCGTGCAATTTTCCGCTATCTAGTTGAGGTGAACCATACAATTTATGCGTTTGTAAATAGCCGGCGGCCATTCAACGATACACGCCGGATCGCGTCACGGTAAGCATCTATTTCTTTCATCCACGAACTCGGTCAAACACTTTGCAGATAAAAAAGAAAGACAAAAAAAAAGAGAAAAAAAAGAAAAGAAAAAGGAAGAAACGAAAGATGGTTAGGGAACATTTACTTTGCAGGATACTTTTAACAGAATGTCATTCACATGTCACAAAACACACATTCAAAAAGGGTCGTTCCGTTAGCGTGTTTATGGGTTTTCCCGCACTGATTGTTAGTTTTGCACGGTGGATGGGGACATAAAGGGTAAGAGATATTTATATACTTGCAGTGACAGAAATAGAGTCGTATGGAGGGCAATGATCGGCACATGGTGATGGTCCTTGAGCTCTCTCTCTCTCTCTCTCTCTCTCTCTCTCTCTCTCTCTCTCCCTCCCTCTCTCTCTCTTTCTCTCTCTCTCTCTCTTTCTCTCTCTCTCTCTCTTTCTCTCTCTCTGTCTGTCTGTCTTTGTCTCTATCTCTGTCTGTCTGTCTGTCTGTCTGTCTCTCTCTCTCTCTCTCACACACACACAGACACATTGACACACACGCACACACACGCAAACACACGCACACACACGCACACACAGAGTCACACACACACATTCTCTCTCTCTCTCACTCTCTCTTACTCTCACTTTCCTTCCCCCTCACACACACCCTCTCTCTGTCTCACACACACACACAAACACAATTCTCTCTCTCTTTTCCCCTGACAAACACACCCTCTCTCCCCCCCCCTCACATAAAACTCTCTGTCTCCCTCACACACGCTCTCTCACTCTCTTTCACTCTCTCTCACTCTCTCTCTCTCTCGCACTTTCACGCTCACTCTCTCTCACTCTCGCTTATTCTCTCTCTCTCACTCTCTCTCTCTTACTCTCTTGCTCACACTCTCATTCTCTCACTCTCTCTTTCTTTCACTCTTTTTTACTTTCTCTCTCTTTCACTCTCTCTCTCTCACTCTCACTCTCTCACTCTCTCTCACGCACACATTTTCTCACTCTCTCTTTCTTTCTCTCTCTTTCCCTCTCCCCCCCCCCCCATCTCTTTGTTGTTCTAAACCCCACCCCTCTCACCTGGTCAAAGGGGGAATGCGGAGGGCGGAGGGAACACAGGTCATGGTCGATACGCTGGTTGAGTTTTCTGTCGATGTAGGAAGCATAAAGGGGACGGGGGAGGAGGGACCGGATGGAGGATTTCCAACGGTTGGTGTTGACCATGTCCATCGGCATCCCGTCTTTAGTGACTCGAGTTCGAATCCACGTCCCTCGCCGCGTGTTTATCATCACCTGAAAGAATTATTGTTCGTGTTCTGTTACAACATTTACACTTATTTTTATGGAAAGAAAAAAAGAAAGAAAGAAGAAAGAAAGAACGTAAGAAAGAAAGAAAGAAAGTAAGAAAGAAAGCAAGAAAGAAAGTAAGAAAGAAAGTAAGCAAGTAAAAAAAAAGAAAGTAAGAGAGAGAGAAAGAAAGAAATTAAGAATGAATGAAAGAAAGAAAGTAAGAAAGTGACAAAGAAAGAAAGAAAGAAAGTAAAAAAAAAAAAGAAAGAAAGAGAGGATGTAAGAAAGTAAGAAAGAAAGTAGGAATAAGAAAGTATGAAAGAAAGAAAGTAAGTAGGAAAAAAGAAAGTAACAAAGAAAGAAAGTAAGAAAGAAAGTAGGAAAGTATGAAAGAAAGAAAGAAAGAAAGAAAGGATTTAGGAAAGTAAGAAAGAGAGCAAGAAAGTAAGAAAGAAAGTAAGAAAGAAAGTAACAAAAGAAAGTAAGAAAAAAGAAAGTAAGAACGAAAGAAAATAAGAAAGACAGAAAGAAAGAAAGTAAGAACGAAAGAAAATAGAAAGACAGAAAGAAGGAAAGTAAGAACGAAAGAAAATAAGAAAGACAGAAAAAAGATAGCAAGAAAGACAGAAAGAAAAAAAGAAAAGAAAAAAGTAAGAAAGGAAGGAAGAAAGAAAAAACAGTAAGAAGGTAAGAAAGAAAGAAAATAAGAAAGACAGAAAGAAAGAAAGCAAAAAGAAAGTAAGATTGAAAATAAGAAAGAAAGGATGTAGGAAAGTAAAAAAGAATGCAAGAAAAGAGGAAAGAAAGTGAGAAAGTAAGTAAGAAAGTAGGTAGGAAAGAAAGAAAGAAAGATAGAAAGAAAGTAAGCAAATAAGAAAGACAGAAAGAGAGAAAGTAATAAAATAAGTAAGAAAGAAAGAACAATAAATACAACAACAACAACAACAACACACACACACACACACACACACACACACACACACACACACACACACACACACACACACACACACACACACACACACGCACACACACACACACACTTGATGCATTCAAAAAAAAATACACCAGGAATATAGTGTGTTTGTGTGGAAAGAAGATAACACATAGTCATATTCTTTCATGCGTTCGGGTAAAACGACATATACCTACGTTATCAACGAAGACAGTTTCTGACATATTTGCCTCACCACCCTGAACATATGAATTTTTTATTAGCCTGTCAAAAGGTCCTATAGCGAATTATCTTTAACCTCCGTTATTTATCATGTTCAATGTTATTGTTAACTAATTTTATTGTTTCAATCGTTAATTATGATAATGTCATTTGTGAATTTTTCTTTCTCGTCTTCGGCACAGTTCTTTTTCTGATTCATTTCTTTTTCCTGAAGATTAACCATTTCCAAGTTTCCTCTTCTCTCCTCATGTATACTTTTTTTGTTTTTGTCTAAAATCACTTTAGTGAATATACATTAAATCAAAGACCACACACACACACACACACACACACACACACACACACACACACACACACACACACACACACACACATACACACACATACATACATACATACAAACAGAATAAATATAAAATAAACTGAAATATGCCATTTAATCCATTGTACCATGGAGAACTTGTGGCCGTCTCGACCGGATCCAAGGTGCTTTACCAAGACATTCAGTTCGATTTTCCAGTCAAACTGAGGAGAAAAGTCGAGGCCTCTACGGGGAGCGAGCCCTGAGCTGGAACCTCGAGTTTAGTTATTGGCAGAAGAACATCCGAACCATTCTGCCACTCTTCTCCCTCTTCCTTAGAGTAATCGTGTGTTGACTGCTTAAGGACACTGACAAGCAAAGCAAAGATCTCCTATCAAAGACAGTGATCGCTCCGTCACAGAACAGACGGAATGACAGACTCTCAGAATAAGGAACCAGCATTATAGCCTTCCACCGACAGTCTTCATGACCCACTGATACTCAAGACTCCAACTTGAATTTACCTCAGGGACAGAAGCAGTAGAGGAAATATGAAACTGAGCTCACCGTACAAAGACACTGATTTATATCTGAGATAATAGTCTACATTGTTATTGTTGTTTAAGGCCAGCCGACTGCGTAGAACCATATCAGGGCTATACCCGCTTCAAGACATACAAAACAAGTAAAAAAAAAATTTTTAAAAATGAAGTACACATATAAAATGCATTCGCGTACATAATCTAAGGACATGTCCCCGGTGTTGACCACTCCGTCCAATTTATCGCACAGGGGATTCAAAAAAACATACCTGAATATAAATTTCAGCATACCTAGGGCCACCAAAACATGTACAAATTCAGGCCTAAATTACCTATAATTGCTTCCGCATATTTCATCTCCCTAGAGCCAAAAACGCACTTAATACATGAACCTTATTATCAATCTTGAGAAAAAGTACGTAAGACTGTATTAAACACATACAGGTGAATGGTCCAGCAAGGCAGAAAATGACAGGAAGAAATGACAGAAGGCAAAGGAACAAGGCAGAAACAAAGAGAGTGACAGAAAAGAGGAAATTTCTAACAGAGAATTTCCAGAAGGTGAGGATACTATTTGTACTGATAGAGTCTCCGGCATCCCCACTGGGGAATGTATTCTTCAAAATCATGCGCAAATGTCATACATACAAATAAAGCGAAAATTATTATCAACTATTTTATTTATTTATTTATTTATTTGTTATCTATTTATTTATTTATCTATTTATTTATATACAAAAATATTTATTTAAGGTTAGCCTCTAAACACCTACCGAGCACACGGGAGCCAGTTCCACAGCCACATCCCCACCAGAGTTGCCAATTCCAACAATAAGCACTTTCTTCCCCACGAACTGTCGTCTGTCCTTGTAGTCATGGGAGTGGATCACCTCCCCTGTGAAGCTCTCCAGCCCAGGAAACGACGGGCGGTACTTTTCAGCATGGTGGCCGGTACAGACCAGAACGCCGTCGAAAGTGTCGCTGTCTTCTTTTCTAGTTTTGTGGTCTCTCGTTTTCAGTGACCATCGTCCCGATTCCAAGTAATCTGGGGCTTGTTTGACGGAGATGACTTCGGTGTTGAAGCGGATGTATTGATCAAGGTGGAAAGCTTCTTTGTACTTGTTAAAATACATCCACACCTGCCAAATAATCATTTATTATCATCATCATCATCATCATGATCATCATGTGCCCTGCCGCATGGCGTTGGCGATCATGGCCCTCCACGTGAATCTATCCCCTGTCGCTGCAAGTACATCTCCCACCCTCTCTGTCTTCAGCCACCCTGCAAGTCCGTCCAATATAATATTTGCTCCCTGGGTCTATCTACTTGGTGTTGTCTTTCCCTCCAGCTTTCCAATCATTATCATACGATGATGATAATAGTAATACAATGATGATTATGATAGTAATGATAATAACGATAATAATAGTAATGTCAGTTATATAGTACAGATTCCAAGCAATCATGATAATCATAATAGATAACACAATTTCATTTATACAGCGCAAATTGTCAAATATCAAAAGCATGCTCCTTGCACTTTACTGGAATAGAACATAAAAGTGTGTCGGACTTAAGTGAAAGCAAGCGCTGACGAAACTTGAAATGAAAATAAGTCTTACACACACACACACACACACACACACACACACACACACACACACACACACACACACACACACACACACACACACACACACACACGCACACACACACACACACAGAGCTGAGCTGGAGTGCACTCTTTTTTTTCAGTTCTGTGTTTAATAGATCCTTTAACCCTTTGACTCCCGCATCCTGTCCACCAGCATCCTGCAATGTCAACCATGCGAGCAAAGCAAAAGCCTAACCCTTTGATTCCCTCACCCTACCCACCAGCTTCTGCAGGAGCTGGTGGATAGGCTGAGGGAATTAAAGGGTTAAGTTTTTGCGGTTGGTGGATAAGTTGCGGAAGTCAAAGGGTTAAGCCCAGGTAGGGCTGGGGAGATATCAACAAATATAACAAAAATCCAATGGAATTAACACACAACATGAAACAGAAAGAATTCAAGACACAGGAAGAATTTTGACAGTTCAACGGAAAGGAAAGGGAAATTAGTGAACGATGGGATTATTCAGATGCTTAGAAAATAACTATACCATTTTAGAAAGTTTCATGCTTCTTCCCTCCCTCTGTCTCTGTCTCTGTCTCTCTCTTTCTCTATGTCTCTCTGTCTCTCTCTGTCTCTCTCTGTCTCTCTCTTTCTCTCTCACACACACACGAACACACACATACACACGCACGCACGCACACACACTGTGCCATACACACAGACACACCCACACAGAAACACACAGACACACATACAGACACACACACAGACACACATACACATTCATGATTTCATAGATTTGTTGACCCCATAGGTACCTCTTTATCTTGTTTATTTGTTTGTTTATTTATTTATTTATTCATCAGGTTTTTTTTCGCGTAAAAGTACGTATGTGAATAGACGTTAGATGAAGTAACCAACGAACACACAAACAAACAAACAAACAAACACACACACACACACATACATACACACACACACACACACACACACACACACACACACACACACACACACACACACACACACACACACACACACACACCTCATGACTCACCTGTTCCTGGTTCATGAATTTGGGGAATTCAGCAGGTGGTGGAAAGTCACTGAAACACATCATCTCTTTGCACGTGTTCATGATGGTGTCCTTGACCTTCCCGGACGCGCTCCGTGTAGTACCACAGGCCCCCTATCTGGTCCACGCGCTCGTAGCACACGGGTTCAAGTCCTTCGTCCAGGCAGCACTTGAGGGCGGCCAAACCGCTCGCTCCTGCGCCGATCACCGCCACCCGTTTACGCATGTCGCTGAGTGTTGTTGTTGGTGGTGAAGCTGGTGCTCATTTTGGTTAGATATCAGTTTCTGCAAAAAGATATGAGAGTGAATTAGATACGTGGGGTGGAGGGAGAGATAGAGTTAAAGACAGAAAGAGAGAGGCTGGGTGGGTGAAGAGATATATAGAGAGATAGATAGAGAGAGAGTGAGAGGGGGGAGGGAGAGATAGAGACAGAGAGAGTGTCCTGTTTAGAAATAACACACACACACACAAAATAAAAAAAATGGATAGCATGGGTCGTGTATATTTCATCGTTTTAAACTCGTTAATACGATTAATCGGTTATTGGATTAATTACCAAAAATGTACCATTTACATGTATTGATATTTTTTCATCATCATCATCAATACCTGGATTCTGTGTGTGGAAAATAATGAGCCAGAATTCCAACAATTATGGAAATTAAAGTGATTCAAGTCTTATGTTTGCTGTTGTTTTAATGCTTGACAATGTAAATAATTATTGACTGAGTTAAATTACCAATATTATCATGACTTTTCATCATAGTTTTCTTATCATCAATAACACCTGGAGTCTGTGTGTGGGATTTCATCATCATCATCATCAGGTGCCCTACCGCATGGCGTTGGCGACCATGAATTTCCAAACATCTCTATCTCTCGTTGCCCCCAGCATCTCCCCCACCCTCCTTATCCCCAGCCACTCTGCAAGTCCGTCCAGCATTCTCTCCCTGGGTCTACCTGGTGCTCTCTTTCCCTCCAGCTTTCCCATTGTGACCAGGTGCTCCAA
Source organism: Monoplex corrugatus (assembly GCA_030674185.1). Lineage (NCBI taxonomy): Eukaryota > Metazoa > Mollusca > Gastropoda > Littorinimorpha > Ranellidae > Monoplex > Monoplex corrugatus. Next base: position 30,541,140 of record JAPXFY010000027.1, on the reverse strand, counting down.
ATCCCCCTACCTCATACAATGTCCTATAAATCTTGCTTGTCTTTTCATATTCTTCCTTATGAGTGATCTACTTGTGTCTGCCTCCATCAAGACTGTCTCGTTTGTCTTCTTTGCTGTCCATGGAACTCTCAACATTCTTCTGAAAAACCACAAATTGGCTGCCTCAATCTTGCTCTGGCTTTGCTTGCTGACTGTCCACGCCTCGCATCCGTACAACAGTATTGTTTTTATATAACATTCAAGGACTCTCTTTCGGATGTTAATTGATAGGCATTTGTTGGTAAGAATGCTTGTCATCTTCTTGAATGCTGTTTTGGCTTGGCCGATTCTGCCAGCTATTTCCGATGTGCATCTGCCGTCTGATGAAATGACCGTTCCCAGGTATTTGAACATATTAACCTGTGTCAAGGTTGTGCCATTTGCTGTTATTTTGCAGGAGGGGATTTCATGTTTTTTACTGATCCCATAACTTCAGTCTTCCTGCTGTTTATTTCCAACCCCTTACCTTTGCTATCTATTTCTAGTATATTCACAAGGTTTTGTAGGTCCCTTTCATTTTCTGCAATTAGCACGGTGTCATCTGCGTACCGAATGTTGTTTATCATTTTCCCTCCAACCTTTAATCCAGGGTCTTCTTCTAGGTTTCTTATGATGTTTTCGCTATATAGTGAAAACATCTGGTGACAAAACACAACCCTGTCTGACTCCTCTTTTGATGTTTTGGAAAGAGCTTATATTGTTTTCTATTATCATTGCACTGTTTGTTCCCAGGACATATTCCTGATTATTCGTATATGTTTTCCATCAACATTGAGTCTCTCCAGTTGGTTGATCAATTCTTCATGTCGTACCCATTCGAAAGCCTTGGTATAGTCAACAAAGCACAAATACAAATCCTTATTCATCTCAATTGACCTCTCTATGATAGTTCTTAGGATGTATATGGCATTAATAGTTCCTTTCCCTTCCACAAATCCACACTGTTCTTCTGCTATTTATCTTTTGATTCTATTCCTTGTCCTCATCATGATTATTCTTAACAAGATTTTTGTTACATGACTCATCAAACTGATTGTGCAATAGAGTTCGCATTCTATAGCCCCTGTCTTCTTTGGAAGTGCAATGAAAATTGATTTTGACATATCTTTGGGGATTTTTCAGTCAGAAATTTCACTTAGGAGGACTGTTATTTTTTCTATGCCAAATTCCTCCAGGGCTTCAATCATCTCTGTAGTAATGTTGTCTGGTCCTGGGGCTTTTCCTGGTTTTATCTTTTTCAGTGCTGCTCTAACTTCATCTTTCATCATGGGTGGTCCTTCAAAGTTCTTTTTTATAATGTGTTCTTCGTTTCTGTCACCCTCAAAAAGGTCACCCTCAAAAAGGTCTTTAATGTACTCTCCCCATCTGTCCAGTATTTTGTCTTTTTCCATGATAAGCGTGCCATCTTTCGATTTTAAGCAACCAGTTGATGTGCATGTATTTTTCTTGTTGACAATTTCTTCAGTTCGTCTGTACATACTCTGAGGATCCATTTTATGTCGTTCTTCTATCTCTTTGCATTTTGTGTTCAGTCAAGCTTCCTTACCTTCATTGCACCTACACCTGATTTCTTTGTTTATCTTCCTGTATATCTCCTCATTTCTCTTTGCCCTCCTCCTTTCCTACATCAAACCCAAAATTTCATTAGTCATCCAGCTCTTTTTTGCTTTTCTATCTGCCTTAGGGATTTCTTCACAAGCTTCATTTATCGAACTTCTCAACTTTGTCCATTGTTCCTCACTGTCACCAACGTCTTCCAGAGCACTGAATTTGTTTTGAACATGTACATTACATTTTTGACGTATCATTTCATCTGTCTTTAAGAGTCCAAGGTTTAGTTTGATGTTGCTTTTGGTCTGTTTCCTTTCCCTCAATTTCAGCCTAAACCTTCTCACTACAGGATTGTGGTCACTGTTGCAGTCTGCGCCTGGTAGTGCTTTTGCTGAAGTAAAGAATTTGTAAATCTTTTGTTGATCAGGATGTAGTCAATCTGATTTTTGGTATTATCTCCTGGACTCATCCAAGTCCATTTTCTTCTGTTAGGCTGCTCAAACCAGGTGTTTCCTACTATGAACTCATTCATCTGTGCCCATTCTACAAGTTTCCCTCCCCTTTCCTTTTGTGTACCAAGGCCATGAGGTCCAACTATATCCTCCACCCTATCCTGTCCCATTTTAGCATGAAAATCTCCCATTATGACTGTAACTTCTTGTGATTTACATTGGACCTTGGCCATCTCTAAAACTTCGTAGAAGTTGTCGATGTCTTCCTGAGTACTTGCGTATGTTGGTGCATACACCTGTATGATGTTGATATCAAATGGTTTGCCTCTCAATTTGACCAGCAAAACTCTGTCGGACTCTGTGTGGGATTTAATGAGCCTGAATTCAAACAGTTGTGCAAGTTGTAATGATTTTACGACTCGTGTAAGTTGTATAGTTGTTAAGCTCGTTATGACAATTTATTAATTTCTGGGTTAATAACCCAAACTATCGTGACTGCTCATACGTTTTTATCATTATTGATGCCTGGAGTCTGTGTGTGGCGAATGACAAGCCAGAAGTCTAACAACTGTTGAAAGTTTAAGAATTTTAGCACTCTCAGAAAACTTTTTTTTAAATAGACGGCTTCTTTAGGTACTTAATTAATTTTTAACTAACCAGAGCAAAGATTCTTCATCTCATAAATAGTTTAGCTGTATTGTGCTTATGAACACATTTGGTGATATTCAGTTTTTGCCTTTTGGTTCATTCTTCAAACAATTGTAATTTTATACTCACAAAAACAGAGGCAAATGATCACAGTTTCTGCTAAGTAGACCTACGTTAAAAAGAAAAAGTTACACATTTTATTATTTCAAAAATTCGTAACTTTTGCCACAGTCAACCAACAGAAAATCTTTTTATACCATTAAAAAAGCCATATTTTCTATTTAAAGCGATGTTGATTAGATTATTCATTTTGAAATTTGAACTTTTCTGTCACATACCTACATAAACTAAGTCTAGTTGTAGCAGTGCAATTCTGTTAAAGTCCAGCTGAAATGAAACGTCAGTCTGGTAATAATGGTATCATCTTTATGTAAAAAGAAAGTCTCGTCAAAATGTTTATAATCTTTATATAATAAAAAATGTCTCGCTCAAATAATTAGAATCTTTATATTAAAAAAATGTCTCGCTCAAATAATTAGAATATTTATATAAAAAAAATGTCTCGCTCAAATAATTAGAATCTTTATATAATAAAAAATGTCTCGCTCAAATAATTAGAATCTTTATATAATAAAAATGTCTCGCTCAAATAATTAGAATCTTTATGTAAAAAAAAGTTTTGCCAAAAATCAGAATCTTTATGTAAAAAGATTATAATTTTTATATAAAAAGAATGTCTCGTCAAAGAAAATAGAATCTTTATACAAAAAATGAAGTCTCGCCAAAAGAATTATAATTTTTACATAAGAAGAAAGTCTCACCAAAATGATTATAATCTTTATGTAAGAAGAAAGTCTCACCAAAATAATTATAATTTATACGTAAAATGAAAATCTCGCCAAAGTACTTATAATCTTTACGTAAACAGAAAACCTCGCCAAAATAATCATAAATCTTTATATAAAAAGAATGTTTCGCCAAAATGATTATGATCTTTATGAAAAAAGAAAGTCCCGCCCAAGCAATTATATAATCTTTACGTAAAAAGAAAATCCTGCCAAAATAATTATTATCTTTATGTAAAAGGAATGTCTCGCCAATATGATCATAATCTTTATGTAAAAAGAAAATCTCACCAAAATAAGTATAATCTTTACGTAAAAAGAAAGTTTCGCCAAAGTAATCACGTAAAAAGAAAATGTCGCCAAAGTAATCATAATTTTTACGCCAGAATAGTTATAATCTTTATACAAAAAGAATGTCTCACCAAAATAATCATAATCTTTATTGTTAAAAGGAAGTCTCGCCAAAGCAGTTATAATCTATATAAAAAGAAAATCTCGCTAAAATATTTGTAATCTTTATGTAAACAAAGCGTCTCCCGAAAAATAAAGCAAGGTCTAGGTATACCGTTAGTAGCGTTGTTCTCGCCAAGATGTTCTTCTCTCAGCAACGATGGATATTTTCTTCTTAAACGTGCTAGCTAGCAGCGTTTGATGTCCAGGCAAGGCCCAAAGCTGTCTTAAGTAAACACCCATCCATTCGAAATCTGTGACGTCAAGACACGATCCAGTTGGGTCCGCTTTCAGAGAATCAAAAGGAATGCTATTTTTTAGCGAAATACTTGACCTACCTGTCTCCCTCTGTGTGTGTGTGTGTGTGTGTGTGTGTGTGTGTGTGTGTGTGTGTGTGTGTGTGTGTGTGTGTGTGTGTGTGTGTGTGTGTGTGTGTGTGTCTAAAATCACTATTGTGAACAGACATTAAATAAAGATTCCTTCCTTGACCTACCTCTTATCTTGCCAACCTTTGACTTCTCTGCCCTCTCCTACCTCCACATCCTTCAGCTTCTTACGCGCTCTCCATCAGGTTGTAGGAATGCGGAAGTCCGGTTCGCTCCGCGTTCGTTCATTTATGCTTAGATTGGCAACTCGGCGGACTCCGGAGTATGATAACTCCCCTTCCCCTCCTCTCTTTTCTCTCTCTGTCTGTCTGTCTGTCTGTCTGTCTGTCTGTCTCTCTCTTTCTATTTTTCTTTCTGACTCTCTCTCTCTTCTCTTTTCTCTTTCTCTTTTCTATTTCATTCTCTCTGTCTGTCTGTCTGTTTGTCTGTCTCTTCTCTTCTCTCTCTCTCTCTCTCTCTCTCTCTCTCTCTCTCTCGCTCTCTCTATCGCTATTGTTCTCTCTGACTCTGTCTGTCTGTCTCTCTTTTTCTCATTCTCGCTCTCTATCTCTCTTTTCTTTCTCTCATTCTCTCTCTCTCTCTCTCCTCCCCTCTCTCTCTCATCCCATTCTCTCTCTCTCTCTTGCCTCATTCTCTCTTTCTGTCTCTCTTCTCTCTCTTTCTCTCATTCTCTCTCTCGCTCATTCACTCTCGCTCTCTCTCTCTCATTCTCTCTCTGTGTATCTCTCTGTCTCTTTCTTTCTTTCTCTCATTCTCTCTCTTCTCTCTCTCTCTTTCTTTCTCTCATTCTCTCTCTGTCTCTTCTGTCTCTCTTTCTTTATCTCATTCTCTCTCTCTCTCTCATTCTCTGAGCTTCTTTCTGTCTCTCTCTTTCATTCTCTCTCTCTGTCTCTGTATTCTGATATTGGTCGTATATATCGTTTCTCACAGAGCACTGTTGTAATCGGCACTGTGTTGTTTATTGTTATGTGTTTGTTTATATATGTGTTGATGCATATGTTGTTCACAACTTCTTCATGAGGGGGACATGGTCCAGTGAATGTTTATGGTCTTAGTAAAGGGGGATTTCTAAGAAATCTAGGGAAGCCCGGGGCTTTTTTTTTTTTTGTCCGGAGAATTGAAATACAAACCATTTTGAACACGCTGGTGATTATAATCACTACATCTAAGGGCATATAATTATACTCATGCACTCTCGCGCCAACTTCCCTTCCCCACCCCATATAAGATACACATACAGTATAATGATGTAGAAAAAAACTATTCTAGTGTACAAGTAGGTACCGGCAGTCAAAAATTGGATGTAGTGCAAGAGTATGATTATATGGCCTTGGATGTAGTGCAAGAGTATGATTATATGGCCTTGGATGTAGTGCAAGAGTATGATTATATGCCCTTGGATGTAGTGCAGAGTATGATTATATGCCCTTGGATGTAGTGCAAGAGTATGATTATATGCCCTTGGATGTAGTCCAAGAGTATGATTATATGCCCTTGTATGTAGTGCAAGAGTATGGTTATATGTCCTTGGATGTAGTGCAAGAGTATGATTATATATGGCCTTGGATGTAGTGCAAGAGTATGATTATATGCCCTTGGATGTAGTGCAAGAGTATGGTTATATGCCCTTGGATGTAGTGCAAGAGTATCATTATATATGCCCTTGTATGTAATGCAAGAGTATGATTATATGCCCTTGGATGTAGTGCAAGAGTATGGCTATATGCCCTTGGATGTAGTGCTAGAGTACCAGGCCTCAAAATATCCAAACTACCAGACCATAAACACCCAAACTACCAGGCCTCAAAATACCCAAACTACCAGACCATAAACAACACCCAAACTACCAGACCTCAAAACACCCAAACTACCAGACCTCAAAACACACAAACTACCAGACCTCAAAACAGCCAAACCACCAGACCTCAAAACACCCAACTACCAAACCTCAAAACATTCAATCTAGTAGGCCTCAAAACACCCAAACTTCCAGACCTCAACACACGCAAACTGCCAGACCTCAAAAACCCAAATTATCCAGACCTCAAAACACCCAAACTACCGGATCTCAAAAACCCTAATCATCCAGACGTCAAAACACTCAAACTATCAAACCTCAAAACACCCAAACTGCTACCAAGACCTCAAAACACACAAAGACCCCAGACCTCAAAACACCCAAACTACCAGACCTCAAAACACACAAATTACCAGACCATAAACAACACCCAAACTATCAGGCCTCAAAATACCCAAACTACCAGACCATAAACAACACCCAAACTATCAGGCCTCAAAATACCCAAACTACCAGACCATAAACAACACCCAAACTACCAGACCTCAAAACACACAAACTACCAGACCTCAAAACAGCCAAACCACCAGACCTCAAAACACCCAACTACCAAACCTCAAAACACCCAATCTAGTAGGCCTCAAAACACCCAAACTTCCAGACCTCAACACACGCAAACTGCCAGACCTCAAAAACCCAAATTATCCAGACCTCAAAACACCCAAACTACCGGATCTCAAAAACCCAAATCATCCAGACGTCAAAACACCCAAACTATCAAACCTCAAAACACCCAAACTGCTACCAAGACCTCAAAACACAAAAGACCCCAGACCTCAAAACACCCAAACTACCAGACCTCAAAACACACAAATTACCAGACCATAAACAAACACCCAAACTACCAGGCCTCAAAATACCCAAACTGCCAGACCATAAACACCCAAACTACCAGGCCTCAAAATACCCAAACTACCAGACCATAAACAACACCCAAACTACCAGACCTCAAGACACACAAAGTACCAGACCTCAAAACAGCCAAACCACCAGACCTCAAAACACCCAACTACCAAACCTCAAAACACCCAATCTAGTAGGCCTCAAAACACCCAAACTTCCAGACCTCAACACAGGCAAACTGCCAGACCTCAAAAACCCAAATTATCCAGACCTCAAAACACCCAAACTACCGGATCTCAAAAACCCAAATCATCCAGACCTCAAAAGACCCAAACTACCAGACCTCAAAACTCACAAACTATCAGACCTCAAAACATCCAAACTACTGGGCCTCAAAACACCCAAACTACCGGACCTCAAAACACCCAAACTACCAGACCTCAAAACACCCAAACTACCAGACCTCAAAACGCCCAGACTACCAGACCTCAAAACACCCAAACTACCAGACCTCAGAACACCCAAACTTCCAGACCTCAAAACGCCCAGACTACCAGACCTCAAAACACCCAAACTACCAGACCTCAAAACACCCAAACTACCAGACCTCAAAACGCCCAGACTACCAGACCTCAAAACACCTAAACTACCAGACCTCAAAACACCCAAACTTCCAGACCTCAAAACGCCCAGACTACCAGACCTCAAAACACCCAAACTTCCAGACCTCAAAACACCCAAACTTTCTGACCTCAAAACACCCAAACTTCCAGACCTCAAAACGCCCAAACTTCCAGACCTCAAAACACCAAAACTTCCAGACCTCAAAACACCCAAACTTCCAGACCTCAAAACGCCCAAACTACCAGACCTCAAAACGCCCAGACTACCAGACCTCAAAACACCAATCTACCGGACCTCAAAACACCCAAACTACCGGACCTCAAAATACCCAAACTTCCAGACCTCAAAACACCCAAACTACCAGACCTCAAAACATACAAACTACCAGAACTCAAAACACACAAACTACTGGACCTCAAAACACACAAAGTACTGGACCTCAAAACACACAAACTACCAGACCTCAAAACACACAAACTACCAGACGGACCTCAAAACACCCAAACTACTGGACCTCAAAACACCCAAGCTACCAGAGTTCAAAACACCCAAACTACCAGACCTCAAAACGCACAAACTAAAAGAACAAAACAAACCAACCCAACTACATGTGTCATAAACTGTAGCAGTAAGAAAGGAGACCTCATTTCCCAGCCAGACACGGTAACGCCCGGCCTGCCTCTAATGGACTGCGATGGAAGTTATGAAACGAGAAAAAAAGATCAGGAGGAAACAATAAGTGAACAGAAAACTCGAGACAAAAGGCAATTCAACGTTTAGCGCCATGGGAACGAGCTATCACGTCATGTGTCTTCAGGAACACTGTGGTGTGGTGGTCGGTGGCTGTTTTGAGGAGTGTTGGGTTTCAACGCATCAATCACGGTGCTGTCAGACTGCATTGTATCCCCTGCTTCAAATTGGCAGTGTAGGATTGTGTATTGCGTGGTTGGGGACGCTGTGAACTACATTTCAGACAGACCCAGTGTAAAAGAGTGGTTATATGACGACACACAAACTAATAAAGCATGTGACCCACCTTTTTTTTCATACCCTGCCTGATATGATGTGTCATCTATATCATTATGCCATTCACGCACACACGCTCATACATACATGTACACATATTCACAAGCATGCGTACACATCCATGTATGCATGCATGTATGTATATCTGTCTGTCTGTATTATGTATGTATGCATGTATGTAGTATGTATGTATGTATGTATGTATGTATGCATGTATGTATGTATGTATGTATGTATGTATGTATGTATGTATGTGTATATGCACATTATACGTATATCTGTGCCTATATCTGTGTATGCACACACACACACACTCATCAATATCTATATACATATATCATTTATATTAACATGCATACGTACATACATACATACATACACACACACATGCATACATACATGCATACGTACATACACACACACATTCATACATACATACATACATGCATACACACATGTATACATGCATGCATACATACATGCAAGCATGCATACATACATACATACATACATACACACATACACACATATACACACATACATACATACATACATATATACGTACATACAGACGTATATATAACATGTACATACATAATACAGCAGCATCCATTAAACTCAAGAGATCATGGAAGTGCATACTGGTACTGGAGTGGGCTTAATGACAACTCCAGATTCAGCATTACGCACTCCTCCTTGCTACTGCCTGGTTCCTTTCAGTTTCAGTCCTTCTTGCTACACTGTTCAATTCTCGTCATCAACCACCACAGTCATTGGCACTCTCCTTCCACTGGATGATACTGATGCCCATGTTTTGCTTGAATAGTACCTTGAAGAGAAGATCCGGTGAAACCTTGTGATCTGGAACCATCTGTCAGAAGGTCTATTGGGGGGTCTTTCCATCTGCCATGTAGTTGTCTTGGGCTCAACGGAGACGCTGTCACTGCAAGCATGTTGTAGAGGCTGACAATCTGGGCATGAGCCTTGATCCCTCTTTTTGTTGTTGTTGTTGTTGCTCAATCCATATACATATGATACCAAGAATTCGCCTTAAGCTTGCATATGAAACGTTCTTAGCCTTCTCTTTTGTCTAGAGTAAGAGTGCCCACGTTTCACTGATGTATATTATGTAGCAAGGTTCTGAAGACACACGTGCCATCTTCGTGCATTCTGTCTGGTTGTTGTTGTTGTTCTACCAGACAAACTGAGTCAGCCTAGCGAAGTTCGTTGCTGCTCGGCCGATATCCGCTTCCAGAGATAGTTGTCTGTCATTATGGAGCCAAAGTCAATAAAGTGCTGAACCACATCCAACTCATAGTCAAAAAGGGGTGTGAGGAGTGAGGTTCACATCTTGACCTATTCTTCTTTTTCTTCTTCCTTAACTCCACAAAGAGTCAGTGGGGCGCGGCATTACAGACCTTTTCACCAGATTCTTACAGCTCTGTTGGTTGGTGTCAAAGCCTGAGTATCTAAGGGTTTCTCTAACCATTCTGCAACGCCATCAGTCCAGCCTGGTTTTTTTATTGTCTTCTGTCTTCCCCTCCGTCCGTATCTCTTTGTTAACAGTACCATGGACGACTGACATAGAAAGGCTGATAGAATTTGTTACATGGCCAAACCAACGTAGTTTTTGTTTTCTTAACTTAACTGAAGTCAGCAGACCTTTCGTATGGTCCAGCATACTGTTTGATGGAGTTATTGAAGCTTTTGGAGTTATTTCAAGAAGGATTCACCGCGCTTGAACAACTCCATATGCGCTCCACCCAAATCTGCCAGCAATTACCTGGCAAATTTCCTGAGCCTGCACAAAACCCTTTGTGCTTGCAAGGTCTTGAAACGGGAAAATGGGTGAGGGGAGGACCTGTCAAACACTAAGCTGACACCACCAGAATGATGGAAACGTTAACATGGGCAGTGAACCAGCCGGTTATTAATGTTGCTGGCTGGGATTGCACCCAAGATATCAAATCTTGAGTCCATGGCTCTACAAACTGGTTTGGTGCACTTTTTCATCGGTGTTATGATCAGGCTCTGATGTTTAGTCATCTTGCGATAACACTTCAATTCCATAGCTTGGGTTCCATCATTAGGCGTGTCTTGGGCAAGCTGGAACAGGTGTAGAACATCCTTCTTAAAGTCGTTTTTGTGCTGGGTCTATTCCTGATATGACTCTTCTGTGTGTGTGTGTGTGTGTGTGTGTGTGTGTGTGTGTGTGCGTGTGTGTATGTGTGTGTGTGTGTATGTGTGTGTATGTATTTGTCTTTGCGTTTGTGTGTGTGTTTGTGTTTGTGTGTGTGTTTATACAAGATACAAGAATTTTATTTAGCCCAAAGCATCACAATGGGAAATTGTTTTGGCATTCGCATTAAAATACATATAGGCACAAGAACGCATAAACACATGTACACACATACTCTTACTCTCTCTCACTCTCTCTTTCACTCTCTCTCACACCTCTTCCTCCCCTCATCTCTCTCCCCCTCCCTCTTTGTCGAAACAATATCAAAGATAATGACTAAATCTAAATATGTACGGTTAAAAAAGCACATCATAAGAGTCAGATGCCTTGGTCAGGACTTTTAACAATGGACAAAAAGGGCAATACTCATTGAAAAACAACTTTGGTAGGTATAGAAAAAATTTGATTAAAGATGCAACGCGATATGCACATTAAAATCAAAATGAGTTAAATACAATAAAGTGAGTATGTAGACTAAGAGGACAAAGTTAAACAAGAGAAGAACAAGAACAAGATTTTATTTTAGCCCAGTGCTCAGACATGTGGAAAATGTTTTGGCTATGCATACAATCACACTCACGCATCACAACAATTACAATGTTCAACATCATAAAAGACAAATTCGTCAGTCATCCACGGAATCGAAGAAACACACGCACACAACACACACACTCTCACGCCAAGGCACCCATATCCAAGCCACCTTAGCCCTGCCAGCTAATTAATTTAACAGCGCGCATCTGTCTTTCCCTTCCCCTCTCCACACCACCCTCACCCATCCAGTGGTGGGCCACAGGCACACATTGAAATATAGGCTTACAGATTGACCTAGATTCGACTAGGCCTACTCTGTGCCAGTATCAGTCACTTCCTACACTCAGTCCCTCCCGAAAGAT
>JAPXFY010000027.1:30509283-30524283 GCA_030674185.1 Monoplex corrugatus | reverse complement strand
ATGTGTATGGATGTTTTCATTCAGAAGTATGTGGATGATGCAGATATGTGTGTGTGTGTTGTGTGTGTGTGTGTGTTTGTGTTGTGTGTGTGTGTGTGTGTGTGTGTGTGTGTGTGTGTGTGTGTGTGTGAATGTGTGTGTGCGTGTGTGTGTGTGTGTGTGAATGTATGTGTGTGTATGTATGTATTGTGTGTCGGAATATGTTTTGGGTATGCATGCGTGCATGTGTGTGCAGACTCTCACATGCATGCATATGGATGTTCTCATTCGTATGTGGATGTATGCAAATGTGTGGTGTGTGTATGTGTACGTGTGTGTTGTGTTGTGTTGTGTTGTCTGTATGTGTGTGTTGTGATGTGTGTGTGTGTGTTTGTGTGTGTGTGTGTGTGTGTGTGTGTGTGTGGTGTGTGTGTGTGTGTGTGTTGTGGTGTGTTGTGTGTGTGTGTGTGTGTGTGTGTGTGTGTGTGTGTGTGTGTGTGTGTTACCAGTGTCTTAACCAATGCACCCCGGCTGCTTATAGAATCCTCAACATGACCAACTTCATGATTGTTTTTTAGGTGTGTGTGTGTGGGGTGGGGGGGGGGGGGGTGGACGTATAGTGATGAGTATCAGGTGTGTGGATGACGTCAGTAAAGGGGATTGTATACCCCTCTAGGACAGACAGACGTTCATAATTGTATTGTCACAACTACGAGGTAAGTTGTCTCTTCTTTCTGACACAGTCAGCACTGTTGTTATCTTTGTTACTGTAAAATTTCTGTCATTGTTGTTGTTGATGGTGGTGCTGCTGTTGTTGTTGTTGGTGGTGGTGGTATTTATGTTGTTGCTGCTGCTGCTCTCATTGTTGTAGTTATTGTGACTGTTTGCAGTAGGTACAGGTGTTGTTGTTATCATTGTGATTAACATTTATTGTAATGATGGTACTTTCGTCGCCATTGTTGTTGCTATACTAAAGTTTTATATATCTTCTTCTAATTCTATGACTAGCGTGGTAGCTTTGGGGAGACTCAGATTGACCGAGTCTTTGATAAGTTGTCATCAAGGTCTTCCTCTGTCGACTCTTGCGACAGTTCCTTTTCAAGGAACACTGAAGTGTTGGACAGTATGTGTTATGCGATCTGATGAACTTAAACGATTTAACGATTACACGTGTAACCGTGCACTACGATTGTAACCACGTAAGGCGTGTAGTAGACGCATTTTTCTCGAGTGGCCATGACCAGAATTACTTCCCCTGGTTTAGTCATTCTTAAAATATTGGAAGGAAAATTCCAATACAGAGCCCCTAGAAGCTAGGAAATGAGTAATTTATGCAGTGTATGTTTACAGGAAGATACGTATATCTTAGTATAAATGTCCTTGGGGTGAAATTTCTCTTGCTTTCCTTGAATCAATAATTTTGTTGTTTGGTCATTTGGCACTTTTCCCGACCTGTCAGCTGTAACTGTAATCGGGACTTTTTGTGAAATAATAAAACAAGTTATAGAAATTTTAAAATAACGATTAAAATATTGGCGTTCTAATCTTTCATTTTTACCACGTCACACCTTTAATTATTATGTATTAAGCTTGCATGAAAGCAACTCAGGACATCATTATCATCATATGTTTTGCCGCATGGCCTTGGCGATCATGACCCTCCATACGATTCTATCCCTTGTCGCTGCAAGTATATCTCCCACCTTCTCTTCCTCAGCCACCCTGCAACTCCGTCCAATATTTTCTCTCTGGGTCTACCTGGTGTTTTCTTTCCCTCCAGCTTTTCCGTTGTGACCAGGTGCTCTAATTCCCCTTTCCTCATAAAATGTCCTCCAAATGTTGTTGTCTTTTCCTAATCTTGTTTATTAATGATCTTCTTGTGTCTGCTTCCTTCAAGACAGTCTCGTGTGTTTTCTTTGCTGTCCATGGAACTCTCAACATTCTTCTCAGAAACAACATTTCAGTTGCCTCAATTTTGTTCTGACTGTCCACGCCTCACAACCGTAAAACAGTATTGGTTCTATATAGTATTCAAGAACTCTCTTCCTGATGTTGATTGATAGGCAAAACCACCAATATGACTGCCATTCGTTGAAATGTAGAATCAACTTCTGAATTACAAATTCAGACCTAAAATACACAATTTCATTTACATTTTTATTTCCTTTGTAAACAGAATTGATACTGCAATAAATTGGTACCAATCAGTAGAGTATTAGAAGAGATTTTGGCACTCGACGCCACAGTCGCGCTGGGCGTGCCCAGATTACAATCATTTGTGTTTTTTATTGCCTATTCATTGATCGACTTCAGAACAGAAATTTCTTGATTTACCTATTAAAAATATGTTCACAGAGACTCATGAATTATCATCTATTTACTCATTTGTTTTACATTTTTCATGGATTAATATTAACTGGTTAGATATTTAAAATACGGCTAAAATCCATTTCAGCATGGTTTATTCATTGACTTAAATGGCTCATAGTTTCGCTGTAAGCAAATGTTATGCAAAATGCTATAAACTACAACAAGATATGTATGTACGTATGTATGTATGTATATATGTATGTATGTATGTATGTATGTATGTATGTATTATATTGTATATGTATGTATGTATGTATCCATCCATCCATCCATACATCCATCTATCCATCTGTCTATCTATCTATCTATCTATCTATTATCTATTATGTATGTATGTATGTATGTATCTATCTATCTATCTATCTATCTATATATCTGTCTGTCTGTCTCTCTATCTATGTATCTGTGAATGTATGTATGTATGTATTATGTATGTATATATGTATGCATGTATGCATGTATGTATGTATCTATCCATCTATCTGTCCATCTCTCTATCTATCTTTCTACATAACTGTCGGTCTGTCTGCCTATCTGTGTGTGTATATATATATATACATATACATATATATATATATATATATATATTTGTGTGTGTGTGTGTGTGTGTATGTTGTGTGTGTGTGTGTGTGTGTGTGTGTGTGTGTGTGTGTGTGTGTGTGTGTGCCCACGCGCGCACCTGATACTGTTATACGGTTGTGAGTCAAGATAGTCAACACGTAAAGCCAGAACAAAATTGAGGCAGCCCAAATGTGATTTCTGATTGAGAGTTCCATGGACAGCAAACAAAGGAAACAAGATAGTCTTGATGGAGGCAGACACAAAAAACATTACTGATAAAGAAGACTAGGGAAAGACAAGCAACAATTATAGGACATTTTATGAGGAAAGGAAAATTGGAGCACCTGGTCACAACAGGAAAGCTGGAGGGAAAAAGAACACCAGGTAGACCCAGGGAGATAATATTGGACGGACTTGCAGGGTGGCTGAGGACAGGGAAGGTGGAAGATGTACTTGCAGCAACAAAGGATAGATTCGTGTGGAGGGCCATGATCGCCAGCGCCATGAGGCAGGGCACATGATGATGATATTAACAGAAAATATGAAGCGTGTTTGGTTATTTGGAGGATTTTTGTTTCCAGATATCTTCCTTCTCGGTATCTCGCCATCCAAAAATGTGGCTGCTCTCCTCCCTATCGCTAGACACCACCTCCTTACTGCTGGGAGGAGTGGTACTGCTGGGTCTGCTGTGGTGGGTGTCCACACGCCGACCCTCAGGTATTCCTCCGGGGCCAGGGGGAGCCTTGCCATTCCTGGGTCACTTGCATCTATTGAAGCATGACCCCCGGAACCAGTACAGAGAGTGGCGACGCCAGTATGGAGATGTGTTCAGTCTGTACGTGGCAGGGAAGCTGATTGTGGTACTGGGCAGTGCTTCGGCCATTCGTGAAGCCCTCGTCAAGTTTGGTGATGTCTTCTCTCATCGTCCGCGAAACTTCACTTCAGAGCAGCTTCTTGGAGACAGTGGTGAGTGTTCTTCTTTTCTCTCCAGCGTAGTTTAGTTGTGTGACAAGTTGTTTGTTACTACATTATGATACACGGTTCCGTTGACATGATTACAAAACTGGTTTCCTACAGATAATTTTGAATATTAGTGTTCGTATTTTGTGTGTAATGTCAGTGTTAGCATTTCTGACACTGAATCAATAAATTGTATTTAGCTTTCTCTTATTTATAGTGGCTTCCTTTTGTGCATACTGCTTTCCGTTATGATATTTTTGTTATAGGTATCTCAGTCTCAGTCTCAGTCTACTGCATTTCTCCTTAGAATGTTGGCTGCCCGCACTGCTGTCTAGGTCTCTGTCCTCCAATCTGTCTTCCCTCAACCAGGCTGAAAATCTCTGGACTGTTACAGCCTGCCCACTCGTTGATGTTTCTTAGGTAGTCAGTTTGTGGGCTTCCCTTCCTCTTTTGCCCTAGACTTTTCCCAGAATGACATCTTTCATGAGAGTGCATTTTTTTGGCTTTTGTTTCTGCACGCATGTCTAAAGAAGGTGAATTTCTTTTTAAGGATGAGCTGAACAAGTTTTCTGAACAAGTTTCAGCTCCTCAAATAGGTTTTGTAACTTCTGTTTGTCTTTCTATCTCACCCTTCGGAGACTTCTAGAGAATCACGTTTTAGTTGAGTTTATTTTTTCTTTCTTTTTTATCATTTTTTTGAAGGTCCATCCTTCAGCTTCATATGTCATGATGGTCCAGACCAGACATCTCATTATAATCATTTTTAATTTTGTGTCTACTGTTTTATCTTTCCAGATGTTTTTGAGGTCTATCATCCGTTTCTTTGCCATGCCAATTCTGGCGTCGATGTCGATGGAACAGTCTGAGTCGTTGGATTTGATTGATCCTAAGTATTCGAACTGGCAGACTTCTTCCACTTTATCTTGACCTAGGTACATGGACTTGGCTGGTGTAAAAATTTGATTTTCTTGGCATTCAGTTTAATGTTCTTTTCCTCCCCGATCTTATTCAGGGCGTTTATCATAGATGACGCTTCCTGGCGATCTTTTGCACAGAGTGCTATGTCGTCAGTATATCTGAGGTTTGAGATTTTTCTTCCTGTTTCGTATATGTATTGAACAAATGCAGTGACAGGATACATTCTTGGCGCACACCGTTCTTGATGTTAAATGGCTCAGTGTGTTTGTTGTCCCATCTGATTTTGGCATTCTGATCTTCGTAGAGAGATTTTATGAGGGCAATGAGGAGTGTTGGAAAACCCATTGTCTGAAGTGTAGCAAACAGCTTTTATTGGTTGACATTGTCAAAGACCTTGCTGTGGTCCATGAAATGACATATCTCTCCTTCTGAGTCTCTATAACCTTTTCCATGAGTGCCTATAGGGTGCAAAGCATATTTTCGGGTTCTTCTTCCTCTTCCACAAGCTCGGGTTCAACCTTTGCTTTGAGTCTGTTTAAAATTATGTGTAGCAGCACTTTGCTTGTGTGGTTTATCAATGCTATCGTTATGTAGTTTCTATATTCTTGTGTGTTGCCTGCTTTATGAAGCATCACTAGTTCGTCTTGTTTCCACTCTTCTGGCCATTTGCATGTATTCCATATTCTGCAACAGAGGACATGGATGAACTGGATCTCTGTTTTACCACTTGCCTTGATCAGCTCTGCTGCTATGCAGTCAGCCCTGGGGATTTTCCGTTTCTTAGATTTTGTATGCTGATTCGACTTTGTGAAGAACGGGTTGCCAGTTCTAAATTTTCTGCTTTCGTGTCTGCAACATCGTATTCTGATTATAACTGGACATTTGTGTGCCGTACTCTGTTCAGTTGTATTCTGTGAAAGTGTACGTTTTCTCATAAACCAGAGGTTTTGTTATAGTGAAGTTGTTAACATTTCAACTTTTCATGGGACGAGCATTACAGAATGTCCATAAAAAAAATGGCAAGCGTTGAAATAGTATTTTTCCACTTTCCCGGCTGACAATGTAGACAAAGTCATACATTTTAAGTAATTTGGATAAAGTCATACTTTGTACAGAAGTTTTATTGGGTATGCAGACCTCACAATACAGAGAACAAGCACACACGCACACACACACACACGTACACAAACACAAGGACATACACACATACACACAAACACAGGGACATACACACACAACACACACACACACACACAAATACACACATACACACACACACGCACAGACACACACACACGTGCGCACGTGCTTGTGCACACACATACACACACACACAACACACACACACACACAACACACACACACACACACACACACACACATACACACAAACCAACCAATATACCAACAAACCACCAGCACGCAATCAAACAATCTAGCACACACATTGTGGGTGTAGGGTGGAGATATTTTTCCGATCTCCCATGCCAACATGTGTGTTGACTGCTAGCGCCTAAACCCCTTTCGTGTGTATACACATACAGAATATCCAACATTAAAGATCTTGTAAGATATGTCAGTGGCTGGATTATGCACATACCAAAACAAACAAGCACTGCAGGCTTACCGAAGACCGAGTGCGCAGACTGTGCAGCAAAATACCGACTGCACAGTGTGGGTCAAACAAAGTGCAAACATGCATCCGCGAAAAATCATAACCAAAGAAACGAACAAACAAAAACCTGGCACAATCTGCATTGTATATCGTTTTCATCTAGCTTCCAAAAATGTGAAACGTTTATGGTGAAAATGACAAATAGCTGCAATCATGTACAGAAATGACTGTTCAACAACAGCATAAAAAATCATTCCCAAAAGAAAATCGTCTGTTCAACACACTACCCAAAAAAATTCAACAATAGTATAAAAAAATCATTCCCATCGGAAAATGTTCAGACCACACTTGCATCAACCACTTCAACTCTGAAAACTTTCACGGTCGTGGGATAACGTATCATTTTTAGTTTATTTATCTATTTGTATATTGTACATCTGTCTATTTATTCGGTTATCTATTCATAATATGTTCATATTTTTCTTTTCCTAATAGGCATTGGGTCACCTCGGGCCGAAAATGGAAAGAACAGCGAAAGACCGCCCTAGAGATTCTGCGTGAGATGGGCTTTGGCAAAAACGTGCTGGCTGAAAAGATTCAGGAAGAGATAACTCATTACATCCAGGCTGTCCTTGACCACCAGGGGGCGCCTTTTGACCTTGGCCAAATGACGCAGGTCAGCGTGTCCAACAACATATGTTCCATCATTTTTGGAAAACGTTTCCAGTACCAGGACAGCAATTTCACCAGCTACCTGAACACTGCTACTCGCAATCTGAAACTGCTGCCAGGTATGTTATGATACCAGGAGCAGACGTAGGGGGAGGGGGAGGAAGGTGGGGGGGGGGGTGTACGCGTATATACAGGACCAAGCAAGAACGGTAACAAATTCTAGCCAGCTTGCCGATCTTTGTCTATCTTTTTTTGTGTAAAAACAAAGGACCATCGAATGTATGATGATTGATATGTGTGTTCTTCAGTAATTCATGTGTACGCTTGACAAAGAACGATTGACCCAAAAAAAGTGCTTGTTTAGTTTTATCGATGAAAATATTTTCTTTTTATTTATTTTCTTCTCGTTTTTCCCGTTGTCTTTCTTTTTCGTTTTATTTATTCATCTATTTTTTTAATGTGATTTTGCTTTCTTCTTTACTTTAAACGCCGTTTGTTCTTTTGATTCGGATATTATCAGAAACGTAGCTCATGTTTGTGTTGTTGCTAGATTTGTCATTTGTCTTTTTTTTCAGTTATTATTGTTCGTGTTTTTTGTTTTATTTTGTTTTTGTTTGGTTTTCTGGCGTGTTGTATGGTCAAATGATTATAAAAGTTATCACTGTAAAAATAAATTCTGTAAATAATTCTTCCAAATTTTTTAAATGTATTTTGTTGCCATATCCACTGTGATTATATGTTGATCCAAAACTGATTTACAAAGTTTCTGTCATCTTTTAATTATGATCCTAGAGTTTGGTTTGTTTGTTTTTCTTTTAAAATCAGTACTTAGGAAACAGTTGAAACAATATCTTTCTACTTCCGATTGCTATATTGTAATTAACTTACAAACATAAGCTTTAGAGCAGTATGCATATATATATATATATATATATATATATATATATATATATATGTATGTATATATATACATACTCGTGAATATATATATATATATAATATATATATATATACATATATATATATATATCTGTGTGTGTATGTATACACAGGCATATATACATGTATATATATATACATGTATACAATATATATATATACATATATGTATACATATATATAGACATATACATGTATACATATATATCGAGATGTATACATATAGATATATCTATATGCATGTACATCATATGTATAGACACACGCACACCACATATATATATATATATATATATATATATATATATGTGTGTGTGTGTGTGTGTGTGTGTGTGTGGTGTGGTGTGTTGTGTGTGGTGTGTTGTGTGTGAGCATACATATCAAACATTCCTATCCTCCCTTTTCAATGCTTGCATCTGATAAAAATGTTTCATCTCAGAAATTTCTGATTGAATTGATACGAATGCAGCTTACCATATCATTTGGATGTCATTTTCCAAATAATCTAAATCTAGATGGATTCCAATTCACTTTGAAATATAGCATATGTTTATCGTGCGCTGAAAAAGAAACACGAGTTTTTATTTTAACATGTCGATTATTAACAAGAAGTCTTTTTGAACGATAGTTCTTTTCCATTTAAGATCACCTCCATACCTTCATCATACTGTGATATTTTGTGTTACATTTTTTGTTTTACCACTTCTAGTTTTTTCAATCTTTACCTTGAGGAATATTGCACAGATGTCCACTCAAAAATTAAAAAGGAGGAAACTGAATTCCATTGCTCAACGTATTTCTCCATATTAAACCATGTTTTGGAGTTGTTTATAGGACAGCAGGTTGTATAAATTTCTAAACCGTTTTCAGAGACTGAAAAACAAATCTTGAATCAGTAGCTTTTAAGATTAAAGTATGTATATTTAAATTTCTAGTTAAGAAAATTAAATGCTTTCTCAAAACCAAACATAAAAGTAAAGCTGGCGTCCTGTTCTTGCTTTTACGCAATATAACATCATAAATTATACCTCCAATAAATGTACGTTTCATGAATCAAGCTTGATCTTTATTTGTCAGTGCCCAAAGTACAGTATTAAATCATTTATATGTCTGATTTTGCCATATAAACAAAATTAAGCAAAGACATGAATCTCCAGTTCTTTATATGTTCTTTCGTATTACCTGGTTTAGGTATCCATGTAATTGTACCGTTCTGTGGCATTAAAAACACCTTCAACATGCACATCAGACTGGTTATGAAAAGAAACTTAAAACTTGGATTTATATTATTTGATACATTTAAAAGCGAAATCTGTTTTAATCAGACACTTCTCTTTCGAGTTCATAATTTTTTCTGATTGTTCTTAGTATTTTTTAATGTTCAAATATCTATCACCAAATCATCTACATCACAATAGTCCTTTTTCTTAATGCATTCTACATTTTGTAAAACGCATTCATCTCCCATTTATTTTTGCAATCAAGATTTATCATCATATCAAAACTCCAACCAAATTACCCTTGAAAGTTTAGTACTGGGAGAAATGTTTTGTTGCACAGAGAGTTGGTGTTGAAACTGGGACCTCTCACATTACATCCAGACCTGTGATTTAACATTTACCTACGGCATATCATCATTTTTGCTTCATCTCTCGCTTTGAAGATAGTACGATCGTCTGAAACTAAGTTTGAAACTTTCTATGCAGGGACGGCAATCCTGAATTTTTTACCTGCGTTGGGTTACCTCCCTGGCGACCCATTCCACAAGAAAGAGATATTGGATAATGTACGTTATCTCTTCAGCTTCATTGACTCACGCTTGGTTGACCACAAAATTATCCTTGATTCACATCGCATTCACTACCAAGTGAACCCAGGAGACGAGAAAGAGAAGAAGGACAATACAGAGGAAGGGAAGAAGGAGGATGCAGTAGAGGAAGAAGAGGAGGAGAGAGAGACAGATTTTATCCACTGCTACATTCGTGAAATGCAGAAGTGTAAAGCAGCTGGTCACGTAGATACTACCTTGGATGGTTTGTATGATATACATGTTGTTGTTGATGATATTGTTGTTGCTGATATTGTTTTGTTGATGGTGATAATGTTGTTGTTGTAGTTGTTGATGTTGTTGTTCATGTTAATGACCATTATGTTGTTGATGATGGTGTTGATGGTGATGGTAGTGGTGGTGATGTTAATGTTGTTGTTGAAGTTATTGTTGTTGTTTTTGTTCCTTCTTCTCTACCGTTCCTGTGTAACTACACCCCATACTGTTTACACCAGCTGTCCAAAACCTACCAAAACTGAGATAAATGTGAGAGTAGAATATGAATGGCCACAGAATCGGGTAAATATTTCACTAGACGAGATACTGTTGTTTTTGTTTACATGAGACAAGACCATAAAGTCTGGGGTGGAACATGGCAACAGCTTCCAAACGTGCAAACAATTGGCCCTACAATGTTATCACACTCTATCTTCAGGAAGAGCAGCTGTAACAGGATCTGCAAACCATGTAGTCATTAGAGATAAATAAGTGCGATGGTATCTTTTGAGGTTTGAGATAAATACAAGACAAAGATATATTTCAGCTTTAATCTGAACCTTGTTTTATGGTGTAAGGGGGAAATAGTATGGCAAAAGTGGGCAGCAGTTTAAAAAAGTGAGAATCATAAGGAAAGGAAAGAAATGAAAACAGCAAAGAAAACAAACGAGACAGTTTTGAAGGAGGCAGACACAAAAAGAACATTAATGAAGAAGATTACGAACAGACGAGCAACATTTATAGGACATGCTATGAGGTGAGAGGAATTAGAGCACCTAGTCACAACAGTAAACTGGAGGGAAAAACAGCACCAGGTAGACCCAGAGAGAAAATATTGGACGGACACGTGCAGTGGATGAAGACAGACAGGATGGAGAAGTAGTTGCAGCAACAAATGATAAATTCTGATGGAGGGCCATGATCGCCAAGACCATGCGACAGGGCACATCATGATGATGATGAGAAGGAGGAAATGAAAGTTCGGGTCGTGGAAGAAAAAGGATGGAGAGGTTTAAAGGGTATTGATATCTATATAATATAAGTATATAAACACACACCACACACACACACACCACACAACACGCATATAGATATATATATATATATATACATACATATATATATAATATATATATATATATATATATAACCATTACACACCCTTATCCATTGGTTCTGCCTGATAAACCATTTTCACTGACAAGATTTCTTCATGATCATCGCACTCAGGAGGTTACCTTTGTGCTCACCTTTTTTCGTCCCATTTTCTACGCCATCTTAATGGCCCCAGCAGCTGGAACAGTTTTTACATTGCAATGACGACGACATCGATGAGGATGATAATCATGATGCTATAGAGTTCCATCTAGGATTGAGACTGCGCTATCATAATACATATTGGCATCAAGCAGGCCTGAGAGATACAGACACATGCGGTGCTTGTCAGAAAAGTTGACCACCACCCTCAATGACGCATTCGACAGTGTGGTCCAGTCTTCCAATGAGCCCATAGCACGCCCAACTATGGTAGAGCTGGTTAGAGCCGAAAAATCCCACGATGTTTTTTCTTCCTTTTTTTTTTTTGAAGGACTGGTGGGATTCGAACCCACAACCTTCCAGTCGTAGTCCGTTGCATTAACCACTACACCACAGCAACTGGTTCACTGACAAGAATTTGTTTTCATGCCTTCAGAGGTGAACCTGCGGATGAACGTACTGGACCTGTTTGTTGCCGGCACAGAGACGACATCGTCAGCACTGCAGTGGGCACTACTCTTCTTTCTACACAACCCCCACGTGCAGGAGAAATGCTTCAAGGAGATCGCCGAGGTCATCGGAATTCATCGCTGTCCTACCATACAGGACAAGCCGAACCTGACCTACGTGGAAGCCACGTCTGGGAAGTGCTGCGGAAAGGGACATCGTTCCATTTTCAATTCTGCACGCATCGGCACAAGACGTCACATTCCGTGGTTACGTCATTCCAAGGACACCGTCCTCGTTCCGGATCTCAGTTCAGCTCTGCAGGATCCTGAGATCTGGGGAGATCCTGATAATTTCCGGCCCGAAAGATTCATCGGCTCTAATGGAAACTGACCAACCGGATGAATTTTTTCCTTTCAGTATCGGTGAGTGTGAAATTTCGTCTTTCATCTTACAACACTGGTTCGACGTTTTAGCGTGGCTCATATGTGACCTCTAATACACCCAGACACCCAGCTGTGTATGGATATTGACCCTTTCGGAATTGAAGAAGTTTTCTTGTTATTCATTACGGTTTGCTTGTTTGTTTGTTTGTTTGTTTTCTAGCATTACGATTTTTTTCGGATACATCCATGCACGTTGTTTTTGCACTCCCTGAACAAGTGGTATGTAGCTGCACGTCTGCATACTCCACCTTCAGTGGATTTGGTTTCCATATGCCACTGGACACTGACATGACTTACAATATCTTTAACACGCATAATTGATGTTCTGTGTGTGTATACACATACCCAAAATAAGATTAGGCACTAACAGGTTTGCATTGAAGTTGACCTGAAGTTCGAGAGATCTCTACCCTTTAATTATCAGGCAAGAAGTATCCAGGTGAGATCGAACCCAAAACCTTTCAAATGGAAATACCCGCTTGACTACTCCGCCCATCAAAGAAAGCAAATTGGTGAGGGAGAACATTCACATACGTTTTCTCAATTCTGAACCGGGGCTAATAATTTTTTATCCCATCCTACTACCATCGACCTTACAATTTTAAAGGAGAAACCACTTTACAATACTGAAAAGTATACTAGTCTAGCAAGCAATTTCTAAGAAACCTGGCTCGCAAGCCAAGTCTTCGCTACAGAGGTTGGAGCATGACAGTTGGTGGGCACATTTGCCTATGAACTCAGGAAACAGCTTTCGATTTCTGGCAAAAGAGGATGAGAGTCTTAAAGGCAATGGTGGAAGCAGCTGGATGTGGACCGGGAGGAACAAAAGTAAACTTCATAAGGCTTAAAATTCTCCTATATGCTGCAGGTGTCGGATCGCAAAATGGATAAGACATCTGTCGCAATGGCGACTTGGCCTCGGGACGCCTGATCCTCTTGGAGGCACGGGTTTGAACTCAGGTATAGGGGGAAAATAGTGACAGCAAAGGGGTATCCAAGAGTTACGACCTGGATACAGCCTGGCCCCCTCAAAGTGCGGGGAGATTAGAGCCAAACGTTTTGTGTGAGGATTCCTTCTCCTTAGAGGAACATTTGCTGTCTATATCTCCTTAGAGTTTCTTGTTAATTGTTATTATTGTCATATTCTTATCATTATATTGTTTTTGTTATTATGATGATGATTATTATTATATTATATTATTATTATTATCATCATCATCATCATTATCATCGTTATCATTATCATTATTATTAATATTATTTCCATTAATTGTAAGCATTACTATCATTGTAATTTATCATCATCATCATCATCATCATCATCATCATCATCATCATCATCATCATCATCACCATTACATGTAGCATCATTTCTATCATTGTTATCATTACCATCATTATTGTCGCTGTTATTGTTGTAGTCGTCGTCATATTACTTATTGTTGTTTTATTAATATTTTCATTTAAGTTTAATCATGTTGTCCCTCTGCTCTGCAGGTCGACGTGCTTGTCTGGAGAATCTCTGGCTCGTATGGAACTCTGTCTGTACCTGACCACTCTCATCCAACGTTTCCGCTTCCTGCCAGCAGAAGAGGGAAAGCTGCCACCTTTGGAAGGAGTCTTTGGACTTACCCACCCACCACAGCCTTACAAAATCCGTGCAGTCCCCAGAATGTGACTGAATTAATGCCTCAGATGTCCATCTGGTCCACCCGTATAAACAAGTTTTACTTTCTATAACATTATAATGCTGTGTGCTCTCATTAAGATGTCATGATTGTTTTCAGTGTCTTTGCCTTTGATATGCTGCACTTTTTTTTTTTTGGCGTTGAAGTTTAGGCCAGTCTTTTTGCCTGCTGCATCAACCCTGTACAGAATTCTTTTTATACTGGTAATGTTGTACGCTAACAACACAGTATCATCGACATAGCGCCGGTTTGTAAGATTTTTTCCTCCCATCTTTATGCCCATACCTTTTACATCAGCATCAAAACGAGAGTACAGCATTACAATGTGACAGAAAATAACCAGTTGTCCACAGAAGTCAAGACAGGGCGACCTGGAGGGAGATGGTGGTGTCAAAATCTGCAGTGGCCAACGCTGAACCTGGTGACACCAACAGGTGAGCCAGGTGAGGTGAGGCACTCGTTTTATTGTAGACTGGCATGGAGTATCGCACAAAGCAAATGAAATAACAATGGAAAAGTTGAAATGATACTGAGAAACATTTCTTGATTTAATGTAGGTTAGGCAATAAACATGTAGACTCAAGTTTTCTTCTGTACTTTTTGTTGTCTACTTTTGTTGCTATTTTCATTCTTCATCTACTTCACAACAATACAAATAGTTCATTTCACATGTTTCTTCTTCTCCTTGTTTCATCATCATCATCATCATCATCATCATCATCATCATCGTCGGCGGCGGCGGCGGCGGCGGTGGCGGCGGCGGCGTCATAATCAGCCTTTACGTCTCCTGCTTTTTCTTCTTCTTTTTCTTTCTTCTACTTTTTTTCCGCCATTTTTTCTCTGTCTCTCTCTCTCTCTATCTCTCTCTGTCTCTGTCTCTCTCTCTCTCTATCTCTCTCTGTCTCTGTCTCTCTCTCTTCTCTGTTTTTTTTTTTTTTTTTTTTTTTTGAATTCAGGCTTCTATCAGTGTAAAAATGATATTATCAATGAACACTTTTTCTTTTTACTTTCAAAACTGTACTCGAAAATAAAGGTCTCGTTCTTAATATCATTTTCCAATGTCAGTGATGTAGTGAGCGTTTTGTTACAGAATAACATTGTAGT
>JAPXFY010000027.1:30479283-30504283 GCA_030674185.1 Monoplex corrugatus | reverse complement strand
GTCAACAGAATTTTACGAGGCAGGGATACATGCCCACATTCGAAGGTAGAACATTGCTATTGATTGAGAATGAGGGCATGTATCCCTGCCTCGTAATATTCTGTTGTCTTAGCCTTATTCTCTTCCGAGATATCCACAAGGCAGTGGAGCTATTTACCCACAGCTGGACCAGTCATTTTCTAACCGCTGGCAGTTTTACACATTAAATCAATAGGCACAGACTTGAGTGTCCCGTCAAGAACCTCTCTGAATTGAGAACCATTAATATTTGAGTCCATTTATAAGAACCTGTTGACTTTGTATCATTGTAAAAGACGCTTTTCCAGTTTGAGATATCTCTTCCAAAACTGAAAGCTTTCAGTACTTTACGCATAAAACCCATTAAAGGAATCAAATGGTTTTTTTTTCAAAATCTGCATTATGTAAAAGACAATGTTTTTTTTTCAAAATCTGCATTATGTAAAAGACCAAACAAGTTTCTTTAATCAAATGATCAATCTTTTTAAATATCAGTCTCACATTGTTAGATACAAAGGCAAGGTGGTCTACATATAATACTTGTGGCAAAATGTTTTTGATGGGTTTATGAAATGCTGGTCCATTTTTATTAATTACATTCATTGATAATACATGTATGGGTCTCCAGTTCTTGCTATTTTCCTCTTCTTTATCACCCTTTAGAATGCAGGTAAGTATTCCTTCTTTCTACTCAGGCAATCATTATCTTTTGTGAAATCCAGCATTTAATGCTCTAGGAAAATAATGAACTCAATTTTTTAATGAAACATCTGTTTTATGCTTTAGCAAAATAATGATCCATTTTTTATGAAACATTAAAATCATATCCTTGATACAGAGGCATTGAATCTGAATACGCCCTTCGTTTAATTTTACGTAAACAAGTTGTAACTATATTATTATTGTTGATAAAGGCTGCAAAAATTCTACGTGCTCCTTTGAACATTTAGGAAAACCATTATCAGATATACATACATGTATATATTATGTGTGTATGTAGTATGTATGTATGTATGTATGTATGTATGTATGTATTATATTGTGTGTATGTATGTACGTATGTATGTATGTGTGTATGTATGTATGTATGTGTGTATGTGTGTATGTATGTGTACGTGTGCATGTATGTGTGTGTATGTATGTATGTATGTGTGTATGTATATTTATGTAAGTATGGATGGATGGATGGATGGGTGGATGGATGGATGGACGGATTATAGATGTATGGATGCATGCTATATTATGTATGTATGTATGTAATTGTATGTATGATGTATGTATGTACGTATGTATGTATGTGTGTATGTATGTATGTATGTATTGTGTAGTGTGTATGTATGTTAGTGTGTATGTATGTTGTGTATGTATGTATGTATTGTATAGTGTGTATGTGTGTATGTATGTGTAGTGTGTATGATTTATGTAAGTATGGATGGATGGATGGATGGTGGATGGATGGATGACGGATATAGATGTAGGATGCATGTATGTAGTATGTATGTATGTATGTATGAATGTTATGTATGTATGTATGTATGTAGTATGTTGATGTGTGTATGTATGTATGTATGTGGTATTGTATGTGATGACGGTATTATTTATGATGTATAGGATGCATGTATGTTATTGTGGATGGTATGATGGAATGTATCGATATAGTATGAAAATGTAGATGTATTTATGTAGTATGTATATGTATGATATGTTATGTATGTATAGTATGCATGTATGTATGTTATGATATGTATGTATATAGACAGACATTTTTTGTGCATGAAGTAACTTCATTTTGGTTATGAGAGCAATGTTTTGGGGTCTCTGATGGAATTTCGAACTACTGAAGGCTGAAAAAAGAGCATTTCTTTGCAGGGTTTGTAACCTAATGTTTCTGACATAAGCCAAAGCGTGCGTGCTCGTGTATGTATGCATGTATGTATGTAGTGTGTGTGTGTGTGTTTTGTGTGTGTGTGTGTGTGTGTTGTGTGTGTGGTGTGTGTGTGTGTTTGTTTGGATGTATGAACACACACATAGAGAGAGAAGAAGAAACAAACAACCAAACAAAGAAACAAGAAAGAAACGAACAAACAAATAGAAGAAAACAGAGAGCACACATAAATGCACGTTTGCATGCGCGCACTCACACACACACACACACACACGGACACATACAGAAGCACGCAAGAGCACACACACACACACGCCGTGCCCACACACTCGCACACTTACACCCACACACACACCCACACCCACCCACCCACCCACACACACACACACACACACACACACACACGTTTCTTGGAACACTGACTGAGGCAAATGCTATTTATTGCAGAATCACTCAAAGAAATATTGATTTAGACATAGCGTTACTAACTGAATACAGCAGCATTGACTACAGCATATTTCCGAAGCACAAGCTGTAAAAAAAAAAGCAAACAAAAGTCCAATAACAACAACAACAACAACAACAAAACTTTGCTGACTGATAGAAAAACATCAACAGAAAGACTTTAAGACCATAGCAATAGGAAACATGTTTTACAGCGCTTATATTTATTCGTCAAAGCTGTTGTACCAAGTTTAGCTAGTAAATCCTACGATATTTTCTGTCCTCTAACGAAACTGGTGACTTTTGACCTTGTAGAGTTTTTAAATATTAAAGCATGGGGGGTAGGCGGGGGGAAGTAAGAAAAAAAGAAAAAAAAAGAGTAAAACTCAATGGGTGTTTGTATACCTCCTGTCTCTCTCTTTGTTTCTGTCTGTGTATCTCTGTCTCTGCCTCTTTCTAAGTTTAAATATATGTATATACACATACACTTAATCAACAAAAAGAAAAAAAAAAGAAAAAAAAGAAAGAATGAAATCGGAGAAGTGGACAGGCAGACGGAGACAAGCATGCTCACACACAAAGATTATACAAACTGCTGAGACAGTGACATTGTGTTGCCTTTTCACTACCATTTGAGTGGTCGGAATTTTCCTTTGACGTGAGTGGTGTTTATTTCGAACATAGGTACCCAGTTAACCACAATGACCAGTTAATGACGCAATATATGTCCCGTTGCACTTTGTGTCAATCAGTGAAGAGAAATTGATTATGATCTACAGTGGAAAATACAAATCAGCTCAGGCTATGTTACTTCCTTGGTTGATGTCAGGTGCAGCTTGGTGGTCCGCAAGAGGACATGGCTTCTTATGCTGTTGAAAAGAATGAAAACTTTCATAACAAAAGAAACAACAACAGCAATAACAACACACATAATAATGATAGTGATGATGATGACAATAATAAGAACAATATAATAATCATGACAATGATAATGAAATAACAATTGCAACAACAACAACGACAGCAATAACAACAGCAACATATATATGGTTGACTATCATGGTCGTTCAAGTCCAACCTAGTTGCATACTGGACACTCAGTGGAACGTTATGCAGAGTTGATTCTGGCCTTTAATGCTGCACGCTTTTCCACATGGCTGCTTCATATTTCATTTTCATGAGCTGTTCCCTTGCGAATAGCTTTCCTCTATTCAGACCTGTTTGTGGCCATGATTTCCCATTGTTCTTCATCAATGCCACAATTCTGGAAGGATTTTTTCAGGGTGTCTTTGTAGCGAAGCTTTGGCCGTCCTCTTGATTGATAGGCCTTTGTCAGTTCACTGTAGAAGAGTTGCTTTGGAAGCCTGTTATCCTGCATGTGCAAGAGAGGCAGACCATGCTAGTTGAGACTGTGCTAGCAGTGTATCTATGCTCGGTATCTTGGATTGCAAAAGTATATTCACGTTTGAGACTCTGTTGTACGATTTGATATTAAAGATACGTCAGAGACAGAGCTGGTGAAACTGGTCTAGTAGAGAATCCTGGACTCGCATCCATTCAGCAATGCAGACAGGACTACTGCTCTGTATACTGCGCACTTCGTTTCCAGTTTCAAGCCCCTTTCGTTCCTTACTCGCTTGTGGAGTCTGCCATAGGAAGCACTTGCCCTAGCGATGCGGTTAGATATCTCCTTATCAAGACTGTTGGAAGAGGAGAGACTGTTACCAAGATAGGCGAAGGAGTCAACATTGTTAAGGACCTTGCTGTCGATCTTTAGTCAGGCATATTTGCTGTTGGTCGTTTTGCAGTTTGAATCATAACTTCAGTCTTCTTGATGCTTATTGTGAGTCCAAAGTGCTTAGTTGCTGCAGACAAAGAATCTGTAAATCTTTGAAGGTCGTCCTCTGAGTGTGCAACAATAGCACAAAAATCAGCATACAGGAGGTCACGAACAAGTGATTTAGTGATTTCATCTTTGCCTTCAGGCATTGAGAATTGAAGATACCTCCATCTGTCCTGCGTATGATTTGGATGCCTGGATCTGAATCTTTAAAGTCAGAGAGAAGCGTCATGCTGAAAAGGAAATTGAAGAGTGTTGGAGCAAGAGCGCTCCCTTGCTTGACTCCTTTAGGACCAAAATCTGATGCACACAGGCGGCCGAATATTGGATACTCAATGGAACGCTCTGCAGAGTTGATTCTGGCCCTTATTGCTGCACGCTTTTCCACTTGGTTGCTTTGTCTTTCATTTTCATAAGCTTCTGTTCCCTTGCAAATAGATTGCCTCCATTCAGATGATAAGAGAAGAGAAAAGAGAGAAGAAGAAAAAAGAAGAAGAAGAAGAAGAGAAGAAGAAGAAGAAGAAGAAGAAGAAGAAGAAGAAGAAGAAGAAGAAGAAAAGAAGAAGAAGAAAAATATTATTATGTGATAATGTAATAATAATTATAATATATATATAATCATCTGTGCGTGCATCGGTGCGTGCGTGCGTGTGTGCGTGTGTGCGTGTGTGTGTTGTGTGTGTGTGTGTGTGTGTGTGTGTGTGTGTGTGTGTGTGTGTGTGTCGTGTGTGTGTGTT
This sequence comes from Monoplex corrugatus, assembly GCA_030674185.1. NCBI lineage: Eukaryota > Metazoa > Mollusca > Gastropoda > Littorinimorpha > Ranellidae > Monoplex > Monoplex corrugatus. The sequence continues at coordinate 30,499,359 of JAPXFY010000027.1, read as the reverse complement.
TGTGTTTGTGTTTGAGGGACAATGGTGACGATAATAGCAATATTGATGATGATATACGGATTTTCTTGTCTCTCTAAGTGAGATTACAAAAGACAAATACGTTTCCACTTCCATTCGTTCATTGGATTATTCATAAAACTAACTCATCATCATCAGCATCAGTCCCGTAGTGTGGTTGACCGTTGGGGCACCACTGAAAATTTTGCAACTAACTTCCTCTACTCCTCATGGTCCTCAGCTTTCCGCAGAATGATATTCCATTCAAGGCCAGTCCACTCTCTGATATTGTCTTCCCATCTTTTTCTTTGTCTGCCTCTTCGTCTCCCTCCCTGAACTGTTTCCTGCAAGATGGTCTTGGCCAGTCCAGATGATCGTGTGACGTGCCCGTACCACCTCAGTTTGCGTCTTTTCACTGAGGTCAGGAGGTCTTCATACGGCCCGATGGCGTTTTCGATTCGGGTTTTCACTTCCTTATTGGTTATATGATCTTTGTACGAGATACCAAGGAGTTTGCGGAAGCATCTCATCTTCATTGCCTGTATCCTTCTTTCAATGTCTGCTGTTATGGTCCATGTTTCGTATGCATACAAAAATATTGACATGACCAGGGAACGCATCAGTCTGATCTTGGAGCCGATAGCGATATACTTGTCGTTCCAGATGACTTTTAGCTTGGTCATTGCAGCTGTGGTCTGGGCAATCCTGGAAAGTACTTCATCTGATACTATAGCTCCCAGATATTTAAATCTATGGACAGTCTCAAGTTTGTTGTTGTCTATGGTAATGTCAATGCTGATGCCATTGGTATTATTTGTCATCAACTGGGTTTTCTCTGCACTGATCTACATGCCATATGCTGTGGAGACCTCATCAAGATGTTTTATCAAGCTGACTAGCTCTTGCTCTTGCCCAGCTAGTCCGTCAATGTCGTCAAGTTTGTGATTGTTCTACCTCCGATGCTGATTGTTCCCTCGTGGTCTTCAAGTGCGTCTTCAAGAGCTCAATGTGCCATAACTCATTGGGAAGACTGGGACCATACAGTCAAAATTCATCCACTTCACGAGCGCGTCATTGAAGATATTGTTCAAATGTCCTGACCAACACTGCAAGTGTCTGTATCTTTCGGGTCTGATTGGCACGTGGAATATGCCATGAAAGTAAGCGTAGAGTACAGCCGTATTACGAGTCTCAATCCAAAGTGGAAATCCATTACATCATGATTATGATTTATATTGGCATGAATCATCTTAACATTCTGAAAAATTGTTAAGAAGACTTAAAAAATTAATACTTTCTTGTTATTGCGCAGCGATACTTAGTTAAATCAATAGTTTCATTTCAAAATATGTGCACACCAGTAGAAACATTTTAAAAGTTTGGTGTATTGTAGAGGTTTTTTTTACACGAAGTGATCTCCCTCTTTTCCCGCACTTCTCTGTTCCTCTTTTGATTATGCATCAACAACGTGTATGCATATAGCAGATTTCTAATAAACAGTTAATAACTTGCTTAATCCCAGACGATGGAATAAAAATTCCCCGGAAATTAACGTAGTTCAGCAACAGCACATAAATGTGCAAAAATGTACAGAGATCCAACCCAAAATATTTCATGCAGCTGTTTTACCCTATGTACACAAATTTCAGAAACATCTTGGTCTTCCAAGCACAAGATTTTTAACATAACCAAAGAAGCATCCTCTTTTCTGGAGCACATCTCTGCAACACATTACCCACTAACATCGAGCTATGCACATCACGGACCAGCTTAAAAAAAAAGCTTCATAAATACTTTCTTGAGATAAATTAAATAGTTATTTCAACGAAAGTTCCTCTTCTTCATACACTGCCTAGTCAGTTTCGTGACTATGAATATGTCCTTTCTGTCCCAGTTCTAAATTGTCTTTCAGCATTAAGTAGTGAAATCTCTCTCTCTTCTCTTCTCTCTCTCTTTCTCTTTTTTCTCTCTTTCTCTTTCTCTCTCATTTCATTTTACTTTCTTTTGGTTTAGTATAGCCTACGTAGATTAGCAGCACAACAAACATAACCCAAAAAGCCACAGATAAAGGCTGGTCTGGCGAAAATCTGCACCCATCTTACTCGTGTTTTCAGTCTATTTTTGTATTTTTCTGGGTTCAGGTTGCTCAAACGCTGGCATTCATTTTGATTCACATTTCTGACCGTTTGTTGTTCTGTAAATTGTCTTCGTTTCATGGGCCGTTGTGGCTTTTGAAATATGAATGTGCATTGTACCTCCTTTGATAAACACAGAGAAAAACAGTTCACGACTCACCTTTTTTTATATTACAACGGTAATCGGCCACCAGATACTTGTAGGTGTAAGGGCATGGGTTACCGAAAGCACCGATCTTGGCATAAAAAGTACAATCGTTCTTCCCACCGCACCTAAACGTCAGTGAGTGCACACAGATATATCAGACACATGCATACATACATATATACATACATACATACATCATACATACATACATACATACGTACATACATACATACTGACAGACATACATGCACACACATACATACATACATAAATACATATATACATACATACATACATACATACATACATACACACAACATACATACATACATACATACATACATACACACACATACTCGTATGTGAATAGACGTTAAAAGAAATAACAAATACCACACACACACACACATATGTATATATATATATATATATATATATATATATATATATATATATATATTATGAGGCACGCAGACAGGCATGTGGACATGTCCTGGTGTCCCCAGCTATGAGTAAACAGCACCGCTGCTTTGTGGTTATCTTGGGACAGACCAAGGCTGAGGATAGTGGTGGGAACGACAAAGGCTTGCGGTGAGTACGTAAAAAAACCGATGGAATGCAATGGGAAATCACCATCATATACTCCAAAGTTTGTCATGGCCAGCCAAACTACGAAAAAGAAAAACGATGTGCAGTAGGGACCGTCATGCAGCACAGGTGACACCTGACCGTCAGCAAGCAACTACGATCAAATTACAAAATATCAAAAGTACAACGTGGAATGTAAGGGCATTGCGGCAAAGAGCAAAACTGGAAAATGTCAAGATGGAGATGGAAAAGCTTAACATCAATTTTTTAGGACAAGGGGAAGTGAGATGGAAGGGGACAGGCATGATAACATCAGGCAAGCATACAATGATATGTTCAGGTGGAAACACATGAAAGAGGAGTACGCATCATAATGGAAAGGGACAAGTCAAAGTCTATCAAAGGATAGTGGACTATATCAGACCGAGTTTTATTAATTACAATATGTGACAAGCGATCTGGTATCAACATCATCCAAGTAAATGCACCAACATAAATCATTTTGATTTCATCATTATAAATAAAAAGATTTAGAAATTCTTCACTGATAGCAAAAACGCTATCAGGAGCAGACTGCGACAGTGACCAGACTCCTGTAATGGGAAGATTGAGGCTGAAACTAAAGAACAGAAAACAGACCAAAAGTAACATCAAACTAAACCTTGGACTCCTAAAGACAGCTGAAGCGACCCATCAAAAACTTACCGTACATGTTCAAAACAAATTCAATGGTCTGGAGGACGTTGGTGACAATGACGAACAATGCACAGAGTTGAGATACTCGATAGATGAAACTTGTGAAGAAATCCCCAGAGTTAGAAGAAAGAATAGGCTTGATGGAAAAACAGAAGAAGGCTAAAGGGAAAAGAGGAAGAATACAAGAGGATAAACAGGGAAATCAGGAATAAGTACAACGAAGCAAAGGAAGCTTGGCTGGAAACAAAACGTAAATAAACAGAAGATCGACACAAAACAGATCCTCAAAGTATGCACAAAAAATGAAGAAATTGCCCACAGGTAAAAGACATGCACATCACTAAATGCTTAAAATCGAAAATGGTACGCTTATCATGGAAAAAGACCATATGTTAGAGAGTTGGGGAGAGTACATTGACGACGTTTTCAGCGATGAGAGAAACGAAGAACATATTATAAGAAAGAACATTGAAGGACCACTCATAATGGAAGATGAAGTTAGAGCAGCATTGAAAAAGATGAAACCAGAAAAAAAAACAGGACCAGACAATATTACAACAGAAATGATAAAGGCTCTAAAAGATTTTGGTATTGAAAAAAATAACAGTCCACCTAAATGACACTTATGACGCCAGAAAAAAAGATATGTCAAAATCAGTTTTCACTGCACTTCCAAAGAAAAGAGGATATAGAATGCAAACTCCATCACACAATTAGCTTGACAAGTCATGCAACAAAAATCTTATTAAAATAATGCTGAGGACAAGGAATAGAATCAAAAAAAGAAATAGCAGGAGAACAGTGTGGATTCGTCGAAGGGAAAGGAACCATTAATGCCATATACATCCTAAGAACTATCATAGAGAGATCAGTAGAGTTGAATAAGGATTTATTTTTATGCTTCGTTGATTATACCAAGGCTTTTGATCGGGTAAGACATGAAGAATTTATCAATCAACTTGAAAGGCTCAATATTGGTGGAAACGATCTAAGAATAATCAGTAAAGAATATCTAAATCTTTTATTTATCAGGACATAATCAATCTGATTTTTTGGTACAATTTCCTAGACTCATCCATGTCTATTTTCTTCTGTTAGACTTTTCAAGCCAGGTGTTTCCTACTATGAACTCATCCATCTGTCTCCATACAACCAGTTTCTCTCCCCTTTTCATTTTGTGTGCCAAGCCCATGAAGTCTAACTATGTCCTCCACCCTCTACTGTCCCACTTTAGCATTAACATCTCCCATTATGCTGAAAAGGATGCTGAAGAGTGTTGTAGCAAGAACGCATCCTTGCTTGACTCCGTTAGTGACAGGGAGCTCATCATCTTCACTGCCGTTGACTAATCTTGCGTTCATGCCATCGTGAAAGAATCTGATTATTTTTACCATCTTGGGAGGGATTTCAATTTGGGGAAGTATGTTCCACAGTCCTGGGCGTGACACTGTGTCGAACGCCTTGGTGTTCCTTACATTTCTCTTGGATCTGTCTTGCAGTAAGTATCTTGTCGACTGTCCCTCTGTTCTGGCGAAAACCACACTGGCTTTCTGGCACTACCTCATCAAGAAGATGGGTATTCATCCTGCTGCCTGCAATGCTCAAAAGGGAGATTCCTCGATAGTTGTCACAGCTGGACTTGTCACCTTTGCCTTTGTACAGATGCACTATTCTGGCATCTTTCAAATCTTGGGGTAAGCGGCCATCTTCCCAGCACGTACAGAGGAACTCAGTAAACTTCTGTATCAACGGCTGACCATCTGCTTAAAAAACTTCAGGCAGAATACCATCGGAGCCGGCTGATTTACCACATTGCACTCTGCAATTGCTTCTGTCACCGCCTTTTCCATGGGTGGGTCGTCAAGTTCCATATGTAGGGGTCTTGCTGGGATCTCTTCAATGACACTGGGGTCAATCTATGAAGGCCTGTTAAGGAGCTGCTAGAAGTGTTCTGACCATCTCATATTTATTGCCTCATTATCAGTGAGAAGCTTACCCTGCAGGTTCTGCATTGGGGCTGCGCTTCTCTGTGGTGGCCAATACATCTCCCTCAAGCTGGAGTAGAAGACCTTGGCATTTTTTGAGTCAGCATAACCCTGGATCTCCTCTGCCTTCTTTTTTCCGTTATTCATCCTTCATGGAGCACAACCGTTTCTGAAGTTTTCCTCTGAGATGATAGAACTTGTCCCACTTCGAGTCAGACTGTTTGTCTGCTGGACAATTCTTGTGCGCAGCATACATCTCAGCAAGAAGACTTTGAATATCAGAATCGTTGTCATCAAACCAGTCCTGGTGATGTCTTTTGAGGACGTCTATTGTCTCTTTGGCAGCGGTATCAACTTCATTTCTTAATTTGGCCCAGTTTTCTTTTGTCTCTCCTTTGGTGAAGGTAACTTGCTCTAGACGCTTTGAGAGTTCATTGTTTAAGGCAACGGTTATGCCAGGGTTATTGATTTTCCGAATATCCAGTTTTTTGGAAGGTTTCTTGTCCTGGAGCCTTCTTTTTATTCGCACCTGGCGGTTCACCTTTGATCCAAGGAGAAGGTAGTCTGTTGAGCATTCGGCATCTCTCATTGTTCTGATGATATGAAAATCACGCAGATCACGTTGTCTGAAGATGATAAAAATCTATCTGACGCCAGTGCTTTTGTCTTGGATGCATCCAGGTGTTTTTTGTAAGCGTCGTTTAGTTGGAAGAATGTATTTGTGATCGAGAGATTGTGCTGGGGGCATAGTGAAAGCAGAAGCTTGCCATTTGAATTCTCATGACCAATAATGCCAGCCCATGCTGAATGATTTGAGCCAGTTGTCACATTGAAACCCCCAGGATGATCAACTCATCACCTGCAAGTACGCTGCTTACAACTTCATCAAGCTGTAGGTAAAAGGCTTCTTTGTTTTCATCTTGGTTTGTCATGGTGGGGGTGTAGACACTTACCAAAGTAGCATATGTATTCTCTGATAAGGGGAGCCTCATAGTCATGATTCAGTCATTGATGCCTGGGGCTGTAACTCAAGCTGAGACACGAGAGGGGTCCTTACTGCGAAGCCAACACCTGCCTTCCTGTAGCTTTACGACCTTCCCGGTATATAGTGTATCCTGATCCAACCTCGCTTAATTGACCTTTGTCTAAAATTCTTGTCTCGCTGAGGGCAGCAATGTCAACTTTGTATCTTTGGAGCTGTCGTGTTACCAAAGCGGTTCTTCTTTCTGGTGGGTGGGCCTCTTTTCTAAGAGAGTTTACACATTCCAAGCAGCAACAATCAAGGGCTTAGCGGTCCGTTTCTGTTTGGCGGTAGCCTGTCCGAACCCAGGGATTCTTAGCACCCTCTGCTCCTTTTCCTGTCTGCCCGCTACCTTCAGCAGTGGTTCCAGAGCTGCTGGGGACTGAGGGCCGTTGTTTCCTTGTGTCTGTCTGTTTGTGAGGGGGGGGGGGGATTGGCGCTAGGTGCCATGCACATATGTAAGTTGATGTTGTTTGCGCAGAGCCTTAGCAACTCTCTCCACCTGCCACCACAAGTCCAGGGCAAAACGAGGTAAGACAGCTGTTCTCCTAGGAGACACAGACGGCGGAACAGTACATGGCAAGTCGTGGCATATGGCCAAAACCACAAGCATTGCTCTATGGCAATGTCCTTTATGCAGTATGCGGCTGCGGGATTTTCTATCTGGGTTTACTCCCTTAGCCTTTCCCCACCCAAGGGGTAACCCACAAGTGCAGGTTGTACAGTCTACTGTCACACTGTTGCAGAGACTTTGCTCTGACCTGACTAATAAGCCCTTTCCAAAATATCGAAAGAGGGGTTAGACAGGGATGTGTTCTGTCACCAGATTTGTTTTCACTTTACACCATAAAGAACCCAGAAGAATGCCCTGGGATAAAGGTTGGTGGAAAAATGATAAACAATCTTTGTTGTACACATGACACCATTCTAACTGCAAGAAAATGAAAAGTATCTACAAAATCTTGTGAATATAATAGAAATAAAAAGCAAAAATAAAGGGCTGGAACTAAGTAGCAAGAAGACTGAAGTCATGGTAATCAGCAGTAAACAGGAAATCCCCTCATGTAAATAAGAGCTAATGGCACAATACTGAGACCCTGACAAACTGGTGTACACCAATAGTGGCAGTACCAAAGCAAAATGAGAAAGTAAGATAATGCATTGATTTCACTATTTACAAAATTGGACTGTAACAATAGATTCTATCAAATACCACTAGATAAAGGTAGCCAAAAGCTGACTGCTTTCATCATTCCTTTTGGACGATGTTGTTACAAATGTCTGCCATTTGGAATCACTCCGGTCCAGAAATATTCCACCTAGAGATAACTCGCATCCAAGAGGGAATACCTGGGGTCATCTCATCTGTGACTCTGACAATGTTCTAGTCACAGAAAAAGATCAGCAAGAGCATGGCACCCGACTGAGAGTTGTCCTACAGAGGATGAAAGAAGCTAGTGTCACGCTCTATGAAAAAAGCATGTTCTCAGCTAATTCAGTCTAGTTCCTTGGCCACATAATATCACGTAAAGGATTTCAGATGGATCCAGAGAAAGTCAAAGCTGTTTCCAACTTTCCAAGACCACGAACATCTCAGAATTGCGACATCTTCTGGGAATGGTAAACCCTGTGAGAAAATTTGCACCTCACATGGCTGACACAACAAAACCATAGCAGGATCTGCTAAAAAAAAGGAGACTTACTGGATTTGGGATGAATCTCAAGAGAAAGCTTCCCCAACACTGAAAAAGCGGCTGAGTTCAATCGCTGTGCTAGCACATTACAGTCCAGATAAGCCCGCTAAATTTTCAATAGATGCTTCTTTGTTTGGCTTGGGAGCCGTACTACTTCAAAAGCAAGAGACTGAATGAAAGCCAGCATTACTCGCCTCAAGATCTCTCTCTGCAACTGAGCAATGATATGCCCAAGTACAGAAAACATATAGACACTGAAATCCAAAACAAGTGTGACTGTCGCTTTCAAGCAAACAGGAACCAGAAAAAAAAACACGAAAAAAGAATAAGAACGCGTATTTAATATAACAAGACAAGACAGGCGCAAATTTTCAGCCAACTGGCCTTTGTCAAGCGTAAGATCACAAACAAACAAACACCAGATATAAAAGTTAGGAGAAAAAGACTGAAACTTCCCTGCTTCTCTGTCCAGAGTGAGAACAGTTTCTTATTATTTTTACGTGTTTTTTTCTGGTTCAAAAAAAGTTCACAGACACACACACTACTACCACCACCACCACAGCACACCACCACGACAATATCATGCGGAAACACTTCCCTGCATTTTCACTCTATTTACATACTTTCATGCATACATTCCTCCAAAACATCTGAATCACCCTATGATACTGTTTTCCCGTGAAACCTTGAGATCTCTGCCACCTCACGTCACTCCAATACGGCACCAAGGTTTTTGCACAACCTCAGTCTTACCTCTCGACTCTCATCCACATTACTGACAGTGTAGCTACGAAATGTTCTGACAAACATCGCAGGCATTTGTATCTCTCTGGTCTGCTTGCCAGAATATGTTATTAAAATAAGAGCAGAATACGGTCTTGTTGTCACGTCGTCTCAATCCAGAAAAGAATTCCATACCATCGCGATTATCAGCCCCATCATTATGCTTCATCGCAGCATCATGAAAAATTGTCTGTGACTATGCACCCACTGCAGTGACGCAAAATATGGCACAACAATAAAAACTGAAATAATTTACACTCACACAAAAAAGTTTCAGTTTGTTTTGATAATGAGTATACGATACCTCCGCCCATAAGACTTACATACTTACATCTTTTCAAGTTTCTCCTTGGTGTCTTTTGAAACGCACTTCACGTCGTCTTTGCTTTTGATATTACGTTCAGCAGCGTTACAGGTCTTTATGTTGGAGCGGCCCCACTTGGCTGATGCAATACGGATAACTTTGCCTTTTGGGCATTTCATGATACCCTTGTCATGCTGACATACTTCCAACCGGATTGCTGTCGAACACATTCAAATAATGACAATAACAATAATAATGACAATAATGATGATAATGATTATCATAATGATATGGTGTAACTGATGCATATCGTTATCATAATTGTTATTTTTGACTAATAATAATATAAATAACATTATATTAATAAAAGTGATTAATAATAATATTATTACAAGTGATAAAAAAATTTAATATATTTATAAAAGTGACAGACTCAGGCTAAACTCGAGGAATGCGGAGGCGATCTCGCCCCCAGACGTGCGGCACGCAGGCCCACCGGCGTGTGGACATGCCCTAGTGCCCACGAACCAGACCCCCAGCTATGGGTAAATAGCACCAGTGCCTTGTGGGTGTCTCAGGTGAAACCAAGGCTAAGGGAGTGTAGTGAACCCTGACAGAAAAAAGAACACCACTGCCTTATGGTTATCTCAGGAGAGAATAAGGCTAAGGGAGGAAATCCGTCCAATAATTTCTCCCTGGGTCTACCTGGTATTCTTTATCCATCCAGCTTTCCTGTTGTGACTAGGTGTTCAAATTTTTCTTGCCTCATAAAATGTCCTATAAATGCTTGTCTTTTCCTACTCTTCTTTATCAATGTTCTTTTTGTGTCTGCCTCATTTCAGACTGTCTTATGGAAACATGCAGACCATGTGACAACCTAGTAGAATGTGATCAGCTCATCTGACAGCTCGAGTTCTCCCTGTTACACTAAGAATTATGATTACGTTCAATGCACATTGTGTACAAATGAGTTTGGAGATCAGCACTATGCCAGAAAGATTTGTAATATACAGCTATCAGCGAAAAATAGTCAGTCAGTCAGCCTAAACAGCATGCATTGTCTCATTGTATAAAGAAGCCCAGTGCATGTGGCCACACAATACTTACCCCATACGACAGACAGGGTACACAGACAGAGGAACAGAGCAAGCTTCATTCTGAAACACAACACACAGAATCATTTAGAGGACCCCCGTTCTTGAGCAATAGATATGTAAAAAAAAACAAACAACACCAACAACAATATAGGAATGAAAACAAAATATGTGTCAAATAATTTGTGAGTAAATTCTTGTATCATTTGCAAAATTTCTACCTCAACGTTCCCGTGTCGTGCAACCCATGAGGCAGGAAGAGTGCTCCAATGGGCACAGCCCTTAAAGAGTCTGAGGGCATCATTCCAGCGTCTGTCCATCAGTTGTTGGTCTTTTTCAACAGACTTGTATCAGTTCATTTTTGGTCTTCCCTTCCTTCACTATCTTGCTGGGTTCTAGTTCAGGATTTGGTTGGCAGGTGTGGAAGAAGGAATTGTAGTGGTATAAGCTCAACCATTTCAGTCAACACCAGAAGATTATGTTGATAACTGTAAATTCTCTTGACTTTATTTCACCATCTGTCGCAAAGCTTTTCCCTCTGATGCTGAATATTGTGCATGAGCACTTTAGATCAAGGAGTCAGGCTTCTTCTCCTGCCTTGTTTTCAGGTGCCACGTTTCACAGCTGTATAGCAAAACTGACAGAATGATGGAATTGTAAAAGCGGCAATTTGAGGTTGCAGGAGATTTTCTTGCTGTTTTAGATTCTGTACAGCTTGTTAAATGCTGCCGTCGCTTTTGCTATGCGACAGTCTAGTTCTTAGTCATCATATCACTTGAATTGATTAACTGCTCAGGTCGGTGAAATTCTTAATGACCTTGACCTCAACCCCGTTCTGCCCAGTCATACTCCTGATTGTGATGAGTGTTGTCTAACAAACATTTTTTTTGGTTTTATGTTGTTTTCTTAGCACTGATGATAAGTCCAGTGCTGTTCACATCTCTGCTGATATCACTGATGTGTGACTAGAGGTCCTGAGCGTCACTAGCTAGCGAGGCGATGTCATCTGCGAAGTCCAAATTGATCAGGCATATCTCCTCTTGCCACTAGATGCTTTTGCCTTCTCTCTTGCAACAATTTATAATAAGATTGTATCAGTTGGGTGCTTTTATGTTTGTCTGAGGTGTTTATTTTTTTTTTGGGGGGGGGGGTAGGAGGGGGAGTTGCTTAAGGACATATTTAAAAGAAAAATATACACAGTATATTGTACTCAGAGAATTGCATGATGATCATTGGCATATGAAATCAACAGTCACTTAAAGTACGTTAATCTTACGAAATTATTCACTCTTCAGTGCATGAAATAGCTTGTAGATCTGTCAATGAAACTTCTGTTGGAACTCGTTTAACTTACTGAAACACCATGTGAAGAGGAAAGCTTTAGGCATGACAATCAAAAGGGCATGTATTGTGAAACTGGTGAAACGATCGCAACAGGAAGCTGTCTGCTTGCTATAGAATAGAATAGAATAGAATAGAATACAATAGAATACAATACAATACAATACAATACAATACAATACAATACAATACAATGTGATACAAAATGATACAGTATGATACAATGCAAAACGATGCAACGTGATGCAATGCAATGCAATACAAGACAAGACAAGGCAAGACAAGACAAGACAAGACAAGACAAGACAAGACAAGACAAACCAATACAATACAATTCATCTGAATTAACCCAAGCTTAGATATTTCAAAGTGTATCCACTTGCCTTGCAACACAAACACAATACATACATGCTGGCACACACATATACACACACCACACACACACACACCACACACACACACACTCGTGTACGCACGTACGCACGCACGCACTCACACACACATGTGGTGATGATAATGATGATTATTACATGTATATATGTATACCGATATGTATATATGAAGGATTTTCTGCACCTCCTTCCTCCCCATACACACACCAATGGCAATATCCAACAAGCTAAGCGTCAATTTTCTCAATTTTACATCTTCGTGCTTGGAAAAATCTACATCTTCGTGCTTGGAAAAATATGTATGCTCTTACGCTCAAAATGGACGTGATGGAGAAAACAAATCGTAACACAGACCAGTGCCTGTGCATGAACCCTACGCTTGAGACTCTATTCAAACTATGAGCTCCGTACACGAATCTGTTCTTGCACCACTCTGTCACTGAAACAAACTTAAACTGCATTACGTTAAGAAAAAAGCCGTTTTCAATTTGTAATGGTTTGCGAAACTCCCAAAAGGTCCACTCTGAACTCTCTCATTTTAGCTGGAAATCCTGCTCCTAGGCCACTTATCATACAGCACAGCAATCCACATTTTCTACCTGCTATTCACACAGTCTAAACTGTCTATACCAAAATCAACTTTTCCACCGGCTACCCCATTCAAACATAACGCCATTCTTAGTTCTTTCTTTTCCTTTTCTAGCTCCCTTATCTTCTGCACAATCTTACACTGATGACTGTGCAGCCAACATAACCAGGAGAACAACCATGGCAAAGAAAAGAATAGTGGAGCTGGTCAATACTTTTGAAGGATACGTCAGTTAGAAAAAAAAACAGTTAAAGATGAAAAAATATCATTTCTAGCTGGACTGTTAGAACATACAGGGCAGAGGGATGGACACTAAGAAAACGTGAGGCTAAAAAGATCAATGCTCCTCAAATGTGGTTTTACAGAAGAATGTTGAGGATCAACTGGAAAGACAAATGAACAAATAAAAGTATTTTAGAAGAATTAGCTGTTGAGGGATAAATATGACTTCATTGTGAAGAAGTTTCATTATCAACACGTAAATGACCTTTTTGGGTACGAGGCTAGATACAAAAGGTGTTCCTAATGAAACATATCGTTTAAGGAAAGATCGAAGCAGTAGAAGGTGTGGAATTCCAATTGCCAACTATATGAGAAATATGAACGAATGGACCAGCCCGAACGGCTCAGAAATGTTCAGTATCCCGGAGAAGCACAACAAATGGCGAAATGAGATATTCAAGCCAGTGTCAGCAGCCAAGACTCTACAGAAGTGTCGTTAATTATGTATATATATATATATATATATACATATATAATATATATATATATATATATATATATAGAGAGAGAGAGAGAGAGAGAGAGAGAGAGAGAGAGATTTTCACCACCAGCTCCAAGTTCATTTAGTCAAAATCCCACTGGCAGGACGTCCATGGAAGACAGCCATGTCAGGCTGCCTTGAGGCCAGCCATTACAGGAGAATTTGCATTGCTGCTGAGTCACATCAGTGAGGTTTATTGGAGTGCCTGTCCTGATCCAAATTTGCTAAGAATACTGCCTAGTTAAGCGTCCTACTAACGATAATAATTAACCAGATGACACCGACGTATGAGACAGGTGAGATTTGATATTCTGCATGCAGTATACACAAGAACAGGATTTAGATACCTAGTAAATGGATGCATCAGGCAGGTAGGTCTGACGTTAACTCACCTGACTTCTACGACCATCAGTTAGGTTCAAACGTACTGACCTTAGAGACGAAGTGGAGTCTGAAGACCCTGAGGTGAGGAACACAGTGAACTGAGACGTTTAGTTTTACCTGTAACAACCCTTCTTTATAAACCTTTGGCTTTCCTTCCAGCCCTTCCCTATGACCCCTTTCCCTTCCCTCGTGACCTTAAAATGAGTAGTAGTGTAGCTCATGAGAGATTTCTAATTACGTTACAGGTGTTAAGGTGGAAGAGTGCTGGGCTGGAAGTAACTATGGTACTATTGTACTTTAAATTTGTTCACATCTCTTTGCAGCATCATCGTTTGGTCAGCAGTTTGTGTATCTGTATGTGTCTGCATGTAAACATATATGTGCGTGTATGCGTGCGTCTGTGTGTCTGTATATATATATAATACATATATATACATATATGTATATATATATATATATATATATATATATGTGTGTGTGTGTGTGTGTGTGTGTGTGTGTGTGTGTGTGTGTCTGTGTGCGTGAGTTTGTGTGCGTGAGTTTGTGCGTATGTGTGTGTTTGCGCTTGTGCACGTGGTAGACATTCACTCACATCACGCTTGATGTATTCGAGTAGTACACAGTTTGAACATGTCAGTAGAAATGTTTATGCTAGCCCAGTAATAACTGGTTATGATGATGACGACGACGACGACGACGACAATGGATGATGATGATGATGATAATGACGGTGGTGTGTGTGTGTGTGTGTTTGTGTGTGTGTGTGTGTGTGTGTGTGTGTGTGTGTATGTGTGTGTGTTTTGTGTGTGTGTGTGTTTATGCGTGTGTGTGTGTGTTGTGTGTGTGTGTGTGTTATGTGTGTTATGTGTTATGTGTGTGTGTGTGTGTGTGTGTGTGTGTGTCTGTGTGTGTCTGTGTGTGTTTATGTGCAGATGTGTGTGCTTGTGTATGCGTAGTTTTGACAAAAGCTGACAATGAAAAGAAAGACGTTAATGTCTCTAACCTCGGCAATTCCATCATAACACCCCTAGTTAAATCAGCGAGAAAAGACAAAACGAATATTCAATCCACTAAAAGCAAATACTCACAAGAAACCAAAGATCTGATGAAGAAAAATAAGAAATCTAAAAAGACCAACAACAGAAAGACAAAAAAATAGAAGCGGCAGAATTGAACAAGTTAATCCAAATGAAACAAAGAGAAGACCAACGAAGACACATGATAGAGATCATCGGTGATATCACAGATCAAGGAAGGGGCTTCAAAATGGCGAAAGACAAACTCAACCCCAGTAGATTTCAAATACCGGAGTCCAGGAAGCGAATGGAGAAGTAACAACCAACAGAGACAGAATTGTCAAATGTGCACAAGAATTCTACAAACATCTTTACTCTTCAAAACTCGTGCCTCAAGTGCAAAACAACCATGAGAGCAGTCACTTGTTGTGCGGTCTCATGGTAAATGAGTATGCGCATGCGGTTAGCTGTTCTCTTTGGTAATTTATAAAGTTTGCACATGCATTTCACATAGAACTGGGACCCTCATAGAATCAGCTCACACCGATCCAAATGGTGTATACGTGCAATTGTACTACGTATGCGGCTGTCCTGAGGTGTCTCCTGTAACCGAACTTCCAGACATGCTGACTGACAAATGTTGGACATGTGTAATTCTAGTGACAGATCATAAAACCTGAGCGTTTATCTAATACGCTCGCAGTATTTCCCTTCCTACTGTTCTAATTTAATTGTGTTATGTCATTTATGGCTTACGTTTTGACATGCATTTGCTTTGATTTTATCTGTCCTGCATTTGTAAAGGTTTCACGGATACACATATAGGAGTCAATGTTTCATTAGAATTCATTTATATAACTTCTTTAACATTGTATGTGTTATGGATCATTTGTTTTTCTAATATGCTTAGTATCCCCACCTAAAAATGTTGTGCTAGAAATTTCCTCTTTCTGTCAGTCTCTTTGCTTCTGCCTTCCTCCTTTGCTTTCTGTCATTTCTTCCTATCATTTTCTGCCTTGCTGGTCATTTACCTGTATGTGTTCAATAAAGTCTCTCGCACTTACTCTCAGGATTGATAATTGGGTGCATATATTAAGTGCATTTTTTGCTCTAAAGAAATGAAATATGCGGAAGCAATTGTACCTAATTTAGACCCACTTTATATATGCTTTGGTGTCCTTTGCTTGTATGAAATAAGAGCATGCCAAAACTTTATAGCCAAACTGAGTAGTTCTGAAACTAAACAACAGCTGGATCAAGCAATGCAGTTAACTGATTTAATATTGATAAAGCTTTAGAAATGTTTAATGGTATTGTGAAACAACAAGCTGAATGTATGAAACGCAGAATAGATATCAACCGTAACATGAAAGATAATGATGGTTTGATCAAGACTGTGGATCTTCAATGACAGATATACGTAAATTGTAAAGGTAAAACAGAAAAACTTAAAGAACTTAAGATGATTATAATAGACAAGTCTTTTCCAGAGTATGATAGTGTAAAGACAACTGTTGTCAAAGAAGAAAAAGCTGTAGATACGCTAGTAGAATCTTGTAAAATTCAGAAAGAATTATTGGAAATGGTTCACAAAATATCACGTAAGAAAAGACAACACAAAACAGTATCATCATAGATGTTTGGAAAGAGAGAGAAAGAGAGAGAGCGCCAAAGACAGACAGAGAGCGAAAGAGAGAAGATTGATTGTTCAGTTTACGTCACACCCACCTAGTATGCACGGGAAACATCGGATGGGCAATGGGACTACAACCTAAGGACAACCAGAACACAATGATGTAAGGTAGGAGAGTACAAGAGTTTAATTAGGCACCGGATCGACCCACCCGAGAGAGAGAGAGAAGAAGCAGGACAAGACAAAAGGAAATACAGAAGACATGACAGACATACAGCAGACGACACAGAGACACGACACTGACAGACAGACAGACAGAAAGAGGAGGGAGGGAGAAAGAGTTGGAGAGAGAAATGATTTCTTTTATTTTTCATCTTTTTAGGATAAGAGCTAAACATGTATGTGCCTTTTTATATATAAATCCTGATGCAACATGAAACTAAAAGGCTGAAGTACACATTGTAAGAGATCAATAAACTGACAACGTCTGAACAACCTTTGGCTAACCGAACAGATAGACTCGTGCAGAGAGAGACAGACAGAGACAGACAGAGAGACAGACAGAGCGGAGACAGAGACAGAGACAGAGACAGACAGAGACAGAGACAGACAGAGACAGGATGCATAAGAATACGTGTGGCTTCTAAGCATCGAAAGGAATTCATATTTTGCATCAACAAAAATGCATCCGTTAGGATTGAGAAATAATGACAAAGAGGTGGCCTGTTCTGTGCAGGTTGGTAGGGGATGAAACAGACAGAGAAAGAGAGAGAGAGACACAGAGAGAGAGAGAGAATATAGAGACAGACAGACAGACAGACAAAGAGAGAGACAGAGAGAGACAGAGAGAGACAGAGAGAGACAGAGGAGAAAAAAGGGAAAACATGAAAGCTTTGTCATTATGACTACCATGAATTGTTGATATAAACATTATGGGAGGCCAGTAAGTAAATCATAAAGGGATATAAATACTGTGAAATTAGACTGGTAGGAAAAGGAGGGGAGAGAGAGAGAGAGAGAGAGAGAGAGAGAGAGAGAGAGAGAGAGAGAGAAAGACAGAGAAAGAGACAGAGAGAGAGAGAAAGACAGACAGACAGAAAAGAGAGAGAGACAGAGAGAGACAGAGAGAGAGACAGACAGAGACAGACAGAGACAGACAGAGACAGAGTCAGAGAGACAGAAACAGAGAGACAGAGAAAAAACAGAAACAGAGGCAGAGAAAGAGAGACAGAGGCTTGAAATGAAAAAAATAATCACTGCTTTCGACAAAAAATGTCTATATGGCTTTCACACTGGTATAATAATCTGACAATAAACAATACACGTGATTGTTGTGCATTGACCTTTGTTAAACCACAGGGGAGCCAAGCAACACAAAAAGATGATTGTCAAAACATATCAGCAGTCGACTTGTACCAGTTACAGAATTATACAGCAGGTGGTGGCGGTGGCGGTGGTGGCGGTGGTGATAGTGGTGGTGCCAGTGTGTGTGTGTGTGTGGGGGGTGTGTGTGTATGTGTATGTGTGTGTGTGTGTGTGGGCGTTCGTTCATTGCTTGATTTAATGTCTTTTCACTATACAGTTGTGTAAGTGATATTAGACAGGTGTGTGGGCGTGTGTGCGTGTGTGTGTGTGGTGTGTGTGTGTGTGTGTGTGTGTGTGGTGCTTGTGTATGCGCGCGCACGCGCGATTGTGTGTGTGTGTGTGTGTGTGGGCGTGTGTGTATGTGTATGTGTGTGTGTGTGTGTGTGTGTGCATGTGTGCGTGCGTGCGTGGTGTGTGTGTGTGTGTAGGCGTGTGTGTATGTGTAATGTATATGTGTGTGCGTGTGTATGTGCGTGTGTGCGTGCGTGCGTGGTGTTATGTGCGTGTGTGCGTACGTGCCTGTGTGTGTGTGTGTTCAATTTCATTTAATATCTATCCACATAATGTGAAATTAGACGATGTGTGTGTGTGTGTGTGTGTGTGTGTGTGTGTGTGTGTGTGTGTGTTGTGTGTGTGTGTGTGTGTGTGTGTGTGTGCTGCGCGCGGCGCGGGCGTATCGTGACGCGTGGTTATGTCTTTTGTGGCTGGAATAGAACAATGCCTAAGTATATTTTGTTCACCTTTCTAGTTGTCCTGTCTGCCAAAACAATGGACGTTTATATACACCTGACGTTAAAAATTAAGTTAAAGGCTTAAAATTATTCTGGTTGAGAATATCTAAGACAAGAAAACATACTAAAAACGTTTCTCACGAACTCTTCCTTTGTATAACTGAAACTGAAAAATATGGTTCTCTGTATCTTTTATATAAAGTTACAGGTAATTTGTTTTGCAAACGTACATTTCCGGCAAACAATCATTTCTATAGAAGTACAAAAACCAACATTACCCCAATATTAACTTTGAAAACTGATTGTACATATATTTAATGACCACATTAATGTCAGAAATGAAAATTTTTCTCAATAATGGTGGATGATTAACATGCATGAATAATGGAACATTTAACAGAAAAGTCCAAACGAATGCAAATTTCCTGGTTTTTGATTTATACAAGATATTAGTAAAAAAAATAGTGCAACAAACACAAGTGAACACACCATATGGATGCGTATAAGGTATCCTTACAGCGCTGAAAACAATTTATTCCATGCAGACATGTTTAGTTAAGGATATACTATGAATTTTAACACATGAAAACACACTTCCCACTTCATGTTCTAAACAAACAAAAAACTGAAGACATACACTCACATGAATTAAAATCAAATGTTAAAAAAATAATATCTTTTGTAGATAAAGTGCTCAAGTCCAACCCCTGGTCCTCGTCCTGGTAGGTGGTAACGGGGTAAAGTAGGGGATTGTTGGGTGGGTGAAGTACGGTGTGACTTTATGCCACTCAGGCACTACACCAGCCGTGAATGCTGACCCAGGTCAACCTGAAACGCCCTGGGTAATGGGGTTCTGGTGAAGTTACGACAGGCCTAGCAAGATTGTAGTGGATGACAAAATTCCTAATAGAAGCAAAGGATATAATAGTAACACCTTAGTAACTTAAATGCAAGCTGTGAAGATTATAACATGAAAATCAGCATGTCCAAAACAGAGGTTATGAAGGTGAGCAGAAGCCCAGGCAAGCTGGAATTACAGGTCAACAACATGGAACTGAAACATTTTGAAGAATTCAAATATTTAGGAAGCATCTTTACACAGAATGGCAGTATGGACAGGGAAATTGAAACATTCATCCAGAAAGCAAATGCGGTGACCTGTCAACTGGACACTGCTATCACATCCACACATACCTATGGATACAAAGCGTCAACTATTAAGCCTTGTTTTCATACCAAAGCTTTGTTATCGGTGCCAGACATGGACACTTAATCAATGACAAAAAGGAAGAAGAAAACCAGCTTGCAAGATGAGACAAGAATAGAAATCAAGTCATTAGAGACACTGTGGAGACTGTGCCATGTATAGAATGTCTAGATAAACTAGATTTTTTAGACAGAGGCTGAAATGATTCGG
>JAPXFY010000027.1:30454283-30474283 GCA_030674185.1 Monoplex corrugatus | reverse complement strand
ACACACACATACACACACGCGGCGCGCGCACGCTTGCACACGCACACAAACACATATGTATATATATATGTTCTCTATAATTTTCCATTGCTTTTATTCTTTCCCCCCATTTATAGCCATGCGTGTGTGTGTGTGTGTGTGTGTGTGTGCGTGCGTGCGTGTGTGTGTGTGTGTGTGTGTGTGTGTGTGTGTGTGTGTGTGTGTGTGTGCGTGCGTGTGTGTCTGTTTCAGCGCTTAGATTTGATTTTATCAAGATTTTGCGCTATATAAATATTGTAATTATTAATTATTATATATGTATATATATATATATATATATATGCATATATGCGTACATGCATGCATACATACAGTTATGTGTATGATAAGTGGATGAACACAAGTGCATTAAAAAAAAGATAAATTAACAATGATAAAAGAACCATACTCTAAAGTAAATACATAAAGAAAGGCAGAAAAAGAGAGATAGAGGAAGATGGGTTGGGAGAAGACCAACATAATGTTGCCCACAGAGGACCATTTCTATTAACTGTGGAATTACGCAAATTTGCTTGATTTGATCAGGTCACTTAGCAGGCACAGTATCCAAGACCATCTTGTAGGTTGCCCTCAAATTCAGCAGGTTTGGAGTGTATTGGAGGCTGTCATCGAGGTCGATAGAAGAAGAACAGGATAGCAAATATCAAAGACTGGAACGACATCAGTATTTTTAAACTGCTTGTTGCTGCAACATGGAGAAAGATGGAGAATCTTTTCCGTGCTGTTCCCATCAGTAAACCCCGCCCTCCCTCATCCCCTTCAATGACCATACTTGGTAAGGGATTAGATGTAGATGACGAATCTACCGAGTAAAACTGTTTTAAAGAATTGGGTTCATGCTAGAATATTCAGCGTTTTCCCAAAACAGCATTCAAGAAGATGACAAGCATTCTTACCAACATATGCCTATCAGTTCACATCAGGAAGAGAGTTCTTGAATGTTATGTAGAACCAATACTTTTATACGGTTGAGAGGCGTGGACAGTCAACAAGCAAAGCCAGAACAAGCAGCCGAGATGTGGTTTCTAAGAAGAATGTTGAAAGGTCCATGGACAGCAAAGAAAACAAACGAGACAGTCTTGATGGAGGCAGACACAAGAAGATTATTCATAAGGAAGATTAGGAAAAGACAGACAACATTTACAGGTCATTTTATGAGGAAAGGGGAATTGGAACACCTGGTCACAACGGGAAATCTAGAGGGAAAGAGAGCACCAGGTAGACCCAGAGAGAAGATACTAGATGGACTTGTAGGGTGGCTGAAGACAGGGAGGGTAGAGGGGATGCTTGAGACAACAAAAGATACAGACAGATGGAAGTCCATGACCACCAACGCCATGCGGCAAAGCACCCGATGATGATGATGAATTTGAAAAGGCTTCATTTACCATAAAACTTTACTTCTGCATGAAAACTGAAGGATCGTAAAAGTTGGGGTCAAATTTACTCAGTATTGACAATTCGTGAGATATATTGCTCACACATCTTCCATATACAACTTCCGTCTTAAAGGCACCTTAGTCTTGGCTGAAGTTGGAAAAAAAATCAATTTTTCTATCTATAACATTTCTATCACAGACACACAGACAGACAGACACCTTCAATCTGGTCGATGAAATGAAAGTCTCCAACCCTCTACTACCACTATTACCATTACATGATCACTACTATTTTTCTTTCGTTCTTGTTTTCTTTCCAATATTTTTTATTTTGACGTATCGAAATAATACAAACAAATGTTTCAAGGACACAAGTGTAGACAAACAGCAGCCTAAACTATTAATTTACTGCAAGAAGCCATGAGCTACTCGATTGATGATATCTGGCTTTAATATAGCAAAATCTACCACCACTATCCACGCCTTAACAACACCAAGACACGCACACATACACGTACACACACACACACACACACACACACACACACACACACACACACACACACACACACCACAACATTCACACACACAGACATACACTAACACACACCACACAACACACACACACACACACACACACACACACACACACACACACACACACACAACACACACAAACACACAAACACACACAAAACGGCTGACAAGCAGCTCAGAATAGTTTGAATTAACTTATTGTTCAGATCATATATGTTGCCTGTCGACTTCGTTGGCGCTGCAAGAGATCATCAGTCGGTGTGGCAGTTATGCACGTCCCGCTGTTAAATGAATCACCACTGCAGCAGTCAACAAAGTCGCTTACAGCATGCACGGTCTTCATTAATATATCTGACTCAGAATCAAGTGAGAATCAGAGTTGGTGTATTTAGTATCAGACCAGGCTGAGTTTAACAATTAGTCTTTTAAAATGGCGTTTACTAACATATCAGCATCGTTTTATATGGAATACACATAAACTCAAGGACCAAAATTTGTTTTCCGTCATAATACTTCACTATCTATAATTCATTTTATTCTCATGTTTTATGCTTACTTTATATCTGGAAGTAGATGATGTATTTTCAAGCTGTTAAATAAAGTCGGTGGTAATGTCCTCAACAAATTTGCAACATGCTACGTAAAACATATGGCATACATAGAGTTCAAAACATGCTTTAATCGAAAACTAAGAGTCAATTTTTACAGAAGAATGGAATGGAATGGAATCTTTATTTAATGTCTGTTCACAATTGTGGTTTTAAACATGCACACACACACACACACACACACACACACACACACACCCCAACACACACACACACACACAGGGAGAAAAAAAAAGGGTGGGGATGGGGATGGGAAGGGTAGTGGAGTTTGAATGCAGAAGGGAACAATTACAATTAAGAATTCTGAACATTAAGTTAACAGTGTCAATCAATAATAGACAACAATTAATAGGTAAGCAACGGCGAAAGGGTCGGCGAGGTCTCAAGGGCAAAGGCAAGAAGAAGGCAGAAACGAAGGCGACGCAGGAGACGCGGCAAAGGCAAGAAATGAAGAGCGGGCCGATGGCCGTGTGATCTATTCCAAAACCAAAATAAATATAAATAAAACGCAAGAAAAAAACATTTTTACAGAAGATTATTATTTATGTACTTATTTTCTTTAACGTTCTGATTCTTCTTGAAAGCGTGCATGCAAGCTGTTTTGCCCACGCCGTGCAGGTGGTACGTTGCTGCACAGTTTGCATATTCCATCTTTGGTGAACGTGCCTGCTGGGTGCTTTTACGTTTCCATATACACTGACATGACTTACAGGAATGTTCAACATGCATGTTTACTATTACACAAGCCCACAAAGGGAGTAAGGCACTGGCAGTTCGGCACAGGTTTATAATGAGAACGGAAAAATCTCCACACTTTACCCACCAAGTCATAGTGTCTTAACAGATCAAACCCAAGGTCTTCTGATCACAATAATTCGACGTTTGCCGACTTGATTACCAGGCCTGTCATTACGGAAAATGAATTGTGCAAGTACTAAATGACAATCAAGTAACGATGTTGTTGTGCGTTAAGTAATCCTAACATTGACGGTAAGAAACGTTTTTGAGGCAATATTTTCTAAACGTTTCTACTGAGTGAGCCATCGAAAATGACAGACGCAATTGTCAAGAGGGTAAACTTCATATATCCGAACGAAAGGACCTGGGTTTGATCTGCCAAGACACCTTCACTTGGTGGATAATAGGTGGGGATTATTCCGAACTTCCAGGTCAACATGTGTGCATTTCTGCTTTCGTGTATATATGCATGCAGAATGTCAAACATGCAAATGAAATACCAAGGAAATGAGTTTCTTTCTTTTATTGTTGTTTAAAGCCCAGCCGACTGCACAGAGCCATATCAGGGCTATAACCACTTCAAAACACACAAAACATGCCCTGGCGTTGGACCATTCCGTCCGATTTATTGCACAGGGGAAATTTAAGAAACACACCTGAATACAAATATAAGCCGACATAAGGACACCAAAACATATATAAAAAAACAGGCATAAATTACCTAAAATTGCTTCCGCATATCTCACCTCCTTAGAGCCAAAAATGCACTTAATACATGTACCCAATTATCAATCCGGAGAAACAGTATGTATGACTTTATCGAAAAAATGCAGGTGAATGGACCATTAAGGCAGAAAATAAGTAGAAATTACAGAAAGCAAGGCAACAAGGCAGAAAAAAAGAGAGTTACAGAAAAGAGGAAATTTCTAGCACAGAATTTCCAGAAGGTGGGGATACTATTTATACTGAAAGAGCCCCCGGCAACCCAGTGGGGGGAAGGAAGTGAGTAGCTGGTTTATGGAAACATGAAAACACCCATGAATGCATACCAGAAATGTAGATGCAATAACATTATGGAATGTGGTCAGCTCGCTTAACAGTTTGATTTCTCTGTGTTCTACTAAAAAGTATGATTATGTGTGATGCACATTGAGTCTAGCTGAGTTTTACGAACAACGCTATTTACAAGAACGATTCGTAATGTCGTCAAGATATTTCAATGTGCTACATAAATGTACAGCAGATGTAATATTCTAAATGTGCTTTATTCGAAAGTCAAAACATTCGATTTTATGAAAGATCCATTGCACAAATGCTAAATAAAAAAATCAAGTAGCAATATGACACCATGATGCGCTGTAATCCTTACTTCTACTGTAACAAGCTCTTTCTTAGCAATATTTCTAAAACATTTCCACCGAGTGAGCCATTGGATATATGAAACAGCGCTACAGAAAACATTTCGTTCGTTAATCAGTCCTTATTGCTGGGATAGTAGAGGGTGAATCTGATAGTAATCTTAATGTAAAATGCTGAGGTCATATTTCCACAGCTTTCAGTGAGAATACCATAGTAAAATGCAAAAACAATTATCAAATCTATACACCTGTTTTGTTTCCAAACCAACTATCCAATAGATATATAAAACAACAAGACTGAAACTGAAATCCATTATGCTGAATCTGTCATCATCATCATAGTTTTCCCAAATGCAGTCGGTCAGAGATATATGCTACAAGACGTATTTACAAATTATTTTCTTTAAGTAAGGCACTTGCTGCCTTACTTAAATTAAAGAAGTTAACTTGCAAATTGAGGCAAGATTGAGGCAGCCGAGATGTGGTTTCTAAGAAGAATGTTGAGAGTTCCATGGACAGCAAAGAAAACAAACGAGACAGTCTTGATGGAGGCAGACACAAGTAGATCACTCATCAGGAAGATTAGGAAAAGACAAGCAACATTTATAGGCCATTTTATGAGGAAGGGAGATTTGGAGCACATGGTCACAACGGGGAAGCTGGAGGGAAGGAGAGCATCGGGTAGACCCAGGGAGAAAATGCTGGACGGACTTGCAGAGTGGCTGGGGACGAGGAGGGTAGGGGAGATGCTGGGGGCAACGAGAGATAGAGACAGATGGAAGTCCATGATCGCCAACGCCATGCGGCAGGGTACCTGATGATGATGATGAACTTGCAAATACGTCTTGTAGCATATGTCTATGATTGATTGCACTTGGGAAAACTATGATGATGATGACAATGTGAATTGTGAAATCAATAGCGTTTATGTGATTTCAACTCATTACACCTGGTCCGAATCTCCTAACCCTATCCTGGGCTCTTTGGCAAACCATTGTTTTTGAACTGCGTTCTGTTCTGATCTGTAAGAACAAAAGTTCGATATTGCCTGTTTTCTTCAATGTGATTTTGAACTGCGTTCTGTTCTGATCTGTAAGAACAAAAGTTCGATTTTGCCTGTTTTCTTCAATGTGATTTTGAACTGCGTTCTGTTCTGATCTGTAAGAACAAAAGTTCGATATTGCCTGTTTTCTTCCATAAGTTCGATATTGCCTGTTTTCTTCCATGTGTTTTGAACTGCGTTCTGTTCTGATATGTAAGAACAAGAGTTCGAGTTTTCTTCAATGTCAGCTTCAGTGGGAGGAAGCAGAAGCCACACTAAACAACAATTTTAAGCTTTGATGATTCTCTGTTGTCTGTCGGGGTAACAAAATTTAGACATTACTGAACACATACTGATCTGTCTCACCTAACCTGTCGGCGTTACTGGGCTCGTTGTTGGTAGCTGCACACTTATACACCACCACCATCTCACTCCAGCCATTCTGTCTTAATTTTTGTGAACTATTTCTGGAATATGTAGTCTACAGATTTTGGTTATGTTCTCAGTGTATGAGATTGGAGGTCTGCCTTTCTTCCTTTTTGCCACTGTTTTTCCTTAAAAGATGGTTGCCATGAGGTCTGTGTTCCTGCTGCGTGACACGTGGCCAATGTGTTTTAGTCTTCTCAATCATTTTTTCTGAAAGTCCAGGCTTTGCAGTCATAAGTCATGACTGGCCAGATCAAATATTTTAAAAGTCTGACTGTCAGGCCATTTGGTATTCCTCTGTCTTTTCAGATGTTGTTGAGTTGGACCATTTTGCTTTGCATTATATATATGTACATATATATACATATATACGTACATATGCACACGCACACATTCGCACGCCCGCGCACGCACACACATACATGAATACACAAAAACTGCTGACTATAAGTGAGTGTGAAAAACAAAATGAAATGCATTGATACATCATCCCACCCTCTACCTCCTTCTTCCATTAAGCTGAGTCAGGAAAAATACGTCATTTTAGAGACTGGAGGGATTTTAGAGGGTGGAGGAGGAGGAGACGAAAGAGGAGGAGGAAGGGGTTGAACGAAACCTTTATAACAGTGGGTTGAATGAGATACCAGCACTATTTCACCAGGACAGCTTTTCGCCCTGTTCTCACCTGTCTCCAGATTCTGTTTTGTCTTTGAGGTTAGTATGCTTTGTTTTAGCATAAATTATCGTTATTATTATAAATCAATCTTGTTTTGTGCTTTTCCTCAAAATCTGGACTCACTGAGAATTACACATAAACACACCTTTTAGTGGAACATGGAGAATGCACAATCTGCATCTCTGGGAGAAGTGTGTGCTCGATGTTTTCATTTTTCCATAAGCCAGTCATTGACGACTTACAGGATCTTTAACATGACTATTTGTTATTCTACTTTCTGTCTAATTGTCTGATCGCTTTCAGTCAGTTGTTGTCAATGGAAATCAGTCTGAGCCTGTTCGGCTTTCTTGTGGAGTTCATCAAGTATCTGTGTTAGATCCTGTCCAGTTCATTCTTCATACTTCACATCTAACCAACATCATCAACCAGCATGACATGAAACATCATTTTTATGCAGATGATTCACAACTACAGAAGAGCACCACACCTGAAAATATCACCTTCCTTATATCAGAATCATCCAGCTGCTACGTTGATACCCAGAACAGGATGACACAAAATAAACTACAGTTAAATGGTGATAAAACCGAAGCCATGCTTGTAGGTACCAAAATATAAATTTGCCTCTATCACACTGAATAATATCTAGCTAGGTGATGATCGAGTCTGCCAAGAACCTAGGTGTAACCTTGGACAACACTCTTTCTATGCAGAAGTTTCTGACCCAGACCTGCCAGTCATGCTACTATCATATTCGACACATTGGTTACATTCGAAGATATATTTCAACTGAGAGTGCATCAAAGCTTGTGACATCCCTCATTTTGTCTCATCTTGATTACCGTAATGCTGTCCTTACTGGTCTACAAGCTTCTTCTCTCCTGTGTCTGCAACGCAGAAAAGGTTTGATCATATCAGTTCTCTCCTTCGCTGTCTTCACCGGATGCCTGTCTTGAAAAGAATTGAATATAAGCTGGATACTTTGTGTTACAAATCTGTTCACCAGTCTACTCCATCATATCTTTGCGACAGCATAAATATTTATACTACAACTCGCACCTTGCGGTCATCTTCACTCTTCCCCTTCAGGTCCCAAGATTTAAATTATCAAGTGTTGGTCAGCGTTGGTTTGCTGTCTCAGGGCCGTCAGATTGGAAGAGGCTCTGCTCTGTCTTCGCCTAACATCTACCCTTTCTGCTTTCAAATCCAATTTAAAAACCCACTTCTTTTCCCAACAATGAATTCTGTAACTACTTCTTTCCCTCAGTCTGCTGTGTAGTTAATATTGTAAGGTGGTCTTTGTCGATTGTATGCGTCTGCCTGGTGCGTGAGAGCGCTTTGATGTGAATTGTCATATAAATACTGTAATTATTATCATTATTATTAACATTATAATTTTTTTAGATTATTATTATCATTATTATTGTTATTACTATTATTATTAGCTTGCCTTCCACACACACATACTTGTACTCTGAGTCACAAAATATGAAGAAAAAAAACTGAAGAAGAAGCAGTAGCGCTGAAAATGTCCAAAAATCAAGACTGATATTCGTTTTTCTTTAAGAACAACTCTAGCATAGGAAAACAAGAACAAGCGAAATAACCCGTAATTTTCCTTTCAAGTATAACTTGACCTGGCAATTTTGACGGTGAAAAGAAAAGAAAAACAAAGTCAGATTAAAGATAGAGCTAAACTCCTGAGTACCATTTCATCTCATTTGGGACCAAGTGCCCACATTCAAGCCTAATGTAGTCACCTCCCACTTCCACCTTAAAACAAGGAGATTCATCCATCCATGAGGTTGTTAATCTGTCACAGTCTGAAGGGAGTCAGTTGGGTTTTACTAGTACGTTCTTACACGTAATAATCTCTCTCTCTCTCTCTCTCTCTCTCTCTCTCTCTCTTGCGCGCACACACTCTTTCTGTCTGTCTGTCTGTCTCCCTCTCTCTCTCTCTTTCTTCCTCCCTCTGTCTACATGTATGTCTGTCTCTATCTGTCTCTCTTTCTCCCTCCCTTTCTCTATGTCTGTCTGTGGTTAAAACAAATGTATACCATTCTCGCGCATGCGCACACATTGTGTGTATGTGGTGTGTGTGTGTGTGTGTGTGTGTGTGTGTGTGTGTGTGTGTGTGTGTGTGTGTGTGTGTGTGTGTTATTATCATTCTGTTTTCTTTAATTTTTTAATCTTTCGCAGTATCATATTTTGTCGTTTGTTTTGATGGTAGATATCCAAGTGGTCCTATGTATTAGTATCTGTACTACTGGAAAATACAGATTTACTTCATTTCACTTTTCTCTTTCTTTCTGAATACATCGATATTCCAGCTTTGTATCTATACACCTTTATGCTATTACAATATAAATCATCTATGGGCATTGTCCGTCTTTTCTCCCTTGTATCTTTAGACAATATCTCTGAATTACCTGAAAATAGCTGAACAAATTCTTTGTATATAACTAAAGGTGCAACAGTGAACAGGCTGACAGGACAAGACTTAATGTACGACTTTTTCAATGATATTATTAGCATATACAGTAAATGCGCAATGTAACACTGTAAACTACTACGGTTTTACAAGAATAGAAACAACTTAAGCTTGCAGATTATCTATACAGTTGACGTCGAATTAAATTCAGTAAAACCATCAACTGCATCTCTAATGATTATATAACAATTAGTCACCCTTTCCTTTGTCAAGAAATGTAACCTTGTCTTCCCGCATCAATTACTAGTTTCGACTGGCAAGAAACTGATTTCAGTCTGTATTTGTACACTTCTAGGTCATTTTCTTTTATCAAGCCCAATTATTAAGCCTGATTATTATGTTGTTTAATCCCCTCTCCCTGACCTGTTTGTTTGATTGTTAGTTTTTTAATGATTCCTTAAATGTTACACCACTTTCGCTTTTGGTCTCAAAATATAATTCTCAGCTGATAATATCAAACTATGATTTCATTTGCTTGCACAAACATAGACACACACATATGCACACGCACGAATGTACACAATCAACTCTGCATGAAATGATGAAGCCTGATTGTATTAACCTCCAACTGCTTTTTTCTTGTTCATATATTTGATGTTACATTACTACCCAAATATGACACATAGCCTTTTTAACTTATAAATATAATCCACTCAACTTATTTTTTTCATTTTATTTATTCATTTCTGCTGTTTCTATTTTTTCATTGTATTTTCTTGTTTATTTTCTTTTAATATTTCTTCTCTAAAACCACGTTAAAAGAAATAATAATATGACTATTGTTGACTATTTTCTTAAATTACAACTCGTTTCTGTATTGTCAGTGTATTTTTCTATTCATGCCACAACTTCAGCTTTTCTTGAAACCTAAATATTAATTTTATTTATTCTTAATTTACCTTTCCTTTCACATCTGAACTGAACTGCTTTTTCTCTTTTTTCAAATTTGTTTATAGTTCCTTTTTGACAAAACACAAATAAAGAAATGTTTGCTGAACATTATTACGACATCATTGAGAAAACTTAACAAGATTTATATACAATGGATTGAGCAAAATACATATGTGATATCTACTGGTCTGTAATATGTTTTTTAAACAATACAAAGTCATTTGATTTTAGATTGAAGTTGTTGTTGTTGGTGTTCAAATTGATTTGTAATCGTTTTCAGCAAAATCTTACGAAAAACGTATTCGAAAAGCAAGATCATTTGTATCAGACTTGAAGTTTAAAATGCATGTAAAACGTCTACATCTTCAACAAAGGTTCTGTGTGCATGAATTTACACTCACTATCAATAATACATAAGATAAATATTCAACTACAAACAGGCAGGTCACACAGAAACCATGCATATATCTAGTAAAGAAGCAAAAAGTCACATCAAACTTAAGACAACTCGTCAATATTTCAAAGCAAATAGAACAGCCAATAGTAGTGATCATTACATACTCACACACACATACTTGTATACCCAAACTGTGAAGAAAATTTATCATACTGACTGTAAGCTGTGTAAGTTTAAAGCAGCCAGCATTTTCTTTCCAAAGAGTTTTTTCAATATTGGCACCGTAACGGATCTGCATTGGCTTTCCATTTTTGAGGTTGGCAAAGATTTTTCCTTGTGAAGACCATGACGCCAAGGAGAATGAATGTTTACATGTATGCTTCCCTTGATAGTTTGTAATTGGCGACGGATAAATCCTCACCAACAAGAACACCTTTATTTTTCAGTTGTCTTCTGTTTTGCCAAACACTGTCTTTCATTTTCCTTGAATGAAAGCGCATGATGATGGGACGTCTTCTACCAGCTGAGGATAGATTGGTCCTGCTGGTTCACGCGATCTTTTAGTACAGAAGTTTCTTTCTTACTTGATGACAGAGCGTTTTTGATACCATCCATTTTTTTAATATCAATGAATTTTGCCTCTAGTCTGTCCATTCTATTAGTTACTTTAACACACATTTCATTTATGTCTGTTTTCAACTGTACAGTATCCTCTTTACTCACTAATGAGTCAAGGTGCTTCATAATATCATCCAATGTGGTTTGGCTCGCCATGTCTTCATCATTGTCTTCCTCACACGAATCGGAGATCTGGGGATACATTCTCTTTTTTTCTTGTTGTATCTTAGGATTAAGAGGGCTCGAGTCACTAGAGGATGTCGTTGATGCTTTCCGCTTTTGTGCTGGCGAACTGAAGTAATTAACGATAGACATAACCAGCAACCACACGCGTATCAAAAATTATAATCCCACACACTTACTACAGTCACACATAATACGGTTCCGTCAGAAGAAGAGATATTAAACAAACAAGTGTCGCTTACGTTTTACATCGTGAATAAGCATAACAGATCTAGTGTAAGAAAAACACAAGTAGCACGAAGAGCACACAACACTGTGGTATTGCTCTATACACAGTTATCTCATTGCTCTGTTCTTCACGTTTTCCTACACAATAACATGGTTCTCACAGGTAAATGTATCAGCCGGAATATCTCTACAAAAATATATCCGTGGAGTCAGAAGAATATATGGAACAAAATATAACAAAATTTAAGTTGATTAAGCAACACTGTTGATTAGCACTAATTAATATTTAACAAAGCACATGACCCGTTCGTGCCACTGCGTGAGAGCATGTCTCACCCATTTTATTGAATTCGTCTTCACCTGGTGTGCCTACTGATTCACCAGCTGTTTAAGAACCGACTGTGAGTGTACAAAGAGAGGAAAGCAAAGCAAGGCAAGACAAGTGAAGGCATTATTGTTGTACTGTGCTGTATTGCAATGTGTTGTATCAAGATCTTGTCACAAAGGATATTCCATGTAATATTCAGCTCAGTGTGTCTGCACGTTTGGAGAAGGTGCAACAACACGGATTGCTCACATTCTCTTTTGTGCATAATTCTTTTTTTACTTTATGAGGATTTTTATATTCAATGATGGCTTAATTTGTGCTCGTGCATTGTTTTATGAATTCTCCTTGCGTGATGTTTTTATGACAATTCTGCATGTACTCTTTCAGAATGAAACTTGCACTTTTTCTTTGCCTATGTGCCTTGGCCATCGCATAAGGTGATTATTATTTTTCGCTTCCTGAAAAGATGCTTATCTTTCATTGAAATGATTTACAAGAAGAAGGAGAAGAAATCTCAGAAAGCAAATACATATTTCCACTGTGTGATGACCACCTTGTCTACATGTTTCAGTTTCAGTTTCCAGTTTCTCAATATGACGTCTCAACGTTCGGAAAGAATTCCATATGCACTGATGCCAATGATACCATGTCATGGCGAAGATCCAGTATGTTTACATGGATATTTTATATTTCCTCTTTACATGGTATTTGCTTGTTTATGTTGTTTATCTGTTTAGTTCTTCATAGAATTATATAATAGACTGATTTCTCTTACTAAAAATGTGCTTAAAACATTGCTTTAAGAACAGGATAATATTCTAACCCCTTGTTTGTTATCAGGATAATGTACAAAAATCTATAGTCTTTTGTGGGACCTTCGCAAGAATGTAATATTGTAACAATGAACACTGTTTTCTATTACCAATAGTAGTATTAGTAAAAATATGAATATTAGCATTAGAGGTACTGCCAATAATATAATTCAGTGTTTATCTACTTTCAACATAAACAACATCATCACCATCATGATGAAATCAAGACAATGTTTCATCTGTACATCTTCCCATCACTGTGAATGACTCTTATTTACATTAGTTTGTTCACATGTCACGTAACGTGAATCCCAGTGATTAAGGTTTGTTAAAACCAGTAAACTATAAAACAAATTGCATGTCTAGACATTTGTAACTCATATCACTTTATTGAATAAGCTTCTAACGCTGAGTCATATCAAACCTAGAAAAAGTGTGCGTCCAGCAAATACGACACAATAGATGGACAAAAACGTTATTCAGTCGCTGAATTTTCTACCAATGGGAGATAAACTCACAAATACGAAACAGGTTTTCTTCTGAATGTAATGGACAAATGTTTAACATGGATGGTAATAGGACAAGAAAAAGAGGTTTTAATTTCAATTTCAGTTTCTCAAGATGACGTCTCTGTGCTCAGAATGAATTCCATATGCACTGACGCCATTGATGTCATATCATGGAAAAGATCCCAAATACTCACAGCACAACCCTTAAGCCTGCAGATAAACCCACAGGTTAGCCAGGTCTTGAGGACCTACACAGCGTGTGGGTTTTTATATTCTATATTTGTATCTAAATTTAAAGTCTATCTAGCTGTAAAGTAGTGTATATCAGTATGCATACATGGCGCCGGCGTGTTAGTTTATTGACAAAGGTACGTTTATAATGAATTACTGTAATAGATAATTTACTGGTATACTTATATATCATTTCAGTTTATTATACACTTTTGTTGCTGAAATCCACAATAGTTCATAATTCAAAGGTCAAATTCTGATACACCTTTAAACTTCACTCGAATAATGGGGAGAAACAGATCACAGCTTCACACCCAATATAAAACTATGGAATACAATTGAACACATAATATTCTGAATGTCCAGAATATAACAAATAATTTTACCAAATTTGATCGATTTGGTTAATTTTATAAGAAGTTTTTTCTTTCAGGTAAACCATTACAGAGACACATTTGCCTATTAATTTATCTACTTGTTTTTTAGTTATGTAATTATTTATTCATCTAAGTAAAATTTATCATAGAAAACACACGTGTCATTCAGTTTTTAAACATTTTTCAAGGTAAAACAAAGTCATCATCTTATTCATTTTCATAACAAAATTTACGTGTTGGATTAATTTCTCAAACGTTCTCCCCTTTTTGTTTCTTTGGGTTAAACCAATCTAATCTAGAACAGTTTGAGGGCTTTTGTCTAATCATGCCTTGTTGTATATCTGTGACAGCGAAAGAACTGCGTATGTGTCAAAACCAGAACAGTACCATGTTGTGCAGAGGAACCACAGTTATCAAGCTTCTCAAATGCAACTACGGCCGCATGCACATGAGTGTCTGTACAACTACTGCTCCAAAAGGCAAAATAACAACCAATGACAGATGTTACCTTCCACTACCATAAAGAATCTTACAACGCTGTAAGTAATATGGATCTGGGTGGGATATCATGCAATGTTTTGAAAGAAAATTCACAGTTTTACGAACTACGAAAGAAACAAACAGACTAAAAATCCTAATTTAGATAGGAAGACATGAAAGTTTTCCCACAGACATAAAATCGTGAGTGAATTGACTGAAATCGCAATCCAAAGTACTTGATGGTGATTGGTAATAATTCTGTTTCAAGATCGAAGTATGTGTCCATTGTATAAATGTGTTTCAGTTCATTCTCAATCATTGAAATAAACCAAAACTAAAGATATCAAAAGCATTTTGCCACAAGTAGTAACTGTAGACCACTCTGCCCTTGTTTCTAGAAGGTATATGGTGGTCAGTGTGAGACTGGCATTGAAACGATTAATCACTTAATTAAAGAAACTTGCTTGGTCTTTTACTGAATTAAAATTTGAAAAAAGCGTTTAATTCCTTTGACTGAGTTTTATATTTAAAGTGCTGAAGGATTTCAGTTTTGGAACAGATATCTCAAACAGGACATGTGTCTTCTACAATGTTATAAAGTCAATAATTTCTTATAAAGGGACTAACATTTTTAACAGGTTTCAATTCAGAGAGACTTTTGGTGAGATACTCAGTCTGTACCTATTGATTTAATGTGTAAAACTGCTAGCAGTAAGAAAATAACATTCTAACGCAACACCAGCGTACGCGTCCTCCTTATATGTTTGCATGTTTCTCGTATCTATTTCTTAGGGTACTAACAGTTACTTTGATTCAGATTTTAGAGATTGAGTTGTTGCAGAACCCTTGTGTCTTAACAATCGAATACTGACTGTGAATAATGTAAACACATAGAAAACAGGCTTCTCTAATATTGCCAAGTTAATAACAATAACAACTGTCTATCATGTGAAGGGTTTAAGTAAAAAAATTACATTTGTACAGATTTCATAACTGTACAGATTGTATGCTTGCAGTCTGCAATCTAATAATGAAGAGTATTGTAAATGGTTTTAAAAGAAACCTAAAAAAATCTACCAAAGACCATTTTTACAAGATATCGTACTACTGAATATGGGATACAAGAGTATAACGCAAAACTACGGCAAAACTTACACACTTCTAAGGAAAAGTGGCTGCCATATTTATCCCTTGTTTCAGCTGAAGTTTGATGTGGCTTCTTCTTTGTTCATGACACAATATGTACATGTTTTTTCTATCATCTACCTGTATACGTTTATATATTTTTTTGTTATACACCTTTTGTTGAAAATGTGAAAGTCTTGCACGTGTTTTCAACTTTAAGTCTTTGAAACGAATTATTCTGCTTGCTTCGCTGATATTTTCTGTCTTTGTATCTTGTGAAAAACAAATAAAAGAAATATATAAAAAAATCTTAAGCTCGCACAATTTTCGTCCACATTCCACTGTCACAAAATTATGTTCATCAAATACTACTTTGCCTTGCATTGTCTTCTTCACTTTCGTTTTCATGAACGTCATTCAGAGATGTTCGTATTTCAATATATCAACAACTGTGCATATCACCCTTTATTCTACATGTCAAAATATCATATTTGTTTTGCTTAATTTCTTTTGCTATACATGTAAGAGGTAACACGTTTTCTGTGTCATTAAAATTTAAACCTTTAAAATCTTGACTGTGCATGTTTCTTCTGAGCCTTCATCATTATCAGTGTAATGTAGTGATTTGTGTGTATTCAAGAAAAAAAGACACAAAGTAATATTTCGATGCTGCCGCTGCTGCTGCTGATGATAATGATGATGATGATCATCATCAACATCATCTTTATCATTATCACTCACAGGTGTTTCTTCACAAGATGATAATTATTTAAGACAATATTATGATGACTATTGTTGTTGCTTCTCCTGATATGTATTTTTAAATTTTTTATCCAGGTGGTTAAGAAGAAGTGTCTGCTGAGGGATCTTCAGGATTCACATGATGTCACCAAGGAAACAACATAGCCTGACTTTAACTGTCTAATTTTCCCGATATACTTTATTCGTTTTCGTTTCTTAATATTGTAGTTGCTAATATCATTGTTGTTTTCACTAATTACAATATGAAACATACGTACACTGCATCATTAACTGGTCATTGGCACTGACAGGACACAGATATTGAAAAAAAAAAACCGACATACTGCCCACGAGTAATATTCACTCATCTTGAAGTATATAGTCATGAACAGTGTTTCACCAAATTTTGTCGGTCTGTTTGTTTGCACGTCTAACTATCCAAGTTGTTGTTCTTCCTATGTTGGTTGACTTTCGTCACACTAGTATTATACATGCATGTGCCTGCATTCCAACTCAGTTATCTTCGACAAAGAAATATCAGTAAAGTTCAGCATCCCATTTCATGTGAGACAAGATATCATAACACAATTAACAGCATGAACGGTATATATGTAGGAGTGATAGTTAAGCATGCCTACCATTTAAAATGAATGAATTTGCTAGTTCGTTGGTGAGCAAATAGAATGTTGCAAACTTAACAATACTGCCTTGGTTTAGATCCTAAAAGATTATAAAGAAATAAGAATAACCAGTATTCCTGTGACACAGAACACGAGCTTAAACAGTTGAATACATGCCCAAATCTTCTAGGAAATCCTTTACTGAATACCCATTTGGAGCAACATGAACAGCAGTTATAATTTACTGTGTCAGGTGCTTTCTTTAAGTCTTCAAAAGCAACATGAAATTACGTTTTCTCAACAAATGGGTTTTAATGATTATATTCAAAATGTCTATGTGATCCATTTAGGATCAATCTTTCCCTAAACCTTAATGATGCTTCACCTGATAGTATTTTTGTTTTGTTCAGAATAATAGATTATATTACTGATGGTGTGCATAAGCATTCTACTAACAATCCCATCTGTGGCTATTAGGAGAGGGAGAGAGAGAGAGAGAGAGAGAGAGAGAGAGAGAGAGAGAGAGAGAGACAGACAGACAGACAGACAGACAGACAGGCAGGCAGGTAGACGGAAAAAGACAGGGTGAGGCAGAGAGAGACAGAGATAGGCAGACAGACAGACCAACAACAACAAAAAAGAGATTAGAATGCAAATAACCACTAAATATTTCATGTTTTCTGATTCAAATACACCAAGAAGTCAGTGACCAGTCCAAAAGATGCATCCTTTTGCGTTTGTCTTAATTACATTTACTTTGCTCATAATCTCCCTATAATCAATAAGATTTTCTGTATGTTCAGTCAGTACTGTCATATACAGTTAATGTGTGTCGTTTTTCCAAGAGCAATTTTGCAATAAACAATATTTGCATCAGTACGTGTGTCAGGGAATGATGTATGTGCCCACATGCTTGTGTGTTCTCATCTCTATGCCTGTCTGTGTGCAAGCGAGCGTGCGTGCGTGCGTGCGTGCGTGCGTGCGCGCGCGTGTGTGTATGTGTTTGGTGTGTGTGTGGGGGTGGGGGTGGGGGTGGGACAACCAAGACAAAGCAACACATACTGCAACATTTCTATGTCAGGAATGTATGAAAATAGCAGCAGTATTGTAGACCATTTGCGAAGTGTCAACGCAATATTGAAAAAGGACCAGTTCCCCCAGTGCCGCTGAAAACACCATTGGTTGCAGAGCCAATTGTCAAAGTCAGGTTTGGCATTGTGAGACCCATTACCCCAAAGTCCACAAAAGGATTCAGGTACATCTTGATAATGTGTAATAGCCTTGTGGAGCGTTCCAAGAGCACATTGAAGCGTATGTTGGGTCGTTTGACCCTGGACCAACACAAGAAATGGGACAGGTAGATATCAGCAGTTTTGTTCACGTATCATGAAGTACCTCAAGCCAGCACAGGATTTCCACCATTTGAGTTGCTGTATGAAAGTAAGTATGCGGACCCATGCAAGTGGTCAAAGAGCTATGGATCCATCCTGAGCGTCAAGAAGCACCTACAGCAGCAGAGTATGTGGTCGACCTGCGGAATCGGATCACAGAGTACTGCGTTATCACCTAAGAAAGACTGGATTCCACAGCATCTGTTCAGAAACGTCACTTTGACACCAAGTCCAGAAACCACGAGTTCAAAACCCAGGGGACAATATATTGGTATTGCGTCCTCCAAAGAACCTGGAACTTGCACGGAAGGGACCCTTCGAAGTACTTGAATGGATGGGTGAAGTAGACTACAAAATCTAAATGGATAGAAAGATGAAGGTCTACCATGCGAATCTGTTCAAGCGCTTTGTAGAACGAGAGGCGAAAGAACACCCCGGATGCATACAGAGACACAGACACAGCCAGAGGCACAGACGCGTACCGAGACACAGAGACACAGACAGACACAGACGCCTACAGAAACACACAGACACAATCATAGGCACAGACGTGTACAGAAACACAGGCACAGAGGCACAGATAACATATACATACATACATACATACATATATACATACATACATACACACATACATACATACATACATACATATATACATACATACACACATACATACATACATACATACATACATACATATATACATACATGCATACATACATACATACATGCGTACATACATACATACATGGAGACATGTATACATACATACATACATACATACATACATACATACACACATACACACATACATACATACATACATACATACATACAAACATACATACACAAACAAACAAGAGAAAGAAAGAAAGAAAGAAAGAAACGAAGATACAAAGAAAAAGCGAGACAGATAGACAGGGATAGAGACTGAACTACACATACATATGCCATATACACACAGTGCTGGCGAATCAGTCTTGAACTTTATGCAGACGTATTGGAAGTAGGATCTTCCTGGTTTTTACAGGTACATGACAGTACAGTATGGTAAAATATACCCATCAACATCCTACACTAGCCGTTAAAAAGAATAATAATAGCAATAACAATAATAATAATAATAATAATAATGATAAGAAGTAGTAGCAGTAGTAGTAGTGGTGGTAGTAGTAGTAGTAGTAGAAGGAGGAGGAGGAGGAGGAGTATTAGCAGTAGTAGTAGTGGTGGTGGTAGTAGTAGTAGCAGTAGTAGTAGTAGTAGTATAATGTGTCAAGAATCAAACCAAGGTGCGCACTCTCATCATTCACCAAAGCAATCACCAATAACAACCAAATCAATAGGGCAAAAAGCACTCGCAAACTGGGAAGTGGAAGACAGGAGAGTAAGGCATGTGACCCCTGACCCAAGCCATCATCTTCCCTCTGTCAACCACACACGCGCGCACGCGTGCACACAAGTACACACACACACACACACACACACACACACACACTCACACACACACACAGAAAGAGAGAGAGAGAAAGAGAGGATGCTGAACCAGGGTACACTCAAACCTGTTCAGTGAATGACCCTTGACCCAAGTTGTTATCTTGTCTGTTACACACACGTAATGTCTTTTGTCTTTCTTTATGGCTTCTTTTCTGAAATAGCTGTAGTTTGTCTGCTAAGTAATACAACAGATAAATTGAAATAGGAAAATACATAATTGTGTACGATAGTTTTGTTTAAATGCTCAAAGGAGCACGTAGACGTTTTGAAGCCTTTAT
>JAPXFY010000027.1:30441783-30449283 GCA_030674185.1 Monoplex corrugatus | reverse complement strand
CTGTTGTCTCTATTCTGCTTACAGAGTGAACAGCTTTTCCCAGTTGTAATTTCACTCTGTGATCGTGTAATTGTGAGGTCCAATGTAGGGTATCCATAGCGTTCTTTTGGACCTACTCGTCCATTAAAGTCTCCCATAGCAATGCACCCTTCCCTGTCTGAGATACCCTACTGTCCTTAAAAACAAACTGTAATATAGAGACACTGAGATGAAATGATGTCCAGATGAGACTGTCATTGTGCCTGCTGTGAAGAGCCATTATCATACTTTATAAATACATTTTATCCTTCTTTCTGCAAAATGATGCCCAGATGAGTCTGACATTGTTATAATGTACATTTTATCCGTCCTTCCGCATCTTACTTCCATATTCCTCGCGTAGGTTGACAAATCATTCAAGATTTAAATGGAGGCAAAAATGCCACAATCATTTCTGCTCATTAATTTTTGTGTATCTGTATTCATGTGTGTGTCATTTTACTTTGTTTAATTATTATTTCAAGGAAACAAATAAAAAAACAAGGCCTTGTGAACCATTGAAGGTACTGAATTGGCGTGCTGTTCTTTTGATATTGTTGGTGTTATTTGTCAGAACTTTGTCAGTGGCAAAAGTATGTTGCAGAAATGAACTCATTCAATTTAGATTTTCTGAAGAACGACTTATGGCTTGGCTATCTGCTTTCTTGTTTTGTTCGCTGCGTCTGTGCATAGATGTGGCTTTGTTCTTCCTGGGAGTAACCTTGTAACAACCAGCTAGACAACAGACAGGCTTTGTTTATGTGCATTTACTTGATGTATGGGAAATAAGCCAGATGTACATGTACTCTTGTATAATGTCTAATGGATGGAATTGTGTTTCTTTGTTTTGTGGCAATGTACGTGCAAAAAGCTGGAGGTGGAAACGTGAACTTATAGAAATATAGTCAGGATAACTACACAAACTTTCGCTATCACACCACTAACTTGACTGTTTAGGACTGATAAATAAAACAGAGGTGGTGATTACTGCAGCGTGTATTTTCACGTAATTAGTATGTACTGACACATACATAGATACATAGATACATACACACAAGCATACATACAAACAAACGTACATAGATACACATATACATATTTATATACATATATACACATGTATGTATATGCATACATACAACACACATACATACATACACACATACATATATACATACATTCATACATACATTCATACATACATACATACATACATACATACATACATATATACATACATATATACATACATACATACACACATACATATATACATACATTCATACATCATACATACATACATACATACATACATACATACATACATACATACATACATACATACATACATACATGCATGCATGCATACCAGAATGTATTCATTTTCACTATTTCCGTGAATGCTATCATGATACGGAGATTAAATTTGGCAATTCCACTATCAAAGCAGCAGGAAAATGCACATTTCAGATTTCTGCGCATTATCTTTGAAAAAAAAGACCCCAAAAAACAAAACAAACAAACAAACAAAAACTTCTGTAATCATATATGTCACTTAAAAGTTTCTGTTTTTAAAATATTCTGCGAGTTGTTGATAAAGAGATTGGGGAGCGGATCGTGAAACCCTTTCTGCATCTATACTTAAACCATATCAACTGAAAACTAGATCACAATTGTGTTGTTTGTGGATCTGTCAGACCTCTCTTTGTCAAGTCTCCATTCCGAACCCTATCTACCACCAAAGACTGAGACTTTGTTAGGTGGCATTTTTCTCCTTTTCAGAGGCCAACATTCCCTCCATTACTAACCATCATCTGAAACTATCTCCTCAAATTCTGCTCTGAATCTGATAGTCGTGCTTATGATTGTACCTTTTATTTTCCATTTTGTAAGGAAACATGAAGATAATCCCAAACCAATGCCTCCTATAAAGTGCAAAACTAAAGGGAAGAAAAAGTTTGAACAAGTGACATATTTGTTACAGCGTCCTGTAAAGAAACCTGGTACGTGCCTTGTGACGAGACTCTCAGTATCAAACATTTGTTAGTTCATTGCTTGGAATGACATGGCATCAGACAAATTCTTTACAGCAGATTCATACATGACTCTATTTTGCGATGTTTCTCATCAGAGTGTCTCTGTTTTCTGAAGGAAAATTCATTTATTTCATTTATTCTGATTCTAACATGAAAAGATGTGTTTTTTTCATTGGATCTTCCGTTGGATTTCAACGTTGTATCCATGTTCAATTCTGTATTGTTTTCTCATTCCTTTTCACTGTTTGTGAGTGAGTGATTGAGTGAGTGTGTGTGTGTGTAGACAGTGTGTGTGTGTGTGTGTGTGTGTGTGTGTGTGTGTGTGTGTGTGTGTGTGTGTGTGTGTGTGTCTATGTATGTGTGTCTGTGTATGTGTCTGTGTATGTGTCTGTGAATGTGTCTCAGTGTGTGTGTGTGCGTGTGTGTGTGTGTGTCTGTGTGTGTATGTCTTTGTGCGTGTCTGTCTGTGTCTGTGTGTGTATGTTTGTGTCTGTGTTCCCCCACTTGTGGACAAGTTGTTTCATATAAAATTTCTGATTTTCTTTTAGGAAAAAGAATATATATTGTCTGGCAATTTGAGATTTAGGAGGAGTGATGTGGTAAACCATCTCAACCCATTTCAAGACCAGGACTGTGAGAGCTCTGTTCATATCATCTCCCAACTGCTTTACCTTCCCTAACGAAAAACAAAGTAACGGCTGAGAACATATAAAGGTCCTAGAGATATTATACAGTTCCCCACACTTACTTCACACTCGTGTGCACTCGTGCAGGTAGACTGGAAATAGATAGTTTTACCTATGTGTCAACCAGGCCTCAAAACACCCAAACTACCAGACCTCAAAACACACAAATTACCAGACCATAAACAACACCCAAACTACCAGGCCTCAAAATACCCAAACTACCAGACCATAAACAACACCCAAACTACCAGGCCTCAAAATACCCAAACTACAAGACCATAAACAACACCCAAACTACCAGACCTCAAAACACCCAAACTACCAGACCTCAAAACACACAAACTACCAGACCTCAAAACAGCCACACCACCAGACCTCAAAACACCCAACTACCAAACCTCAAAACATACAATCTAGTAGGCCTCAAAACACCCAAACTTCCAGACCTCAACACAGGCAAACTGCCAGACCTCAAAAACCCAAATATCCAGACCTCAAAACACCCAAACTACCGGATCTCAAAAACCCAAATCATCCAGACGTCAAAACACCCAAACTATCAAACCTCAAAACACCCAAACTGCCACCAAGACCTCAAAATACACAAAGACCCCAGACCTCAAAACACCCAAACTACCAGACCTCAAAACACACAAAATACCAGACCATAAACAACACCCAAACTACCAGGCCTCAAAATACCCAAACTACCATACCATAAACAACACTCAAACTACCAGGCCTCAAAATACCCAAATTACCAGACCATAAACAACACCCAAACTACAAGACCTCAAAACACACAAACTACCAGACCTCAAAACAGCCAAACCACCAGAACTCAAAAAACCCAACTACCAAACCTCAAAACACCCAATCTAGTAGGCCTCAAAACACCCAAACTTCCAGACCTCAAAACACCCAAACTACCAGACCTCAAAACACCCAAACTACCAGACCTCAAAACGCCCAGACTACCAGACCTCAAAACACACAAACTACCAGACCTCAAAACACCCAAACTACCAGACCTCAAAACACACAAACTTCCAGACCTCAAAACGCCCAGACTACCAGACCTCAAAACACACAAACTACCAGACCTCAAAACACCCAAACTACCAGACCTCAAAACGCCCAGACTACCAGACCTCAAAACACCTAAACTACCAGACCTCAAAACACCCAATCTTCCAGACCTCAAAACGCCCAGACTACCAGACCTCAAAACACCAAAACTTCCAGACCTCAAAACACCCAAACTTCCAGACCTCAAAACGCCCAGACTACCAGACCTCAAAACACCAAAACTTCCAGACCTCAAAACACCCAAACTTCCAGACCTCAAAACGCCCAAACTTCCAGACCTCAAAACACCAAAAATTCCAGACCTCAAAACACCAAAACTTCCAGACCTCAAAACACCCAAACTACCTGACCTCAAAACGCCCAGACTACCAGACCTCAAAACACCCAAACTACCGGACCTCAAAACACCCAAACTACCGGACCTCAAAATACCCAAACTACCAGACCTCAAAACACCCAAACTACCAGACCTCAAAACATACAAACTACCAGAACTCAAAACACACAAACTACTGGACCTCAAAACACACAAAGTACTGGACCTCAAAATACACAAACTACCAGACCTCAAAACACACAAAGTACTGGACCTCAAAACACACAAACTACCAGACCTCAAAACACACAAACTACCAGACGGACCTCAAAACACCCAAACTACCAGACCTCAAAACACCCAAGCTACCAGACCTCA
The DNA here is from genome assembly GCA_030674185.1 of Monoplex corrugatus. Taxonomy (NCBI): domain Eukaryota; kingdom Metazoa; phylum Mollusca; class Gastropoda; order Littorinimorpha; family Ranellidae; genus Monoplex; species Monoplex corrugatus. Next base: position 30,444,760 of record JAPXFY010000027.1, on the reverse strand, counting down.
AAACACCCAAACTACCAGACCTCAAAACACCCAAGCTACCAGAGTTCAAAACACCCAAACTACCAGAGCTCAAAACGCACAAACTAAAAGAACAAAACAAACCAACCCAACTACATGTGTCATAAACTGTAGCAGTAAGAAAGGAGACCTCATTTCCCAGCCAGACACGGTAACGCCTGACCTGCCTCTAATGGACTGCGATGGAAGTTATGAAACGAGAACAAAAAATCAGAAGGAAACAATAAGTGAACAGAAAACTCGAGACAAATGGCAATTCAACGTTTAGCGCCATGGGAACGAGCTATCACGTCATGTCTCTTCAGGAACGCTGTGTTGTGGTGGTCGATAGCTGTTCTGAGGAGTGTTGGGTTCAACGAGTCAATCACCGTGCTGTCAGACTGCATTGTATCCCCTGCTTCAAATTGGCAGTGTAGGATTGTGTATTGCGTGGTTGGGGACGCTGTGAACTACATTTCAGACAGACCCAGTGGAAAAGAGTGGTTATATGACGACACACAAACTAATAAAACATGTGACCCACTTTTTTTTTCATACCCTGCCTGATATGATGTGTCATCTATATCATTATGCCATTCACGCACACACGCTCATACATACATGTACACATATTCACAAGCATGCGTACACATCCATGTATGCATGCATGTATGTATATCTGTCTGTCTGTATTATGTATGTATGTATGTATGTATGTATGTATGTATGTATGCATGTATGTATGTATGTATGTATGTATGTGTGTATGTATGTATGTATGTATGTATGTATGTATGTGTATATGCACATTATACGTATATCTGTGCCTGTATCTGTGTATGCACACACACACACACACACACACACTCATCTATATCTATATACATATATCATTTATATTAACATGCATACGTACATACATACATACATACATACACACACACACATGCATACATACATGCATACGTACATACACACACACATTCATACATACATACATACATGCATACACACATGTATACATGCATGCATACATACATGCAAGCATGCATACATACATACATACATACACACATATACACATACACACATACATACATACATACACACATACATACATACATACATATATACGTACATACAGACGTATATATAACATGTACATACATAATACAGCAGCATCCATTAAACTCAAGAGATCATGGAAGTGCATACTGGTACTGGAGTGGGCTTAATGACAACTCCAGATTCAGCATTACGCACTCCTCCTTGCTACTGCCTGGTTCCTTTCAGTTTCAGTCCTCCTTGCTACACTGTTCAATTCTCGTCATCAATCGCCACAGTCATTGGCACTCTCCTTCCACTGGATGATACTGATGCCCATGTTTTGCTTGAATAGTACCTTGAAGAGAAGATCCGGTGAAACCTTGTGATCTGGAACCATCTGTCAGAAGGTCTATTGGGGGGTCTTTCCATCTGCCATGTAGTGGACTTGGGCTCAACGGAGACGCTGTCACTGCAAGCATGTTGTAGAGGCTGACAATCTGGGCATGAGCCTTGATCCCTCTTTTTGTTGTTGTTGTTGTTGCTCAATCCATATACATATGATACCAAGAATTCGCCTTAAGCTTGCATATGAAACGTTCTTAGCCTTCTCTTTTGTCTAGAGTAAGAGTGCCCACGTTTCACTGATGTATATTATGTAGCAAGGTTCTGAAGACACACGTGCCATCTTCGTGCATTCTGTCTGGTTGTTGTTGTTGTTCTACCAGACAAACTGAGTCAGCCTAGCGAAGTTCGTTGCTGCTCGGCCGATATCCGCTTCCAGAGATAGTTGTCTGTCATTATGGAGCCAAAGTCAATAAAGTGCTGAACCACATCCAACTCATAGTCAAAAAGGGGTGTGAGGAGTGAGGTTCACATCTTGACCTATTCTTCTTCTTTTTCTTCTTCCTTAACTCCACAAAGAGTCAGTGGGGCGCGGCATTACAGACCTTTTCACCAGATTCTTACAGCTCTGTTGGTTGGTGTCAAAGCCTGAGTATCTAAGGGTTTCTCTAACCATTCTGCAACGCCATCAGTCCAGCCTGTTTTTTTTTTTATTGTCTTCTGTCTTCCCCTCCGTCCGTATCTCTTTGTTAACAGTACCATGGACGACTGACATAGCAAGGCTGATAGAATTTGTTACATGGCCAAACCAACGTAGTTTTTGTTTTCTTAACTTAACTGAAGTCAGCAGACCTTTCGTATGGTCCAGCATACTGTTTGATGGAGTTATTGAAGCTATTGGAGTTATTTCAAGAAGGATTCACCGCGCTTGAACAACTCCATATGCGCTCCACCCAAATCTGCCAGCAATTACCTGGCAAATTTCCTGAGCCTGCACAAAACCCTTTGTGCTTGCAAGGTCTTGAAACGGGGAAAATGGGTGAGGGGAGGACCTGTCAAACACTAAGCTGACACCACCAGAATGATGGAAACGTTAACATGGGCAGTGAACCAGCCGGTTATTAATGTTGCTGGCTGGGATTGCACCCAAGATATCAAATCTTGAGTCCATGGCTCTACAAACTGGTTTGGTGCACATTTTCATCGGTGTTATGATCAGGCTCTGATGTTTAATCATCTTGCGATAACACTTCAACTCCATAGCTTGGGTTCCATCATTAGGCGTGTCTTGGGCAAGCTGGAACAGGTGTAGAACATCCTTCTTAAAGTCGTTTTTGTGCTGGGTCTATTCCTGATATGACTCTTCTTGTGTGTGTGTGTGTGTGTGTGTGTGTGTGTGTGTGTGTGTGTGTGTGTGTGTGTGTGTGCGTGTGTGTATGTGTGTGTGTGTGTATGTGTGTGTATGTATTTGTCTTTGCGTTTGTGTGTGTGTTTGTGTTTGTGTGTGTGTTTATACAAGATACAAGAATTTTATTTAGCCCAAAGCATCACAATGGGAAATTGTTTTGGCATTCGCATTAAAATACATATA
>JAPXFY010000027.1:30431783-30436783 GCA_030674185.1 Monoplex corrugatus | reverse complement strand
AATGTAGAAGTTATGTATGTTTAAAGTCATTAAGTTGTATGACGGCCATTTTGAGAAAATGGCCTCTAAAGTTTGTGTGTGCTCTCCTAGACATTTTCCTTAAATTTCTTTATTTGGTGGCTTTGACCCAATTTGCTTCTAATTTTCGCTGTCATTATCTGAAAGGTGCACCAAAGAGCTTTCTGTCAGTATATTACATGTGTGGGAACTGCACAGGTTACGGTTTATAATAAGAGACAAAAATAGGTGCATTAAAATACCATTTTAAATTGATTAATAATAATATGTTTTCAAGAAAAAAATGTCTGTGGGGTATAGATTATAGTCTACAGAAATCAATTTTGAGAAAAAGTCAAAACACCCCAGATAGACCCTCAGTCACCTTTTCAGCTCCTAGTGCTGTTCGACTGACTGCGAGTTAAGACTGATTTCGTGGTGGGAGGTCACATTTTGTCCTTTCTTCTGGATTTTTTGGGGGTTGTTTTTTGCTTGTGTGTGTATGTGTGTGTGTGTGTGTGTGTGTGTGTGTGTGTGAGTGTGTGTGTGTGTGAGTGTGTGTGTGTGTGTGTGTGTGTGTGTGTGTGTGTGTGTAAGGTGTGTGTGTGCATGTGTGTGAATGTGTGTGTGCGTGTATGTTGTGTGTGCAGATGTGTGTGTTTGTGTGTGTGTGTACGTGTGTGTGGGGGCTGTCACATGCATGTGTATGGATGTTTTCATTCAGAAGTATGTGGATGATGCAGATATGTGTGTGTGTGTTGTGTGTGTGTGTGTGTTTGTGTTGTGTGTGTGTGAATGTGTGTGTGCGTGTGTGTGTGTGTGTGAATGTATGTGTGTGTATGTGTGTATTGTGTGTCGGAATATGTTTTGGGTATGCATGCGTGCATGTGTGTGCAGACTCTCACATGCATGCATATGGATGTTCTCATTCGTATGTGGATGTATGCAAATGTGTGTGAGTGTGTATGTGGACGTGTGTGTTGTGTTGTGTTGTGTTGTGTTGTGTGTATGTGTGTGTCGTGGTGTGTGTGCGTGTGTGTGTGAGTGTGTGTATGTGTGTGTGTGTGTGTGTGTGTGTGTGTGTGTGTGTGTGTGTGTGTGCTTTGCCAATGCCTTTACCAATACACCCCGGCTGCTTATAGAATCCTCAACATGACCAACTTCATGATTGTTTTTTACGTGTGTGTGTGTGGGGGGGGGGGATGGACGCATAGTGATGAGTATCAGGTGTGTGAATGACGTCTGTAAAGGGGATTGTATAACCCTCAAGGACAGGCAGACGTTCATAATTGTATTGTCACAACTACGAGGTAAGTTGTCTCTTCTTTCTGACACAGTCGGCACTGTTGTTATCTTTGTTACTGTAATTTTCTGTCGTTGTTGTTGTTGATGGTGGTGCTGCTGTTGTTGTTGTTGTTGGTGGTGGTATTTATGTTGTTGCTGCTGCTGCTCTCATTGTTGTAGTTATTGTGACTGTTGCAGTAGGTACAGGTGTTGTTGTTATCATTCTGATTAACATTTATTGTAGCGATGGTACTTTCGTCGCCATTGTTGTTGCTATACTAAAGTTTTATATATCTTCTTCTTATTCTATGACGAGCGTGGTAGCTTTGGGGATACTCAGATTGACCGAGTCTTTGATAAGTTGTCATCAAGGTCTTCCTCTGTCGACCTCTGCGACGGTCTCCTTCAAGGAACAGTGAAGAGTGGTCTTGGACAGTGTGTTATGGCATCTGGTATGAACAAACCACACGAGTTTAAGTCGTTACACGTGTAACCGTGCACTACGATTGTAACCACGAAAGGCGTGTAGTAGACGCCTTTTTTCTCGAGTGGCCATGACCAGAATTACTTTCCCTGGTTTAGTAATTCTTAAAATATTGGAAGGAAAATTCAGAGCCCCTAGAAGCTAGGAAATGAGTAATTTATGCAGTGTATGTTTATAGGAAGTTACAGTCATAATGGGATATTTTAATGCTAAAGTGGGACAGAATAGGGTGGAGGATATAGTTGGACCTCATGGCCTTGGTACACAAAACGAAAGAGGGGGGAAGCTTGTAGAATGGGCACAGATGAATGAGTTCATAGTAGGAAACACCTGGTTTGAGCAGCCTAACAGAAGAAAATGGACTTGGATGAGTCCAGGAGATAAAACCAAAAATCAAATTGACTACATCCTGATCAACAAAAGATTTAGAAATTCTTTACTGTCAGCAAAAACACTACCAGGCGCAGACTGCAACAGTGACCACAATCCGATAGTGGGAAGGTTTAGGCTGAAATTGAGGAAAAGGAAACAGACCAAAAGCAACATCAAACTAAACCTTGGACTCTTGAAGACAGATGAAATGATACGTCAAAAATTTAATGTACATGTTCAAAACAAATTCAGTGCTCTGGAAGACGTTGGTGATAGTGAGGAACAATGGACAAAGTTGAGAAGTTCTATAAATGAAGCTTGTGAAGAAATCCCTAAGGCAAATAGAAAAGCAAAAAAGAGCTGGATGACTAATGAAATTTTGCGCCTGATGGAGAAAAGGAGGAAGGCAAAGAGAAACGAGGAGATATGCAGGAAAATAAACAAAGAAATCAGGTATAGGTGCAATGAAGCTAAGGAAGCTTGGCTGAACACAAAATGCAAAGAGATAGAAGAACGACATAAAATGGATCCTCAAGGTATGTACAGACGAATTGAAGAAATTGTTCACAGGAAAAATACATGCACATCAACTGGTTGCTTAAAATCAAAAGATGGCACGCTTATCATGGAAAAAGACAAGGTATTAGACAGATGGGGAGAGTACATTAAAGACCTTTTTGAGGATGACAGAAACGAAGAACACATTATAAAAAAGAACTTTGAAGGACCACCCATGATGAAAGATGAAGTCAGAGCAGCCCTGAAAAAGATGAAACCAGGAAAAGCCCCAGGACCAGACAACATTACTACAGAGATGATTGAAGCCCTAGAGGAATTTGGCATAGAAAAAATAACAGTCCTCCTAAATGAAATTTATGACACTGGAAAAATCCCCAAAGATATGTCAAAATCAATTTTCATTGCACTTCCAAAGAAGACAGGGGCTATAGAATGCGAACTCCATCGCACAATCAGTTTGATGAGTCATGTAACAAAAATCCTGTTAAGAATAATCATGATGAGGACAAGGAATAGAATCAAAAGAGAAATAGCAGAAGAACAGTGTGATTTGTGGAGGGGAAAGGAACTATTAAAGCCATATACATCCTAAGAACTATCATAGAGAGGTCAGTTGAGATGAATAAGGATTTGTATTTATGCTTTGTTGACTATACCAAGGCTTTCGATCGGGTACGACATGAAGAATTGATCAACCAACTGGACAGACTCAATGTCGATGGAAAAGATCTACGAATAATCAGGAATATGTACTGGGAACAAACAGCTGCAATGAGAATAGAAAACAATATAAGCTCTTTTCAAAACATCAAAAGAGGAGTCAGACAGGGTTGTGTTTTGTCACCAGATGTTTTCACTATATAGCGAAAACATCATGAGAAACCTAGAAGAAGACCCTGGATTAAAGGTTGGAGGGAAAATGATAAACAACATTCGGTACGCAGATGACACCGTGCTAATTGCAGAAAATGAAAGGGACCTACAAAACCTTGTGAATATACTAGAAACAGAAAGCAAAGGTAAGGGGTTGGAACTAAACAGCAGGAAGTCTGAAGTCATGGTGATCAGTAAAAAACATGAAATCCCCTCCTGCAAAATAACAGCAAATGGCACAACCTTGACACAGGTTAATAAGTTCAAATACCTGGGAACGGTCATTTCATCAGACGGCAGATGCACATCGGAAATAGCTGCCAGAATCGGCCAAGCCAAAACAGCATTCAAGAAGATGACAAGCATTCTTACCAACAAATGCCTATCAATTAACATCAGAAAGAGAATCCTTGAATGTTATATAGAACCAATACTGTTGGTTTCTCAGAAGAATGTTGAGAGTACCATGGACAGTAAAGAAAACAAACGAGACAGTCTTGATGGAGGCAGACACAAGTCGATCACTGATAAGGAAGATTAGGAAAAGACAAGCAACATTTATAGGCCATTTTATGAGGAAGGGGGATTTGGAGCACCTGGTCACAACGGGAAAGCTGGAGGGAAAGAGAGCACCGGGTAGACCCAGGGAGAGAATGCTGGACGGACTTGCAAGGTGGCTGAGGATGAAGAGGGTGGGGGAGATGCTGGGGGCAACGAGAGACAGAGATGGTTGGAAGTCCATGGTCGCCAACGCCGTGCGGCAGGGCACCTGATGATGATGATGATGTTTATAGGAAGATACGTATATCTTAGTATAAATGTCCTTAGGGTGAAATTTCTCTTGTTTTCCTTGAATCAATAATTTTGTTGTTTGATCTTTTGGCACTGTTCAATTTCCCTACCTGTCAGCAGTAACGGTAATCGGGACTTTTTGTAAAATAATATAAATTAGAGAAATTTTAAGATAACGACGAAATATTGACGTTCTAATCTTTCATTTTTACCACGTCACACCTTTAATTATTATGTATTAAGCTTGCATGAAAGCAACTCAGGTCATCATTATCATCATATGCTTTGCCGCAGGGCCTCGGCGATCATGACCCTCCATACGAATTTATCCCTTGTCGCAGCAAGTACATCTCCCACCTTCTCTGTCCTCAGCCACCCTGCAAATTTGTCCAATATTTTCTCTCTGGGTCTACTTGGTGTTGTGTTTCCTTCCAGGTTTCCTGTTGTGACCAGGTGCTCTAATTCCCCTTTCCTCATAAAATGTCCTCCAAATGTTGCCTATCTTTTCCTAATCTTCTTTATTAATGATCTTCTTGTGTCTGCTTCCTTCAAGACATCTCGTGTGTTTTCTTTGCTGTCCACGGAACTCTCAACATTCTTCTCAGAAACAACATTTCAGTTGCCTCAATTTTGTTCTGACTTTGCGTGCTGACTGTCCACGCCTCACAACCATAAAACA
>JAPXFY010000027.1:30424494-30426994 GCA_030674185.1 Monoplex corrugatus | reverse complement strand
CTTCTTTATTCAGTGAACTCTTGAAAACTGTAGGGTTCTTAGATCAGACATGAGGTGCAAGTGGAGAGTAACTAGAATTCTTTTATGAATTATATAACTTAAGAGGTCGCAAGCACTACTATCGTGTTTTTATTTTTTTCAACCATCTCACTGGCACATTTTTGAAAAGACCTAAATTTTCAAGTCATTCCAACAACAACACCAAAATACTGTGGCTGCTACACATATATTCTGTGCGATTTTGATCTTTCAAAACTGTCGGAATAATTTGAAACTGACCGGTAATACTTCATTGTTAACATTGACAGTTATTTAACAAAGTTTGGTTACAGTCTGTGCCGAAACAGATGAGATGTTTTAAGCTCAAAGATTGACACGCATTTAGCACGACTGTGATCTTGCAAACGGTCTGCTGTCACTGAAACATGCACACATCTGTTGTTTCTTGTAAAACTGGACAATCAGTCCAGTGTGTGGGATAGCAGGTGAACGCAGCATCCACGTTTTGGGCGATTGTTCTTCCCTCTTCATTATTTGTAAGGTAGTATATATCAGAGATGCCAGAAAAGTCTTCTAAAGCATGTCACCTCTGCTTCTTGAATCTTGTGCTTCGAAGGGTCCCTTCCGTGCAAGTTCCAGGTTCTTTGGAGGACGCAATACCAATACATTGACCACTTGCATGGGTCCGCGTACTTACTTTCATACAGCAACTCAAATGGTGGAAATCCTGTGCTGGCTTGAGGTACTTTATGATACGTGAACAAACCTGCTGATCTCCACCTATCCCATTTCTTGTGTTGTTCCAGGGTCAAACGACCCAACATACGCTTCAATGTGCTCTTGAAACGCTCCACAAGGCTATTACACATAATCAAGATGTACCTGAATCCTTTTGTGGACTTTGGGGTAATGGATCCCACAATGCCAAACCTGACTTTGGCAATTGGCTCTGCAACCAATGGTGTTTTCAGCAGCACTGGAGGAACTGGCCCTTTATCAATATTGCGTTGGCGCTTGGCAAATGGTCTACAATACTGTTGCTATCTTGACACATTCCCGACCAACAGAAATGCTGCAGTATGCGTTGCTTTGTCTTGGTTGTCCCCCCCCTCACACACACTCACCAAACACACACACACACACACACACGCGCTTGCACACAGACAGGCATAGAGATGAGAACACACAAGCATGTGGGCACATACATCATTCCCTGACACACGTACTGATGCAAATATTGTTTATTGAAAAATCGCTCTTGGAAAAACGACACACATTAACTGTATATGACAGTACTGACTGAACATACAGAAAATCTTATTGATTCTAGGGAGATTATGAGCAAAGTAAATGTAATTAAGACAAACGCAAAAGCATGCATATTTGGGACTGATCACTGATTTCTTGGTGTATTTGAATCAGAAAACGTGAAATATTTAGTGGGTATTTGTATTCTAATCTCATTTTTGTTGGTCTCTCTGTCTGCCTGCCTCTGTCTCTCTCTGTCTCAATCTGTCTCTGTATGTCTGTCTGTCTGTTTCTCTCTCTCTCTCTCTTCTCTCTCTCTCTCTCTCTCTCTCTCTCTCTCTTTCTCTCCTAAAAGCTACAGATGGGATTGTTGGTAGAATGTTTATGCACATCATCAATAATATAATCTATTACTCTGAACAAAACAAAATACTATCATGTGAAGCATCATCAAGGTTTAGGGAAAGATTGATCTTAAATGGATCATACATACAAATTGAATATAATCATTAAAAAGCATTTGTTGAGAAAACGTAATTTCATGTTGCTTTTGAAGACTTAAAGAAAGCACCTGAAACAGTAAATCATAACTGCTGTTCATGTTGCTCCAAATGGGCATTCAGCATAGGATTTTCTAGATGATTTTGGCATGTATTCAAGTGTTTAAGCTCGTGTTCTGTGTCACATGAAAAATGGTTATTCTCATTTCTTTGAAAGCTTTCAGGATCTAAACCAAGGCAGTATTGTTGTCTACAACATTCTCTTTGCTCATCAACGAACTAGCAAATTCATTTATTTGAAATGGTAGGCATGATATCATTATCACTTCTATATATACCGTTCATGCTTTTAATTGTGTTTTGATATGTTGTGTCACTTGAAATGGGATGTTGAGCTTTACTGATATTTCTTTGTCGAAGATAAATGAGTTGGAATGCAGGCGCGTGCATGTTTAATACTTGTGTGACGAAAGTCAACCAACAGAGGAAGAACGACAACGTGGATAGTTAGACGTGCAAATAAACAGACCGACAAAATTTGGTGAAACGCTGTTCATGAGCTGACTATATACTTCAAGATGAGTGAATATTACTCGTGGGTAGTATTTCGTTGTTTTTTTTTTCAATATGTGTATCCTGTCAGTGCCAGTGACCAGTTAATGATGCAGTGTACGTGTTTCATATTATAATTAGTGAAAACAATAATGACATTAACAACTACAACATTAAGAAACGAAAACGAATAAAGTATA
>JAPXFY010000027.1:30404494-30419494 GCA_030674185.1 Monoplex corrugatus | reverse complement strand
ATAGAATATAAAAACCCACATGCTGTGTAAGTCCTCAAGACCTGGCTAACCTGTGGGTTTATCTGCAGGCTTAAGGGTTGTGCTGTGAGTATTTTGGATCTTTTCCATGATATGACATCAATGGCGTCAGTGCATATGGAATTCATTCTGAGCACAGAGACGTCATCTTGAGAAACTGAAATTGAAATTAAAAACCTCTTTCTCTTGTCCTTTTCCATCCATATTAAACATGTGTCCATTACATTCAGAAGAAAACCTTTTCGTATTTGTGAGTTTATCTCCCATTGGTAGAAAATTCAGCGACTGAATAACGTTTTTGTCCATCTATTGTGTCGTATTTGCTGGACGCACACCTTTTCTGGGTTTGATATGACTCAGCGTTATAAGCTTATTCAATAAAGTGATATGAGTTACAAATGTCTAGACATGCAATTTGTTTTATAGTTTGTTGGTTTTAACAAACCTTAATCACTGGGATTCACGTTATGTGACATGTGAACAAACTAATGTAAATAAGAGTCATTCACAGTGATGGGAAGATGTACAGATGAAACATTGTCTTGATTTCATCATGATGGTGATGATGTTGTTTATGTTGAAAGTAGATAAACACTGAATTAAATTATTGGCAGTACCTCTAATGCTAATATTGATATTTCTACTAATACTACTATTGGTAATAGAAAACAGTGTTCATTGTTACAATATTACATTCTTGTGAAGGTCCCACAAAGATTTGTGTACATTATCCTGATAACAAACAAGAGGTTAGAATATTATCCTGTTCTTAAAGCAATATTTTAAGCACATTTATAGTGAGAGAAATCAGTCCATTATATAATTCTATGGAGAACTAAACAGATAAACAACAAAACCAAACAAATACCATATAAAGAGGAAAGAAAAAATATCCATGTAAACATTCTGGATCTTCACCATGACATGGTATCATTGGCATCAGTGCATATGGAATTCTTTCCGAACGTTGAGACGTCATATTGAGAAACTGGAAACTGAAACTGAAACATGTAGACAAGGTGTCATCACACAGTGGAAATATGTATTTGCTTTCTGAGACTTCTTCTTCGTCTTCTTGTAAATCATTTCAATGAAAGATAAGTATCTTTTCAGGAAGCGAAAAATAATACTCACCATATCCGACGGCCAAGGCACATAGGCAGAGAAAAAGTACAAGTTTCATTCTGAAAGAGTACATGCAGAATTATCATAAAAACATCACGCAAGTAGAATTCATAAAACAATGCACGAGCACAAATTAGGCCATCATTAAATATAAAAATCCTCTATAAAGTAAACAAGATATGCACAAAAGAGAATATGAGCAATGATGCATCAACACAGCAAAAATGCAGACACACTGAGCTGAATATTACATGGACTATCCTTTGTGACAAGATCTGGATACAACATATTGCAATACAGTACAGTACAACGGTATTGCCTTCACTTGTCTTGCCTTGCTTTGCTTTCCTCGCATTGTACATGTACACTCACAGTCTGTTCCTAAACAGCTGGTGAATCAGTAGGCACACCAGGTGAAGAAGAACTCCACAAAATGGGTGAGACATGTTCACACGCAGTGGCACGAACGGGTCATGTGCTCTGTTGAATATTAATTAGTGCTAACCAACAGTGTTGTTTAATCAACTTAAAGTTTGTTATATTTTTTTGTGACATTCATGCCGGTATATTTACCTGTGAGAGCCAAGTTATTGTGTAGGAAAATGTGAAGAACAGAGCAATGAGATAACTGTGTATAGAGCAATACCACAGTGTTGTGTGCTCTTCGTGCTACTTGTGTTTTTCTTATGCTAGATCTGTTATGCTTATTCACGATGTAAAACGTAAGTGACACTTGTTTGTTTAATATCTCTTCTTCTGACGGAACCGTATTATGTGTGACTGTATTATGTGTGTGGGATTATAATTTTTGATACGCGTGAGGTTGCTAGTAATGTCTATCGTTAATTACTTCAGTTCGCCAACACAAAAGCGGAAAACATCAACGGCATCCTCTAGTGACTTGAGCTCTCCTAATCCTGAGATACAACAAGAAAAAAAGAGAATCTATCTCCAGATCTCTGATTCGTGTGAGGAAGACAACGACGACATGACGAGCCAAACCACATTGATGATATTATGAAGTGCCTTGGTTCATTAGTGACTAAAGAGGATATTGTACAGTTGAAAACAGACATAAATGAAATATGTACAACTGATAGAATGGACAGACTAGAGTCGAAATTCTTCGATATTAAAAAAGAAATGGACAGTATCAAAAACGCTCTGTCATCAGTTAAGAAAGAAACTTCTGTACTAAAAGATCGCGTGAACCAGCAGAACCAAACTATCCTCAGCTGGTAGAAGACGTCCCATCATCATGCGCTTTCATTCAAGAAAAATGAAAGACAGTGTTTGGCAAAACAGAAGACAACTGAAAAATAAAGGGAAGCATACATGTAAACATTCATTCTCCTTGGCGTCATGGTCTTCACAAGGAAAAATCTTTGCCAACCTAAAACATGGAAAGCCAATGCAGATCCGTTACAGTGCCAATATTGACAAACTCTTTGGAAAGAAAATGCAGGCTGCTTTAAACTAACACAGCTTACAGTCAGTATGATAAATTTTCTTCACAGTTTGGGAAACAAGTATGTGTGTGTGAGTATGTAATGATCGCTACTGTTGGCTGCTCTATTTGCTTAGAAATATTGATGAGTTGTGTTAATTGTGTAAATGAAACAACTGATTTTAGTATTTTGCTTCTTTACTATGTTTTGCGTTTTATACAGAAAATGAAAAATCAAATGGAGTGGATTGTGTTTAGAAGTTAAAAAGGCTATGTATTATATTTGGTATAATGTCACATGCTTTGTTAGTCGACATTCTGAGTTTCTTGAGAAAGACTTTAAAGTCGAAAATTTGACCCCTGTACAAGGTGTTCGGGTGTTGTGTACAGTAAGAATCAAATATATGAACAAGAAAAAAGCAGTTGGAGGTAAATACAATCAGGCTTCATCATTTCATGCAGGGTGAATGTGTACATTCGTGCGTGTGCATATGTGTGTGTCTATGCTTGAGCAAGCACATGAAAACATAGTTTGTTATTTACAGATGATAATTATATTTTGAGACCAAACATGAAAGTGGTGTAACATTCAAGGAATCATGAAAAAACTAACAATCAAACAAACAGGTCAGGGGAGAGGGGATTAAACAACATAATAACCAGGCTTAATAATTGGGTTGATAAAAGAAAATGACCTAGAAGTGTACAAATACAGACTGAAATCAGTTTCTTGCCAGTCGAAACTATAATTGATGCGGGAAGACAAGGTTACATTTCTTGACAAAGGAAAGGGTGACTAATTGTTATATAATCATTAGAGATGCAGTTGATGGTTTTACTGAATTTAATTCGACGTCAACTGTATAGATAATCTGCAAGCTTAAGTTGTTTCTATTCTTGTAAAACCGTAGTAGTTTACAGTGTTACATTGCGCATTTACTGTATATGCTAATAATATCATTGAAAAAGTCGTACATTAAGTTTTGTCCTGTCAGCCTGTTCATTGTTGCACCTTTAGTTATATACAAAGAATTTGTTCAGCTATTTTCAGGTAATTCAGAGATATTGTCTAAAGATACAAGGGAGAAAAGACGGACAATGCCCATAGATGATTTATATTGTAATAGCATAAAGGTGTATAGATACAAAGCTAGAATATCGATGTATTCAGAAAGAAAGAGAAAAGTGAAATGAAGTAAATCTGTATTTTCCAGTAGTACAGATACTAATGCATAGGACCACTTGGATATCTACCATCAAAACAAACGACAAAATATGATACTGCGAAAGATTAAAAAATTAAAGAAAACAGAATGATAATAACACACACACACACACACACACACACACACACACACACACACACACACACACACACACACACACACACACACACACACACACACACTACACCAATGTGTGCGCATGCGCGAGAATGGTATACATTTGTTTTAACACAGACAGACATAGAGAGAGGGAGGGAGAAAGAGAGACAGATAGAGACAGACATACATGTAGACAGAGGGAGAGAAGAGAGAGGAGAGAGGGAGACAGACAGACAGACAGAAAGAGTGTGTGCGCGCAAGAGAGAGAGAAGAGAGAGAGAGAGAGAGAGAGAGAGAAGAGAGAGAGAGAGAGATTATTACGTGTAAGAACGTACAAGTAAAACCCAACTGACTCCCTTCAGACTGTGACAGATTAACAACCTCATGGATGGATGAATCTCCTTGTTTTAAGGTGGAGGTGGGAGGTGACTACATTAGGCTTGAATGTGGGCACTTGGTCCCAAATGAGATGAAATGGTACTCAGGAGTTTAGCTCTATCTTTAATCTGACTTTTTTTTCTTTTCTTTTCGCCGTCAAATTGCCAGGTCAAGTTATACTTGAAAGGAAAATTACTGGTTATTTCGCCTGTTCTTGTTTTCCTATGCTAGAGTTGTTCTTAAAGAAAAACGAATATCAGTCTTGATTTTTGGCCAATATTTTCAACGCTATTGCTCTTTCTTCAGGTTTTTTCTTCATATTTTGTGACACAGAGTACAAGTATATGTGTGTGGAAGGCAGACTAATAATAATGGTAATTATGATAATAATGACAATAACAATGATAATAATTACAGTATTTATATGACAATTCACATCAAAGCGCCTTCACGCACCAGGCATATGCATACATCGTATACAATCGACAAAGACCACCTTACAATATTAACTACACAGAGTGAGGGAAAGAAGTAGTTGCAGAATTCATTGTTGGAAAAAGAAGTGGGTTTTAAGATTGGATTTGAAAGCAGAAAGGGCAGGTGTTAGGCGAAAGCAGAGCATAAGCCTCTTCCAGTCTGACGGCCCTGAGACAGCAAAACAACGCTGACCAACACTTGATAATTTAAATCTTGGGATCTGAAGGGAAAGAGTGTAGCTGACCGCAAGGTGCGAGTTGTAGTATAAATATTGATGTCGTCGCAAAGATATGATGGAGTAGACTGGTGAACAGATTCGTAACACAAAGTATCCAGCTTATATTCAATTCTTTTTAAGACAGGCAACCGGTGAAGACAGCGAAGGAGAGGACTGATGTGATCAAACCTTTTCTGCGTTGCAAACACAGGAGAGAAGAAACGTGTAGACCAGTAAGGACAGCATTACGGAATCAAGATGAGACAAAATGAGAGATATCACAAGCTTTGATGCAGCCTCATTTGAAAGATATCTTCGAATGTAACCAATGCGTCGAATCTGATAGTAGCATGATTGGCAGGTCTGGGCCAGAAACTTCTGCATTGAAAGTGTGTTGTCCAAGGTCACACCCAGGTTCTTGACAGACTCGATCATCACCTAGCTAGATATTATTCAGTGTGATAGAGGCAAATTTATATTTTGGCACCTGCAAGCATGGCTTCGGTTTTATCACCATTTAACTGTAGTTTATTTTGTGTCATCCTGTTCTGGATATCAACGTAGCAGCTGGATGATTCTGACATAAGGAAGGTGATATTTTCAGGTGTGGTGCTCTTCTGTAGTTGTAAATCATCTGCATAAAAATGATGTTTCATGTCATGCTGGTTGATGATGTTGGTTAGATGTGAAGTATGAAGAATGAACTGGACAGGACCTAACACAGATACTTGATGAACTCCTCAAGAAAGCCGAACAGGCTCAGACTGATTTCCGTTGACAACAACTGAGTGAAAGCGATCAGACAATTAGACAGAAAGTAGAATAACAAATAGTCATGTTAAAGATCCTGTAAGTCGTCAATGGCTGGCTTATGGAAAAATGGAAACATCGAGCACACACTTCTCCCAAAGATGCAGATTGTGCATTCTCCATGTTCCACTAAAAGTTGTGTTTATGTGTAATTCTCAGTGAGTCCAGATTTTGGGGAAAAGCGCAAAACAAGATTGATTTATAATAATAACGATAATTTATGCTAAAACAAAGCATACTAACCTCAAAGACAAAACAGAATCTGGAGACAGGTGAGAACAGGGCGAAAAGCTGTACTGTTGAGACAGTGCTTGTGTCTCATTCAACCCACTGTTATAAAGGTTTCGTTCAACCCCCTCCTCCTCCTTCTTCGTCTCCTCCTCCTCCACCCTCTAAAATCCCTCCAGTCTCTAAAATGACGTATTTTTCCTGACTCAGATTAATGGAAGTAGGAGGTAGAGGGTGGGATGATGTATCAATGCATTTCATTTTGTTTTTCACACTCACTTATAGACAGCAGTTTTTGTGTATTCATGTATGTGTGTGCGTGCGCGGGCGTGCGAATGTGTGCGTGTGGATATGTACGTTATATATATATATTATATATATATATATATATGTTATGTATAATATATATATTATACATAATAGTGTGTGTTGTATACATATGTATATTATACATACATATGTATATATATATGTAGATTGTTGTGTGTGTGTGTGTGTGTGTGTGTGTGTGTGTGTGTGTGTGTGTGTGTTTATGTGTGCAAGTGTGTTTATGTACGTGGGTACGTGTGTGTGTGTGTGTGGTGTGTGTGTGCATGTGTTTGTGTGTGTGTGTGTGTGTGTGTGTGTGTGTGTGTGTGTGTGTGTGTGTGCGTGTGTGAGTGTGTGCGTGTGTGTGAGAGTGAAAGTCTGTGCGCGTGTCTGTGTCCATGGCTTTGTCTATTGTTCCTTGTTTTCAGGTAAATACAATTTGGCATTGTGTATATGTTTCCAAAAACCCCTAGAAGCAAACGTTCAGTTAACTGTTGTTTTTTGTTTTTGTTTTGGTTTGTTTGTTTCATTTGTTTAATCGCTTTACTTCTTTTTCCATTCTTCTGGAGGGTTCGAGGGGGTGGGGGGGGGGGGGTGGGGTGGGGGGGATGAAGACTGTTATCCGCAGCTAGCTGAAATGAATGGCGAAGAATCAAGTTGCAGATTTTAAGCGTGTCTGTCAGTGCATCTATCCAGCGCTGCCCTGACTTCCTCTGCCTCTGAAGCCCCAGTGTCTGCTGTTATAGGCTCAAAGAGCTGGCAAATTTGACTACTTCCATTTTCGACAATATGATTCCTTGTTGTTACGGTTTAGAGATGTTGTTCCAACAATCTTTTGGATCAAGTAATGTTTCCTTTGGTCTTCCTTGCAGTTCTTCTGAGACCTATCATCTCACAGGTTGGGATCTAAGTCTCAAATGTTTTGTTAATACCCAAGAAAGGCATGGCGCTCGTAAAACACTATAGAACAAAGCGTGTAGTTTGTAGTTTACAACATCTGCCTTTCGGACTCTGGTCTCAAATTCTCTTTCCATTTTCCATCTTTGGTAACAAAAATAAACTTCCTGAGTATTTAAATTGTGCATTTTTTCCAACAGATTTGCTCATTGGTTTTGATGTGTAGTTTATCAGGTATTCGTTCTACTAATTTGTCTCTGCCTTGCTAATTTCATGACAAAGGTTTTACTATTATTGTTTACCTTATTTGCATGTTTTTGCAGTTGTTTTGTCACAGTTCATGATTGCTTGGTCATCATTGAATAATGGTTCTTTGGGATTAGTGTTTGCGTCTTGAGGAATGTTGCCTGTGCAGATGATGACAAGTGGTAATAAATTGCATCCTGGTTGGACCCCAGATGTTACCTGAAAAAGCAGATGTAAAATCCCCTTGGAATCTTTACCGCCCTCTCACTATTTGCATAGATTGCTCCTATGTTGTCAAGGAGCTGGACCTTAATTCCATATGGCTCTAAGATTTCCCAATAATAAATTCTGTTTACACGGTTAAATGATTTTGCCTGATCAACAAAGATGAGGTGAATTTGCTTTTGCTGTTCATATGCTTACTTGCAACGTCAGCAAGGTGCAAAAATAGCATCTGTGCATCCTCTTCTCTGTCTGAATTCAGAGTGGGCTTCGATTAAAAATATTTAACTACGGTCCTAATCATGATGATTTTAAAATATTGGTGAATTGTTAAAACATGCAAGAAAAGAAGTTCTAAAAGCAAATGCACCATCTTTGCTGTAAATTCCGGAATACTGATCAGTGGCCAACAGACTGGAAAGTTCAAGAATATGTAATGCTTCATAACAGTGGCAATGTCAACTACAGAGCTATTGCCGTAATCAGCCACACCAGTAAGATCCTGCTCATAGTTATTTTAAACAGATTGAAACCCGAGACAGAAGAACTATCTGGCTGCCAGCCAGGCTACAATTCCAACAGAGGCATAACTGACATGCTATTTGTGCTACAAACACTCAAAGAGAAAATAAAAAGCACTGAAAAAGAAGTTTTTGTTACCTTCATGGACTATAGCAAAGCATTTGACAGCGTCGTCATCTCCACTTGTTCAACACAATGGTCAAAATGGGCTTCCCTAAACACCTCATTGCATCAACTGCCTCACTGAATAAAGACCAAAAGGCTACAGTTAGATGGAACAATCAGAAATGTGAATTCTTCAACATCCACAGGGGAGTTAGACAAGGTTGTATCCTCTCACCATATATCTTTATAACATCTATATGCAACAAGTTATGAGAGATGTTGATATAGAAGGCATGGGTATAAAGATGGGAGGAAAAACGATTTGCAAACCTGTCATACACCGATGATACAGCGTTGTTAGCAGACAACATTACCAGCATGAAAATAATTACATCCAGGGTAAATGCAGCGAGGAAAAAGGCTGACCTGAACTGATGATTGAACTTTCTCCAAAGACAGCAAAATAAGAATTGGAATGGCAAAGCAAAATGGTCCAACTCAACAACATCTGAAAAGACAGAGGAATACCAAATGGCCTGACAGTCAAACTTTTTAAAATATTTGATCTGGCCAGTCATGATTTATGACTGCAAAGCCTGGACTTTCAGAAAAAAATAATTGAGAAGACTAAAACACATTGGCCACGTGTCATGGCAACCATCTTTCAAGGAAAAACAGTGGCAAAAAGGAAGAAAGGCAGACCTCCAATCTCATACACTGAGAACATAACCAAAATCGGTAGATTAAATATTCCAGAAATAGTCCACAAAAGTCAAGACAGAATGGCCTGGAGTGAGATGGTGGTGGTGTATAAGTGTGTAGCTACTCACACCGAGCCCAGTAACGCCGACAGGTTAGGTGAGACAGATGAGTATGTGTTCAGTAATGTCTAAATTTTGTTACCCCGACATACAACAGAGTATCATCAAAGCTTAAAATTGTTGTTTAGAGTGGCTTCTGCTTCCTCCCACTGAAGCTGACATTGAAGAAAACTCGAACTCTTGTTCTTACATACCAGAACAGAACGCAGTTATCAAAATCAAAATGGAAGAAAACAGGCAATATCGAACTTTTGTTCTTACAGATCAGAACAGAACGCAGTTCAAAATCACATTGAAGAAAACAGGCAATATCGAACTTTTGTTCTTACAGATCAGAACAGAACGCAGTTCAAAATCACATTGAAGAAAACAGGCAATATCGAACTTTTGTTCTTACAGATCAGAACAGAACGCAGTTCAAAAACAATGGTTTGCCAAAGAGCCCAGGATAGGGTTAGGAGATTCGGATTAGGTGTAATGAGTTGAAATCACATAAACGCTATTGATTTCACAATTCACATTGTCATCATCATCATAGTTTTCCCAAATGCAGTCAATCATAGACATATGCTACAATACGTATTTGCAAGTTGATCATCATCATCAGGTACCCTGCCGCATGGCGTTGGCGATCATGGACTTCCATCTGTCTCTATCTCTCATTGCCCCCAGCATCTCCCCTACCCTCCTCGTCCCCAGCCACTCTGCAAGTCCTCCAGCATTTTCTTCCTGGGTCTACCTGGTGCTCTCCTTCCCTCCAGCTTTCCCATTGTGACCAGGTGCTCCAAATCTCCCTTCCTCATAAAATGGCCTATAAATGTTACTTGTCTTTTCCTAATCTTCCTTATGAGTGATCTACTTGTGTCTGCCTCCATCAAGACTGTCTCGTTTGTTTTCTTTGCTGTCCATGGAACTCTCAACATTCTTCTTAGAAACCACATCTCGGCTGCCTCAATCTTGCCTCAATTTGCAAGTTATCTTCTTTAATTTAAGTAAGGCAGCAAGTACCTTACTTAAGGAAAATAATTTGTAAATACGTCTTGTAGCATATGTCTCTGACTGGCTGCATTTGGGAAAACTATGATGATGATGACAGATTCAGCATAATGGATTTCAGTTTCAGTCTTGTTGTTTTATATATCTATTGGATAGTTGGTTTGGAAACAAAACAGGTGTATAGATTTGATAATTGTTTTTGCATTTTACTATGGTATTCTCACTGAAAGCTGTGGAAATATGACCTCAGCATTTTACATTAAGATTACTATCAGATTCACCCTCTACTATCCCAGCAATAAGGACTGATTAACGAACGAAATGTTTTCTGTAGCGCTGTTTCATATATCCAATGGCTCACTCGGTGGAAATGTTTTAGAAATATTGCTAAGAAAGAGCTTGTTACAGTAGAAGTAAGGATTACAGCGCATCATGGTGTCATATTGCTACTTGATTTTTTTATTTAGCATTTGTGCAATGGATCTTTCATAAAATCGAATGTTTTGACTTTCGAATAAAGCACATTTAGAATATTACATCTGCTGTACATTTATGTAGCACATTGAAATATCTTGACGACATTACGAATCGTTCTTGTAAATAGCGTTGTTCGTAAAACTCAGCTAGACTCAATGTGCATCACACATAATCATACTTTTTAGTAGAACACAGAGAAATCAAACTGTTAAGCGAGCTGACCACATTCCATAATGTTATTGCATCTACATTTCTGGTATGCATTCATGGGTGTTTTCATGTTTCCATAAACCAGCTACTCACTTCCTTCCCCCCACTGGGTTGCCGGGGGCTCTTTCAGTATAAATAGTATCCCCACCTTCTGGAAATTCTGTGCTAGAAATTTCCTCTTTTCTGTAACTCTCTTTTTTTCTGCCTTGTTGCCTTGCTTTCTGTAATTTCTACTTATTTTCTGCCTTAATGGTCCATTCACCTGCATTTTTTCGATAAAGTCATACATACTGTTTCTCCGGATTGATAATTGGGTACATGTATTAAGTGCATTTTTGGCTCTAAGGAGGTGAGATATGCGGAAGCAATTTTAGGTAATTTATGCCTGTTTTTTTATATATGTTTTGGTGTCCTTATGTCGGCTTATATTTGTATTCAGGTGTGTTTCTTAAATTTCCCCTGTGCAATAAATCGGACGGAATGGTCCAACGCCAGGGCATGTTTTGTGTGTTTTGAAGTGGTTATAGCCCTGATATGGCTCTGTGCAGTCGGCTGGGCTTTAAACAACAATAAAAGAAAGAAACTCATTTCCTTGGTATTTCATTTGCATGTTTGACATTCTGCATGCATATATACACGAAAGCAGAAATGCACACATGTTGACCTGGAAGTTCGGAATAATCCCCACCTATTATCCACCAAGTGAAGGTGTCTTGGCAGATCAAACCCAGGTCCTTTCGTTCGGATATATGAAGTTTACCCTCTTGACAATTGCGTCTGTCATTTTCGATGGCTCACTCAGTAGAAACGTTTAGAAAATATTGCCTCAAAAACGTTTCTTACCGTCAATGTTAGGATTACTTAACGCACAACAACATCGTTACTTGATTGTCATTTAGTACTTGCACAATTCATTTTCCGTAATGACAGGCCTGGTAATCAAGTCGGCAAACGTCGAATTATTGTGATCAGAAGACCTTGGGTTTGATCTGTTAAGACACTATGACTTGGTGGGTAAAGTGTGGAGATTTTTCCGTTCTCATTATAAACCTGTGCCGAACTGCCAGTGCCTTACTCCCTTTGTGGGCTTGTGTAATAGTAAACATGCATGTTGAACATTCCTGTAAGTCATGTCAGTGTATATGGAAACGTAAAAGCACCCAGCAGGCACGTTCACCAAAGATGGAATATGCAAACTGTGCAGCAACGTACCACCTGCACGGCGTGGGCAAAACAGCTTGCATGCACGCTTTCAAGAAGAATCAGAACGTTAAAGAAAATAAGTACATAAATAATAATCTTCTGTAAAAATGTTTTTTTTCTTGCGTTTTATTTATATTTTATTTTGGGTTTTGGAATAGATCACACGGCCATCGGCCCGCTCTTCATTTCTTGCCTTTGCCGCGTCTCCTGCGTCGCCTTCGTTTCTGCCCTTCTTCTTGCCTTTGCCCTTGAGACCTCGCCGACCCTTTCGCCGTTGCTTACCTATTAATTGTTGTCTATTATTGATTGACACTGTTAACTTAATGTTCAGAATTCTTAATTGTAATTGTTCCCCTTCTTGCATTCAAACTCCCACTACCCCTTCCCATCCCCATCCCCCACCCTTTTTTTTTCTCCCTGTGTGTGTGTGTGTGTGTGTGTGTGTGTGTGTGTGTGTGTGTGTGTGGTGTGTGTGTGTGTGTGTGTGTGTGTGTGTGTGCATGTTTAAAACCACAATTGTGAACAGACATTAAATAAAGATTCCATTCCATTCCATTCTTCTGTAAAAATTGACTCTTAGTTTTCGATTAAAGCATGTTTTTGAACTCTATGTATGCCATATGTTTTACGTAGCATGTTGCAAATTTGTTGAGGACATTACCACCGGACTTTATTTAACAGCTTGAAAATACATCATCTACTTCCAGATATAAAGTAAGCATAAAACATGAGAATAAAATGAATTATAGATAGTGAAGTATTATGACGGAAAACAAATTTTGGTCCTTGAGTTTATGTGTATTCCATATAAAACGATGCTGATATGTTAGTAAACGCCATTTTAAAAGACTAATTGTTAAACTCAGCCTGGTCTGATACTAAATACACCAACTCTGATTCTCACTTGATTCTGAGTCAGATATATTAATGAAGACCGTGCATGCTGTAAGCGACTTTGTTGACTGCTGCAGTGGTGATTCATTTAACAGCGGGACGTGCATAACTGCCACACCGACTGATGATCTCTTGCAGCGCCAACGAAGTCGACAGGCAACATATATGATCTGAACAATAAGTTAATTCAAACTATTCTGAGCTGCTTGTCAGCCGTTTTGTGTGTGTTTGTGTGTGTTTGTGTGTGTGTGTGTGTGTGTGTGTGTGTGTGTGTGTGTGTGTGTGTGTGTGTGTGTGTGTGTGTTGTGTGTGTGTGTGTGTTAGTGTATGTCTGTGTGTGTAATGTTGTGTGTGTGTGTGTGTGTGTGTGTGTGTGTGTGTGTGTGTGTGTGTGTGTGTGTGTGTGTACGTGTATGTGTGCGTGTCTTGGTGTTGTTAAGGCGTGGATAGTGGTGGTAGATTTTGCTATATTAAAGCCAGATATCATCAATCGAGTAGCTCATGGCTTCTTGCAGTAAATTAATAGTTTAGGCTGCTGTTTGTCTACACTTGTGTCCTTGAAACATTTGTTTGTATTATTTCGATACGTCAAAATAAAAAATATTGGAAAGAAAACAAGAACGAAAGAAAAATAGTAGTGATCATGTAATGGTAATAGTGGTAGTAGAGGGTTGGAGACTTTCATTTCATCGACCAGATTGAAGGTGTCTGTCTGTCTGTGTGTCTGTGATAGAAATGTTATAGATAGAAAAATTGATTTTTTTTCCAACTTCAGCCAAGACTAAGGTGCCTTTAAGACGGAAGTTGTATATGGAAGATGTGTGAGCAATATATCTCACGAATTGTCAATACTGAGTAAATTTGACCCCAACTTTTACGATCCTTCAGTTTTCATGCAGAAGTAAAGTTTTATGGTAAATGAAGCCTTTTCAAATTCATCATCATCATCGGGTGCTTTGCCGCATGGCGTTGGTGGTCATGGACTTCCATCTGTCTGTATCTTTTGTTGTCTCAAGCATCTCCTCTACCCTCCCTGTCTTCAGCCACCCTACAAGTCCATCTAGTATCTTCTCTCTGGGTCTACCTGGTGCTCTCTTTCCCTCTAGATTTCCCGTTGTGACCAGGTGTTCCAATTCCCCTTTCCTCATAAAATGACCTGTAAATGTTGTCTGTCTTTTCCTAATCTTCCTTATGAATAATCTTCTTGTGTCTGCCTCCATCAAGACTGTCTCGTTTGTTTTCTTTGCTGTCCATGGACCTTTCAACATTCTTCTTAGAAACCACATCTCGGCTGCTTGTTCTGGCTTTGCTTGTTGACTGTCCACGCCTCTCAACCGTATAAAAGTATTGGTTCTACATAACATTCAAGAACTCTCTTCCTGATGTGAACTGATAGGCATATGTTGGTAAGAATGCTTGTCATCTTCTTGAATGCTGTTTTGGGAAAACGCTGAATATTCTAGCATGAACCCAATTCTTTAAAACAGTTTTACTCGGTAGATTCGTCATCTACATCTAATCCCTTACCAAGTATGGTCATTGAAGGGGATGAGGGAGGGCGGGGTTTACTGATGGGAACAGCACGGAAAAGATTCTCCATCTTTCTCCATGTTGCAGCAACAAGCAGTTTAAAAATACTGATGTCGTTCCAGTCTTTGATATTTGCTATCCTGTTCTTCTTCTATCGACCTCGATGACAGCCTCCAATACACTCCAAACCTGCTGAATTTGAGGGCAACCTACAAGATGGTCTTGGATACTGTGCCTGCTAAGTGACCTGATCAAATCAAGCAAATTTGCGTAATTCCACAGTTAATAGAAATGGTCCTCTGTGGGCAACATTATGTTGGTCTTCTCCCAACCCATCTTCCTCTATCTCTCTTTTTCTGCCTTTCTTTATGTATTTACTTTAGAGTATGGTTCTTTTATCATTGTTAATTTATCTTTTTTTTTAATGCACTTGTGTTCATCCACTTATCATACACATAACTGTATGTATGCATGCATGTACGCATATATGCATATATATATATATATATATATACATATATAATAATTAATAATTACAATATT
>JAPXFY010000027.1:30372591-30404394 GCA_030674185.1 Monoplex corrugatus | reverse complement strand
TCAAATGTTGCCTGTCTTTTCCTAATCTTCTTTATTAATGATCTTCTTGTGTCTGCTTCCTTCAAGACAGTCTCGTGTGTTTTCTTTGCTGTCCATGGAACTCTCAACATTCTTCTCAGAAACAACATTTCAGTTGCCTCCATTTTATTCTGACTTTGCGTGCTGACTGTCCATGCCTCACAACCGTAAAACAGTATCGGTTCTATATAGTATTCAAGAACTCTCTTCCTGATGTTGATTGATAGGCAAAACCACCAATATGACTGCCATTCGTTGGAAATGTAGAATCAACTTCTGAATTGCAAATTCAGACCTAAAATACATAATTTTATTTACATTCTTATTTCCTTTGTAAACAGAATTGATACTGCAATAAATTGGTACCAATCAGTAGAGTATTAGAAGAGATTTTGGCACTCGACGCCACAGTCGCGCTGGGCGTGCCCAAATTACACTCATTTCTGTTTTTTATTGCCTATTCATTGATCGACTTCAGAACAGAATTCTTGATTTACCTATTAAAAACATGTTCACAGAGACTCATGAATTATCATCTATTTACTCATTTGCTTTACATGTTTCATGGATTAATATTAACTGGTAAGATATTTAAAGTACGGATTAAAATCCATTTCAGCATGGTTTATTCATTGAATTAAATGGCTCATAGTTTCGCTGTAAGCAAATGTTATGCAAAATGATATAAACTACAACAAGTTATGTATGTATGTATGTATGTATCCATCCATCCATCCATCCATCTATCTATCTATCTATCTATCTATCTATCTATCTATCTATCTATCTATCGAGCTAGCTAGCTAGCTATCTGTCCATCTCTCTATCTATCTGTCCGTCTCTCTATGTATGTATGTATGTATGTATGTATGTATGTTTGTATGTATGTATGTACGCATGTATGTATGTATGTATGTATCTATCTATCCATCTATCTGTCCATCTCTCTATCTATCTTTCTACTTAACAGTCTGTCTGTCTGTTTATCTGCCCATCTGTGTGTGGGGTGTGTGTGTGTGTGTGTGTGTGTGTGTGTGTGTGTGTGTGGTGTGTGTGTGTGTGTGTGCCCGCGTGTGCACCTGATACTGTTATACGGTTGTGAGGCATGGACAGTCAACACGTAAAGCCAGCACAAAACTGAGGCAGCCGAAATGTGATTTCTGATTGAGAGTTCCATGGACAGCAAACAAAAGAAACGAGAAAGTCTTGATGGAGGCAGATACAAAAACATCACTGACAAAGAAGACTAGGAAAAGACAAGGAACAATTATAGGACATTTATGAGGAAAGGAAAATTGGAGCACCTGGTCACAACAGGAAACCTGGAGGGAAAGAGAATACCAGGTAGACCAGGGAGAAAATATTGGACGGATTTGCAGGGTGGCTGAGGACAGGGAAGGTGGAAGATGTACTTGCAGCGACAAAGGATAGTTTTGTGTGGAGGGCCATGATCGCCAAGGCCATGCGGCAGGGCACATGATGATGATGAATATCAACAGAAAATATGAATACGTGTTTGGTAATTTGGAGGATTTTTACTTCCAGATATCTTCCTTCTCTGTATCTCACCATCCAAAAATGTGGCTGCTCTCCTCCCTATCACTAGACACCACCTCCTTACTGCTGGGAGGAGTGGTACTGCTGGGTCTGCTGTGGTGGGTGTCCACACGCCGACCCTCAGGTATTCCTCCGGGGCCAGGGGGAGCCTTGCCATTCCTGGGTCACTTGCATCTGTTGAAGCAAGACCCCCGGAACCAGTACAGAGAGTGGCGACGCCAGTATGGAGATGTGTTCAGTCTGTACATGGCAGGGAGGCTGCTGGTGGTACTGGGCAGCGCTTCGGCCATTCGTGAAGCCCTCGTCAAGTTTGGTGATGCCTTCTCTCATCGTCCGCGAACCTTCGCTTCAGAGCAGCTTGTTGGAGACTTTGGTGAGTGTTCTTCTTTTCTCTCCAACGTAGTTTAGTTGTGTGACAAGTTGGTTGTTACTACATTATGATACGAAGTTCCGTTGACATGATTACAAAACTGGTTTCCTGCAGATGATTTTGAATATTAATGTTCGTATTTTGTGTGTAATGTCAGTGTTAGCATTTCTGACACTGAATCCATAAATTGTATTCAGCTTTCTTTTACTTATAGTGGCTTTTTTTTTTATTTAGAGTGCTTTCCGTTACAGTATTTTTGGTATAGGAATCTCAGTCTCAGTCTCAGTCTACTGCATCACTCCTTGGAATGTTGGCTGTCTGCACTGCTGTCCAGGTCTCTGTCCTTCACATCTGTCTTCCCTCAACCAGATGAAAATCTCTGGACTGTTACGACCTGTCCACTCCTTGATGTTTCTTAGGCAGTCGCTTCGTGGGCTTTCTCTTCCTCTTTTGCCCTAGCTTTTCCCAGAATGTCATCTTATATTTTCATGAGTGTGCATTTTTGTGTTTTGTTTCTGCACACATCTTCAAAGAAGGTCATTTTCTTTTGGAGGATGACCTGTGCAAGTTCTCTCCGTGGTTTCAGATCGTCGAATATGCCCTTGTCACTTCTCTTGTCTTATTAGCTCACCCTTGAGAGGTGCCTATATAAGCCCATTTCACTTGAATTTATTTTCTTTGTTTTTCTTCTTGAGAGTCCATCCTTCAGCTTTGTATGTCATGATGGTCCAGACCAGACATCTCATTATTTTCATTTTTCAGTTTTGTGTCTACTGTTTTGTCTCTCCACACGTTTTTGAGGTCTGTCATCCGTTTCTATGCCATGCCAATCCTGGCGTTGTTGTCGATGGAATAATTTGAGTCGTTGGATTTGATTGCTCCTAAATATTTGAACTGGCGCACTTCTTCCACTTTATCTTGACCTATGTAGATGAATTTAGCTGGTCCCATGTAGATGAATTTAGCTGGTCCCCGGTCAGTGTGTAAAAATTTGATTTTCTTGGCATTCAGTTTAAGGTTCCTCTCTCCCCCGATCTTATTCAGGACATGTATTATAGATGGTGCCTCCTGGTGGTCGTGTTGTGTCGTCAGAGTGCTGTGTCGTCAGCGTACATGAGGTTTGAGATTTGTCTACCTCCCACTTTTATGCCATATTCTTCCATGCTGGAATCCCTCATAACCTGTTTGGTATATGTACTGAATAAATGCGGTGACAGGATACATCCTTGGTGCACACCTTGGCTCAGTGTGTTTGTTGTCCCAACTGATTTTGGCATTCTGATCTTCATTGAGAGATTTTATCAGGGTAATGCGGTGTGTTGGAAAGCCCATTATCTGAATGGGTAGGAAACAGCTTTTGATGGTTCACATTGTCGAAAGCCTTGCTGTAGTCAATGAAAATAATGTGCCCCTCTCTCTGGGTCTCTGACATTTTCGATGAGAATCTATGGGGTGCCAAGCATGTTTCAGGTTCTTTTTCCTCGTCTAAAACCTGATTTTTCTTCCTCTAGCTCGGGTTCAATCTCTACTTTGAGTCTATTTAAAATGATGTGTAGCAGAACTTTACTTGTGTGGTTTTTCATGTGGCTTATCAATGCTATCGTTCTGTAGTTTCAGCATTCTTGTGTGTTACTTGCTATATGATAGCATCACTAGTTTCTGTTATTTCCACTCTTCTGGCCATTTGCATGCATTCCATATTTTGCAAGAGAGGACATGGGTGAGTTGGATCCCTGTTTTACCATTTGGCTTGACCAGCTATGCTGATAAGCAGTCTAGCCCTGGGGATTTCCCGTTTCTTAGATTTTGTATCGCTGATGGTGGTTCCGAATTTTCTGCTTTTATGTCTGCAACAATGTCATCTGTTTACTACTGAACAGTTGTGTGCCGTGCTCTGTCCAGATGTACTATTGTAAAGATGTAGGTTTTCAAATAAATCGGAGGTTATATTATAGTGAAGTTGTTAACACTTCAACTTTTCATGGGACGAGCATTATAGAATATCCGGCAATGAAAATTGCTGACCTTGGAAATCTCAACATTCTTCTTAGGAGCCACATTTCAGTTGCCTCAATTTTGTTCTGACTTTGCGTGTTGATTGGTGGGTATAGGGTGGAGATTTGTTTCTGATCTCCCATGTCAACATGTGTGTTGACCGCCAGTGCCTAAACCCCTTTCATGTGTATACACATACAGAATATCCAACATTAAAGATCTTGTAAGTTATGTCAGTGGCTGGATTATGCAAATACCAAAACAAACAAGCACTGCAGGCTTACCGAAGAGAGAGCGTGCAGACTGTGCAGAAACATACCGACTGCGCCGTATGGGTCAAACAACATGCATACATGCATCCGATAAAAATCGTACCGTTACAAAACGAACGAAAAAAAAAAACCAGGCATTATTTGCATTGTCTATAGTTTTTATTCAGCTTCTGAAAATGCGAAAATTTGTTGGTGCAAACGACAAATCACTGGAAAAAAATATTCAGACCACTCTTGCATCAACTACCCCAGCTCTGAAAACTTTTATTTATCTATTTATGTTTTGTGTCTATATTTATGTATTGTACATCTGTCTATTTATTCATTTATCTATTCATAACTTGTTAATATTTTTCTTTTCCTAACACAGGCATTGTGGTCACCTCGGGCCGAAAATGGAAAGAACAGCGAAAGATCGCCCTAGAGATTCTGCGTGAGATGGGCTTTGGCAAAAACGTGCTGGCTGAAAAGATTCAGGAAGAGATAACTCATTACACCCAGGATGTCCTTGACCACCAGGGGGCGCCTTTTGACCTTGGCCAGTTGACACAGGTCAGTGTGTCCAACAACATATGTTCCATCATTTTTGGAAAACGTTTCCAGTACCATGACAGCAATTTCACCAGCTACCTGAACACTGTTACTTGCACTATGAAACTGCTGCCAGGTATGTTATGGCACCAGGAACCGGTTGGGGTGGGGGTGGGGGGTCGTGGGAATGTATCGGCAACAAATTTGGCCGGTTAGTCGATCTTTTGTCAGTCTTTTTTGTGTAAAAACAAATGACCACCAAATGTATGATGAAACGATATAAACGTGTGTCTTCTGTGATTTATGTGTTCGCTCGACAAAGGACAGTTGGCCAAAAACATGTGCCTGTTTTATTTGCATCATGAAGTACATCTTACTATCATTTCTTTTCGTTTCTTTTTCTTTTTTCGTCTGTCTGTCTTTCTTTTTTTTCATCCATTTATCTATATATTATATGTGATTTAGCTTTTTTTCATTGCTCGAAACAGTTTGTTCCTTTGATTTGGATCTTTTCGGAAACGTAGTTTATGTTTGTTTTGTTGTTTGATTTGTCATTTCCTTTTCTTTCTTTCTTTTTTTTATTTTGTTTATATTTTTGGTTTGCAGATACTAATTGGCATGTTGTATGGTCAATTGATTAATAAGTTATCACTGTTAAAGTAAGTTCTGAGAGTAATTCTTCCAAATTAATTTAACCTATTTTGTCACCAAATCCTCTGTAAACATGTTGATGCAAAAATTGATTTAAATGTTTCTTATCATTCTTTTATTATGATCCTAGAGATCTTTTCGTTTGTTTGTTTTCTTTTTAAGATCAACACATAGAAAAAAATAGCTGAAACAATATCTTTCTATTTCTGATTGCTATATTTAATTAACTTACGTAGCTGAGTTTTAGAGCAGTTAGTATGTATCTATATCTATATACCTATTATATGTATATATGTATATATACATATGTATATATATATATATATATAGATATATGTACATTACACACATGCATACATGTACACACACACACACACACACACGCACAACACACATACACACATATATATATATATATACTTGTGTGTGTGTGTGTGTGTGTGTGCGGCGCGCGCACACACGCACATACCAAACATTTTTACCCTCCCTTTTCAAGGCTTGCATCTGATACAGATGTTTGATCTCAGCAAATTCTCATTGAATATTAATGTTCGTATTTTGTGTGTAATGTCATTTTGATGTCGTTTTCCAAATAATCTAAATCTAGGTGGATTCCAAATCATTTTAAAATATAGCATATGTTTATCGTGCGCTCAACATGTCGATTATTAACAAGTAGTCTTTCTGAAAGATAGTTCTTTTCCATTTAAGATCGCCATCATACCATCGTCATACTGTGATATTTTGTTTTAAGATTTTCCCTTAACCATATCTTGTCTTTTTAATTTTTACCTTGACGAACATTGCAAAGATGTCCACTCAAAAATTAAAACGGAAGAAATGGAATTCTCTTGCTCTACGAATTTCTCTATGTTTTAGAATTGTTTATTAAATAGGACAGCAGGTAGCATAAATTTATAAACCTTTTTCAGAGACTGAAAACAAATTTAAATCAGTAGCTTTTACTGTAAGATTAAAATATGTACATGTAAAATCCAAGTTAAGACAATTAAATGCTTTCTCAAAACCAAACATAAAAGTAAAACTGGCATCCTCTTCTTGCTTTTATGCCATATAAAATCATAAATCATATCTCCAATAAATGCAACTTTCATGAATCAAGTTTGATCTTTATGTGTCAGTGCCCAAAGAGCAATCTTAAATCATTTATGTTTCTGACTTTACCAATATAAACAAAATTAAACAAAGACATGAATCTCTAGTTCTTTATTATGTTCTTTCGTTTTACCTAGTTTATGTATCTATATGATTGTACCGTTTTGTGGCATCAAAAAACACTTACAACATGCACATCAGACTGGTCATGAAAAGAAAAATTGCATTTATATCATTTGACGCATTTCTCTTTTTGGTTCATACTTTTTCAGATTGTTCTTAATGTTTCCTAATGTTCAAATATATATCTCCTAATCAGCTACATCACAATAGTCCCTTTTTTTAATGCATTCACATTTTGTAAAGCGCTTTTGCCTCCTATTTATTTTTGCAATTAGGATTTATCATCATAGCAAACATCCAACCAAATTACCCTTGAAAGTTTAGTATTGGGAGAATTTCTTGTTGCAGGGAGAGTGGGTGCTGAAACTGGGACCTCTCACACTGTGATTTAACATTTAACTACCACATATCATCATTTTTGTTTAATCTCTCGCTTTGAAGGTAGTACAATCGTCTGAAACTAAGTTGAAACTTTCTATGCAGGAACGGCAATCGTGAATTTTTTACCTGCGTTGGGTTACCTCCCTGGCGACCTAATCCACAAGAAAGAGATATTGGATAATGTACGTTATCTCTACAGCTTCATTGACTCACGCTTGGTTGACCACAAAATTATCCTTGATTCACATTGCATTCACTACCAAGTGAACCCAGGAGAAGAGAAAGGGAATGAGGACAATACAGAGGAAGGGAAGAAAGAGGACAGAGTAGAAGAGGAAGAGGAGGAGAGAGAGACAGATTTCATCTACTGTTACCTTCGTGAAATGCAGAAGTGTAAAGCAGCTGGTCACGTAGATACTACCTTGGATGGTTTGTATGATATACATGTTGTTGTTGTTGATATTGTTATTGTTTATGTTGATAATGTTGTTGTTGATGATGTTGTTGATTTTGATGTTGTTATTGTGTTGATGTTGATAGTGTTGTTGTTGATGATCTTGTTGCTGTTGATGGTGTTGTTGTTGTTGATGCTGATGGTGACGGTAGTGGTGGTGATGCTAATGTTGTTATTGATATTGTTGTTGTTGTTGCTCCTTCTTCTCTACCGTTCCTGTGTAACTACACCCCATACCGTTTACACCAGCTGTCCAAAACCTACCAAAACTGAGATAAGTATGAGAGTAAAATATGAATGGCCACAGAATCTGGTACAATATTTCACTAGACTGGATACTGTTTTTTTTCCATGAGACAATAGCACAAAATCTGGGGTGCAACATGGCAACAGCTTCCAAACGTGCAAACAATTGGCCCTATAATGTTATCACACTCTATCGTCAGGAAGAGCAGCTCTAGTAGGACTTGCAAACCATGTGGTCATTAGAGATAAATACAATGCGATGGTATCTTTAGAGGTTTGAGATAAATACAAGACAAAGATATATTTCAGCTTTAATCTGAACCTTGTTTTATGATGTAAGAGGGAAATGGTATGGGAACAGTGGGCAGCAGTTTTTAAAAAAAAGTGAGAATCACGAGGAAAGGAAAGAAAAGAAAACAGCAAAGAAAACAAACAAGACAGTTTTGAAGGAGGCAGACACAAAAAGAACATTAATGAAGAAGATCAGGAAAAGACGAACAACATTTATAGCACATTTTATGTGGTGAG
Source organism: Monoplex corrugatus (assembly GCA_030674185.1). NCBI lineage: Eukaryota > Metazoa > Mollusca > Gastropoda > Littorinimorpha > Ranellidae > Monoplex > Monoplex corrugatus. The sequence goes on along the minus strand of JAPXFY010000027.1, from coordinate 30,396,152 downwards.
AGAAATTGGATCATCTAACCACAACAGGAAAGCCGGGGTAGGGGGTGGGGGTGGGTGAGGGTCGGGGGGTGGGTGGGTGAGAGCACCAGGTAGACTCTGGGAGGAGAAAATATTGGACGGACTTGCGCAGTGGATGAAGACAGACAGGGTAGGAGAAGTGCTTGCAGCGACAAGAGATAGATTCATATGGAGGGCCATGATCACCAACGCCATGCGGCATGACACATGATGATGAAGAGGAGGAGGAAGAAAGAAAGTTCAGGCCAGTGAAAGAAAAAGGATGAAGAATGTTAAGGGGTACTGATATATACACGTATATGTATATCTATACATATGTTACACACTTTAATGCATTGCTTCTGCCTGATAAAGCTCTTTCACTCAATGACATTTTTTTTTGATCGTCGCACTCAGGGAGAATACCTTTGTGCTTACCTATTTTTTTCGTCCCATTTTCTACTCCATCTTAACCTTTTGACTCCTGCAACCTGTCCACAGGCATCCTGCATTGCCAAACATGATAACAAAGCAAAAACTTAACCCTTTGATTCCTTCACCCGATCCACCAGGTTTCTGCAGGAAGCTGGTGGATAGGGTGAAGGAATCAAAACTTTAATTTTTTGCAGTTGGTGGATAGGGTGCAGGGGTCAAAGGGTTAATGGCCACAGAAGCTGGTACAGTTTTTTTTATATTTTTTACAATGCCTTGATAATATGTCGATGAGGATGATAATCATGATGCTATGGAGTTCCGTCTGGGATTGGGACTGCGTGACAGGGCTCTACTCTACACTTACTATCATAAGACACCCTGCCATTTACCAGGCCTAAGAAATACAGACACCTGCGGTGCTGGTCAGAAGATTTGACCAACACCCTCAGTGACGAATCTGTAAAGTGGATGAGACTCGACTGTGTGGTCCTAGTCTTCCCAATGAGCCCATAGCACGCCTAACTCTAGGTTGGAGCCAGTTAGAGCTGAAAAATCCGACTTTTTTCAGAACTGATGGGGATTCGAATCCACAACCTTCGAGTCGGTAGTCCGTTGCTTTAACCACTTCATGACGGCGACTGGTTCACTGACAAAAAATTGTTTTCATGCCTTTCAGAGGTGAACCTGCGGAATAACGTACTGGACCTGTTTGTTGCCGGCACAGAGACGACATCGTCAGCACTGCAGTGGGCACTACTCTTCTTTCTACACAACCCCCACGTGCAGGAGAAATGCTTCAAGGAGATCGCCGAGGTCATCGGAGTTCATCGTTATCCTACCATACAGGACAAGCTGAACCTGACCTACGTGGAAGCCACGGTCTGGGAAGTGCTGCGTAAAGGGGACGTCGTTCCGTTTTCAGTTCTGCACGCATCGGCACAAGACGTCACATTCCGTGGTTACGTCATTCCCAAGGACACCGTCCTCGTTCCGGATCTCAGTTCCGTTCTGCAGGATCCTGAGATCTGGGGAGATCCTGAGAACTTCCGGCCCGAAAGATTTATCGGCCCTGATGGGAAACTGACCAGACCAGATGAATTTTTTCCTTTCAGTATCGGTGAGTGTGAAATGTACAACACTGGTTCGACGTTTTAGCGTGGCTCACGTATTTTTTCTGCTAGTGACCTCTAACACACTCAGCTGTGTATGGATATTTGACCCTGTTTGGAATCGAAGAAGTTTTCTTGTTATTCATTATGGTTTTGTTTGTTTGCTTTTTTTTTTTATGCATTCCGATTTTTTACGGATACATCCATACGTGTTGTTTTTGCGCTCCCTGCAGAGTCTACATACTCCGTCATTAGTGGACTGGAGTTTCCATATGCCACTGGACACTGACATGACTTACAAGATCTTTAACATGCATAATTGATGTTCTCTGTGCGTATATACACACAACTAGGATTAGGGCACTAATGCATACATGTTGACCTGAAGTTCGGAGAGATCTCTAACCTTTAATTATCAGGAAAGAGGTATCGAGGCAAGATTGAACCCAAAACCTTTCGAATGGAAATCTGAAGTCATACCTACTTGATTACTCCGCCCGTCAAAGAAAGCAAATTGGCGATGGAGAAGATTTCAATTACATTTTTTAAAACCATGAACTGAGACTAATAACTTTTTATGCCATCCTACAACCCATCAACGTTACAATTATAAAGGTGGGAAACCTACTTCTACAATTTCGAAACGTATGCTAGTCTAGCAAGCAACTTCTAAGAAATCCGGCTTGCAAGCCAAGTCCTCGTCACAGAGGTTGGAGCATGAGAGATGGTGGGCAGATCTGCCTATGACCTCATGAAACAGTGCTCGATTTCTGGGCAAAAGAAGACCAGGGAAAAAAAAGACCAGAGCCTTAAAGGCAATGGTGCAACCAGTTGAAGAGTTCCAGCTGGATCTCGTGCAGGAAAAACACAAGAGAACTTCGTAAGACTTAAAATTCCCCAAATATGCTGCAGGCATCTGATTGCTAAAATGGATAAGAAATGTAACGAAATGGTGACATGGCCTCGGGACACCTGATTCTCTTAGAGGCATGGGTTTGGACCCAAATGTAAGGGGAAAAAAGCAACAGCAGAAGGGTATCCAAGAATTACGACCTGGATGTGGCCTGGCCTCCTCAGAATGCAAGATTAGAACCAAAATTTTTGCTTGAGGGGTCCTTCTTCTCAGAGGAACTTCTGCTATATAGATCTCCCTAAAGTTTCTTACTAATCATCATCATCATCATCATCACTATTATTAGTATCATCGTCATCATCATCATTATGATTATTGTTGTCATTATTACTATCATTTGTTAGTATTACTATCATCATCATCATCCACATCATCATTTCTATTACAAATAGTATTATTTCTACCATTATTATTTATTCTCATCATTATTGTCGTTGTTGTTGTTGTCGTCATCGTCATACTTATTGTTGTTGCTTTATTAATAACATCGTTTAAATTTAATTATGTTGTCCCTCTGCTCTACAGGTCGTCGTGCTTGTCTGGGAGAATCTCTGGCTCGTATGGAACTCTGTCTGTACCTGACCACCCTCATCCAACGTTTCCGCTTCCTGCCAGCGGAAGAGGGAAAGCTGCCATCTTTGGAAGGAGTCTTTGGACTTACCCATACCCCACAGCCTTACAAAATCCGTGCAGTGTCAAGAATGTGACTGAACTAATGATACAGATGTCCATCTGGTCCACCCATATAAACAAGTTTTACTTTCTTCACATTATAATGCTGTGTGCTCTCATTAAGATGTCATGATTGTTTTCAGTGTCTTTGCCTTTGATATGTTGCAGTTCAGTGTCTTTGCTTTTGATATGTTGCACTTTTGTTTTCTTGGCGTTCAAACTTAGGCCAGCCTTTTTGCCTGCTGCATTTACCCTGTATAGAATTCTTTTTAATGCTGGTAATGTTGCACGCTAACAGCACCTCAGCGCAGGTTTGTAAGATTCCCCCTCCCCCCATATTTATGCCCATATCTTCTACATCAGCATCAAAACAAGAGCACAACATTATAAAGTGACAGAACATAACCAACAGTCAGAGGCCTAAATATTCAAGAAATTGTCCACAGAAGTCAAGAAGAGTGACCGGGAGGGAGATGGTGGTGTCAAAATATACAGCTGACAGTTGAGCCTCACCAGATGAGGAAAGGCACTCGTTTTACTATAGACAGGCATGTAGTATTGCACAGAACAAATGAAACAACAATGGAAAGGTTGAAATGATATTGATTTCTTGATTTAATGTAGGTTAGGCAATAAACATGTCGACTCAAGTTTTCTTCTCTACTTTTTGTTGTCTACTTTGTTGTTGTTGTTGTTATTGTTGTTGTTTTCCATTCTTCATCTACTTCTTGTCAATAGAAATGTTTCACTTCAAATAATTTATTTCTTCTTTCACTTTTTTTTAATTTGTTTGTGCTCACCCCCCTTTTTTTCCGTCCCATTTTCTACGCCACTTTAATGGCCACAGAAGCTGGAACAGTTTTTATTATGCGATGATAATGATGTCGATGTGGATGATAATCATAATGCTATGAAGTTCCATCTAGGATTGAGACTGCGTGACAGGGTTGTACTCTACGCTTACTATCATAATATATCCTGGCGTCAACCAGGCCTGAGAGATTCAGACACCTGCGGTGTTGCTCAGAAAATTTGAGCAACACCCTCAATGACGCATCCGCGAAGTGGATGAGACATGACTGTTTAGTTCCAGTCTTCCCAATGAGCCCATAGCACGCCCAACTCTGGGTAGGAGCCGGTTAGTGCCGAAAAATCCCACAATGATTTTTGAAGGTACTGATGGGGATTCGAACCTACAACCTTCCAGTCGGTAGTCCGTTGCATTAACCACTACACCATGGCAACTGGTTTATATTTCTTCTTCTTCTTCTACTTGTCCCATCATAATCATCATGATCATCATCATCATCATCATCACCATCATCATCGTCGTCGTCATCATCATCATTTACGTCTCCTGCTTTTCCTTCTTCTTCTCTTCCTTCTACTTTTTTGCCATCTCTGTCTCTCTCTCTCTCTGTCTCTCTCTCTCTCTCTCTCTCTCTCTCTCTCTCTCTCGTCTCTCTCTCTCTCTCTCTCTCTCTCTCTTCTCTGGGTTTTTTTTCTTTCGATTTTTGCTTCTGTCATTGAAAAAATGATATTATCAACGTAGGCCTAGTTCTTTTTCCTTTTACTTTCAAAACTATACTTGAAAATAAAGCTCTTGTTCTCAATATCATTTCCAATGTCAGTGATTTATTGAGCATTTTGTTACAAAAGAACTCTGTAGTTTTATAACAAAACAGATGAAAGCAGGATGTTTGCATTGCTTTGTTACAAAAGAACATTGTGGTTTTATAACAAAGCAGATTAAAGCAGGATTTCCTTTCCATCAAGACTGATAACAGATAGTTACGAAAAAACAAGAACAAAAACAAAAACAAAAAAAACAACAACAACAACAAAACAGGCTGAGCTAATAATTTTGGTCCCTTTTTATCCACTGGAGGAGGCGGCAGGGAAGTTTTAGTCTTTTTGTTATTATCCGTTTTTGGTGTCTGTTTGTGATCGTGCTTCGCGCATGACAAAGGCCGGTTGGCCGAAAATTTGCGCTTGTCTTGTCTTGTTGTATTGAACAGCGTTGTTTTTGGTTTACTTGTTCTTCTGGTTCCTGTTTGCTTGGACGCAGACAGTCGCACTTATTTTGGAACTGAGTTTTCTCATAATGTTTTTGTTGCAGACAACTGTCCATCATTTTTATTTCTTCTGTTCACTGTCTGTCCGCCTATCTGTCGCATGCTTTATTCCTTCTCTTCCTCCACCTCCGTCTCCACTTTATCCTAATCTCTCAATAACAATACCTAAAAATAATTCATCACTCAAAAATAACAATCCTCCAAAACACAACAATACCATCACAACTCACTTTGTCTCGCTGCTTAACCATTTCAATGCTATAGAATATACGTGGAAGTGCATTCCCATTGCCAGGGAATTTTGAGGATTCAACTTTTGAGGGTAATAATTATCTTATTTTTATATAAGAATCTATCATAGAGAAAAAAAACAGGCTTCGTATGTTTTTTCTTATTGAAATAACAAAACAAAACAAAACAAACAAAAAAACAAAAACAAAAATAAAAAACACGCCCTTATTGCACTGAAGAAGCACAGCACAAAAGATATAGATCAGCCAATGTGCTGTGAGCACTGAAAAGGTTGATGGAACTTAACTTGGATCCAGTCTTTGCACACACTAATCCAATTACATGCCATTTAACACAAATAAGGACACAAGTTGCAAAGTGACATCTAAACTTCACACAATTGCAGAGCAAGAAGGCTTCACCTGCCATCTACTCAAATGTGCTCCCATGGAAAAAAACAAAGACATAACTGGGACAATTGGATTATACGTTACAAGTATGGCAAGAAACTTAAACAATTTCCAATGTACACGGGCTGGTTTTGTGTGTGATGTGTGTGTGTGTGTGTATGTGTGTTGTGTTGTGTGTGCGTGCGTGTATGTGTGTTGTGTTGTGTGTGCGTGCGTGTATGTGTGTGTGTTGTGTTTGTGTGTTGTGTGTGTGTGTGTGTGTGTGAGTGTGTCTGTGTGTGTGTGTGTGTGTGTGTGTGTGTGTGTGTGTGTGTGTGTGTGTGTGTGGTGTGCTGTGTGTACGTTTCTCTCTGTGTGTGTGTGTGGTGTGTGAGTCTGTATGTGTGTGTTTTTGTGTCTGTGTGTGCGTGTGTATGTTTCCGTTTTTTTTTCTTTTTTCGAATGAGCAGTGAGCTCAAGATTTGATCTCGTGTTAGATCTCAACCTGCAAAATCAAAAACTGGCCTGTTTGCTGCCTATCTGAGTGTTTCCATTATTCTGGTGATGTCAGCTTGTGTTTCATCATAGGTCCCTCTCCCCCCTCTTCTTTCCCCATTTGATGACCTTGCCAGTGCTTAGGGTTTTTGTGCAAGCCCAAAACGCCTGCCAGAGGACCGATGGCAGAGTTGGGTGGAGCGCACATGGAACTGTCCGAGTACAATGAAATAATCTTACGATTGTAAAACTTTAAACAACATGTTTGACTAGCAGCAGATAGATTAACATCAAAGAGTTCACCAGATTCAAACAATATACAGCTTTTTCTCTCATGCACGAGTGTTCCATCTCAGTGGACACTGTTATACATTGTACGAAACTATGTACGATGCTATGTCATACGAAACTGCGCCCATAATTATGATACGGCTTTACCTATGTGACTAGAGACTGAACTAGCAAGATCTCGTGCTCTGAGTTGTGTCCATCCTTTCCTAAATAATATACTCAACAAGGACTTCATGGTGGCAGCGGTGGGATAGTCCAACACTTCCAAACGCAAGTAAACCTTTAAACACTCGAAGAAGGCGTAAAAGACGTCAAAGCGCCATTATTTTTTAGATCAACTCGCAAAACAAGACCGGCTTCGTGACGTCATATTTCGACACGACGTAATACACAATCATGGCTGCTGCACGAATACCGCAAATGAATTGGGCTACGGACAACCACGAGGAAGATTTGGAATTATTCAAACACAATATCTCTGTATACTGCGAAGACGAAGAGATCACGGATGATGGGAAAAAAGCGCTAAAAATCTTGCGAGGCATAGGTGATGAAGGCACCAGACGCCTACAAGTGTCTGGCCTGTCAGAGGAGGACAAACGCAAAACAGACGATCTGTGGGAGTTCTTCGAATCCCAACTCAAGCCCAAGATCAACTTCAGAGTCCACCGCTTACATCTGATGGAGTGTCGGCAACGTGAGGATGAAACTCTGGACGATTTCATCTTGCGGGTGCGCACTCTGGCGATGAAGTGCGAGTTTGACCAAACGGAGATGGAAGAGAGGCTGATAGAACTGATCATAGCATCCACTCCACTTGAGGACTTCCAGCGCGACCTGCTGGGAAAGGCAAAAGGATACAAGCTGGCGGACGCTCTGGCTGAAGGAAGACGATACCAAGCCATAGTTGCCGGACGCAGCAAGCTTCAGCAACTCCACCCTAGCACAGGAGAACACAAGCTCGACCTGCTTAGCGACAAACAGGCTGGGAAAGCCCGGTCATGTGGGAATTGCAACACTTCCCATGAGCCACGTAAATGCCCAGCGTTTGACAGCACCTGTCACCATTGCGGAAAGAAAGGACATTGGCGAAGGGTATGTAGACAGAGGAAAAGGGAAGACCTGGCCCGTACACCAAGCAGTGGTAGCAAAAGGAAAACCAAAGAAAGAAAAAAAATCCACGACATGGCGTCAGAGAGTGAGGACACGAGTGAGGATGACGACATCAAGCATGACACAATCAACATTTCCAGCGTCCGCAGTGAAGCTTTGACAATGATGGATGTTGTAGCTCCAGGAAAGACAGGCAAGACACCACTCAAGCTGAAAATTGACACTGGGGCATCTGGCAACACCCTCACTCTACAAACATACAGGAATCTGTATGGAAAGCATGGTCCGTCCAAAGTTATCACACCTGTCAAGAACACAAAGCTGACGGCGTACAACGGGCAGAAGATTCCCTGCCATGGTAGCCTAGAGCTTGAGCTCAGTCACAAGGGCAAGCTCACAAAGGCCAAGTTCTAAGTGGTCGACGTAGAAGGCCCATATATCATCGGTCTGCCAACCTGTGAGAAGTTGAAGTTGGTGACTATCAACTGCAGTGAAATCAGCACAACAGATGTTTCATCAATCGAAAGCCTGAAGCAAACTTACCCAGGACAGTTCGACACCCTAGGGGACTTCCAGGATCCAGCCCAGCTATACATCAAACCAGGAGCAGAACCCTCCATCGATCCACCTAGAAAATGCTCTGTGCACCTTGAAGAGCAGCTAAAAGCAGAGCTGGAGAAAATGGTTAAGCAGGGAGTCATCCGTAAGGTCAAAGAGCACACAGACTGGTGCTCCAGCTTAGCATACTCAGTGAAAAAAGATGGCTCTCTCCGCATCTGTATTGATCCCCAGAAGCTCAACGCAGCCTTGAAGCGATGTCCCCACAAAATTCCTACGCTGGAGGAGGTCAACCCCAAATTCACGGGATCATCAGTATTCAGCAAGTTGGACGCCAAGGCAGGATATTGGTCAGTCCACCTCGACGAGCCCAGCCAACTGCTGACCACGTTCCGAACGCCCTTTGGCCGTTATTGCTGGAAACGACTCCCCTTTGGACTACGCGTATCACAAGACATCTTCCAGGCAAGAATGGACGAGATACTGGAAGACCTCCCAGGCGTGACCGGCATCACAGACGACGTGTGCGTGCACGGCAAGGATGTGCAGGAACATGACAACAACCTCAGGTGCCTGATGGAAAGAGCCAAACAGTATGGGCTCGTTTTCAATTCAGAAAAGTGCGACATACGCAAGGACGAGATCTCCTTCTTTGGGAATATCTATTCCAAGGACGGGATTCGCCCAGATCCAGCCAAAATCCAAGGCATCCAGAGCATGCCAATCCCTGAGAACAAAGAAGACCTGCAGAGATTCCTTGGCATGATGACGTATTTGTCGACATTCATCCCAAACTTCAGCAAGGAGTCACAACCGCTGAGGGAACTGTTGAAAAAAGACGTCCCATTCATCATGTCAGAAGACCTCATCTGCTGCTTCAACAACATCAAGAAGCTGGTGTCATCGACCACATGTCTCAAGTTCTTTGACCCAAAGAAACCAACCATGCTGGAGGTCGACAGCTCCATGAAGGGCCTGGGCGCAGCCATTATTCAGGAAGGATACCCAGTCGCTTTCGCATCCAAGTCACTTGACTCCACACAGAGCAACTACCCAAACATAGATCGTGAGATGCTCGCGGTTGTCTTTGGGATCACACGGTTCCACACATACCTCTACGGGAGGCCGTTCAAGGTGATCACGGACCACAAACCACTCGAGATGATCGTGCAGAAGCCGCTGCTCAAAGCCCCACCGCGTCTCCAGCGCATGCTACAAAAGATCCAGGGGTACGACTACGAGGTGGAGTACCGCTGCAGGAAATCCATGACCCTCGCGGACACGCTGTCCAGACTTCCATCCCAGGCAGACAGGACATCCATTGACCTTGACCTCCGTGTGGATGGCCTAGACCTCTCCCTTGACGAGATTGGTTTCAGTCAGTACGACTTAATCAGTTTCACACCTAAGAAGCAGTACCAGCTGCGTGAAGCCACCAAGACTGACCCTGTGCTGAACAGTCTGATGGAGACTATAGTTCATGGGTGGCCGGACAACAACAAAGCACTCCTGACAGACGTCAGACCATAGTTCATGGGTGGCTGGACAACATCAAAGCACTCACAACAGACGTCAGACTATAGTTCATGGGTGGCCGGACAACAACAAAGCACTCCTGACAGACGTCAGACTATAGTTCATGGGTGGTCAGACAACATCAAAGCACTCACAACAGACGTCAGACTATAGTTCATGGGTGGTCAGACAACATCAAAGCACTCCCAACAGACGTCAGACTATAGTTCATGGGTGGTCAGACAACATCAAAGCACTCACAACAGACGTCAGACTATAGTTCATGGGTGGCCGGACAACATCAAAGCACTCACAACAGACATCAGACCATAGTTCATGGTGGCCGGACAACATCAAAGCACTCACAACAGACGTCAGACTATAGTTCATGGGTGGTCAAACAACATCAAAGCACTCACAACAGACGTCAGACTATAGTTCATGGGTGGTCAGACAACATCAAAGCACTCCCAACAGACGTCAGACTATAGTTCATGGGTGGTCAGACAACATCAAAGCACTCACAACAGACGTCAGACTATAGTTCATGGGTGGCCGGACAACATCAAAGCACTCACAACAGACGTCAGACCATAGTTCATGGGTGGCCGGACAACATCAAAGCACTCACAACAGACGTCAGACTATAGTTCATGGGTGGCCGGACAACATCAAAGCACACCCAACAGACGTCAGACTATAGTTCATGGGTGGTCAGACAACATCAAAGCACTCACAACAGACGTCAGACTATAGTTCATGGGTGGTCAGACAACATCAAATCACTCACAACAGACGTCAGACTATAGTTCATGGGTGGTCAGACAACATCAAAGCACTCACAACAGACGTCAGACTATAGTTCATGGGTGGCCGGACAACATCAAAACACTCCCAACAGACGTCAGACTATAGTTCACTGGTGGTCGGACAACATCAAAGCACTCACAACAGACGTCAGACTATAGTTCACTGGTGGCCGGACAACATCAAAGCACTCACAACAGACGTCAGACTATAGTTCACGGGTGGCCGGACAACATCAAAGCACTCACAACAGACGTCAGACTATAGTTCATGGGTGGCCGGACAACATCAAAGCACTCCCAACAGACGTCAGACTATAGTTCACGGGTGGCTGGACAACATCAAAGCACTCACAACAGACGTCAGACTATAGTTCATGGGTGGTCAGACAACATCAAAGCACTCACAACAGACGTCAGACTATAGTTCATGGGTGGTCAGACAACATCAAAGCACTCACAACAGACGTCAGACTATAGTTCATGGGTGGTCAGACAACATCAAAGCACTCACAACAGACGTCAGACTATAGTTCATGGGTGGTCAGACAACATCAAAGCACTCCCGACAGACGTCAGACTATATAGTTCATGGGTGGTCAGACAACATCAAAGCACTCACAACAGACGTCAGACTATAGTTCATGGGTGGCCGGACAACATCAAAGCACTCACAACAGACGTCAGACTATAGTTCATGGGTGGTCAGACAACATCAAAGCACTCACAACAGACGTCAGACTATAGTTCATGGGTGGTCAGACAACATCAAAGTACTCCCAACAGACGTCAGACTATAGTTCACAGGTGGTCAGACAACATCAAAGCACTCCCAACAGACGTCAGACTATAGTTCATGGGTGGTCAGACAACATCAAAGCACTCACAACAGACGTCAGACTATAGTTCATGGGTGGCCGGACAACATCAAAGCACTCACAACAGACGTCAGACTATAGTTCATGGGTGGCCAGACAACATCAAAGCACTCACAACAGACGTCAGACTATAGTTCATGGGTGGTCAGACAACATCAAAGCACTCACAACAGACGTCAGACTATAGTTCACTGGTGGCCGGACAACATCAAAGCACTCCCAACAGACGTCAGACTATAGTTCACTGGTGGTCGGACAACATCAAAGCACTCACAACAGACGTCAGACTATAGTTCACTGGTGGCCGGACAACATCAAAGCACTCACAACAGACGTCAGACTATAGTTCACTGGTGGCCGGACAACATCAAAGCACTCACAACAGACGTCAGACTATAGTTCACTGGTGGCCGGACAACATCAAAGCACTCACAACAGACGTCAGACTATAGTTCATGGGTGGTCAGACAACATCAAAGCACTCACAACAGACGTCAGACCATAGTTCATGGGTGGCCGGACAACATCAAAGCACTCACAACAGACGTCAGACTATAGTTCACTGGTGGCCGGACAACATCAAAGCACTCACAACAGACGTCAGACCATACTGGCCATTCAGAGACGAGCTCGCAATCCAGGATGGAATCATCTTCAAAGGTCAGGAAGTCATCATACCTGAGGCTCTCCGACAGGACGTGCTGAGACAACTCCATCAATCTCACCAAGGCCTTGAGAAGACGCGGCTCCTGGCCAAAGAATGTGCGTACTGGCCAAACATCTTGAGAGACATTGAGCAAGCAGTCAGGTCATGCGCAACCTGCCAGGAATTCGCGAGCGCAAACCATCGTGAGCCCCTTCTTCCCCATGACATTCCCAACAGCCCTTGGAGAAAACTAGGAACAGACCTGTTTGAGATCGAAGGCCGCAATTTCCTCCTGATTGCAGACTATTTCTCAAAGTACCCCATCGTTACCCAGATGAAAACCACATCCAGCCATGCCATAGCGGAGGAAGTAGAGAGGGTCATCGCCATGTTTGGCCGGCCCGACCAGATCGTCAGTGGTAATGGGCCACAGTACCAAGGCCAGCCTTTCAAGGAGCTCATGGACAAATACGGTATCGACCACGTCACCTCGTCCCCCAGATACCCACAATCAAATGGCTTCATCGAGCGACAGGTGCAAACGGTCAAGAAGACCATCAAGAAATGCGACAGGGAAGGAAAAAATTTCCAGCTTGCCATGCTCAACCTCCGAGCCACCCCTGTGGACTCTAAGCTCCCATCCCCCGTCGAAATGCTTTTCGGTCACCCCCTAGCCACCCTCCTGCCCTCGCGGGTAGCGCCGCGCGCCGAGTATCAACAGTACAAGCTACAGCTGGACGACAGGCGACAGACTATGAAAATCAATTATGACAAATCTGCCTCCAGTAACCTCCCCCCACTCTACCCAGGACAGGACATTCGCATCTTGAATAAGGAGACCAAGAGATGGGAGCCAGGGCAGGTGGTGAACAATACCTCCACTCCCAGGTCGTACAACGTCCGTATGTACACGGGCAGCAAGCTCCGCCGGAACAGGATCGACCTGCGCGAGCACGTCCGGGGAGAGGAAAGTACCGGCACGACCGAGGCGCGAGACGCACTAACACAACAACAGGCCAGTGGACCAAAGGCGATACCGGCTAAGGACAAAGCGACGTCGGCAAGCAGCCAGAACTCCCCTGTTCCCCAAGCGCCCTCGGACAATCAGATACTAGCGGCAGAGAGCCCTCCCTCATACAGCACCACGCGATCTGGCAGGGAAGTGAGAAAGCCCCTGAGATACAGGGAAGAGTGACAGTACTGACACAGACTGTTCGCACACACACACACATACACACCGCAGTATTGAAACGAGGAAACTGTTTCGCTTTTCATTTTCTTTATTTCTTGCATGCACAAGTTATGTGCTCGTACAGTGCCAATTTTTGTGTTCAAGATCAAAGTCATTTCATTTCAAGTTTGATTGTTTTGATGTTATCAAAATTGGATCCTCTGATGAAAGAAGGGGGATGTTATACATTGTACGAAACTATGTACGATGCTATGTCATACGAAACTGCGCCCATAATTATGCTACGGCTTTACCTATGTGACTAGAGACTGAACTAGCAAGATCGTCGTGCTCTGAGTTGTGTCCATCCTTTCCTAAATAATATACCCAACAAGGACTTCAGACACCTACGTATGGAAGTAGCTCCAAGATAAACAGAAAAATGTATGACAAATGTCACGTGAACTTTGAAATAAGCAAAATACCTAAGCAGTTTCCTGCCAGCAGAATTATACAATCCCTAATGCATAGGTGGAAACTTGATGCATTCAAAACAAAATACACCAGGAACATAGTGTGTCTGTGTGGAAAGAAGGTAACACATAGTCATATTCTTTCTTGCGTTAGGGTAAATTGACATATTCCTATGCTATCTGCGAAGAGTTTCTGACATATTTGCCCCATCATCATTAACATGAAATTTTTGTTAGCCTGTCAGAAAGTCCTATAGCGAATTACCTTTAACACGTTGTTATCTAACTTGTTCACTATTGAGGTTAGTCAGTTTCACTGTTTAAATCGTTAATTATGGTAATGTCATTTGTCAGGTTTTTAAAAAAAAATTTTTGATCAGTTCTTCTCAAGATTGACTATTTTCAAACATCCTCTTCACTCTTCCTCTGTCCCCCGGGTTTTTAAAAAAATCTAAAATCACTTTAGTGAATAGACATTAAATCAAAGACCACCACCACCACCATTCCCCATTCAAAAAAAAAAAAAAGAAATAGAAATAAAAAAATGAAGCAGGGCTGTGTCCTCGTCTCGACACTCCCCGGGAGCTTCTTTTCTCTCGTGCTGTAGTTTGTGTTTAGATCATCTGATGGTAGAGTAAACATACACATTAGGTCTGATGGCAGACTCTTCAATCTTACACTCATCAGAGCAATCTTGCACACATCAGACCAAACACCTGTTCCGGGAGATACGCTTCGCTGATGATGCCGCCTTGACATCTCGAACATGGTCTGTACTCTAAAGACTAGTCAGCGCATGCTTGCCAAGAGTTTGGCCTAATCATCAATTTGAAGAAGACAGAGATTTGGGGGCAGAATGCTAGCAAAGACCACAGCATCCGCATCAGCGATCGCTACCTCATCATCATCATCATCATCATCATCGTCAAGTGCCCTGCCACATGACGTTGGCGATCATGGCCCTCCATATGCATCTATCCCTTGTTGCCGCAAGCACATCTTCCACCCTCTCTGTCCCTGCACGCTGCAAGTGGTAAACGAATTCACCTACTCAGGATCGACAATCTCCAGCAACCTGTCCCCCAACCCAGGCTCAACAGGGAGACAGGGAAAGCTGCTGCTGCCCTGGCCAAGCTTGTCCAAGAGAATGTGGGAAAACAGCTGCCTCACCACAGCCACCACGATTAGAGCTACAGAGCCTGAACACTGAGTAGGCTTACTGTTTTTTTTTTATGTCAGTGAGAGCTGGGCAACCTATTTGCACTAAGGCATCACCACAATAGCTTCCATCTGTGGCACTTGCACCAGATCCTGGGCCTTTCCTGAAAGGAGTCAGCCTATTTGCTAAACAAGGACGTCCTGGATCAGGTCAGCTTACCAAGCATATACATGTATATCCTTTTCACATGACGACAGCATTGGCAAAAGTGACGGCCGCCTCCCAAAAGTATCATGTAGGGACAGCTCGCCATTAGATCCAGGCCCACAGGGTGACAACTACTACAATACAGGGACGTCTACAAATTTAACCTAAAGTCATGGCAGAACTACATAAAGCACCGTGTGTCCAAGATGTCCGCTTCATTTGTAACAGCAGGCATTACACCTCTCTAACGTTTTCTCAAGTAGTTCGATGCATAACCAACAACACAACTTCCTATTTGGCAGAACGGTAGCTATTATTACCACCTCATACTTCGTTAAATATAATGTGGCATTAATGAAAAATGTTATGGAAAATCAATAGAAACATTTCAAATCAAGGCAGATTTGAACTATGATGGGTGGAGCTAGTGTCCGGCGCGCGCACCCGCCTGCCACCACGGACCTAAACATAAATGTTCAGGTCTGTGGCACTTTTCTGGGCCCGCAATAGGGCTGCAGGTAAATCACGGTCAGTTTAGCTTGACCGTACTATAACTGTAGGGCCTACCCATGTGCATGTGTGAACATGTATGAACTCTTATAATGCCCCACTCTGCAATCACACGAACACAGCACGCACGCAGGGATGAAAATCTGTGAACTCGCCCTTCTCACCCGATCCGTCGGATCGAATGTCGGATCTTTAACCCTTTGACTCCCAAACCTATTCACCAACTGCACATACCTTAAACCTTTAATTCCATTACCATATCCACCAGCTTCGAGGGATTCAAAGGCTTAAGGTTTTGCTATGCTAGCATAGTTGTGAATGCAGGATGCTGGCAGACAGGGCGTGAGATTCAAAGGGTTAAGGTCACTGATATCAATGCGGACACTTAGGAAGAGACAATTTCAAATCGCTGTGCCTGACGACAGGCTGTACATATATGCATTACATGTGTAGATGAGAAACCAACTCAATTGTGCTCGGACAGAAGAAATGCCCCAGCCATCAGTCTTCATGTTTCAGCCGTGCCAAGGACTGCCAGTCAGCAACAGCCGACAGCCGACAGCCGAATGAGCCCTCAATGTGCATCCGTTGTCTATTAAGACAGATGGTGCTATCACATTATGATATACTGTGTGTGAAAATGAAACTTAAACTCTGCAGTGCGTATAAAAATTACCGTCAGACAATACAAAAAGTGTATGCTTACCGATATTGTGAGGCAAGATGGAACTCTCTAATGTGAACTAATAATACTGTGAGATGAACAAGAACTTTAAAGTGTGTAGTCAAATTATTGTGACAAAGAGAGCCTCTGCTTGTTCCATTTATTGGTATTGCGAGAAAAATCAGAACTTAAAAGGTGTGTGCTTACAGTATCATGAGATAAAAAAACAAAACAAAACAACTTTGATGTGTACAAATAATTCTGTAAGAATAAGACAAAAGATGAAAATAGATATCAGACTCTGGCATTGGAGAGGTAGACAGAAGTGTCTGTACAGGAAATGCTCTCAAATATTACAAAGAAACTTGGAACTTTAAATGAATTGGCAACAACAACAAAAAGAAAGAAAAAAAAGAAAAAGAAAAAAACAACAACATATTGACGACTTGAACAGCAATCGAAAAATAGGAAAGCAGTTTTTTTTAAAGAAACAAAAACAAAAGGCTTTGGTTCGGATGTTAAAGACAGAAAAAGGAAAAAAAAAGTCAAATGCAACAACTTCAGATTATACAGAACAGCATTCAACAGTATTTCAGAAGATGGAACTTGCGGGTGTATAAGATTCCAGAGAAGGAGGATGAAAAAAGTAAAGGTGGCAACAAAAAATGACTGATTTTGGTGAGGGTCTTTGACAAGAAAACATAAAGACAAAGCGTTGAAAAACAGGAGAAACTTGAAATCAGTGGAATTATTATTGGCCAAAATTTAACCGAATCCATTTAAAAAGTTTTTCAAGAGACTCCAAAATTCTGCCTTGGTGACTATTTACGTCTGGTTATCAAATAGAAATATCACGTGTAAACTAAACTGTGATGTAACTGTCAAGCTAGATATCCACATGAATGTTGATCAGAAATTTCGACGTTTCACGGAAGGAGGGGAGAATGGCCTGGAAGAAGGCGATAATTGTGACTGGCCGAAGCTCAGTGTATGGATGAAAAGTGAACATTAAAAAGAACTATTTATTAAAACAACTGCATTCACATTACAGTTAAAAAATGTACACAATATTTTTTTCACTGGGATAATGATAATATGTGTGTGCGTATGTGATGGAAAAAATCTCTTTTGGAAATTAAAAGTTAGGTGAGGAAAGTTGAATTAAGATATAGCGCATTCTATAAAGGATTTTGAGAGTACTGTGTATGTAAGAAAACAGCAAGTGCGATGTTCCCACCCCTTCTTCTTCTCCTTCATGATAATCTGATGCGATGGGTGCTAACTGAAAATCTGTGTACTTGTTTTTTTCATTTGTGATACAAACAATGCTTTTGTGAATATGTGAAAGTAGGTCACCACCGTAATTACAATTATTCGAATGCTTTTGTGAATATGTGAAAGTAGGTCACCGCCATAATTACAATTATTTGAATGCTTTCGTGAATATGTGAAAGTAGGTCACCGCAGTAATTACAATTATTTGAATGCTTTCGTGAATATGTGAAAGCAGGTCATCGCCGTAATTACAATTATCAAATAATTTTATCGACCTACGAAATAACTGCGATCATGGTTTCGCATAGCGTAGCAGACGATACACTCACCTTTCAATTAATGGCCTTCACCTTTATTGGCCTAGTTCATTGAAACGATGATAAGACTATCGCCCAGTGCTCTAATTTTTTAATGGCGATTGTCTAAAAAAAATGTTACTTACTCCATTATCACCAGAACACACTTTCTTCTTTGTGAACGCTTGAAAATTGTAGTATTCCTAGATCAGACATGAGGCACAAGTGGAGAGTAACTAGATTTCTTTTTATGAATTATATAACTTAAGAAGTCGCAAGCACTACTATCGTGTTTTTTTTTTTCAACCATTTCATTTGCACATTTTTGAAAAGACCTAAATTTTCAAGTCATTCCAACAACAACACCAAAATATTGTGGCTGCTACACATATTCTGTGCGATTTTGACCTTTCAAAACTGTCGGAATAATTTGAAACTGACTGGTAATACTTCATTGTTAACATTGACAGTTATTTCACAAAGTTTGGTTACAGTCTGTGCCGAAACAGATGAGATATTTTAAGCTCAAAGATTGACACGCATTTAGCACGACTGTGATCTTGCAAACGATCCACTGTCACTGAAACATGCACACATCTGTTGTTTCTTGTAAAACTAGACAATCAGTCCAGTGTGTGGGATAGCAGGTGAACGCAGCATCCACGTTTGGGGCGATTGTTCTTCCCTTTTCATTATTTGTAAGGTAGTATATATCAGAGATGCTAGAAAAGTCTTCTAAAGCATGTCATCTCTGCTTCTTGAATCTTGTTCTGTTATTATATTGTTAAAGGTTCTTGACTCACATAGACAGACATTTTTTGTGCATGAAGTAACTTCAATTTTGGTTATGAGAGCAATGGTTTTGGGGTCTCTAATGGAATCTTCGAACTACTGAAGGCTGAAAAAAAAGAGCATTTCTTTGCAGGGTTTGTAACGTAATGTTTCTGACGTAAGCCAAAGCGCGCGCGCTCGTGTATGTATGTATGTATGTATGTATGTATGTATGTATGTATGTATGTATGTATGTATGTAGTATGTATGTATGTGTATGTGTGTGTGTGTGTGTGCGTGCGCGCGTGCGTGCGTGTGTGTGTGTGTTTGTGTTTGTGTGGATATATGAACACGCATATAATAATAATAATTACAATATTTATATCGCGCTAAATCTTGGTAAATCAAATCAAAGCGCGCTCACTCACCAATCACACGCAGGATCGCACTCAAAGATGAACATTTGTAAAACAATCAATTAAGTCAAAAATAGGCATAAATGTCCATACAATGCTGAAATTATGAACAATGGAAAAATAGCAGTAAAAAACGGCGAAAAAGGCCTCAGAAATTCATTGACGTGGAAAGAGGTGAGTTTTCAAACCTGACTTAAATGCGGAAAGAGTAGATGTGGTCCGGAGCGATAGGGGAAGATTGTTCCACGCAGCTGGTCCTGAGACAGAAAAAGAGCGCTGACCAACGGTTAAGAGTCTAACTTTGGGAATTTGTAGGGTAAGAGTATCAGAGGAAGAGCGCAAGGTGCGAGCTGATGTACGAATTTTGATCTTGTCACAGAGATAGGATGGAGCAGAATGATGAGTAGATTTATAGCATAAGGTGTCTATTTTGTATTTGATTCTATCAGCGACAGGAAGCCAATGCAGAGACCGAAGGAGGGGACTAACATGATCAATTTTTTTCTTTCTAAGGACGAGGCGGGCAGCTGTATTTTGTAAGCGTTGCAAGCAAAGGAGACGAGAAGCTGGTAGGCCAGATAAAAGAGCATTGCAGTAGTCCAGGCGTGACAGAACAAGGGAAGTTACTAGTTTAGATGCAGCATCGGTTGAAAGGAATCGGCGAATGCAGCCAATGCGTCGAATCTGAGGGTAGCATGATTGACAGGTCTGGGTGGTAAATTTCTGCATACAAAGAGATTTATCAAGAATCACACCAAGGTTTTTGACAGAGTTCGAAAGAGGGATGGTATTGTCTCCGAGTTGAATGTTATTGATTGAAACAGCATCTAGTTTATTTTTGGTGCCTACAAGCATGGCTTCAGTTTTATCTCCGTTTAACTGTAATTTATTTTGGGTCATCCAATTTTGGATGTCAGTGTAACAGCTGGAGACTTCCGACAGAAGAGAACTAAGGTTTTCAGGGCTAGTGCTATTGTAGAGTTGGGTATCATCAGCATAAAAATGGTGTTTCATTTCATGCTGATTAATGATATTGGCAAGAGGAAAAGTATAGAGGGTAAACAGGACAGGCCCGAGTACAGAGCCCTGAGGAACTCCACAAGAAAGCTTAACTGGATCGGACTTAATCCCGTTAACAAGGACTGATTGAAAGCGATCAGACAGATAGGAGGAGAACCAAGACAGGGCGGTACCGTGAATGCCGAAAGTGTGCTCAAGGCGATAGAGTAGTATTGAGTGATCGATGGTATCAAAAGCGGCAGACAGATCAAGGAGTGTAAGCAGAGAGATTTTACCAGCATCAGAAGCAAGAAGAAGATCATCTACTATATGAACAAGAGCTGTTTCTGTGCTGTGATTTACCCGGTAGGCTGATTGATGAGGGTAGTTAAGATTGTTTAGAGATAAATGATCATTCAATTGTTGTAGTACTACTTTCTCAAGGAGCTTAGACAGAAATGGAAGATTTGAAACGGGTCTGTAATTTTTAAGGATGTTAGGATCGAGGTTGCTTTTCTTGAGGAGTGGTCGAACAAGAGCAGTTTTGTACTCAGATGGAAAAACTCCAGAGGTCAAGGATGAATTGATAATAGATGTGATTAACGGCAGAAGTTGGGGGTATATCTGTGAGAAAAGAGAGGCTGGAATTGGGTCAAGTTCACACGATTTGAAACACATTTGCTTGAGGATGGTTGAAACTTGTATTTCAGACACTGGGCAGAAAGAATAGAGAGAGGTGCCCGTGAATGGAGGATCTGGGAGCGTAGACTGAAAAGGAGTTGAATCAAGTTTTGTTCGCAGATCAAGAATTTTGGAAGAGAAAAATTTGGAAAAAGCAGAGGGAAGAGCATCGAGAGTAATGTTTGACGGCAGAGGACTTGATTTGTCGGTTCCAAGTAAATCGGAAACGGTGGCAAAAAGAATTTTTGTGGATTTAGCTTCAAGAATCTTTGAGGAGAAATAATGGATCTTTGTTTCAGCGAGGAGATTGGTGAACCTATTCCGAAAAGACTGGAAAATTTGACGGTGGATTTCAAGTTTTGAAGATCGCCATTTACGCTCGGCCCTACGACCTGCACGTTTAAGGTCACGAAGTTCAGGTGTGTTCCAAGGGGCACAAGGGCGGTCTGGCAAAACACGGGTAGAAGGAGGGGCATGTTTATCAAGTAGCTGACGAAGAACAGATGTATATAAACTGGCAGGGTCAGTGGAATCATTGACGGAAGAAAGAAGGTTGACTGCTTCGGTGGTGAAGACATTTATGTCAATAGATTTAAAATTTCTACGAATTACGGAACGTTTATTTCTCTGATGTTTTGAAAGATTAAGAATGGCATGAACAGCAAAGTGATCGGAAGAGAGTTTGTTTGTAATTGTAGTTGAAGTTAGCAGCTTGTCAGAGTCACGGGCGATAACCCAATCGAGGATATGCCCTTTCTTGTGTGTCGGCTCGTTCACGGATTGGGAAAGTGAGTGGTTGGCCAGAGAGAGAGAAAGGCGCTTGATGTGAGGAGAATTTTTATTGTCAAAATAAAAATTAAAATCACCTAAAACGATTAGTTTGCCTTTTCTGAGAGAGTAAAAATCAAGCAGAGATTCAAATTCTGGGTGGAACATGCTGTCAGTCAAGTTGTTTGTACTACTATGGGGAGGGCGGTAGAGGCATGAGAAATTGACAGTCTGATCTGGGGTGTTGAGGACAACTTCTACAGATTCAAAAGAGAAATGTTGAAAGGGTAAGTCCTGACTGAAAGAAAGAGATGACTCTAAAACATCCCTATACAAAACAGCAATGCCTCCACCAAGAGAAAAACGAGGAAAAGATTTAATTTTGTAACCAGGAGGAGTTAGCTGTTTAATTTTTGGTTCATGGCCTCGTGCTTTTAACCACGTTTCTGTAAGAAAAACTAAATCAAAATCATGTTCAAAAACATAGTCAGCAATGTAGTCAGCTTTGTTGTGCGGACACACAGACTGAGCATTAAACAGGCACACTGTGAAACTGTCAGTGGATTGAAATGAGGTCACCTTTTCGCTGGTGAGAGTGTCATTTAGGTAGGATGCGATGCCACGGAAAGAACGAACCCTGGGTGGATGGGGGCCAGAAGTTTGTTTACGTCTTCGACGCTGGCGTTTCCGGGGCAAACACCGTCCAAGTCCCAACAAGCGAAGCCCAGCGGTGACATCAGCAGTCAGTCGGGCTGGCGAAGCGGCGAGAAGTTGGGTACGCGTGTACTGTTGGCGCCCAGCTGCACAAGTATCGCTCACAACCACACAAGACCGAGCGAGGTCACAGCAACCGGGTCTAACTGGGTCACGGCGCAAACCACGATCAGGGAGCGTCGGTGAAAAAAAATGGCTGCCTAGCGAATATGCCCTAGCAAAAACAAAAAACCAAAACACAAAAAGTTTCACTGACATGGAGGGGCAGAACCCCCCCCCCCCCCACTCTGTAGCACAATACATCACACAGTTGCACCTCAAAAATCAAGCAAAGGCAGTCACAAAAACACTCCAAACCCAGTCAAAAACATCGGAGCTCAGTGTCACTCCAACCTGCTCGGCGAATGACCTTCACCCGATGACAGAGAAGAAGAAAGAAACAACCAAACAAAGAAACAAAGAAAGAAACGAACAAACGAATAAAAAAAACAGACAGCACACATAAACGCACGTTTGCGTGCGCGCACTCACACACACACACACGGACACATACAGAAGCATGCAAGAGCACACACACACACACACACGCGTGCCCACACACTCACACACTTACACCCACACACACACCCACACACACCCACCCTCCCCCCCCCCCACACACACACACGTTTCTTGGAACACTGACTGAGGCAAATGCTATTTATTGCAGAATCACTCAAAGAAATATTGATTTAGATATAGCGTTACTAACTGAACACAGCAGCATTGACTACAGCATACTTCCGAAATACAAGCTGTAAAATAAAAAAAAAGCCAAGCCAAAGTCCAACAACAACAACAACAAGAAAACTTTGCTGACTGATAGAAAAACATCAACAGAAAGACTTTAAGACCATAGCAATAGGAAACATGTTTACAGCGCTAATATTTATTCATCAAAACGGTTGTACGAACTTTTAGCTGGTAAATCACTCTACGATATTTTCTGTCCGAAACTGGTGACTTTTGACCTTGTAGAGTTTTTAAATATTCAAGCATGGGGGGGGGGGGGGGGGGTAAGAGAAAAAGAAAAAAGAGTAGAACTCGATGGATGTTTGTATACCTCCTGTCTCTCTCTTTGTTTCTGTCTGTGTATCTCTGTCTCTGCTTCTTTCTAAGTTTAAATATATGTATATACACATACATTTGATTAACAGAAAGAAAGAAAAAAGAAAAAAAAGAAAGAACATGAAATCGGAGAAGTGGACAGGCAGACAGAGACAAGCATGCTCACACACAAAGATTATACAAACTGCTGAGACAGTGACATTGTGTTGCCTTTTCACTACCATTTG
>JAPXFY010000027.1:30369168-30372491 GCA_030674185.1 Monoplex corrugatus | reverse complement strand
ATCTATTTATCTATCTATCTATCTATCTATCTATCTATCTGTATATGATCCCATTTAGGGATATTTTCCTTTAAGCTCACCATATATTTTGTTTATATGTTTTTCTTGTCACATTTACTACCCCACCTTAATGTCCATTAAAGCTGGCACAGTTTTTACAATGTAATGATGATGACGAAATGGAATGGATAATCGTGATGCTATGGACTTTCATCAAGGATTAAGACTACGTGACTGGGCTGTGTGCTATACGTTTACTATCATACTTGTTCTGGTCAACCAGGCCCGAGAGATACACAAAGACCTGCGTTGTTGGTCAGAGGATTCGAGCAACACCCACAAAATGCATGAGACTGGACTGTATGGTCCCAAGTCTTCCCAGTGAGGTCATAGCACGATAAGCGCTCAACGCCCGACAGGACCCGGTTGGAGCCAAAAAATCAATCCCATAATGACTTTGAAGGGACTGATAGAGATTCGAACCCATAACCTTCCAGTCAGTTGTCGCGTTGTGCTAATCACTACACCACACACCGCGACCGGTCAGCTCTGTTAGTTCTAACTTGCAGATTTCCTTTATAAAGGCTCTGAGGCTTGGTTCCCATGACAACAAATAAACACATACATAACATACATACATAACATACATACATACATACATACATACAATACATAAATTATAAAACAAAACAAAAAATATAATGTATATATGAATGAATAAATAAAGAAATAAATGAATGAATAGACAAATACATAATTATATATATATATACATAATTATATGAATGAATGAATGAATGGATAATAGATCAAATCAATCAATCAATCAATATATCAATCAATACATAAATGAAATGTCAAAATCACAATCACACTGAATCGAAACGAGAAAAAAAAAATGAAAAGATTGTCAGTATGTCTTAACTATTCTCCTCATTCTTACTCCAGGCCGCTTCGGTTATCCTTTCATACACGACGAAGCCCAGATTCCTTTCTGTGCTGGGGATGATACTATTTTTTTCCCCCACAGATAATTATGTGAAGAAAACTGTGCAGAGCTGAACGAATTCCTGACTAATTACACAGCACAACATCTCATACTCGTTGCCCTTTGCCGAGGATATCTTCTTGGTGTATATGGAGAGACAGTATAGAAAAGAAGATAATGCATTGATGAACATCGACGTCGTTATGGTTATTAACTGGCGGTTTGACGTGGTCTTAGCCCTGATATGGCTCTAGTAGTCGGCTGGGCTATAAAAATATGAACTTGGTATTTGAACTGTGCGCGAGCTTGGCAGTCAATGGGACAAACGTCGGATTCCATTCGCGGAAGGTTCTCAGTTCGATCCGCATGGTAAAATAATAATAATAATAATAATAAAATAATGATAATAATAATAATAACATGAAATAATAAATGTGATGATGCCGGGGGCTCATTCAGTATAAATACTATCCCCACCTTCTGGAAATTCTGTGCTAGAAATGTCCTCTTCTCTGTCACTCTCTTTGTTTCTGCCATCTCACTTTCCGCTACGACCCCAGGGTTATGGAAATATCTAAGTAGGACCTCAGGACCTGGCCAGCTCATGGGCTTATGTGCAGGCTTAAGGCTTGTGCCGTGATCAATCTGGATCTTCTCCATCACATGGCACCTGTGACGTTAGTGCATATGGAATTCATTCTGAGCGCGGAGACGTCATCTTGAGAATTTGAAACTGTTTTGCTTGTTCCTTGCTTTCTGCATCTGTTCCTGTCATTTCAACCTGCTGTCCTTCACCTGAAATGTTTCGATAAAGTCTTAATAACTTTCTCTTAGTTGACATTGGTACATGTATTAAGTGCTTTTTTTTACCTGTGGGGAATTATATGCGGAAAGCAATTAGGTAATTATCGCCCGTTTTTAATATGTTTTAGTTCCTTTAGTTATGTTTTAATATATACTCAGGTAATGTTCTTTATATAACCTGTGCAATTACAGTGGTCACGCTAGGGGCATCTCTTTAGATTATGTGTCGTGAAATGCATTGATATCGTGCTTAATTCTCCTTTAAAATGTTTTGTTTGTGCTGTTAAATATTTGTAATGCTTTTAACGGTTATAGCCCTGATAAGCACTTTGCAGTCGCTGGCTTAAAAAAGACAAGACAACAAAATGTCTTTCGGTGCCATCTTCAAATGATTCTTCTAGAATAAAGAGAGAAAAAAATAGAAAGGAAATCGTGTAAGATTTGTAGGACAGAGCTGTACAATAACCAACTTCAAATATTTTACCCTCCATTCAACGTAAGTTTCTTTATACCTAAAACCGTCTCAATGATGACGTTCTTCTTGTTACAACCAACTTGCGTCAATTATAACTGCCGGTTTTCAACAAACTCTTTCACGTAGCATACTTTAAAGACTTCGTTGCTCAATTGGGGATGAGCGCCAAAGAATTTCCCTGTTAGCGTAAGTGTGACTGTATGACCTGGCCCCAGTCTTCCTCACTGAAAACCGACAGTTTATCAACAGACTCTGATTGGCGTACCCATCGGTTAGGAATTGAAGGGATCATGTGTGTCGTCTTCGTTTGGTGTGATTTTGTACGTAATAATTCTCCTGTCCTTACATTCCTATCCCTACTGTGCTTTATTTATACGGCCTGTGCGATCATCAAGATACTGATATCTTGATGTCAGTTCCGCCAGCAACATTCAAAACTGGTCTGTTCGCGTTGCCCATTAAAAAAACTGGCATGTTCCCGTTCATTCAAAAGTGGCCTATTCGCCCATTAAAAACTGGCCTATTCGTTGCCCATTAAAAACTGGCCTATTCGATGCCCATTAAAACTGGCCTGTTTGTTACCCCCATTATGCAATTATGAGAAATGCTGATTGCGCACAAAATTTACAAATAAACACGTTTAAAAGTAATGCAACAGTCAAGAGTCTAAATAGTCTCATACTGGTCATCACCTGATTTTCTAGATAATAGGACTCCCCCCCCCCCCCCCCCCACCACACAACACCCTCCTTTTTTTTTAAAACAAAATTATAAAATTTTGGGAATCTGTGCTTATTCTCATAGATTCAAAAAAACAAGCAACCACTCCTTTCGCTCTTCTCGCATACCCTAGTTGAGGTTGAACCGAAGCCGTGGTTTATTTATTTGCTAGCAAAAGTTCGGCACTGCACTACTAACTTGCGTGTTTCGCGTGGCTCTGTGAAGCAGAGTACTTTACGTTTAAACAAGACATGGTGACCGTGACACCGACTTCTGACGTCACTGCCCTGAAGACGGAAACTGGGTCTGTTTTTACCTTCCTTCACACGAGAGTAG
>JAPXFY010000027.1:30361668-30366668 GCA_030674185.1 Monoplex corrugatus | reverse complement strand
GGGGGAGAGAGAAAGGAGAGTAATAAAGGAGTAGAAGAAAAGAAAGAAATAATAAAAGAAAGAAAAGAGAAAGAAAAGAAAGCAGCTTGAAAACACCGGATTACCAGAGGAAAGCAGCAGTAAGTCCCACTGGACATGTCTCACAGCTATTCCTTGCTATTCTACGCAATGATAATGACAATGATAACGACATTACATTTTCTAACGTAAGATGACATTAGCTAAAAACCCACTTTTTTTTTCAAAATTGCCCTTTGCTTATCTACATACCTTGCTTGAAACTAAGACACACTGGATAAGAATCAATACATCGCTAAATCAACATAAACCATAACACATGGAAATCAAAAGCGTAACAACATTTGTTGTTGCTTTTTTCAAGTTTCAAGTTTCTGCCTTTCTCTGTCTGTCTTTCTTTTATTTACTTCTTTCCTCCATTTCTTCAATTATTCTTTTTTCTTTTCTTTTTTCTCCTTTACGCGTAAATACAGAGAACGTAAAAAAAATTGGAATATACCCGCGAAAGAACAATGAATGGTAAAAGAAACATAGATGACAAATATACAAATAAAGAAAAGAAGAAAGGGAAGCATTAGAGAGAGAGAGAGTGTATGTATGTATTGTATGTATTGTATGTATGTGTTGTATATATGTATGTATGTATGTATTGTATTGTATGTATGTATTGTATGTATATATGTATGTATTGTATGTATTGTGTGTATTGTATGTATGTATGTGTATGTATAATTATATGTACGTATGTATTCTATGTATTGTATGTTTGTATATGTGTATGTATATATGTATGTATATATTGTATTGTATTGTATGCATGTACATATGTATATGTATGTATGTAAGCATGTATGTTTGTATGTATGTAAGCATGTATGTTTGTATGTATGTATGTATGTATGTATGTATGTATGTATGTATGTATGTATGCATGTATGCATGTACGTTAGACATGCTATACTAATTGTTTAGAAACACACGTATAATTTTATGAACAGAATTTAAAAGACATAACGAAGCAACAAACCCACACCTGGGCCAAAAACCACAAGCACAGGCAAAAACACAACTCAACCAAAACATTCACCACTGGTTCTTTCATCTCGATCTCCAAACATACAAGGGAGGGAATAAGGGAAGAGAAAGAGAGACGAGTGAGAAGAGGTAAAAACTGTGTGTCAGGGTGCCGGGGGTGGGTGGGGGGGGTTGGGCGGGGAGATAGCAGTTGGGGGTAGGGGTGGGAGGTTTAGGGAGGAGTGACAGAGGAGTAATCCGGTCTGGTGACTCTGAAAAGGGCAATTCATTCTCTGACAGCTCTTCATGTTTGTTGATTACGCGAAAGAGCGAAGACTATATATTACACGGCTGAGGGGGGGGGGGGGGGGGGGGGGGGAACGACAGACAAAAAAAAAAAAAAAAAAAAAAGGGGAGAACGAAAAAGGGAAGAAAAAACATAACCAAGAAAAAAAAAATTAAAAACAAGATAGTCAAGCCATTCTTACAATCTCCCTTTTTACTGAAAAGTTATTTATGCAAAACATTCAATATTTGTACTTCTCATGGTTCTTGTGACCATTACTTTTGCAAAACGTACTTCTCATGGTTCCCGTGACCTTGAAAAAGAATTCACACTTTTTTTTACACTTCTCAAGATCACTATGACTTGAAAAAAGCTTCAGCAGAAATTAAATTTGACGCGCATCAGAGACGATGTAGATCTGTTACAAGAAATGAAAGCCGATTTGTTTTCTAATATCCTCGACAGTTCCTCAGAAACACCTGTTCACATTGTTTTCCTCGAACATTGCTAAGTTCAGTGTGTGTGTGTGTGTGTATGTGTGTGTGTGGTGTGTGTGTTGTGTGTGTGTGTGGTGTGTGTGTGTGTGTGTGTGTGTGTGTGTGTGTGTGTGTGTGTGGTGTGTGTGATGGTGTGTGTGTGTGTTGTATGTGTGTTGTTGTTGCTGTTGCTGCTTGTTGTTGTTGTTGTTGTTGTTGTTGTTGCTGCTTTTTGTTGTTTGTTGTTTTGTTCTGTTTTTATTTTTTTTGGTTGTTTTTATTCTGTGTTTGTGTTTTGGTTGTTGTTTTTGGTTTGGTTGTTTGTTGTTGTTTTTTATTCTTGTTGTTTTTTTCTATCTGCCCTTGACCTTCTAAGATCATGCATTTGCCACTTTGCAATAGTCCAGCTCCGTGACCAACATTTATGAAGATCCAACCATAAAGAATTGATAAAATCATGTTGACACGTTTTGTCAATAAACACACACACACACACACACACACACACACACACACACACACACACACACACACACACACACACACACACACACACATCTCTCTCTTTCTCTCATTCTCTCTCTCTCTCTCTCTGTGTCTGTCTCTCTCTCTCTCTCTAGCGTCTCTTTCTGTAGCTGTCTTTTTATGATGTTTTATAATTATTATTACTTTACTGATATATTTCTTTTTCGGCGCTTTTTTTTTTTATTTCATGCATATTCAACAAGCACTTTTTTTTTGCAGTCTCCCAAGGTGAGATATCATTCATGCTTTTTCACAATGTCACGTACAAATTTTTACATTCAAATCACCTGGATGGAAACTACAGCATGCAGTTCTAATTTCCATTACGAGAGAGTGTGTGTTGTTGTGTGTTGTGTGAGAGAGAGAGAGAGAAGAGAGAGACTAGAGAAAAGAGAGAGACGAGAGAGAAGACAGAGAGAGAGGAGGAGAAGGGGAGGGAGAGATAGACTAAAGAGAGGGAGTGAGGGAGAGAATAGAGGAGGAAGAGATATAGACTAGAGAGAGCAGAGGGAGGAGAGACAGAGACTAGAGAGAGGTGGATGGAGAAACTGACAGAGAGAGGGAGAGGGAGGGAGAAAAAGACACGAGAAAAGAGACTGAGAAGTACAGAATGAGAGAAAGAGACAGGCATACAGACAGACAAACAGACAGAAAGACAGAGTAAAAAAGAGTTAGAGAAAGTGTGAAAGAGAGTGTGGAGAGAGAGGGACCAGAGTGAGCGAGAGAGAGAAGAGACAGACAGACAGAGAGACAGACAGACAGACAGAGAGAGGAATGGCTACTCTACCATCATGAGAGAGGAGAGAGATGAGAGAGAGAGAGAGGATGAGAGGAGAGAGGAGAGAGATGAGAGAGAGAGAGAGAATTAAAAGGAAGCCAAAACGAAACATCGTAGATGCAGAGAAGAAGGATGCAAAACTAAGAAGGATAAAAGCAGCTTTGACATCATGTGAATTTTGAGACAGAAAACCAAGACAGAACGACACAGAGACAGAGAGACTAGACACACGTAATGATATAGCGGCGACAGACAGACAGAGACAGCCAGACGGAGACAGAGAGAAACAAAAGATGGTAGGAACATTACATGGGTGTTGTTGACTGTGATGGTGATGCTGTTGTAATCCCTGTTTGTGTGATGAATCTGCAGTCAGAGAGAAGAAAGGTTGATTTAGATTTTACAGTGACAGTATGTCTACACACACACACACAGCACACCACACCACACCACACACACACACACACTCACTCACACGCAACACACATATATGCATCTGCTCTCAGATACAAACATGTATATGGGCAATCAAATCTAGTTTCCCCAGCAGACACGCTAGACAAATTATCATTGAAGCATCTGACTTGCTATTATAGTAGCAATTGTGTGAGTTATTAAAACTAATTTACACATAATAAAAATGTGGTGGTACCATTTTACGTGCTTAAGGACTGTGTTCTTTAAAAAGGATTAATTACACTTATCCATAATGCTATTGTAAAAGCAGATAACTTCCAACGTCCTAAATAGAAGAATGTAAGAAAAAAAACAACCCACTTACCTTTCATTGTACTTACACTCATCTCTAATGCTCTTAAAAGCAGATAACTCTAACAGTACCAAACAGAGAATGTTAGAAAAATGTTTTTCACAATCAGTGTTGTATTTACACTCACTTTATTGTTGTTGTAAAACCAGTTAACCTAACATTGCTAAACAGAATAAAGTTAGAAAAAAACAACAACAACTTATCTTACATTGGTACTTACATTTATCCTTAATGCTGTTTTAAAAGTAAATAGCTCAACAGTACCAAACAGAAGAATGTTCAGAAAAACTTTTTGTTTCGTTGTTCATTTTCTTTAAACTTGGTACAGTCTTCATGAGTACGAATACAATGGAAAGACACGCTCTAATCTCTTTACTTCACA
Source organism: Monoplex corrugatus (assembly GCA_030674185.1). Lineage (NCBI taxonomy): Eukaryota > Metazoa > Mollusca > Gastropoda > Littorinimorpha > Ranellidae > Monoplex > Monoplex corrugatus. The sequence continues at coordinate 30,362,420 of JAPXFY010000027.1, read as the reverse complement.
CGCCTGAACTCTTTTACTTCAGGCTGCCGAATGTATAATAATTTGATTCAGAAAATAGGGGGTACTTGTCAAAATTTTGAAAACATTTTCCCCTACGTTTGTACGAAGGTATCGTGAAGATTTGAAACTGAAGTAAACATCAGTCGCCGTGGTAATGGTAACGCAGCCATTACCGACTGGAAGGTTGTGGGTGATCCTTCAAAATCAGTGTGAGATTTCTGGCACAACCGGCTCCTACCCACAGATTGAGCGTGAATAGGGTCATGGGAAGACAGGACCACACAGTCGAGGGCTCATCCACTTCACGGGAGGGAGTCTAATGAGGTGGTGCTCAAATCTCTGACCAGCATCGCAGGTGTCTGTATCTCTCGAGCCTGGTTGACGCCAGGATATATCATCATAGTAAGCGTTGAGTACAGCCCTGTGACACAGTCTCAATCCAAGATGAACTCCATAGCATCGTGATTATCATCCTCATCGACATCATCATCATGCAATGTTCCAGCTTCTGTGGCCATTAAAGTGCTGCAGAAAATGAGACGAAAAAACAACAACCCAGAAGCTGAAGATAAACGAGAGCCTAATGTGGATTTGTGTAGTAGTGTCGTAGAATGTAGCTGCCACTCTGTTTATCCAGCGCCGCTTTGTGGTCTTCAAAAGACTACTTGTGGACTGGCATCCTGTCGGTAGGCCAAATCACTGATCTGTTGTTGTGTGGTGCAATGGTATGACGGACGTTTTTTCAATGATCT
>JAPXFY010000027.1:30346440-30348940 GCA_030674185.1 Monoplex corrugatus | reverse complement strand
TCCAGGTGTCCGGCGCAATTCGGCCTGTGCAACTTACGGGTCATTTTGTCAGAGAGGGTCACAAACGCAAGGGTACACTGAACCAGCAACAGTGGCCGATTTAAGTCAGTTTACATATTTTCTGATTTAGAGTACTTGTCTCCGATCAGTGCTCAACGTTTCACTTCAGTTTCGTGTAGTTCGGACAAACGCCGTCCCACTTGTTTCGTGACACCGATTGTTGAACATCAGCGACAGATTTCAACATCTCACCTGTGCACTAATTTTCTTACCACAGGTTAGCTATACCACATTCTTCCCGAAAAACAAAACAAAACAAAAGAAGACAAAATAAAAACAAGAAGACGAGACGAGACAAGACAAGACAGGAAAAAACAACAACAGCGAAACAAGGCAAAAACCAAAACCAAAAAACCCTCACCCTCAACCATTCTTTCATAATAGGAGGAAGCATCAGTCCAAAAACACTGTGTGACTCGTTCGTCTCCGCACAAAACCGACCACTGGCAAACTTTTTTTTTGTTTTTCAAAGACAGTTCTCAAAATAAAGACCTTGTGTCAGAGAAATCCTTCTTCTTCTTCTTCTTCTCCAACCCAACCAAGCACTACGCTACGGATACTCTCGACAGCTCCAGCTACCCCCCCCCCCCGTTTAAGACTTGAACTGAGTCATTCTGCGTCACGGAAGGAACAAACAAACTTATTTATAGCTGACCACACCACACACACACACACACACACAAACACAAGTTGGCGGAGGGGGTAGGGATGGATGGATGGTACCATTCGCTCACGTGGAACGCCCGCCTAAGTTATGTATATAGTCAGCACGACCAAAATCCTATATTATACCTGGTAGATCTCATGCGTGTCGACCAGTGCTACTACTATGTGCATTATCACCTTCTGCGTAACTGAACTCTCAACCGACAGTTTTTAAAAAAATGCAACCAGTGAAAAGGAAATTCTCGGGTCACTGTCTTCTATCCAGCACACAGGAAAGAGATTTCACGCATACCAACACACACACAAAAAGAAATGAAGATGAAAAAAAAAAGAAGAGTAGGCAATACAAAGAAACCACGGCGATACAGAAGAAAAAGACCAAAAAAAACCCAAGCCTAAGGCCACTTGAATAGACGGCCTCTCCTACTCGTTGAGTCGCGTAAAAAGAACACACATTCTGACGATATGAATATTGCACCCTACCTTACCCTACCTTTCCGCTGACCCCAGTCTTTACAGTGAGTCCCTTTCCATAAAAGGGGACGTTCAGGATTAAGAAAGAAAGAACGAACAGAGGCTCAGAGCAGGTGGGGAAGACAGACAGAGAAAAAAAGAGCGAGAGAGAGAGAGAGAGGGAGAAGAGAGAGAGAGAGAGAGAGAGAGACTAAGAAAGAGAGAGAGAAACAGAAAGGAGCGAGAGAAAAAGAGAGAGAGAGAAGAGAGAGAGAGAAAGCGCGCGCGCGCGCGTGCGAGAGAGAGAAAGAGAGAGACAAAGAAAGAGAGAGACAACAAAGAGAGAGAGAGAGAGAAGAAAGAGAGAGAGAAAGAGAGAGAGAAGACAGAGAGAGACAGACAGAAGGACAACAGAGAAGACAAAGAGAAAGACAGAGACAGGCAGACAGACGACAGGCAGTCAGACAGACAGACAGACAGACAGACATCAGACAGAAACAGACAGGCAGTCAGACAGACAGACAGACAGTCAGGACAGACAGAGAGACAGGAGGCAGACAGAGACAGACAGACAAACAATAGGCTTGAGGCAGACAGCAGATAAAGAGAGGTAGAGAAAGAAAGAGGAGAGAAAGCAGAGACACGAGAAAGAGAGAGAGAGAGAGACAGACAGACAGACAGACAGAGACAGATAAAAGAAGACAGAGAGAGACAGACAGACAGACAGATTGACAGACAGACAGAAAACAGAGAAAGCGAACGGAGAGAAGTAGAAGAGATAGAGGAGATTGAGAGAGACAGAAAACATGAGAGAAGAAAGAAGAGAAGGGAGAGAGACAGACAGATAGAGAGAAGACAGACAGACAGACAGACAGACAGACAAGAAAAAGACAAACAGGAACGGGGGAGGAGGAGCATAAGAAAAGAAAAGAAAAGAAAACACAGACGCACACACACAACACACACACACACACTACACACACACACACACACACACACACACACACACACATACATACACACACACACATACAACACACACACAAACACTCACACACACACAGCCCCCCAACACACACACACACACACAACACTACACACACACTACACACACAACTAACACACACACACACACACACAACTACACACACACAACAACACACACACACTACACACACACACACACACACACACACACACACACACACAAAACACTATCACACCCAACAAATCACTACACACAACACAAACACACATACACACTACACAGACACACACACACAAACACTACACACACACATTACACACACTACACGCACAC
>JAPXFY010000027.1:30336440-30338940 GCA_030674185.1 Monoplex corrugatus | reverse complement strand
TGATGATGATGATGATGATGATGATGATAACAACAATAATAATAATAACACTACTACTACTACTATTACTGATAATAACACTTATGTGGCGCCAAATCTTGATATATAAATCAAATGAAAGCGCCCACTCTCATCGTTCACCAAAGCATTCACCCGCAATGAGAAAAACTTCAAGGTAAAACACACACACACACACACACACACACACACACACACTCTCTCTCTCTCTCTCTCTCTCTCTCAAACCGGAAGGGGGGGGGGGCAGGAGGGCAGTAGGACGAAAGGGTAGGCATATAGAAGGGGAAATTACTGCTGTACAAAAGGGTATGTCTTCATGTGGTTTCTAAGAAGAATGTTGACAGTTCCATGGACAGCAAAGAAAACAAACGAGAAAGTCTTGAAGGAGGCAAGACACAAGAAGATCATTAATAAACAAGATTAGAAAAATACGAGCAACATTTAGAGGACATGTTATGAGGAAAGAGAAATTAGAGTACCTGGTCACAACAGGAAAGCTGGGGGGAAAAGAACACCAGGTACACACAGGGAGAAAATGTTGCACGGACTTGCAGGGTGAAGCTGAGGACAGAGAGGGTGGGAGATGTGCTTGCAACGACAAGGGGACAGATTCGTATGGAGGACCATGATCGCCAACGCCATGCGGCATGGACATATGATGATAATGATGATGATGATGATAGTGATGACGATGATGATGATCACGATGATCATGATGATTCGTGATCTGAACCCTGGTGTCTCGCTACTTGATAGGTGCTTTAACCACCAGGGAAGCCACACACTCCACACATTCTACAGACAGATTTCTGTGAGTATGTCTGAAACTAAAACGTCAATCAGCCTTGGCTGATGAGCTGCCTACAGACGCATATCGGAAATACAAGTATGGAAAAATAATCTCACAATATAATATTTCGTTCAGCGCGTGCAAAATTCGAGCAGACTTCGTGTCAGAAGTCAAATCTAATCCTTCGCTTCCGGCTTACGGACACTTTATAATCGTCTGTAATGTGGGTTCGTGAAAAATAGGTCAGATAAGGTGGGCGTGCTTATTTTTGTCGCACACCTTTTCATTTGTATCAAGTGTCTACTTGCTCCGTATTCTTCTCAACCTATCCCTTCGTTAACCCTTTGACTCCCGCACCCTGTTCACCAGCAGTCTTCATTGTTAACAATACCAGCAAAGAAAAAACTTAACCCTTTGATTCCCTCACCCTGTTCATCAGCTTCCTTTAAAACGTTGACCGCTGTGACGATTTTAACAAGCTGACATAATGATTTGAGGATGTTTAACTACTACTACTACTGCTGCTGCTATTGCTGCTGCTGCTGCTGCTGCTACTACTACTACTACTACTACTACTACTACTACTACTAATGATGATAAAACTGAGCTTATTGTTACTGGTACTAAGTCAAAGGTCAATCAGGTTACTCATGCCCCCATGTCTATCTCTGGTTGTGATGTATCTTTCTCACAAACTGTTAGAAACCTTGGCTTCTATCTGGATGAAACACTGTCTATGGAAGCCCATGTCAAACAGTTGTGCCGTACTCTGTACTATCAGCTACGCAGAATTGGTAAGATTCGCTCCTTCCTTTCCACTGATGCTACCAACAAGCTTGCTGTCTCTTTCATACTATCTAGACTGGACTATTGTAACTCTCTATTCGCAGGTCTCCATGACAATCAACTATCTAAACTTCAGCGCATACAGAACTACGCGGCTCGCCTTGTTCTCCGCAAGCCCAGGCGTGAGAGTGCAAAATCTCTGCTTAGAACACTTCATTGGCTCCCGGTAAAGGCTAGGATTCAATATAAAGTTGCCTGTCTCTGCTTTCAGTGTATCTATCACGAGAACATGCCATCCTATCTTGCCAACCTCCTGCAGGGTTACAAACCTTCTCGAACGCTCCGCTCTTCTGACACCTCACTGTTGACTGTTCCTCGCTTCTCTCTAGACACCTTTGGTAAAAAATCTTTCTCTGTCTTTGGCCCAAATGTATGGAACTCTCTACCACTGTCTCTCAGAAAAACTAAGTGTTTCTCAACCTTCAAACGGCACCTGAAAACCCACCTCTTTCAAACTCATCTAACCTGAAGAGCCTTAGTTTGCAAGTCTGTCATCAGACTAATCTCTCCTGCCTGTATAACAGTATTTTGTATAAGGGCCTATAGAGCAAGGTGTGTGTGTGCGTGCATGTGTGTATGTGTGTGTGTGTGTGTGTGTGTGTGTGTGTGTGTGTGTGTGTGTGTGTGTGTGTGTGTGTGTGTGTGTGTGTGTGTGTGTGTGTGCTTGAGTGAGCATGTGTGTGTATCACTGTATGTGTACAGCTGAGGAAGGGATAGGGGAGAAATTGAGTGGGAAAGAGACTGAAATACTTTAAGAAACTTTTTCAAATCTTTGTTTGTATGTAAATTGTGATGTATGATATGCGAATAGTTCATAATTTGTGAGGAATTTTGATTGTCAAGGTA
>JAPXFY010000027.1:30323940-30328940 GCA_030674185.1 Monoplex corrugatus | reverse complement strand
AAGAGGAAGAAAAAAATCAATCGCATACCAGCCGCTCATTCTTTCGTTAATAAGTAACCGCAAAGTTCACATTCTCCAACAACTGGATTACCACACTTCTATGAACATCCAAGAAAACTTTAGTTAAACATTCCATTTCTTTAGATCGTGTTATCTGTAAAGAGGAGGAGAGGTAGGGAGGGGATTGTGGGGGTGGGGTGGGGTGGGGGTGAGGAGGGGGTGGGGATGAGGAACAATAACGGACCATGCTGGCAGAAACGTTTTAAAAAGCATTCAAAAATTCAGTCTGCTGCTGGAGCGGTTATAGATTCCGCAATAAACGACTGAGATCTTTCTTTGTCTCTGTCTCTGTCTCTGTCTGTCTCTCTCTGTCTCTCTCTTTCTCTCTGTGTCTTTGTCTCTGTCTCTCTCTACCTGTCTGTCTGTCTGTCTCTGTCTCTCTCCTGTTTATCTAAGTTTGTTTCAAAGTGATTAATTCTCTCTCTCTCTCTCTCTCTGTGAGGGAGAGAGAGAGAAGAGAGAGAGAGAGCGTGTGTGTGTGTGTGTGTGTGTGTGTGTGTGTGTGTGTATTTGTGTGTGTGTGTTTGTGTGTGTAAGTGTGTGTACCATTTACTTGACTAAATGAGAGACAGAAAGAGACAGAGACAGAGAGACAGAGAGACAGAGACATAGTGAGAGACACAGAGAGGCAGAGACACACAGGCAGACAGAAAAAAGCGAGAGAGAGAGGGGGAGAAGAGAGACACAAAGACACAGAGAGAGAGAGAGAGAGAGAGAGAGAGAGACAGACAGACAGACAGACAGACAGACAGAGAGAGAACGCGACAGAGTTCAGAATACATTATTACACAAGGATAGTAGCATTATGTCCCACTGGAGAGAGAATGAGAAGGGGAGAGGAGAGAGAGAGGGGAGACAGAGAAAGAGAGACAGAGACAGAAAGACAGAGAGAGAGAGAGAAACAGCAAGAACGAAGAGAGAGAGAGAAACAGACAGACAGACAGACAGAGACAGAGAGAACGAAGAGACAGAAACAGAGAGAGACTGAGACAGAATGAGAGAGAGAGAGAGAGAGAGAGAGAGAGGGAGTGAGAGAGAGAGAGAGAAACAGAGGACAGAGACAGAGAACGAGAGAGAGAACGAGAAAGACAGAATGAGAGAGAGAGAGAGAGAGAGACAAGACAGATAGACAGACAGACAGACAGACAGAACAGACAAAAAGAGACAGACAGAGAGAGAGAGAGAGAATCAGAGAGAACGAAGAGACAGAAACAGAGACACAGAGCTCGGAGAGAGCGAGCGAGCGAGCGATAGAGAGAGAGAGAGAGAAAGAAAGAGAGACAGACAGAGGGAGACGGACAGACAGACAGACAGTCAGTCAGACAGAGAAAGAGACAAAGGAAACAGTAACACGTTAACAACACAACACAATATGAACAATATTACGGAGAGTTACAGAGAAGCATACACAACAGAAAACGCAAACTGAACAACTCACCTGCGCAGATGAACGCTGAGCAGATGACAGGCGGTTAGTAGTAGTGAAGAAAAGGAAGAGAAGGATCGAGGGAGCACGAGGGAGGGAGGGAGAGAGGGTGGTGGTGGTGGTGGTGGGAGAGAGTGGTGTGTGTGGGGGGGGGGGGGGGCGGGGCGAGAGGCGAGCGAGAAGGAGGCATTCAAGAACCCCATCTTTTTACGGGAAAGGAAACTAATGAACAAAAAGCGAAGGACGTAGCTGAGGGCACTTAATTCTATTTCGAGAGTTTGGAGAAAGGTACAACCCGGTTCAATGGCTGCACACCATCAAGACTTTTTTTGCTGGTTTTTTTTTTTTTTTTTTTTGTTCTCTTTTTTGTTTGTTTGTTTGTTTTGTTTCTTTTCTGTTCTAGTTTTTAAAAAAAAAATTAATTCTTTCGTTTTCTTCAACCTGTTTTGGGCTATAAGAAAACACGACCTGTTGAAATTGCTACAACCTGTTCCTCGAAAATTCCTTTGATTAAAAACAAAATAAACAAAAAACTGAAAGAACAGGGAATGGGAGGGGTAGGATAAAGCAGAGAGACGGAGAGAGAGAAAGAGAGAGGGGGAAGGGGAGAGACAGACAGAAAGGGAGGGAGGGAGAGACAGAGAGAGAGAGAGAAGAGAGAGGGAGACAGAGAGAGAGAGGGGTGAGGAAGAGACGGAGAAAGAGAGAGAGAGAGAGAGACAGACAGACAGACAGGAAGAGAGAGATGGAGATAGAGACGGGGGGAAAGAGAGAGAGAGAGAGAGAGAGAGAGTGGTGTGTGTGTGTGTGTGTGTGTGTGTGTGTGTGTGTGTGTATGTGTATGTATATGTGTGTGATGTGTGGTTGTGTGGTGTGTGATGTGTGTGGTGTGTGTGTGTGTGTGAGTGTGTGTGTGTGTGTGTGTGATGTTGTGTGTGTGTGTGTGTGTGTGTGTGTGTGTTGTGTGTGTGTGTGGTGTGTGTGTGTGTGTGTGTGGTGTGTGTGTTGTGTGTGTGAGTGTGTGTGTGTGTGTGTGTGGTGTGTGTGTGTGTGTGTGTGTGAGTGTGTGGTGTATGTGTGTGTGTGTATGTGTGTGTGTGTGTGTGTGTGTGTGTGTGTGTGTGTGTGTGTGTGTGTGTGTGTGTGTGTGTGTGTGTGTGTGTGTGTGTGTGTGTGTGTGTGTGTGTGTGTGTGTGTGTGTGTGTGTGTGTGTGTGTGTGTGTGTGTGTGTGTGTGTGTGTGTGTGTGTGTGTGTGTGTGTGTGTGTGTGTGGTGTGTGTGTGTGTGTTGTGTGTAGTGTGGTATCCAGCTCTAAATGTTTGTATGCAATAGTGTAGGTGACAAGGACCGGCTTGTAAGGCACATCCAGTATCAACTCACGCTACTATCCTTGAGAAAGATTTCTTTTTCTTTTTTTAACTTATCTTTTTTTTTTTTTTCTTCTTTTTACGTTCTCTCTCTCTCTCTCTCTCCCTCTCCTCTACTCTCTCTCCTCTCTCTTCTTTCCTCTTCTCTTCCCTTCTACTCTCTCTCTCTCCTTCTCTCTCTCCTTCTCTTCTACTCTCTCTCTCTCTCTCCTTCCCTTCTACTCTCTCTCTCTCTCTCTCTCCTTCCCTTCTACTCTCTCTCTCCTCCTCTCTCTCCCCTTCCCCTTCTTCTACTCTCTCTCTCCTCTCTTTCTCTCTCTCCTCTCTCCCCTTCCCTTCTACTCCTCTCTTCCTCCCTTCCTTCACCTCTCTCCTCTTCCCTTCTACTCTCTCTCTCTCTCCCTTCCCTTCTACTCTCTCTCTCTCTGTCCCCTTCCCTTCTACTCCTCTCTCTCTCTCCCCTTCCCTTCTACTCTCTCTCTCCTCCCTTCCCCTTCCTTCCTCTCTTCCACCTTCTCTCTCTCTCTCCTTCCCTCCTTCTCTTCTTCTCCTCCTCTCTCTCTCTTCCCCCTCTCCATTCTACTCTCTCTCTCTCTCTCCCCTTCCCTTCTACTCTCTCTCTCTCTCTCCCTTCCCTTCTACTCTCTCTCTCTCTCCCTCCTTTCTCTCTCCTTCTTACTCTCTCTCTCCTTCCTTCTACTCCTCTCTCTCCCTTCCTTCTACTCTCTCTCTCTCTCCCCTTCCCTTCTACTCTCTCTCTCTCTCTTCTCTCTTCCTCTCTTCCTTCCTTCTCTCTCTCTCTCCCCTTCCCTTCTATCTCTCTCTTTCTCCTTCCCTTCTACTCTCTCTCTCCTCTCTCCTTCCCTTCTACTCTCTCTCTCTTCTCCTTCCCTTCTACTCTCTCCTCTCTTCCCCTTCTCCTTCTCTCTTCCCTTCCTTCTATCTCTCTCTCTCTCTCTCCTTCCCTTCTACTCTTCCTCCTTTCTCTCTCTCTGTCCCCTTCCCTTTCTTTTCTCTCTTCTCTCTTGTCCTCCTTCCCTTCTACTCTCTCTCTCTCTCTCTTCCCCTTCCCTTCTACTCTCTCTCTCTGTGTCCCTTCCCTTCTACTCTCTCTCTCTCCCTTCCTTCTATCTCTCCTTCCCCTTCTCCTCCTCTCTCTCTCCTCTTCCCTTCCTTATCTCTCTCTCTCTCTCCCTTCCCTTCTACTCTCTCTCTCTCTCTCCCTTCCCTTCTACTCTCTCTCTCTCTCTCCCTTCCCTTCTCTCTCTCTCTCTCTTCTTTTTCTCTCTTATCAATACTGCCATTATTCTGTCTTTGTATTATCTAGATGTATTTATGTTTTCATACTTACTTTGTAGTGATATAGATTCTGTGTGAGCATGACGGTGTACCTGTATTAGTGTAGATGGTCTGTGGGGGAAGGGTTGAATATTTAAAAAAAATTAATGTCGTTATGGCAAACCACACACACACAAAAAGAAATCTCCCACTCTCTCTCTCTCTCTCTCTCTCTCTCTCTCTCTCTCTCTCTCTCTCTCTCTCTCTCCCAGTCAGTCTGTCTCTGTCTCTCTGTCTCTCTATCTGTCTGTCTGTTCTCTCTCTCTCTCAGTCAGTCTGTCTCTCTTTGTCTCTCTGTCTGCCTGTCTCTCCGTCTGTTTGCCTGTCTGTCTCTCTTTCTCTCTCTCTTTTTCCTCTCTGTTTGTCAGTCAGTCTGTCTCTGTCTCTCTCTGTCTCTGTCTCTCTGCCTCTGTTTCTCCTCTCTCTCTTGCCCTCCTCCCTCTTCCTCTCTCTCTCTGTTTGTCTTTCTGTCTGTCTTTCTGACTGTCTGTCTGTCTGTCTCTCTCTGTCTCTCTCTCTCTCTCTCCCGTTCCCCCTGGGCGACAAGTTCTTGACCTTGTCACATAGACACACGACAAACACAGTGCAGAGCGTTTCCACAACCCAGCGGATATCACCGCAGCATTCCTTTCCACATTCTTTCTGCCTACACTTCAAGCTTATTTGCATTGCAATTTGAGGTCCTCGAGTTCGCTTGTAGTAAACCCTTTGGACTGTATAGTTGAACAAAAAAGAAGAAGAAGAAGAAGAAGAGAAGAAGAAGAAGAAGAAGAAGAGAAGAAGAAGATGATGATGATGATGATGACGAT
>JAPXFY010000027.1:30313940-30316440 GCA_030674185.1 Monoplex corrugatus | reverse complement strand
GACCAACACGTTGTTGTTGTTCAGTCAGTGTAACAAACAGTATAAGGCTTGTCGTGGTGTAGTGTGGTTATCACCACAACGGACTACTCGACTGGAAGGTCGTCGATCTAGGTTTGAGTCCCATCATGTCTTCTCAAGATCATCGTGGAATTTGTGTGTGGTTTTTGCTTTTAGTGTGTGTGTATGTGTGTGTTGTGTGTGTGTTGTGTGTGTGTGTGTGTGTGTGTGTGTGTGTGTGTGGTGTGTGGGTGTGGGTGTGGGTGGGTGTGGTGGGTACGTGTCTGTGTGTGTATGTGTGTGTGTGTGTGTGTGTTGACAATCATCGTGGTGATTGTTTTGTGTGTGTGTGTGTGTGTGTGTGTGTGTGTGTGTGTGTGTGTGTTGTATGTTGTGATGTTGTGTGTGTGTGATTGTGTGTGGTGTGATGGTGGTGGTGTGTGTGGTGTGTGTGTGTGTATTGTGTGTGTGTTGTGTGTTGTGTGATGTTGTGTGTGTGTTGTGTGTGTTGTGTGTGTGTGTGTTGTGTGTTGTGTGTTGGTGTGTGTGTTGTAGTGTTTTGGGTGTGTATGTGTGTGGGATGTGTGTGTGTGTGTGTATGTGTGTGTGTTGTGTTGTGGTTGTGTGTTTGTGTGTGTTTGTGTGTGTTGTGTGTGGTGTGTGTGTGTGGTGCCAGTGAGTCCATGTCATCTTCAGCTCTGGACAGAAGCCGCTTGTAGGGCTGAAAAAAAAAAGACACACAACCACACACACACACACACACACACACACACACACACACACACACACACACACACCACACACACACAACACACACAACACACACACACACACCACACAACACACACATACACACACATACACAACACACACACACACACACACACACACACACACACACACACACAACACACACACACACACACACACACACACACAAACATACACACACACATACACACACATACACACCATACACACACACACACACACACAACCCAACACACACACACACAACACCACACTACACACAACACACACACACACACACACACACAACACACACACACACACACACACAACACACACACACACACACCACATCGATTTTCATTTACTTTACAGAACGCCGTCGTACATTGAGGGTGCTGCTTTTAAATTTCCACACCAACACCGCAAGTGTCTGTATCTCTCGTGTCTCTCCGACACCCAGATACATTATGAAAGGAAGCGTCGAGTACGGTCCTGTCACGTAGTTTCTATCCAGAATGGAACTCTATGGCATTGTGATTATCATCCCCAATGCCATTCATCATTGTAGCATTGTGACATTTTAAAAAAAATCGTTGAATAGAGAGCTCACGTGTCACAGCAATAGGACAGCAGAACAAAAACAAAATAAAACCAATGGGATGTAAAGATGGAAAATTGGGGGGAGGAGAGGGGAGGAGAAGACAATAACCAATAGAAACGAAAGTAGAGAATGGAGAGTGGGGGTGAATATAATAGAAATAGAAAGCAAAAATAAAGGGTTGCAGCTAAATAGAAAGAAGACAAGTCATGGTAATCGGTAAAAAAAACATGAAATCCCATTATGCAAAATAACAGCAAACGGCATAACCTTGAGAAAGGTTGATAAGTTTAAATATCTGGGAGTGATCATCTCACCAGACGGCAGATCAGAAATGGCCAGCAGAATCGGCCATGCCAAAACAGCATTCAAGAAGATGAAAAGCATTCTTACCAACAAATGCCTATCATTTAACATCAGGAAGAGAATTCCTGAATGCTATTTAGAACCGATAATGTTATACGGTTGTGAGGCGTGGACAGTCAACAAGCAAAGCCAGAACAAGATTGAGGCAGCCGAGATGTGGTTTTAAGAAGAATGTTGAGAAAGAAAAACGACACAGTCTTGATGGAGGCAGACACAAGAAGATCATTCATAAAGAAGATTAGGAAAAGACAGGCAACATTTATAGGCCATTTCACGAGGAAAGGGGAATTAGAACACTTGGTCACAACAGGAAAGAGAAAGAGAGCACCAGGCAGACGCAGGGAGAAAATATTGGACGGACTTGCAGGGTGGCTGAGGACAGAGAGGGTGGAAGATATGCTTGCGGCAACAAGGGACTGATACATATGGAGGGCCATGATCGCCAACGCCATGTGGCAGGGCACATGATAATGATGATGGACATTTTTTCACGATGCTATGGTCATGGAGATATTATCATGATGCCTTGGACTTCTCGTTCTGGATTTAGACTGCGTGACAGGGCTGCAATATTTTCTTTTACAATATTTCATACATTGGAAAGTAAAAGTGAACATTAAGATTCAAAGCACATACCAATTGGATTTTTTTTTTTTTTTACGAAAGGGAGATCAGGGAAAAACTGTTCGAATGCAGGAGAGAGAGAGAGAGAGAGAGAGAGAGAGAGAGAGAGAGAGAGAGAGAGAAGAGACAGAGACAGAGACAGAGACAGAGAGAGACAGACAG
>JAPXFY010000027.1:30291440-30296440 GCA_030674185.1 Monoplex corrugatus | reverse complement strand
AGAGAGAGAGAGAGAATCATTCAGAATTTTGCCAGAGAACACTTAATTGTCTTGAAGGAGAACTGTTTGTAGACACATCCAAACACTGTAACACTGTAGCAAGAAATTAGGGACAGCCGGACAGCCGGACAGCAGAAAGTCCTCTGAGGAAAACACAAAAACAAAAAATTTAATTCCTTACACTTAAAGAAGACCTTACCGCATCCAGGTTATGAATTCTAAGTGCCGCGCCCCTCTGCTGTCGCCATTTGTTTTCACTGTTAAATTTATTAATTAATTACGACAAGCATCAGCAGTTCAGAGCAACTCCCGACCGTTGATATATATATATATAGGCAGACAGTGCAAACATATATATAGCGGTATGTGGACATCATCACTGCAGGTAAGAGTCGAGGCAAAGAAAGAAAACAAGAAAGACAAAACAGCAAAATCCTTCATGGACAACATCGCTGACGCCTGCAAACTGGGGCTCCATGACATCGTTCATACACAGGAGCAAGAGACCGTGTCGCCTGGCCATCCTTCGTGACAAAAGAGTGGAGCTGCCACCGTCGTCCAAAGCGTTGGAGATATATGAGATAGGTGAGATATGGACAGCTCGTTTAACAGTTTCGTTTTCCCCTGTGCTCCAATAAAAAGTCTTGTGATTATGTGTAATGCACAATGAGTCCAGTTTGAGTCTAAAGACCAGAGCAACACAAGAACGATTTATATATGAACAGTGAATACACTGAGTGTTCTTTGATGTAAATAAAATACAGTATGCTCAACCTCTGTGGTTTCTAAGAAGAATGTTGAGAGTTCCATGGACAGCAAAGAAAACAAACGAGACAGTCTTGATGGAGGCAGACACAAGTAGATCATTTATAAGGAAGATTAGGAAAAGACAGGCAACATTTATAGGCCATTTTATGAGGAAGGGGGATTTGGAGCACCTGGTCACGACGGGAAAGCTGGAGGGAGGGACAGCGCCAGGTAGACCCAGGGAGAAAATGCTAGACGGACTTGCGGAGTGGCTGAAGACGACGAGGGTGGAGGAGATGCTTGGGGCAACAAGAGATAGAGACAGATGGAAGTCCATGATCGCCAACGCCATGCGGCAGGGCACCTGATGATGATGATGATGCTGAACCTCAGAGAAGTCGTATCACTTGAGAGGAAGACTACTGTCTACCCTTTGATTGTTTGTCTGTCTGTTTGTCTGTCTGTCTGTCTTATTTCCTCATGTCACATTTTCCGAAGATAGAAGTCAAATTTCAAAGCCCCTTTCTTTTCGTTCTCTCTCTCTCTCTCTCTCTCTCTCTCTCTCTCTCTCTCTCTCTCTCTCTCTCTCTCTCTCTCTCTCTCTCTCTCTCAGTCTGTCTCTTTCTCTTTGTCTCTCTGTCTCTATCTCCGTCTGTCAGTCGGTCTGTCTGTCTGTCTCTCTCTGAATGTATGTATGCGACCGTGTGCGTGCATGTGTGTTAGTGAGTGAGTGTGTGTGTCTGTGTGTCTGTGTGTGCGCGCGCGCGCACACTGCATTGGACTTAGCTCATTGACCGATGCCCGTTGAATAAAGCAGTGTTACTCAGTGCATAACCCGAAATAAACGTGTCTGATGAAAACTGCATTGACCAATTACAACTGCCCTTTTTAGCTACTGGTACAAAGGGCATGCAATGATGTTGATTGGTCAGCAATATCAATTGTTGAGAATCACACACACACACGCATGCACGCATGCACGTACGCACGCACACACGCGCACGCGCGCAAACACACATGCATGCACGCGCGCGCACACACACACACACACACACACTCATATTTGAATATATGTATCGGCCGATTACATTTTGTTGTATTCTTGGTCAAATGTCCATCCTTTTCTCGTTTACTCGGGGTGTGTGTGTGTGTGTGTGTGTGTGTGTGTGTGTGTGTGTGTGTGTGTGTGTGTGTGTGCGTGCGTGTGTGTGTGTGTGAGTGTGTGTGTGTGTGTGTGTGTGTGTGTGTGTGTGCGTGCCTGTGTGTGTGTGTGAGTGTGTGTGTGTATGAATGTGTGTGTGTTTTGTGTTTGTGGGTTTGTGTGTGTTGTGTGTGTGTGCGTGTGTGTGTGTGTGTATGTGTGTGTGTGTATGTTGTGTGTGTGTGTGTCTGTGTGTGTGTGTGTGTGCGTGAAATGTTCACTCGTTTACTCGGGTGTGTGTGTGTTGTGTGTGTGTGTGTGTGTGTGTGTGTGTGTGTGTGTGTGTGTGTGTGTGTGTATGAGTGTGTTGTGTGTGTTTTGTGGGTTTGGTGTGTGTGTGTGTGTGTGTGTGTGTGTGTGTGTGTGTGTGGTGTGTTGTGTGTGGTGTGTGTGTGTGTGTGTTAGTTTTTTTTCTACATTGTTTAAATTTCAATTCTTTTTGGGTAAACCTACTTTCTATTGTTCTAATATAAGCGGAGTAACAGCGGCAGATACGTGACTTGGCCCATACGCTGAAATCGATATCGTTAGAGAATAAAGGCTCGCTTCATGTTTCTGTAGTTTCACACTTTTGAACCCGCACCCTGTCCACCAGCTTCCTGCATTTGTCAAACCTGCCAGCAAAGCAAATACTTAACCTTTAGACTCCCTCACCCCATCCACTAGTTCGTTTTTTTTTTTTTTACAGTTGATGGATTAGGTGCGGGGAGTCAAAGGGTTAAGCGTCCCGATTTTTCTCAAATGTGTATGAGCACGTTGTTTAGCCCACGCTGTGCAGGTGGTATCTTGCTGCGCAGTCTGCATACTCCGTTACTGGTGGGTGGGCGTGCATGTATGCCGGGTGTTTTCGTGTTTCCGCTATGCCCCCGGATACTGATGATGACTTACAGAGTCTTTAACCCTTTGACTCCCACACCCTATCCACTAACTGCAAAAAAACCCAACTTAACCCTTTGATTCCCTACCCTATCCGCCAGCTTCCTGCAGGAAGCTGGTGGATAGGGTGAGGGAGTGCGGGAAGGTGATGGATAGGACAAGGGAGGCAAAGGGTTAAGTTTTTGCTTTGCTAGGACAGTTGACAAATGCAGGATCCTGGTGGACAGGGTGAGGGAATCAAAGGGTTACGTTTTTGCTTAGCTAGCATGGTTTGCAATGTACGATGCTGGTGGACAAGCTGCAGGAGTCAAAGGGTTGACATCCGCATCTGATGTTGTGCGTTCGTGTGCACAAGGTGGAAGAGGGGGGAGGGAGGGTTAAGCACCAATAGGAATGTATGCTACAAGCTGACAAGGCAGATCTGAAAAAATATCCACCTTTACCCGCCAGGCGGAGAAGTACCCATGCAGGCTCAAACCCACACCCTCTGATTACAAATCTGAGGTCTTAACCGCTTGCCTGTCACACCCTTCGATTTCATTTCATTTAACCCTTTGACTCCCGCACCCTACCCGCCAACTGCCAAAACTTAACCCTTTGACCCCTTTGGAGGATAGGGTGAGGAAGTCAAAAGGTTAAGTTTTTGCTTTCCTAGCATGGTTGACAATGCAGGGTGTGGGTGGGCAGGGTGCAGAAGTCAAAGGGTTAAACATCTACCTTCCCCCTCTGTTTTACCAAGTGTCAAGCTGAATGGAGCAAGAGACAGGGAGAAGAAGGTTTCTTGAATCGATAAGCGCTGACGTTCTGGACAATCAACAGAAATAACACATCCACTCCCCCGCCCTCCCCAACCCCCCCCCCCCCAATCCATCATCCCGCAGGGATGCCGGGAACTCTTTCAGTATAAACAGTATCCCCATCTTCTGGAAATTCTGTGCTAGAAATTTCTTCCTTTCAGTCACTCTCTTTGTTTCTTCCTTCCTCCTTTCCTTTCTGTCATTTCTTCTGATCATTTTCTGTCTTGTTGGTTCATTCATGTTTTTTTTTTAATTTCCATATTGAACAGAGTGGTCTACGCCAGGGCCCTGGCACCTCCTTAGATTATGTGCGCAGATGCATTGATGTGTGTACTTGATTTTCTTTTTACTCCCCCCCCCTCCCCCGCTGTATGGTTTTGAAATGGTCATAGACCTGATATGGCTCTACGCAGTCAGCTGGGCTTGAAACAAAAATAACAGTACAGTGGAAACCATTTATAACAGGACCGGTTATAACAGGAATCCGGATATAACAGGGCTTTTTTCAATCCCCATTTTTTCTTCCTCTTTGTCTCTATTAAAACTTATCGGCAATAACAGGGAGACAAGAGGGCTCGATCGGTTATAGCAGGGATGCCGAGACGGGCTCTGCAGCAGAAAGGCCTAGGCCTAGACTCAGCACGCCACGCAGTAGGCCTAGATCTAGATCTAGGCTAGCCTTGGTATACTGTGTACTGTACACTGAAAGAACGCTTCGCAATGCGAGCGTGATGCGCGCGCAAGCGTGTAGGCCTGAGGCCACTGAGTCAGTGACTGACTGCGCCATCATTCAGTTTGTAAGCTTACTGCACACTTACACCAGACCAGATCTAGGCCTAGATCTATTGTTTATCAAGAGTTAGTTGATCAGTCCTTATTTCCCTTGATATTTGATATAACAGGGATCTGATATAACAGGGATTTTGATTTGGTCCCATCATCCCTGTTATATCAGGTTTCCAATGTATATGAAAAACAAAGAAAGAAAAAAAAAAGAACAGAAATAACACATTCCGCGCCGAAAGAACGCGACACACGTCCACAATCTTCAAGCTTGGCCAACAAACGATTCGCTGTCTCCGTGCTGACAAGGACTTAGACCGGATGTGTGTGTGGGTCGCCGGGACAGAACGGAAGTCAGAGGGCGGGAGGGGAGGGGGTCAGAGTTCAGATGTCAACTACACTGCCGACGCGGATCAACCGACAATAACACCGTGACGTCTTTGCTTTGTGCTGTGCCATGCGTGGCATGTAGTTAGTTAGGTTACGTTAGTTCTCTGTGTGGAGATTGTTATCACAGAGCGTGTGTAGTGGTGGTGGTTATGTAGTTGGGACTTTGGCAGAAATAGGTGCATAGCTGTCTGTCCTGTCATTTACTG
>JAPXFY010000027.1:30266440-30273940 GCA_030674185.1 Monoplex corrugatus | reverse complement strand
GGGAAAACCCACAAACCTAATGATGGGGAAAACCCACAAACCTAATGATGGGGGGAAACCACAAACCTGAATGATGGAGAAAACCCACAAACCTGAATGATGGGGGAAACACACAAACGTGAATGATGGGGGGGAACCTACAAACCTGGAATGATGGGAAAAAACCCACAAACCTGAACGATGGGGGAAACACACAAACTTAAATGATGGGAAAAACCACAAACCTGAATATTGGGGGAAAACCCACAAATCTGAATGATGGGGGAAACCCACAAACTGAATGATGGGAAAAACCCACAAACCTGAAGGATGGGGGGAAACCCACAAACCTGAATGATGGGGGGAAACCCACAAACCTGAATGATGGGAAAAACCCACAAACCTGAATGATGGGGGAAAACCCACAAACCTGAATGATGGGGGAAACACCAAACCTGAAAGATGGGGAAAACCACAAACCTGAAAGATGGGGGGAAACCTACAAACCTGAATGATGGGGGAAAGCCCACAAACCTGAATGATGGGAAAAAACCCACAAACCTGAAAGATGGGGAAAACCCACAAACCGGAATGATGGGAAAAAACTCACAAACCTGAATGATGGGAGAAAAACCCACAAACCTGAATGATGGGGAAAAAACCCACAAACCTGAATGATGGGGGAAAACCCCACAAACCTGAATGATGGGGGAAAACCCAAAGGCTGAATGAAGAAGCCTTGAATGAGTGTGTGTGTGTGGGGATGGGGGGAGGGGGGGAAGCAGCAGAGGAAATCAAGGATTCATTTGAAAACAAGTGAAACGAAGATAAAAAGAAGAGAAAAATAAAACAAACAAAAACCAGAGCAACTCAATAAGATTACATGCGAACGCGACGCGCGGCGCGCGCGACACACACACACACACACCACACACACACCACACACACACACGCATGCATACATACACCGCGCGCACACACATACACTCACTACGCACGCACGCACACACACACTACGCACACTACCCCCCTCAGTCAATCACATACACAAACACTCACTCACTCACTCACTCACTCATTCACTCACTCATAACACACACACATACACCACACCACACACACACACACACACACCACACGCACACACACACTCAAACAAACAAATAAAAACACACACATACATGTCTAGAAAGAGAGACAGACAGACAGAGATAGAGGAGAAAAGAGGAACACACACACAGAAAGAGAGACACGCAGAGAGAAGAGACAGACACACACAGAGAGACAAAGGAGAGAGAAGACAGGACAGACAGACAGAGAGATAGAGAAAGAGACAAAGACACACACAGAGAAAGAGACAGAGAGAGACAGAGAGAGAGAGAGAAACAGACAGACAGACAGCGACAGAGACAGAGAGGGACATAAACAACAGACAGACAGACACACTGGCAGACAAAGTTCCCACTATCCCAAGATTAGGAAATGTTTTCGAATTTTTACTAGCGACAGCTGTGGGATTATTTGGCAGAAAACAACGTTTTTGCTGTTCATTTGCTCGCTCTGGTTGTTACTTCTGTTTTGCTTTGTGCTGTTTTCTTAAAAGTTAAACGTTGCTTCTGTTGCTTTTTTCGCAATGTCTCGGTGTGCGGTTTTGTTATTTTGCTGTCAGTTGTTTAATTTTGTTCGCTGATGTAACTAATTTTTCGTTTCTTTTCTAAAGTATTTTTTAAGTTCCCTTTTTAGTCGTGGTTTAAGGCCTTTTCTGTTTTAAAGTGTTTGAAGATCTAAGTCTGACCTCTCTGTCTGTCTCTGTCTCTCTCTCTCCATGCCTCTCTCTCTCTCACTCATTCTCTGTCTCTCTGTCTCTCTCTCTCTCTCTCTCTCTCTCTCTCTCTGCCTGCCTGCCTGCCTCTCTGTCTCTCTCTACCTGCCGCTCTCTTTGTGTCTGTCTCTGTCTCTCTCTGCCTGCCACTCTTTCTCTCTCTGTCTCTCTGTCTCTGCTCTCTGTCCCTGTCTGTCTGTCTGTCTGATTGTCTGTCTGTCTCTGTCTCTCTCTCTCTCCCTCTCTCTCTCTGCCTGCCTCTGTCTCTGTGTCTCTCTGTCTCTGTCTGCCTGCCTGTCTCTCTGTCTCTGTCTCTCTGTTTCTGTCTCTGTTTGTCTCTCTCTCTCTCTGTGCCTCTCTGTCTCCTCTGTCTCTGTCTCTCTCTCTTTGTCTGCCTCTGTCTCTCTCTGCCTCTCTCTGTCTCTGTCTCTCTCTCTGCCTGCCTGCCTACCTCTCCTCTCTATGTCGCTGCCTCTCTCTCTGTCTGTCTCTCTCTCTAGCTCTCCCTCCTTAACTACCCCCGCCATTGTCCATTTCGTGTCCATTATAGGTCAGAGTACCTTAATGACAGTCAGAGTGGACACGAGACATAATACCCAGCTCAATCCGCCTGATCACCATGGTAACACACACGGCAGTATTAGTTCCATTCACCCTTTCACTTCCGTCATCTCCATACATCTATCCACCGACTTCCCGTTAGAAGACAGAGAGTATAAGTGTATGGTACGAGGGAGAGAAAGGGTTAAGGAAAAACGAAGGAAAACGAAACCAAACAAAATCAATAACACAGCTACAGGGACGCGGTAGTCAAACTGGTAAACGTTGTACTTTTATTCAGAAGGTCCTTGGTTCGATGACAACAACAGCATCAACACCACCACCACTACTATCACCACCAATAATAAATATAGTAATAATAATAATAATAATAATAATAATATAATAATAATAATAACAATAACCATCTATCATCATATTATCATATAGCATAGATATAACATATGAAGGTAAGCAGTAGATAGATAGACAGACAGAAGCAGGTAGATAGATAGATAGATAGGAACAGACAGACAGACAGATAGATAGATCATGCATAGACAAAAGACAGACAGATAGATGGATAGTCGAGACAGACAGAAGATAGATAGATAGATAGATTGATAGTAGATAGTAGATAGATAGATAGATAGATAGATTGATAGATAGATAGAAGATAAAAATACAGAAAGATACTATACATACACACAACAATATATATATATATATATAGATATTAAAGCGCCAAATCTTGATAATACAAATCAAATCGAAGCGCACGCTCTCACCATTCACCAAAAACATTCATTCACAATGCAAAAAAAAACCAACCTCAGTGGCACGAAAAGCACACACACGAACACCGGAACAGGGAAGACACGAGGAGCGGAAACGAACAAAGGGGGGGGGGGGGGAGGAAGGAGGGGGAAGGTGACAACGTAGAAGGGGAAATCGCTGTCGGACAATAAAGGCATGTCTTCAAGGGAGACAATGTAGATAACTGCCGAAGAGAAGAAGGAAGGGAAATTCGTTCCAGTTGATTCGTCTTGACAACAACACTTCGCCTGGTGGTCAAAGGGTGCAAGATCTTTTTTTTCCCATCAGCGCAGGGCAACATCTGTATGAAGGAATGTCAGTGCCTAAAAGCCCATGTCAGCGTATGCACATGCGAGAATCTCAATATTAATATGCACGATAAATATCCTGTATGTACATGTTATTATACCAACAATATCAATAATATTAAGAATAATAGTGATCATATATAATATATATACATACATTTAATATATGTATGTATATGATCACTATTACATATAGATAGATAGATAGATAGATAGCTAGATAAACACCACACACACACAAAACACACAAAACACACACACACACACACACACACACACACACACACACACACACACACCACATACACACAACCCCCCCCCCTCCCACATACACACACACACACACATACACACACATACAAACATCAACACACACACACATACACACACACACCACCACCCCCCACCACCCACTCCTCCCCCCTCCAAATACCCCCCTCCACACACACACACACACACACACACACACACACACACACACACACACACAAAGCAGCAGACACGGCAAAAGCAATTAACAGGTATTTGGGGCATCGCAGGGCTGCCAACCAGTCAAAACGTAAGGCAGACGTAGGCATGATGGAACTGAGGGGCTTCACTCCCCATCAAACCTGTATGGGTCCGTCTGTAGGTAGAATTACTCGCTCACTCACTGCTAATATAGTGCTTTTGTTGTTGGTTGTGGTGATTTTTTTTATTTCTGTTTATTATTAGCAAAATCAAAAAAATTAAAACATAAACAAAAGCAAAAAATGAACGAAAGAAACAAAAAAAACTGAGCAGCAGCACTATCAGCAAAATCAACAACATAAAAAATTCTTATTATTACTATTGTCACCCTCCTCCTCCTCCTCCTCCTCATTATTATCATTATTATTACTATCATTATTATTTTGATTATCACCATCACATCATAATTACTACTGTTATTATTATTATCATTGCAGTTGTTCTTGTTTACAGCCCCTCCTTCTCCTCATTATTATTATTGTTATTATTGTTATTATTATTAGTAGTAGTGTAGTATTTTTGTTATTATTATTATTATTATTACTTTGTAATTGTTGTTGCTTACAGCCCAAAAAACTACGCCGAGCTATACCAGGGGTATAACCATCGCAAAATGTACACAACACTTTGATGACACCCCCCTACCACCACCACCACCACCACCACCACCAAACAAAAAATACCGGAAAATATAATTAAGCACGTATAACAATGCAATCGCACACAAATCTGGGGATATGCCCAGGCGTTGACCTTTCTGTTCAATTTATCATTAGGGGGTTAAAAAATTAAACCTAAATACAAATGTAATAGCATAACAAGTACTCTAAAACATATGTAAAAACAGACCAAAAACTACCTAACTTGCATCTACACATCACATTTCCTCAGAGCCAATTATGAATCCTGATAGAAAGAATGAAAGACTTGTTGACCACATACAGGTGAATAGACCAGCAAGGCAGAAAGTGGTAGGAACATATTCATACACAAAGCAAAGAAGCAAGGCTAAAAAATAAAGTGACAGAAACGAGGAAATTTGTAGCACAGAATTTCCGGAAGGTGAGGACACTCATCATCGTCGTCATCATCATGTGCCCTGTCGCGTGGTTTCGGCGATCATGGCCCTCCATATGAATCTATCCCTTGTCACTGCAAGTACATTTCCACCCTCTCTGTCCTCAGCCACCCTGCAAGTTCGTCCAGTATTTTCTCCCTGGGTCTACCTGGTGCTCTTCTCTTTCCCTCCAGCCTTCCTGCTGTGACCAGGTGGGGACACTCTTAATACTGAAAGAGCCCCCGACGTCCTCAGATAAATCATTAAAGACTTCAAATTCAAAACATTTTAAGACATTCATATCTTCATCATAGGATTATAGGATTAAAAAAAAACACGAGAAAAAAAAAAAAGAAAGAAAATACCATTTATGACAGAGCAGACGACAACTTCAAGGGTCATTTGTCGACCAGGCGTGAGTGTACTCTAGCTCAGCATTCTGTGAGTGGGAGGAGAGAGAGAGAGAGAGAGAGAGAGGAGAGAGAGAGAGAGAGAAGAGAGAGAGAGAGAGAGAGAGAGAGAAAGAAAGAAGATGGCGGCTTGGGTCAAGAGCCACGCACCCTACTCCCTCCTGTCTTCCCTCTTCCAGTTTGTGTGTGCTTGTGCCCTGGAGATTGGTCGTTGTTGGTGACTGTTTTGATGAAAATGTGAGTGCGTGCCTTGATTTGATTCTTGAATCAAGATTTGGCTTTATGATTTAAATAGCAGCAACAGCAGCAGCAGCAGCAACAGCAACAACATCATCATTATCATCATCACCATCATCTGCATATGTGTATGAATGTCATTACACCAATCCTATCATTAACACCAAATCCTATCATTAACACCAAATCCTATCATAACACAAATCCTATCATTACACCAATCCTAGAGTAAAAGAGAAATACTGGCGAAACGTTTATGTTATATATCGTAAAGGAATGAGCGATTACGCTAAACTTCATCCGTAACAAGTGGCAGTCGTTTGGTTTTGTTTTTTGTTTTTTCTTCTAAAAGTATGCAAATTCTACGTCACTTTTGCACTGTATTCTTCTTCGTGTTATTCTGTGGTAAAGTACTGTAAAAGAAGTGAATTCGGGAAAGTTGTAAGGAGTATGCATTCATAAACGTATACCTTCCCTTGAAGGATTATAAAATCAGTCAATCAATGCGCGCGTTTTCATCAACATCTCTCTCTCTCTCTTCTCTCTCTCTCTCTCTCTCTCTCTCTCTCTCTCTCTCTCTCTCTCTCTCTCTCTCTCTCTCTCTCTCTCTCTCATGCACACATACTGTAACCACAAACAAGTACACACAAACACAGAAAACACACACACACTTTACACACCACAAACAACAACAGCAACAAAAACAACACACAAACACACGTACACACATACACACACATATATATGGTATACGAACCCATTTCTTCCATTCCACACACTACACATCATCACCACCACCATCACAAACAACAACACAAACATGCATACACAACACACACACACACACACACACATCACAACATACGCACACACATACACACACAACCACACCACCAACATACATCACCACATCACCAACACCATCAACAGCAACACTCGCCATGCACTCACCCATTTTCTCACATCCCCATATACCACCACCACCCTCTCATGAACAGCTTTATCCCCACCCCACCCCATCTCCCGCACTCTCTCCCCAAGCCTTTCAAAAGCTATCGGCCATCTGTGTTATATTTTCTTTGTTCCAACTCTGGCATCCTTTGAAAAGAGCAAGGAAACAGGTAATTTGTCTTTAGGGCTCCCTTCAATCTGCACATTCCAGACTGCAACACGAAAATAATTTGGGGGCCCATTTGCGAGCCTGTTTCGTTAAAAAAAAAATCTTATATATATACATATATATTTATATACATATATATATGCGGGGGGTGGGTGTAGGGATTTGGGAGGCCCTTTTCAACCCGATGGCTCCGTCACAGGACTTAACAGGATATTTTTTTAAGTGTGGCTTTGCACAAAGAGCTTCCTCGCCCAGTCCTGACAGAAACCATCATCCCCCGTGGGGATGTCGGGGGCTCTCTCATTATATACATATTTTTTTCAAAATGTTGAATATTTTGACTCCCGCACCCTGTCCATCAGTATCCTGCATTGTTTACCATGCCAGCAAAACAAAAACTTAACCCTTTGATCCATCACCCTAACCCACCAGTTTCCTGCAAGAAGCTGGTGGATAAGGGTGATGGACTCAAAAGGGTTCGTTCTTTTGCGGTTGGTGGTAGAGTGCGAGAGTCAAAGCGTTAATAAATGACACCATATAAGTCGCAGTTCAATCCAGCTACTATCTTTTCTTTATCTCTTCTTGAGATGAACTTATGTCACACCGAACCGGTATCAAACAGGTTAGAAACAGTGCAAGCTTTCAACCCATTCTTGGGCGTAACTATGATTTCACACACACACACACACACACACACACAC
>JAPXFY010000027.1:30253940-30256440 GCA_030674185.1 Monoplex corrugatus | reverse complement strand
ACCCAAACTCTAAGCCCAAACCTAAAGCAACCCTATTTCTGCCCTTAACCTCAAGGTAACCCCAGGCAATCAATCTTTCCAGCTCTGTCTTCCCGTGATAAATTGCGCCCTAAAATTAACCCTTTGAGCTCCGCACCCTGGGCAATTAGATCCTGCATTGTCAATCATGCTAGCAGAGCAAAAACGTAACCTTTGATTCACTTACCCTATCCTTCTGCATTTGGTAAACAGGGTGTGGGAGTTAAAAGGTTAAATACGAGATTTCCAGGAGGCATCCACTGCCTTTCAATCTACTGAGGTCAGTGCTTCAATCGATCCCCGTCCAACCTGATTGATTGATTGATGGTTCGCTGGTTGGTTGGTTGTTGGTTGGTTGGTTGATTGATTAATTGATTATTATCATTATATTATTATTATTGTTGTTGTTATTATTATTATTTTGTTATTATTATTATCATCATTATTATTATTAACAAAAATAATAATAATCATACTGATGATAGTAATGAAGATGCTATTACTGCTGCTACTACCACTATTACTAACGATAATAAAAATGATATCAATAATGATGATAATGATGATGTATACGGCACTAACAGTTTCCTTTCCCTTTAATCAAAGAACAAATCCATACTGTTTTCCTGCTATTTCTGCTTTGATTCTGTACCTTGTCTTCATCATGAGTATTCATAATAGAATCTTTGTCACATGATTCATCAAGCTGATTGTACGATGGAATTCACATTCTGTAGTCCCTGCTTTCTTCAGAAGTACTTGCGGATGTTGGAGTACATATGCTTGAATGATGTTGTTATCAAATGGCTTGCCGTCCAAACCAACTAATGAAACTCGGTTTACATCATAAAAACTCTCATAGAAAGATCGGTTCAGTTAAATAAGGGTTTATACAAATTTATGTTTTTATTGATTATACCAAGGCTTTTGACAGAGTAAGACACGAAGAACTAATCAACCAACTGGAAAAGCTCAACACTGGTGGAAAGGACCTAAGAATAATAAGGAATATTATTGCGAACAAACAACAGCAATGAGAGTAGACAAAGTGACAAAAGCTCTTTCCAAAATATCAAAAGAGGGGTGAGACTAGGGTGTGTTTTGTTACTAGATGTGTTCTCATTTTTACAGCAAAACCATCATGAGAAAGCTAGAAGAATGTCTTGTGATAAAGGTTGAAAGAAAAATTTATTAACAATCTTCATTATGCCGATGACACCACTCTAAATGCAGAGAATGAAAAAGATCTATGAAATCTTGTGAATATAATAGAAAGCAGAAACAACGGGTTAAATAGTATGAAGACTGAAGTCGTGGTAATCAGAGAAAAACAAGAAATCTTTCATGTAAAATAATTGCAAATGGCACAACTTTGAGACAAGTTGATAAGTGTAAATATCTGGAAACAGTAATCTCACCGGACAGCAGGTGCACAGAAAATACCCAACAGAATTGGCCTAGCTAAAACAGCATTCAAGAAAATGAAAAGTGTTCTTACCAACAAATGTCTATCAAATAGCATCCGAAAGAGAGTTCTTCGGTGTTATAAAGAACCAATACTGCTGTACGGATGCGAAGCCTGGACAATCAACACGCAAAGTCAGAACAAGATTGAGACAGCTGAAATATGATTTCAAAGAAGAATGTAAAGAGTTCCGTGGACAGCAAAGAAAACAAACGAGACAATCTTGAACGAACCAACACAAAAAGAACAGTAGTGAAGAAGATTAGGAAAACACAATACAAACACAATTTAAAGAACACTTTATGAGTTCATAATGCAAGAGCAATTTGAGCATCTGGTCACAACAGAAATCTAGAGGGAAGAAGAGCACCAGGTAGACCCAAGGAGAAAATATTAGATAGTTTTACAGAGTGGATAAGCACAGAAAGGGAAGGAGATATACTTGCAACAAACAACAAGAGATAAGATTCATATGGAGGGCCATGATCGCTAACGCCACGCGGTAAGACACATGATAATGATGATTTCTTTTCTTTTATTGTTGTTTAAAGCCTAGCCGACTGCGCAGAGCCATATCAGGGCTCTAACAGCTTCAAAACACACAAAACTTCAACAGGAAAAAAAAAAGAAAAGAAAATTAATTACACATATCAATGCACTTGAACATAATCTAAGGACATGCCCCCGGCGTAGGACCATTCCGTCCGATTTATCACACAGGGGAGATTTAAAAAACACACCTGAATACAAATATAAGCATACTTAAAAAGACACCAAAACATATATAAAAACAGGCATAAATTACCTAAAATTGCTTCCACATATCTCACCTCCTTAGAGCCAAAAATGCACTTAATGCATGTACCCAATTATCAGTCTGAAGAAAATGTACGTAAGACTTTATCGAAAAAATACAGGTGAATGGACCATTAAGGCAGAAAATAAGTAGAAATGACAGAAAGCAAGGCAACAAGGCAGAAACAAAGAGAGTAACAGAAAAGAGGAAATTTCTAGCAC
>JAPXFY010000027.1:30238940-30241440 GCA_030674185.1 Monoplex corrugatus | reverse complement strand
TTATAGGCTTACTTCGTTTCAGCACCTGTATGCGTGGAAATTTGGAATGTATTTTGCTTCTGTTTCTCTGTTTGTTTACTCTTGTTTTTCTTTGCTTGTTTGTTTTTTTCCTTACGCTCACACACACCACACACACGCACACACACACACACACACACACACCACACACACACAACACACACACACTACTACACACACACACACACACAACAACACACCACACACACACACATACGACACACACACACACACACCCACACACTCACCACACTCACACACACACACCCTGCTACACACACCACATCTACAACCACACACAATACACACACGCAACACACCACACCACTCTCTCTCCTTCTCTCTCTCTCTCTATCTCTCCAAACACAGCGTAAATGTCAGCATGACACACACACACTCTGACACACACACAATGACGAAAAACTCAAAACACTGATACACAATGTACATCAGTTTAGGTTACATGTCACTCGTCTTCAATTGTAAAAGTTCCCGGAAATTCAAAATGAAACGAAACAAACGAAAGCACAAACCAAATTGAACTAAACCAAAAGAAAAACAGCAAAATAAAGAAATGCAAAAAAAAAACAAAAAACAAGCAAGCAAGCAAGCAAGCAAGCAAGCAACCAACCAAACAAACAAAAAAACGAAAAGGAACCAGAAAAAACACGAAAGAAGAATATGAATGCGTATTTAATACAACAACAAAACAAGACAGGCGCAAATTTTCGGCCAACTGGCTTTTGTCAAGCGTAAGATTACAAACAAACAAACACTAGATAAAAAAAAATTGAGAAAAAGGACTGAAACTTCCCTGCTCTGACTTCAATTGAGACAAACAAAAACAAAAACAAACAAACAAAACAAAACAAAGCAACGCAAAACAAATAAAGCAAAAACAAAAAAAACAAAACAAAAAAGCGAAACCAGACAAAACGAAACAAATCAAAACAAACAAAGCAAAACGAAACAAAGGAAAAGAAAAAAGAAAACAAAACGAAATCAAACAAAACAAAACGAAGCAAAACTAAAACAACATAAGATAATGCAAAACAAACAGTTATTTCCCTTGCCTTTTTGACAGCAACAAAGAACATTACTTGCCTTTCCTGTTTTGTTGCTGTCTGCCTCAAATGTTGGTAAACATCAGCACATACATGCAGAAGACATTACGACCTTTTTACACTGATTCACGACTTTTCACTTCCCGCACCCTTGGTTTTGTTGCTATTGTTGTTGTTCTTATTGTTGTTGCTTTTTAACCACTTCTCTCTCTCTCTGTCTCTCTCTCTCTCTCTCACTCTCTCTCTCCCTCTCTCTCTCTGCCTCTGTCTGTCATACTACCTCTCTGCCTCTGCCTCTCTGCCTCCGGCTCCCCCCTATCTCTCTCTCTCCTCTCTCTCTCACTCACTCACTGTCTGTCTGCCCAACTCTCTGTCTTTCTGTCTCTGTCTCTGTGTCTCTGTATCTCTGTCTTTCTATCTGTCTCTGTGTCTGTCTGTATGTCTGCCTCTGTCCGTCTGTCTGTCTGTGTGTCTGTCTGTCTCTCTCTCTCTCTCTCTGTTTCTGTCTCCCCTCCCTTTCTCACATAAGTACAGACATTCCAGAGTAGGGTGTGAAAAAAGAGCATCATTCTGCTTTTAATGCCATTCACTGTCTTGGGAAAGAAACTTCTTCTCCTACATCTTCTTCTATTCTCCCCGCCCTCGCTCTCTCTTTCTCTCTCTCTCTCTCTGACTCTCCCTTTGTTTCTCTCTCTCTGTATGTCTCTCTGTCTCTGTCTCTCTGTCTCTCTCTGTTTCTCTGTCTGTGTCTGTCTGTCTGTCTGTCTGTCTGTCTCTCTCTCTCTCTCTCTCTCTCTCTCTCTCTCTCTCTCTCTCTCCAAACACAGCGTAAATGTCAGCATGACCAGCTGACATACAAATGTCAACTATTTGGGAGCGAAAACGTTACGTTAAGTGGGTGTGTGTGTGTGTGTTGTGTGTGTGTGTGTGTGTGTGTGTGTGTGTGTGTGTGTGTGTGTGTGTGTGTGTGTGTGTGTGTGTGTGTGTTGTGTGTGTGTGTGTGTCTATGTGTGTTGTGCTGTGTATGTTTGTGTGTGTGTAAGGTGTGGGTCGTGTAATGTGTGTTTGTTTGTGTTTGTGTTTGTGTGAGCGTGTAGTGTGTGTGAGCGCACGTGTGTGCAAATGAATATAATATATATATAAATTATATATATAAAATAATAATTACGGTGCTTGTTGTGTGTGGTGTGTGCGTAGTGTGCAAAATGTACAATAATGACATATGCACATTATATGTATATACACAACACTGCAAAATTTGGATGCCTAAGCCATCCTAACTGTAAAAAAAAAAAAAAAAAAAAAAAAAAAAAAATGAGCGAAGGCCTGCGCACATTCAACTGTGAGAGACACGTGTGGCATATGCATGCGAAGGCATTCAACTGTGAGAGAAGAAAAGAGAAAGAGACAGAGAGAAG
>JAPXFY010000027.1:30231440-30233940 GCA_030674185.1 Monoplex corrugatus | reverse complement strand
TTAGAAGCTTCTTGTGATCACTTTCCAGAGAGAATAACAAGAACAAGAACAAGAAACTGAATAACAGTTACAAGCTTCTAGTGATCACTTTCCAGATAGAATAACAAGAACAAGAACAAGAACAACGACTGAACACACAGTTACAAGCTTTAGTGATCACTTTCCAGAGAGAATAACAAGAACAAGAACTGAAAAACAGTTACAAGTTTTGTGATCACTTTCCAGAGAGAATAACAAGAACAAGAACAAAACAAGAACAAGAACAAGAACAAGAACAACGACTGAACACATAGTTACAAGCTTCTTGTGATTTCTTCCCAGAGAGAAGAACAAGAACAAGAACAAGAACAAGAACGACTTAACACACAGTTACAAGCTTCTTGTGGTCTTTTTCCAGAGAGAATAACAAGAACAAGAACAAGAACAACGACTGAACACACAGTTGCAAGCGTATTGTGGTCTTTTCCCAGAGAGAATAACAAGAACAAGAACAAGAACAACGACTTAACACACAGTTGCAAGCGTATTGTGGTCTTTTCCCAGAGAGAATAACAAGAACAAGAACAAAAATAAGAGCAAGAACAAGAACAACAACTGAACACACAGTTACAAGTTTCTAGTGATCTCTTTCCTGAGAGAATGACAAGAACAAGAACAAGAACAAGAACAACGACTGAACACACAGTTACAAGCTTCTTGTGATCTCTTCCCAGAGAGAATAACAAGAACAAGAACAAGAGCAAGAACAACGAATGAACACACAGTTACAAGCTTCTTTTGATCTCTTCCCAGAGAGAATGATAAGAACAAGAGCAAGAACAACGACTGAACACACAGTTACAAGCGGATTGTGGTCTCTTTCCAGAGAGAATAACAAGAACAAGAACAAGAACAAGAACAAGAACAACGACTGAACACACAGTTACAAGCGGATTGTGATCTTTGAATAACCAGAACAAGAACAAGAACAAGAACAGGAACAAGAACAAGAACAACGACTGAACACACAGTTACAAGCTTCTTGTGATCTTTGAATAACCAGAACAAGAACAAGAACAGGAACAAGAACAAGAACAACGACTGAACACACAGTTACAAGCTTCTTGTGATCTTTGAATAACCAGAACAAGAACAAGAACAAGAACAAGAACAAGAACGACTGAACGCACAATTGCAAGCGTATTGCGGTCTCTTTCTAGAGACAAGAACAAGAACAAGAACAAGAACAATAACAAGAACAAGAACAAGAACAAAAACAATAACAAGAACAAGAACAAGAACAAGAACTAGAACAAGAACAAGAACAACGACTGAACACACAGTTGCAAGCGTATTGTGGTCTCTTTCCAGAGAGAATCTTTCTACCAAAACACAACACGTAACCGATACAGCATCATCAGGAGCACGCCCACCTTCTCTCTTCCAGCCACAAATAGCAAATAAACATGAAAAGCATAAAGAGAATAAAGAAAGAGACAGAAGAGGAAAAAAAGAGGAATAGAAAAAGAGAGAGAGAGAGAGCGGAGAGAGAGAGAGAGGAGAGGACGAGAGAGAGAGAGAGAGAGAGAGAGAGAGAGAGACAGAGAGACGGAACAAGAACAAGCAAAATAACCTCTCTCTGTCTCTCTGTCTCTGTCTCTCTCTGTCTGTCTATCTGTCTGTCTGTCTCTCTCTTATATATATATATATATATATATATGTATATGTATATGTATATGTATATATGTATATACATATGCACACATGTATATATTTGTATATATATACATATATATATATATATGTACATATATATATGTGTGTGTGTGTGTGTGTGTGTGCATGTTTGTGTGTGTGTACACACACATATATGTATGTATATCTACCTATCTATCTACACACACACACACACACAGAGAGAGAGAGAGAGAGAGAGAGAGAGAGAGAGAGAGAGAGAGAGAGAGACGAAAGAGAGAGATAAATAGGGTAGATAATCTGCAAAAACAAATGCATATGATTCATTTCAAGCGAAGAAACTGAGAAACCAGATTTTATCATACACGACAAACTGAACAATAAATCATCATGATGACATAACCTATATATTACATTATGTACATAATTTACGTCAGTACATGTACACAGGCGAACGTATTAAATTTGATTTTCCTTTAACATTATAGCAGTTTAATGGGGTTTGGAGTTTTTTCAAGAGGGATTCATATGTATGTATAATTATATATATATCATATATATGTTACAGTCAGACTGTGAAATCAGTCATTTCGTGAAATGACTAAAATTTTCAGTCATTTCATGAACTGACTGTGAGGGTCAGTCGTTTCACGAAATGACTAAAATTCCTAGTCATTTCATGAAATGACTGAAATTAATGGCCAGACATTTCATGAAATGACTGAAAATTCTGTATATGATTGGATAGAATTAAAACCTACACCACACACACACACACACTCACACACAAAAACCTTTTAAAATTAAAATTAAAAACCTTTTATTG
>JAPXFY010000027.1:30221440-30226440 GCA_030674185.1 Monoplex corrugatus | reverse complement strand
GCAGTAGTAGTAGTATTGATAATATTATCATCATTATTATTACTAATGTCATCATTATTGTTATTACTACTACTACTACTACTTACTACTACTAGTACTTATACTTTATCATCATCATCATCATCATCATCATCATCATCATCACCATCATCACCATCAGTATTGTAACCAGTATTGAAGTCATGACCAGGAGGTTGGAGCTAGCAACACCCTCAAAGAACGCATCCATAAAGTGGTTGAGAACCCCGACTGTGTGGTCCCAGTCTTCCTAGTGAGCCCACAGCGTATTCAACTGCGGATAGGAGAGCTGCTTGGGGCCGAGAAAACCCACAGTGATTTTTGACATGACTGAGGGATGCTTCCCTCCCCCCCCCCCACCGCTTCCAGTCTTTCATTCAGTAGAGAGTGAAAAATAAAAGAAAGAAAGAGAGAGAGAGAGGAGAGAGAGAGAGAGAGAGAGAGAGAGAGAGAGAGAGAGAGAAGACAAACAGACGGACAGACGGACAGACAGACAGTCAGACTGAAACAGACACAAAGAGAAAAGGAAGAGAGATGGAGGGAGAGAGAGAGAGAGAGACAGAGAGCAGAGAGAGAGAGACAGACAGAGAGAGAGGGAAATAAAAGCAGAGAGTGAGATAGATAGATAGATAGATAGATAGATAGATAGATAGATAGATAAATAGATAGGTAGATATATAGATAGATCGATAGATAGAGATAGATAAATAGATAGGTAGATATATAGATAGATCGATAGATAGATAGATAGATAAATAGATAGATAGATTGATAGATAAAGAGAGAGAGACAGAGGAGAGAGAGAGACAGACAGACAGATAGACAGAAACAGAGACGGAGAGAAAAGGAAGAGAGAGGGAGGGAGAGAAAGAGAGACAAAGAGAGGGAGGAAAATAAAAGAAGAGAGAAATCGGCACTGGGAGAGATAGAGAGAGAGGGGGGAGATACAGAGAGAGAGAAAGAGAGAGAGAGAGAGAGAGAGAGAGAGAGAAAGAGAGAGAGAGAGAGAAAGAGAGAGATAGAGAGAGGAGAAAAGAGAGAGAGAGAGAGAGAGAGAGAGAATAATGTATGCACCATATTTGTCCATCTGATTTTATTTTTTAACAAAATGCAATGCCCTGGAAAATGACTGAAACACTGTTCATAAAGAACAGAAGACAACGATGACGACAACAACCAGGACGATGGCGACGAGGAAGAAGAAGAAGAAGAAGAAGAAGGAAGGAGGAGGATGAAGATGAGAGAGGAGAGGATGAAAAGAAGAGGAGAGAGAAAGATAGAAGAAGAAAAAAGAAAAGAAGAAAGAAAGAAAGAAGAAGAAGGAAGAAAGGAAGAAGGAAGAAGGAAGAAAGAAGAAGGAAAAAAAGGAGAGAAGAAGAAAGGAAAAAGAAGATAAGAAAAGAAAAGAAGAAAGAAGAAAGAAGAAAGAAAGAAGAGAAGAAGAAGCAGAAAGAAAGAAGAAGAAGGAAGAAGAAAAGGAGAAGAAGAAGGAAGAAAGAAGAAGAAAGAAGAAGAAAAGGAGAAAATAGAGAGAAGAAGAAGAAAAAGAAGAGAAAAAAGAAAGAAGAAGAGAAAAAAAAAAAAGAAGAGAAGAAGAAGAAGAAGAAAGAAGAAGAAGAAGAAGAAGAAGAAGAAAGAAACAGAAGAGAAGAAAAAGAAGAAAGAAGAAGCAGAAGAGACAAGAAGAGAAGAGAAGAAGCAGTAACAAGGTAGAAATAGAGAAGAAGAATGAAAAAGAAGTATAATAATAATGAGAAGAAGAAGACGAAAAAAAAAAAAAAAAAAAAAGAAAGAAAGAAAGAAACAAACAAAGAAACAAAAAAACGAAAGAAAGAAAGAAGAAGCAGGCTGCACTCAAAAGTGTATTCAACTCGCCGTTACCTCTTTGCCTGTTTTGTCAGCGATGCCAACACTTCACCTTTTTTTATATTTTATTTTTTAACTGTGTTCTACCAGCGCCGATCTGCCTGCATGCAAGCCTCTCCTTAGAACAACCACGAGAGATGCTGATCAGCCACAGATGTTGCTTCCTGTCTGTAAGAGGCATGGAGGAATGGGAGTGGGGGAGAAGGGGGGAGGGGAAGGGAGGGAAGGGTTAGGATAGGAGTGGGGAGAGGTCTGGAGAAGAGGTAGGGGTTAGGTGTGGTGCCAAGGTAAGGCATTGAGATTTGGAAGGTAAGGGGCTGGAACTAAACAGCAGGAAGACTGAAGTCATGGTGATCAGCAAAAAACATGAAATCCCCTCATGCAAAATAACAGCAAACGGCACAACCTCGAGACAGGTTGATAAGTTTAAATACATGTACCTGGGAACGGTCATCTCACCAGACGGCAGATGCACATCAGAAATAGTCAGCAGAATCGGCCAAGCCAAAACAGCATTCAAGAAGAGGGAAAGCATTCTTACCAACAAATGCCTATCAGTTAACATCAGGAAGAGAGTTCTTGAATGTTATATAGAACCAATACCGTTATACGGTTGTGAGGCGTGGACAGTCAACAAACAAAGCCAGAACAAGATTGAGGCAGCCGAGATGTGGTTTCTAAGCAGAATGTTGAGAGTTCCATGGACGGCAAAGAAAACAAACGAGACAGTCTTGCTAGAGGCAGTCATAAGAAGATCATTCATAAGGAAGATTAGGAAAAGACAGGCAACATTTATAGGCCACTTTATGAGGAAAGGGGAATTGGAGCACCTGGTCACAACGGGACAGCTGGAGGGAAAGAGAGCACCAGGTAGACCCAGGGAGAAGATACTGGACGGACTTACAGAGTGGCTGAAGACAAAGAGGGAGGAAGAGATGCTTTAGGCAACAAGGGATAGAAACAGATGGAGAGCCATGATTGCCAACGCCATGTGGCAAAGTACCTGATGATGATGATGATGATGATGATTTAAAGGCCCGGCATCCGATCTAGCGGATCGGGTGAGAAGGGCTAGTTCATAAATTTTCATCCCCACATGTGCGCTGTGCTTGTCTTATTGCAGAGTGCGGGCACTATAAGGGTTCCTCACGTATTTACACATGCACATGGGTAGGCCCTACAGTTATAGTACGGTCAAGCTGAAACTGACTGTGACATGCCTGCAGCCCTATTGCCGCCCCAGAAAAGTGCCACAGACCTAATTAAACATTTACTTTTAGATCTGTAGTGCCAGGCGGGACGCGCGTGCCAAACGCTAGACTCCACCCATTATAGTTCAAATCTGCCCTGATTTGAAATGTTTCCATCGATTTGCCTCAACATTTTCCACTTATGCCACGTTATATTTAACGAAGTATTAGGCGGTAATAACAGCTACCATTCTACCAAATATGAAGTTGTGTTGTTGCTTCTGCATCGAACTACTTGAGAAAACGTGGGAGAGATGCGATGGCTGCTGTTACGAGGGTTAGAAGAAATGCAGCGAACATTTCGGGCACCCGGCGCTTCATATAGTCCTGCCGTGGCTTTAAAAGAAGCCCAGCGGATGAAACGTCTGCCTCGGAAGTGCCAGAGAAGCCAGAGAAGCAGGCTCACCCAGGGGTTCGTTCGAGTCTCCGCTGGACAATTTTATTTTTTCCTGCAACATCCTCCCCTCACCCTTTCCCCACTGTCCTACCCCTTCCTATTCCTGTTCTCAATTGTCAGTGGCGTGGTGGTGATCTGGGTCCTGTACCCTACCTCGGAAGCGAGGGAGGCGAGAGAGCCGAGGTTCGAGTCTGACTCTGTTGGAAAGAGATTTTTGTCTCTCCTCCCCCATCCCCTCCCTCACTCTGTCTGTATGTCTCTGACTTTCTGTCTGTCTGTCTGTCTGCCTGCCTTCCTGCCTGTCTGTCTGTCTCTCTGTCTGTCTCTGTCTGACTTTCTGTCTATCTTTGTCTGTGTGTCTCTCTTGAATATTTGTGGATTTACTTTTCTATAAATTTGAGTTTGTGTTTTGCTTCTAAAGATATTGCTAACAAGGCTAAGAATGCATTGTCATGAAGCCATTGGATATATATATATGTATATATATATATATATGTATATATATATACATATATATATATATATATGTATATATATTTATACATATATACACATATACATATGTATATATTAAATGGCAATTCATATAACTTATTTGTGAAAATATCTAATTTGCAGACACAGCCTATGGAGCAGAAATTTGGGGATTACATAAAGCAGGTACACATTGTTCGCTTTGAAAAAAAAGGGTTTGGGTTTTATATATGCGCGTATCAAACGATTTAGTGCATGGGGAGACAAACAGATATCCTTTGTTTCTTCCTTCTGCTATAATAAGCATATGATACTGATACTGGTTAGAACTATTAAGTATAGAAGATTTAAGACTCCCCCAAAAAGTCATATCATAAGATACTTTTGCCTTAGACTCGGAACGAAAGAAGGAGTAGACAACAAGTGTGCTTATATTCTACCCAGAGTTGGGTGTGCTATGGG
Source organism: Monoplex corrugatus (assembly GCA_030674185.1). Classification (NCBI taxonomy): domain Eukaryota; kingdom Metazoa; phylum Mollusca; class Gastropoda; order Littorinimorpha; family Ranellidae; genus Monoplex; species Monoplex corrugatus. The sequence continues at coordinate 30,221,973 of JAPXFY010000027.1, read as the reverse complement.
CTCATTGGGAAGAAGACTAGGACCACACAGTCGAGTCTTATCCACTTCACAGATTCGTCCTTGAGGGTGCTGCTCAAATTTTCTGACCAGCACTGCAGGTGTCAGTATCTCTGGGGCATGGTTGACGCCAGGATATGTTATGATAGTAAACGTAGTGTACAGCCATGTCACACAGTCTCAATCCTAGATGGAACTCCATAGCATCATGATTATCATTCTCATCGACACCATCATCATCGCATTGTAAAAAAAAAACCCAAACCAAAACAAAAATACAATACAAATCAAAACAAACAAACAAACAAACAAAAAACTGTGCCAGCTTCTCTGGCAATTAACTCTTTGACTCCCGCACCCTGTCCACCAGCATCCTGCATTGTCAACCATGCTATCAAAGCAAACACTTAACCCCTTTACTCCCTCACCCTATCCACCAGCTTCCTGCATTGTCAACCATGCTCTCAAAGCAAACATTTAACCCCTTTACTCCCTCACCCTATCCACCAGCATCCTGCATTGTCAACCATGCTATC
>JAPXFY010000027.1:30196440-30203940 GCA_030674185.1 Monoplex corrugatus | reverse complement strand
TGTGTGTGTGTGTGTAGTGTGTGTTGTGGTGTGCTCTGTGTGTGTGTGGTGAGTGTTATGTGTGCGTGATGTGTGTGTGTGTGTAGTGTGGGTGTGTGTGATGGATGAGTTGTGGTGTGTGTGTGTGCGTGTTCGTGATGTTGTGAGTGTTTGTGTGGTGTTTTGAGAGTGGGTATGTGTTGTGTGTTGTGTGTTGTGTTTTGTCAGTCGTGTGTCGTTGTGCCATGGTCATCGCAATGACCTGGCTGCGCTCTCTGGACATAGCGAGGCTGAAAATGTCAAGTTTCGAATTCAGCAAACGTAAACTGCAAGTTAAATAAATCGCTGCAACCATCACAGTAGTGTAGTGGTATGCAGCGGCTACGCACACACTATACAAGCACGCACGCACGCACGCACAACCACGCACGCAGCACAACACATACATACATACACAGGACGTACGCATCGACACGCACGCACGCACAACGACACGCACAACACACGTACCAAACACAACACCACGCATCCCACAACACACACACACACACACGCATACACAACAACAGAACTCACACATCCACACACACACAAACACACACACAAAAGATGCCGAACTGGGTGGCCAGCTGCAGACACGCACTCGCTGACGCACGCACACAGACACACATCACACACATACATACACAAATACACACACGCGATGCGCCCACCACAACACGACGACAGAACACACACACACACACACATCACACACTCCACACACCACCAAACCTTGTACGCTGCCAGAACGAAACGTCTATATATGCAAGCACATAACCCCCCCCCCCCGCACCACCACCACCCCCCGTTCCACCACTCGGGTCTACGTAAATCCTCAACTGTGCCCATCACCAAGCAAATCAATCATCACTACAGACATTGTCTATACTCATCCTGTCTATACTCATCCTACAACTGACAAGGTAACCTTAACCCTTTCACTCCTGTATGTATCCTATCCACCAACCGCAACAACTTAACCCTTTCACTCCCTCACCCTATCTACCAGCTTCCTGCAGGACACAGGAAGCTGGTGGATAGAGTGAGGGAGTCAAAGGGCTAAGTTTTTGTTTTGTTGTTGCTTTTTGCTAGCGTGTGATTGACAAATGCAGGATGCTGGCTGTGGGTGTGGACAGGGTGCAGGTGTCAAAGGGTTAACGGTTTCCGCGCAAGACTTCAACAACCTGTCAAAGAAGATGTCTGTCACCCACCCACCCTCCCACCCACTCCCCGCCCATCCACCCCCACCCCACCCCTCCACACGCCCTTTCTCCGCTTCCTCACTCTCTTCCTGGCTGGCTGTTGCACCTTACAGATGCACTGCATGAAGCCTACTTTTGGTTTAGACGCCTACTACTGGAATTCAAATTACCTGGGTTTCATGTCTGTCTTTGTCTGTCTCTGTCTGTCTGTCTGTCTCTGTCTTTGTTTGTCTCTGTCTGTCTGTGTCTCTGTCTGTCTGTCTGTCTGAGTCTCTGTCTTTCTACCCTTTGTCTGTCTCTGTCTGCCTGTTTCCCTCTGTCTCTCTGTCTGCTCTCTGTCTGCCTTTTCTCTGTCTGTCTGTCGTCTCTTCGTCTGTCTCGTCTCTGTCTGTCTGTCTGTCTATCTGTCTGTCTATCTGTCTCTGTCTGTCTGTCACTCTCTCTCTCTCTGTGTCTCTGTCTCTCTGTCTCTCTTTCTCTCTCTGTCTTTCTCTGTCTCTGTCTCGCTGTCTTTGTCTCTCTGTCTGTCTCTATGTCTACCTGTCTCTCTGTCTGTCTGTCTGTCTGTCTGTCTGTCGGTCTGTCTGTCTGCCTCTGTCTCTTTCTGCCTGTCTGTCTCTGTCTCTCTCTCTGTCTCTCTCTGTCTCTGTCTCTGTCTCTGTCTCTGTCTGTCTGTCTGTCTCTCTCTCTCTCTCTCTCTCTCTCTCTCTCTCTCTCTCTCTCTCCGAACCCTGTCACTCGATATGTCAGGATCCCGCTTACACTTGATATACAGTATAATGTGTCTAATTATATCTCTATAATCTCTACAGCACACTGACTTTCTGAACACCCTGCACTCTCTGTACACACAGCACACACACACACACACACACACACACACACACACACACACACACACGTACACACGCACACACACACACACACGTACACACGCACACACGCACACACGCGCACCCACATACACACGAACACACATACTCGTACGCACATACGCGCATACACGTATGTACACACACACACACATACAAGCACACACATACACACATACACGCACACACATATGAACACACACGTACGCACATGCACACACACACACAAATATACATGCGTACATACACTCGCATACACACACACACACACACACACACACTCTCTCTCTCTCAAAACACATACATACACACACACATACACATACACATACACACACACGTACACACACACACAACACACACATACACACACACTACACACACACAACACATATATATATTATATATATATATAATAGACAGACAGACAGAGACAGACAAAGACAGACAGACACAGACAGACAGAGACATACAGACAGACAGACAGACATGAAACCCAGGTAATTTGAAATTCCAGTAGTAGGCCACACACACACAAAACACACACACACAAATCGGCAAGCAATTATAACCTGAAGTATATTAGTTGTATTCTGCAATTATTGATTCCTCAACCGCAAATTCAGAACTCTTCTTTGCATATATGTAAAATTTGTTCATCGCAATGCCATATAAAAATGTGTCTTTTTGTAGTACGCCTCATTCTGACAACTGACATACATTATGTTGATTACTTTGAAATAAATATAATATTTGACCAATTGTTCTATATTTTGCCCTTTCATCGGGTTTTTTTTTTATGTGTTTCTTCATTCCTTCTTTTGTGGATCTAGATTATTTCTTTGGACTGAAATATGTTTAATTTACATTATAAATGACATTGAAAAACAAAATAAAAAATCTTTTTGGAAGGGAAAAAATCCTCGACAACTTAACAACACCGAATATTGATTGATTCCTCAATTGCAAAATGAAGTAATCAGAACTCTTTTTTTACATATTATGTAAAATTTGTTCATCGCAATGTCGATATAAGATTTATCTTTTTGTGTAGTATACCTCACTCTGACAACTTACACACATTAAGTTGCTGACTTTTAAAATGTCATAATTTGACCACTTGTTTCATATTTTGCCCCTTCATCATTTTTGTATGTATTTCTTCATTCTTTCTTTTGTGGATCTTGATTATTTCCTTGGACTGAAATATGTTTAATTTACATTATAAATGACATTGAAAAACAAAATAAAAAAATTCGGGTGGGGGTGGGGGGATCCTCGATAACTAACTACACCGAATATGGAACTATCTAACTTTTCTCGAACAAGTAACAATTACGCTGAAACTACAGAAACGGGAAAACCCGTAACCAGTTTATCGCTGTTCACAACTGGGAATACCAAATATGGAGCTATCTCCCTTCTATCATAAAAGCTTGTGCTGACTCACTGCTGAAAAAAAATGAAAAAATAAAAATCTCAACCGAACAGAATGATAACAAACTAGAAATTCCTATCAAAGTGATTGGTAGCGTGTAAGCGAATAGGAATCAGAACCACACACACACACACACACACACACACATACGCACGCATGCACACACACACACACACATACACACATACGCGCGCACGCACGAGCGCACGCACGCACACACACACTCACACACATACACACATACGCGCACACGCACGAGCGCACGCACGCACGCACACACACACACACATACACACACACGCACGCACACACACATACACATACACACACACACACACACACACACACACACACACACACACACACATTCACACACACAAACAGATCCAGAAAGCGTGTTTGATGTCCCAAGGCAAGACAAGACAAGACAAGACAAAACGACACGACACAAGACAAGACAAGACAAGACAAGACAAGACAAAGGCAAGACAGGCACAAATTTTCGGCCAACTAGTCTTTGCCAAGCGTATATATAAAAAGACAACACAATGTAAATGCACAAAACGTAATGGAAAACAAAGCAAAACAAAAACAAAAAAAACGAAACATAACTCAACTCTTACGACGCAGTGTTGAGCAGAGCTGAAATACAGACACAAGACGAAAATGGATTTTGTATTAGATTCTTTGAGAAACAGGCAACCAGTGGAGGAATTGAACCAAAGGAGTGAGACAATACTCCTGTTTAAAAAAAAAAAGAGAGAGAGGAATAAATAAGAAAAAATGAAAGGATGAAATAAGAGGATGAAATATGAAAAGACAAGAAATAAGAAAGAAAGAAAGAAAGAAAGAAAGACAGAAACAAACAAACAAACACACACACAAACACACACACACACACACACACACACACACACACACACACACACACACACACACACACACAAACACACACACACATACACACACACACACACACACACACACAAAACACACACACACACACAAACACACACACACATACACACACACACACACACACACACACACACACACACACACACACACACACACACACACACATCAATAAATTACAGTACGGTCAGCCAGAAACCCAGACAAGCCTACATTCCACGAAATACGTAATACGAAATATTACACTCGACCTCCATGACATACCTGGAATTCCTCCACGTACCGGAAACCGACAACTGATATCATCAGACACACGGAGTAACCCACACACGCCCCACTCAAATAAGCTTTAACACTTTCTCTCCTTCACTTTATCTGCCAGCTGCAAAGAAAGTTAACCGTTTCACTCTCTCACCCTATCCACCAGTTTCCTGCTTTCATATTTCATTAACATCATCATCATGTGTACTGCCGCATGGCGTTGGCGATCATGGCCCTCCATATGCATCTATCCCCTTGTCGCTGCAAGCACATCTTTCACCTTCTCTGTCCTCAGCCACCTGCAAGTCCGTTCAATATTTTCTCTCTGGGTCTACCTGGTGTTCTCTTTCCCTCCAGCTTTCTCGTTGTGACCAGGCGCTCTAATTCCCCTTCCTCATAAAGTGGCCTAGTAAAGTTGCTTGTCTTTTCCTAGTCTTTTTTTTTTTTATCAATGATCTTCTTGTGGGGGGCTGCCCAGTTTGTCACAGGCCCAGTTTGTCACAGGCCCAGTTTGTCACAGTGGGTAGACTACTTGCTACCTCCATGCTACCCTACCCTATCTTCGGCCTGCACCAAGTGTAGGCTTGGGCGGGTTCGAAACCGGGTTCGAATTGGTGGTGTACAGATAGTCCCTCTAAAATGTCAGTTCAGCTTGTGTTGTTCAAAATTTCTTCCTTTTTGTATGCAAATCAAAGCAAATTACTCTGTAAAAATTTCAACAATGAATGTTCTTTGGTTAAAAACAATTGAAAAATAAAATTCTATTCATACAATCAATCAATCATTCATTTACTGTTTTTGAGAGTGTCAGTGATAACTTCCATCATGCAGGGCACAGTCGAGGGTGGGCGCAAGCGAGGACGACAAAGAAAGAGCTGGTTCGACAACATCAAAGAGTGGACGGACATGACCCAGACCCTGCCAGACCTCTTGGTGCAGGCCGAAGATAGAGTGACAAACTGGGCCTGTGACAAACTGGGCCTGTGACAAACTGGCATGCTTCCCTTCTTGTGTCTGCCTCCATCAGGACTGTCTCGTTTGGTTTCTTTGCTGTCCATGGAACTCCTCAACATTCTTCTTGTCTCGGTTGCCTCAATCTTGTTCTGGCTTTGCTTGTTGACTGTCAACACCTCACAACCGTATAACATTATTGGTTCTATATAACATTCAAGAACTCTCTTCCTGATGTTATTTGATAGGCATTTGTTTGTAAGAATGCTTTTCATCTTCTTGAATGATGTTTTGGCTTGGCTGATTCTGCTGGCTATTTCTGATGTGCATCTGCCGTCTGGTGAGATAACCCTTCCCAGATATTTAATCTTATCAACCTGTCTCAAAAATGTGCCATTTGCTGTTATTTTGCACGAGCGGATTTCATGGCTTTCAAATTTATTCCTCCTTATTTATCCTTTCATTTATTTTTATTTATTTCTCTTTCTTAAAAAAAAGCACTATCATCTCACTCCCTTGTTTCAATCCTGCAGGAAGCTGGTGGATAGGGTGAGAAAGTGAAAACAAATTATTAAGTTTTGCTTTGCTGTCATGGCTGTCAATGCGGGATGCTGGCGGATAGAGTCAGGGAGTGACCGACTGGAAGGTTGCGGGTTCGAATCCCCATCAGTCCCATCAAAAAATCATTGTGGGATTTTTCGGCTCTAACCGGCTCCTACCCAGTGTTGGGCGCGCTATGGGCTCATCGGAAAGACTGGGACCACACAGTCGAGTCTCATCCACTTCACGGATGCGTCATTGAGGGTGTTGCTCAAATCTTCTAATCAGCACCACAGGTGTCTGCTTCTCTCGGGCCTGGTTGACGCCAGGATATGATTATTATGATAGTAAGCGTAGAGTAGAGCCCTGTCACGCAGCCTCAATCCTAGATGGAACTCCATAGCATTATGATTATCATCTTCATCGACATTATCATCATCGCATTGTAAAAAAAATTGTTGCCAGTTTCTGTGGCCATTAAGGTGGCGTAGAAAATAGAACGAAAAAACAAAACAAACAAAAAAAGGTGAGCACAAAGGTAACCTCCCTGAGTGCGATGATCCTAAAAAAAAAAAGAGAGTCAAGGAGTGAAAGGGTTAACTGGCTAGCTGTGACTGATACCATGGACCTGTTAGACGAAAACAACTGTGATACTACCGCTGAACAACAATCTAGACATTCCATGACCTGTGTCAAGTCGAGGGGACGTTACCGGTAAACGACTGTATTAACTAATGGTATTTACCTCTCCCAACTCCCTCAAAAAAAAAATCTCCCCCTCCTCCTCAAACAAACAAACACACACACACACACACCTCCACAATCCCACCTCTTATGCATGCACACACACACACACACACACACACACACACACACACACACACACACACACACATACACACACACACATAAACACACAAAAACATGTACACACACGCAATCAAACGCACAAACACACACACATACATTTACATTCACACACGCGCGACCGCATACACACACACGCGCGCACACACACACACACACACACATACACACACACACACATACACACACATACACACACACACACACAATTAAACACACACACGCACAATCAAACACACACGCACAGACACGCAGACACACACACACACACGCACACACCACAATCAAACACACAGACATACAAACACATAGACACACACATGCACTCTCTTTCTCTGTCTCTGTCTCTCTCTCTCTGTCTCAGTCTGTCTCTGTCTGTCTGTCTCTCTGTCTCTCTCTGTCTCTGTCTGCCTGTTTGTCTGTCTGTCTGTCT
>JAPXFY010000027.1:30183940-30186440 GCA_030674185.1 Monoplex corrugatus | reverse complement strand
CACGGAATGAATTCCATATGCACTAACGTCACAGGTGCCATGTGATGGAGATGGTCCAGAATGATCACGGCACAAGCCTAAAGCATGCACATAAATCTATGAGCTGGCCAGGTCCTATGGTCCTGCCTAGATAGTTCCATAACCCTGGGGTCGTAGGGGAGTGAGGTGGCAGAGACCTCAATTTTCCCGGGGGCCAGCTCCACAAGGGCGGCACCCATCCCCTCTCCGTTGCTTCAAGTTCATATTTATATTCACTTTTTTTCCCAATACTTCAGAAAAGCAAGAAGGCGTATTGGTCTTCAAGGGGTTGGGACCTTCGAAATCAACCTATTCTCCACTGTTTTATACCAAGGCAGCCGAGCAATGCCCTACTTTTCACGATTTTCAGCAGCCGTGGGATCTTTAGCATGCGAAGCCAGAAAGCACACGGGCCCGACTCGTTTTTCGTCCCCCCCCTCCGAAGGCCTAGACGTTCAGTTCGATTTTCCGAGGAGAAAACTGAGGAGAAAAGTCGAGGCCTCTACGGGGGAGCGAACCCTAGAACCTCGAGTTTAGTTATTGGTAGACGAACGTCTGAATCATTCTGCCACACTCTTCTTCGTTATGCATGAGTGTCTGGCCTCGACAACGCGTCTCAGTGCTTTGTACATCTCATCAAGAGACACTGAAATGGCAAGAAATTTGTTGGTTAAAAAATATAGACTTAACCCGACACAGCTGAACGAGTACAAACTATACTGTCAGTCCAAGTGTTGAAGTATCACACAGATTTCTGTCTACACATTTATACCAAACCCAGTCGCTAGGTCTTTTTTTTTTCTTGCCAGCTTCATGGAACCTATGTGTAGGCTTAGTTAAGTTTTGTTCCTTGATCGTTTTAGATCTTCTCCCTCACCCTCACATGCCGCCGGTGGCGAGAGTGCATGTAGAATTCATTCTGATCGAGCACGGATCAGAAACGTTAGCTTGAGAAACTGAAAACTGAAACTGAAATCTGAAAGAACTGAAAACTGAAATCTGAAAGAACTGAAAACTGAAACTGAAATCTGAAACTGTCTGAAGTTTCCTGGAAGATTTATTTGTCCGCAAAGAGCAGAAAATCAGGAAAGAGTCAAACAGAAAAGTTTTTTTGGGGGGGTGGGGGGTGGGGGAGGGGGTTCTCTGTCGCTGTCTCTGTCTCTTGTCTGTCTGCCTGTCTGCCTCTGTCTCTGTCTGTCTGTCTCTCTCTCTTTCTTTTTCTCTGAGCTGTCTCTTTCTTTCTCTCTCTCTCTCTTTCTCTCTCTGTCTGTCTGTCTGCTTCGCTGTCTCTGTCTCTCTCTCTATCTCTCTCTGTCTCTCTACCGGTCTCTCAGTCACTGTCTCTTTGTCTCTCTCTCTCTCTTTCTCTCTCTGTGTCTGTTTGTCTCTGTCTCTCAGTCTCTGTCTCTCAGTCTCAGTCTCTGTCTGTCTCTCTGTCTCTCTTTGTCTCTCATTCTCTCTCTTTCTGTCTCTCTCTGTCTTTGTCTCCCTGTCTGTCTCTGTCTGTCTCTCCCTGTCCGTCTGTCTCTCTTCCTATGTCTCTCTCTATCTCTGTTTCTCTCTCTCTGTCTATCTCTCTGTCTCTCTCTGTCTGTCTCAGTCTGTCTCTCTGTCTGTCTCTCTCTGTCTCTTTCTCTATCTGTCTCTCTTTGTGTCTCTCTGTCTCTCCCTGTCTCTCTTTCTCTCTCTGTCTCTCTGTCTGTCTGTCTGTCTCTCTCTCTCTCTCTCCCTGTCTCTCTCTGTTATCTCACTCTCTGTCTCTCTTCGTCTCTCTGTCTCTCTGTTTCTGTCTCGCTCTGTTTCCCTGCCTGTCTCTCTCTCTCTCTCTGTCTCTTTCTGTCTGTCACTATCTCTGTCTCTGTCTCTATCTCTCTCTCAAATCTAGTCATAAAAAAGATACAGAATAATGAAGGGCGACAAAGAGACAGACAGGCGCTGCAGACAGGCAGACAGTCAAGGACAGGCACCTGAATAAACTTGTAGATGTCTGTCACTGCACATTACATTAAAACAGGTTTCTTTCATACATGCACAGAGGAACATACACCATGCACAGAGGAACAGACACCACCATGCACAGAGGAACAGACACCATGCACAGAGGAACAGACACCATGCACAGAGGAACAGACACCACCATGCACAGAGGAACAGACACCATGCACAGAGGAACAGACACCATGCACAGAGGAACAGACACCACCATGCACAGAGGAACAGACACCATGCACAGAGGAACAGACACCATGAACAGAGGAACAGACACCATGAACAGAGGAACAGACACCACCATGCACAGAGGAACAGACACCATGCACAGAGGAACAGACACCATGAACAGAGGAACAGACACCACCATGCACAGAGGAACAGACACCACCATGCACAGAGGAACAGACACCATGCACAGAGGAACAGACACCATGAACAGAGGAACAGACACCACCATGCACAGAGGAACAGACACCATGCACAGAGGAAC
>JAPXFY010000027.1:30156440-30168940 GCA_030674185.1 Monoplex corrugatus | reverse complement strand
GTGTGATGCAGAGGCAGAAGATGAAATGCATTTTTTGTTTGTTTGCAAGTCGTATGAAAGTTCACGACTAAGTCAAAGGGTCATTACCAGAATACTCATGACTGAAGATGAAAAATATCAAAAATCCCACGCTAAATTTATCGCCCTTGCTTGGGAAAGTCGGAGAAAGAAAACAACACAGCAATAAATTAATGTAAGTTTATCTCCAGTGAAGATATCACTTTATACTGTTCTTATGTTTATTTGCCGGATTTGGGTCTTCCTCTCACTTGTATGACTAATTACGTCGGGTGGTCAACTGTTTCTTCAACTTTTATTTTGTTCAACTTTTTTCCTTCAATTTTTTCTTCATCATTAGGAAAAAAAATTAAATGGATGTAATGTCAGCCATGACTATATTTATAAATCTTTATTACGCCAAAACGTCGCCGTAAAATTTAATGACTTTGTTTTATGCTCCTTGCCACAAGAACAAAAATGTCAATGGCAATAAACTATTTTCAGTTTCAGTTTCAGTTTCTCTCTCTCTCTCCCTCTCCCTCTGTCTCTCTCTCTGATTCACTGACACAGTCACTCATTCTCTGTCTGTCTTCCCTTCTCTCTCTCTTTCTCTCTCTGTCTCTTTCTGTCTCTCTGTCTCTGTCCTCCTCTCTCTTCTCTCTGTCTCTGTCGTCTGTCTGTCTGTCTGTCTGTCTCTCTCTGTCCATCATCATCATCATGTGCCCTGCCGCATGGCGTTGGCGATCATAGCCCTCCATACGAATCTATCCCATGTCGCTGCAAATACATCTTTTACCCTCTCTGTCCTCAGCCACTTTGTTAGTCCGTCCAATATTTTCTCCCTGGGTCTACCTGGTGTTCTCTTTCCCAACATTTTTCCTGTTGTGACCAGATGCTCTAATATCTCTTTCCTCATAAAATGTCCTATAAATCTTGCTTGTCTTTTCCTAATCTTCTTTCTTAATGAACCTCGTGTGTCTGCCTCCTTCAAGACTGTCTCGTTTGTTTTCTTTGCTGTCCATGGAACTCTCAACATTCTTCTTAGAAACCACATCTCAGTGGCCTCAATTTCGTTCTGACTTTGCGTGTTGACTGTCCACGCCTCACAACCGAACATCAGTATCGGTTCTAAATAATCACTCAAGAAGTCTCTTCCTGATGTTAACTGATAGACATTTGTTGGTAAGAACGTTTTTCATATTCTTGAATGCTGTTTCGGCTTGGCCGATTCTGTTGGCTGTTTTCTGATGTGCATCTGACGTCTGGTGAGATGACCGTTCCCAAATATTTTTAAAACTTATCGAATGTGTCACAGTTGTGCCTTTTGCTGTTATTTTGCATGAGGGGATTTCTTGTTATTTTACTGATCACAATGACTTAAAGTCTTCTTGTTATTTAGTTCCAGCCCTGTATCTTTGCCTTCCAGTTCTATTAGATTCACAAGGTTTTGCATACAATATGAAAAAACACATTGTATGCAAAAGAAAGAGCAAGATAGTACAAAATAAGAAACCTACAGATAAATTCTAGATCCACAGGGTCAGAGACGGATACACATTATACACGATGGTAAATGAAGCTGTCTTGGAAGACACGTTTTTCTGTTACTCGTGTAACTGTGGGTGTGCGGTGACAATGAACGACGAACAAAGAGCTCAGTTGTACCGCTTGTATTAAAATATGTGTCTCTCTCCTTCCCTCCCTTACTCCCTCCCTCCCCCCCCCCTCTCTCTCACTGGTTCACTGACTCAATATGTATATATATATATATATATATATATGTATATATATATATACATATATATATATATTATATACATATATGTCTCTCTCTCTGTCTCTCTCTCTCATGCTTTCTTTATCTATTTCTGTCTTCCTCTTGCTGTGTGTGTGTGTGTGTGTGTGTGTGTATGTGTGTGTGTGTGTGTGTGTGTGTGTATGTGTGTGTGTGTGTGTGTGTGTGTGTGTGTGTGTGTGTGTGTGTGTGTGTGTCTTCTCTCTCTGTCTTCGTGTCTGTCTCTGTCTTTGTCTGCCTTTCTCTCTGACTCTATTTCTGTCCCTCTGTCTGTCTGTCTGTCTGTCTGTCTATCTGTCTGTCTGTCTGTCTGTCTCTCTCTCTCTCTCCCTCTCTCTCTCTCTCTCTCTCTCTCTCTCTCTCTCTCTCTCTCTCTCTCCCTCTCTCTCTTTCTCTCTGGGAGATATTTAGTGAAAAGCAATCGTGAAAATTATTCCAATTGGACTCCATTTATCAAAATCTGTTTTTGTTCTCCGTCCTCCCAATTTGCGCTATCAGTCACACTCACACACACACACGTACACACACACACACACACACACACACACACACACATACACACACACATACACACGCACACACATACACACATACACACACTCGCACACACACACACAAACACACATACAGACACACACAAACACATGCACACATTAATTTATTCATAATTAACTAATCAATTCATTCATTCATTCATTCATTCATTCATTCATTCATCCATCCATCCATCCATCCATCCATCCATCACCAAAAACTCTGAAATGTATACACAAGTATACGAATACTTCTAAAGCCAGCACGATTTTTAGTTTTTAGCATGTTTTCTTTCAAAATTGTGAAGGGGTGGGTAGGTGGGTGGGTCGACAGTGTTAATCTCGTTCATGTTTAGAATAACCCTAGTCATCCTTTATGTAGTCCCCATACAAGGGAACAACATAATATGCTACCATGAAATGAAAGAAATTATTTAGCTATCAGAGCGAATCGGTCATGCCGGGGTTTCTTCCAGTATAAACAGTATCCCCACCTTCTGCAAATTCCGTGACGGAAATTTCCTCTTTTCTGTCACTCTCTTTCTTTCTCTGCCTTGTTCCTTTGCTTTCTGTCATCTCTTCCTATCATTTTCTGCCTTGGTGGTCCATTCACCCGTATGTTGTTCTATACAGCCTGACATACTTTCTCTTAGGACTGATAATTGGGTGCATGTATTAACTGCATTCTCGGTTCTAAAGGAAATGTGATATGCATAAGTAATTCAAGATAATCTAGGCCGGTTTTTTTGTGTGTCTGTTTATATGTCTTTAAATATCTTTAAAAAATATATTCAGTTTTTTTTTTAACCCATCTTGAAATGAATGGGACGGAGTGGGTCAACGCCAGGAGCATATTCTTAGATTATGTACACAAATGTATTGATATATGTACTTAAATTTTCTTTTCAAGTTTTTCTCCCAGTGAAGTATTGTGTTCGTTTTGAGAGGGTTATGGCCCTTATGTGGCTCTGTGCAGACGGCTGGGTTGAAAACAAAAATAACAATAACTGTAATGTGTGTTAATATGAGACTACCCCCATTTACTGCCTAGTTCGTCCTATGGGCAACACGTCTTCTTTTTGTTTGTTCGTTTGTGTTTGTTTCTTTTTTTTTCTGGGGATGACGGAGGGTGGGGGGGGGGGATTCGCTAGCACATGCTTATCTTTAGTTTTATCGCTCAAAGAATGTGTCGAATGATATATTCACACGTACGCGCACACGTACGCGCACACGTACGCACACACGAACGCACACACATTGTGACACACACACACACACACTCACACTCACACACACACACACACACACCACACACACACACACTCATACACATACACGCACTCACACACGCACACACACACACACAATTATATATATATATATAGATATATATATACATATACACACATACACACAGACACACACGCACACACACACACATATATATATATATAATATATATGACATATATACATATATATATATATATACATATATGTATATATATATATATAACACACACATACACACACCCATATACACACACACACATGCACACACACACACACACACACACACACACACACACACACACACACACACACACACACACACACACACACACACACATATGCACACACTTAAATTATACCAACAAACTTGGACGGGGCGCGCATAACAATGTTTAAGTGTAATGAATTTCCCTGATACAATATTCAAAATGAGTGTGTGTGTGTTTTGATAATAATAATACTGAGATGATGATGATGATGATGATGATGATGATGATGATGATGATGATAATAATGATAATAGTAATAGTAATAATAGTAATAATAGTACTACTACTAATAATAATACTAATAATAATCATAGCAATAATAATAATAACAATTATCGCAACAGCAAGAACACAATAAAAACAGTAGTAATAACAATGATAGTAATAACAATCATCATCGTTTTCATCATCAACATCACCGTCATCATCACCACCGTCGTTGTTGTCGCCGTCGTCGTCGTCATCATCATCATCATCATCGTCATCATCATCATCACTAACCTTGCTGTTTTTGTTGTTGTTTTTTTTTGTGCAAAAACATTCTTGAAAAGTTTCAATAATCTTTATGCTTATAACGATTCTGCTTTCCGTTACCTAAAAATTGACTTCTATAAAGTAGGTTCCTTCTCTCCTGAAATGGACACACGCTCACATGGCCCAGAACAAACCAAACAAACAATTCAAAAGTAGAGACAAAACAAAGTGAATGAGAGGCAGACACACAGACAGGCAGACACACAGACAGGCAGACATACACACACAGGCAGACACACACACAGGCACACATACACACACAGGCAGACACACAAACAGGCATACACACAGACAGGCAGACACACAGACAGGCAGACACACAGACAGCCAGACACACACGCAGGCAGACACACAGACAGACACACAGACAGCCAGACACACACACAGGCAGACAAACAGACAGGCAGACACACAGACAGGCAGACACACAGAGAGGCAGACACACAGACAGACACACACACAGACAGACAGACACACAGACAGACAGACACACAGACAGACAGACACACAGGCAGACACACGCAGACAGGCAGACAAACAGACAGGCAGACACAAACAGACAGGCAGACAAACACACAGGCAGACACACACACAGGCAGACACACACACAGGCAGACACACACACAGGCAGACACACACACAGGCAGACATACAGGCAGGCAGACACACACACAGGCAGACACACACACAGGCAGACACACAAACAGGCAGACACACAGACCGGCAGACACACAGACAGGCAGACACACAGACAGGCAGACACACTGACAGGCAGACACCAAGACAGGCAGACACAGACACCCAGACAGGCAGACACCCAGACAGGCAGACACCGAGACAGGCAGACACAGACACCCAGACAGGCATACACACAGACAGGCAGACACCTAGACAGGCAGACAAACAGACAGAGAGACACACAGACAGACAGACACACAAACAGGCAGACACACAGACAGGCAGACACACAGACAGGCAGACACACTGACAGGCAGACACACAGACAGGCAGACACACAGACAGACAGACACACAGACAGACAGACACACAGACAGGCAGACACACAGACAAGCAGACACACAGACAGGCAGACAGGCAGACAGACAGACACACAGACAGGCAGACACACAGAAGGCAGACACACTGACAGGCAGACACACAGACAGACAGACACACAAACAGACAGACACACAGACAGGCAGACACACAGACAGACAAACACACAGACAGGCAGACAAAGAGACAGGCAGACACACAGACAGACAGACACACAGACAGACAGACACACAGACAGGCAGACACACAGACAGGCAGACACACAGACAGGCAGACACACTGACAGGCAGACACACAGACAGGCAGACACACACAGACAGGCAGACACACTGACAGGCAGACACACAGACAGGCAGACACACACAGACAGGCAGACACACATACAGGCAGACAGACACACAGGCAGATAGACACACTGGCAGATACACATACAGGCAGATATACACACACAGGCAAACGCACACGCACACACACACACACAGACAGGCAGACACACAGACAGGCAGACACACTGACAGGCAGACACACAGACAGGCATACACACACAGACAGGCAGACACACAGACACGCAGACAGACACACAGGCAGACAGACACACTGGCAGATACATATACAGGCAGACATACACACACAGGCAAACACACACACACACACACTCTCACACACACACAAAGAGGCAGACACACAGACAGACAGACACACAGTAGGGCAGACACACAGAGACAGGCAGACACACAGGCAGACAGACACACAGACAGGCAGACACACAGACAGGCAGACACACAGACAGACAGACACACAGACAGGCAGACACACAGGCAGACAGACAGGCGTACAGGCAGACATACAGGCAGACAAACACACAGACAGGCAGACACACAGACAGGGAGACACACACACAGACAGGCAGACACACAGACAGGCAGACACACAGGCAGACAAACACACAGACAGGCAGACACACAGACAGGCAGACACACAGGCAGACACACACGCGGACAGACAGACACACAGACAGGCAGACACACAGGCAGACACACACACAGGCAGACACACACACAGGCAGACACACAGACAGGCAGACACACAGACAGACACACACACACAGGCAGACACACACACAGGCAGACACACAGACAGGCAGACACACAGACAGGCAGACACACTGACAGACAAACACACTGACAGACAAATACACAGACAGGCAGACACAAACACACAGACAAACACACAGACAGGCATACACACAGACAGGCAGACACACACAGACAGGCAGACATACACACAGACAGGCAGACACACAGACAAGCAGACACACACAGAGACAGACACACAGACAGGCAGACACACACACAGACAGGCAGACACACACAGACAGGCAGACACACACACAGACAGGCAGACATCCAGACACAAACACAGACAAGACACAGACATAGTAACAGGCACAACACAAACACAGACATAGTACACAGAACAACACAGACACAAAACAGACCATAGTACACAGACACAAACACACAGACATAGTACACAGACACAACAAACACAGACATAGTACACAGACACAGACACAGACATAGTACACAGACACAAACACAGACACAAACACAGACATAGTACACAAACACAAACACAGACTAGTACACAGACACAAACACAGACATAGTACACAGACACAGACACAGACACAAACACAGACACAAACACAAACACAGACATAGTACACAGACACAAACACAGACACAGACATAGTACACAGACACAAACACACATAGTACACAGACACAAACACAGACATAGTACACAGAATAGTATACAGACATAGTACACAAACACAGACACAAACACAGGCATAGTCACAGACATAGTACACAGGCACAGAATCAACACAGACACAACACAGACATAGTACACAACACAGAACAAACACATACTACAGACATAGTACACAAACACAGACACAACACAGGCATAGTACACAGACATAGTACACAGGCACAGAATCAAACACAGACACAAACACAGACAGAGTACACAGACACAGACACAAACATAGACACAAACACAGACACAGACAGACATAGTACACAGACACAGACAGACAGACACAGACACAAACACAGCATAGTACACAGACACAGACACAGACAGACATAGTACACAGACACAGACACAGACAGACATAGTGCACAGACACAGACAGACATAGTACACAGACACACAGACACAGACAGACATAGACACAGACACAGACAGACACATAGTACACAGACACAGACAAACAAACACAGACACAAACACAGACATAGTACACAGACACAACACAGTCACAGACATAGTACACAGACACAAAACACAGACATAGTACACAGACAAGTATACAGGCACAGACACAAACACAGACATAGTACACAGACACAAACAGACATAGACACAGACAGACACAGACAGCATAGTACACAGACACAGACACAGACAGACATAGTACACAGACACAGACAGACAGACACAGACAGCATAGTACACAGACACAGACAGACAGACACAGACAGACATAGTTACACAGACACAGACAGACAGACACAGACACAGACAGACAGACACAGACAGACAGACAGACACTAGGACACAGACACAGACAGACACAACACAGACACAGACAGACAGACACAGACACAGACAGACACAGACACAGACAGACAGACAGACAAACAGACACAGACAGACACAGACACAGAACAGACAGACAGACAGACACAGACACAGACAGACATAGTAGTTTAGATATACAAACAGCATACAGACACAGACACAGAGACATAGACAACAACACACGCACCAGACACAGACACAAGTAGCAACGCAACACACACACACACACACACACACACACACACACACACACACACACACACACACACACACACACCACACACACACACACAACTCACATCACACACACACACGCACGCACATATACACACAACACACACCACATACACACACACACTTACACCAAAACGCGCCGCACGCACACACACACTCACAGAAACACACATACACATACACACACACACACACACACACACACACACACACACACACACACACACACACACACACACACACACACACACACACACACACACACACACACACAAAACAAACGTCTAATATCACTTACAGTGAAAAGACGTTAAATCAAAGAACGAACGAACGAACACACACACACAAAACAAAACAAAACACACACACACACACACACACACACACACACACACACACACACACACACACACACACACACCACACACACACGCACACACACACACACACACACACAAAACAAACACACACACACACACACACAAAACAAACACACAAAACAAACACACACACACACACAAAACACACACACACACACACACACACACACACACACACACACACACACACACACATACACTACACTGCTCCTTTTATCCTTAACTGTTACATGTTTGTACCTTAGTTCTTCTCCCTCCCTCCCCCTCTCCCAACCCTCGCACACAAACACCTTTTTCAAACTACCCAACCTCTGTCCTGTCTCTTTCGTCCCCATCCATTTCCTCCCCCCCCTTCCCCCTCATGTCCTAACCCCAGACCCGCCCCCTCCCCCCTCCCCCCATCTGTCAAAAGACATATTGACTGAGGTAGTACGAACGTGTGAGACGGGAAGTTGCCAAGCCTTGGTTGTTTTTTTTCTTTTTCAAAACAAGTGGGACCGCCCGCGTTCAAGCAAACAAACCAGAAAAATAAAGACCCATGAAAATAGAATCAGAACGCGTATTTGATACAGCCAGACAAGACAGGCGCAAATTTTCAGCCAACTGGCCTTTGTCAAGCGCAGACGTAAAACTACACATACAAACAAGCATTAAACAATATATACAAAAATGAGGAGAACATGACCAAATCTTCCCTGCTGCTTCGTCTTGCAGGAGAAAAGGGCTTTCTTCTTCTTCTTCTTTTTCTTGTATTATTATTATAATTATCATAATAATTATTATTATTATCATTATTATCATTTTTATCATTATTATCATTATTATTATCCTCATCACTATTGTTATCAGTTTGTGCACACACAGATTTTGAGCGTACAATCTCGAATCATAGGCAGCAAATGTAAATGTGAATTTCATGTATGTAAACTACCCAGACGGCAGAGGCACATCAGAAATAGCCAGCAGAATCGGCCAAGCCAAAACAGCATTCAAAAAGATGAAAAGCATTCTTACCAACAAATGCCTGTCAATTAACATCAGGAAGAGATTTCTTGAATGTCATACAGAACCGATACTGTTGTACGGTTGTGAGACGTGGACAGTCAACACGCAAAGCCAGAACAAGATTGAGGCAGCCAAGATGTGGTTTCAGAGAAAAATGTTGAGAGTTCCATGGACAGCAAAGAAAACAAACGAGACAGTCTTGATGGAGGCAGACACAAGAAGATCATCGATAAAGAAGATTAGGAAAAGACAGGCAACATTTAGAGGCCATTTTATGAGGAAAGGGGAATTAGAGCACCTGGTCACAACAGGAAAGCTGGAGGAAAAGAGAACACCAGGGAGAAAATATTGGACGGGCTTGCAGAGTTCCTGAGGACAGAGAGGGTGGAAGATGTGCTTGCGGCAACAAGGGATAGATACATAATTATGGAGGGCCATGATCGCCAACGCCATGCGGCAGGGTGCATGATGATGATGAAACTACCCAAAAGAATGACGCTTTGTTATGATGATACATATTCTTTGTAACATTACCATTTCAGGAGTCACAAAATCCCAAATTTTACATACAGAATAGACCATTCTTTGCACTAGGCACGATCCATTTACATCAACCACACCTCTTGATTATACATTTTCCCATTCAGTCGATCATAAGCTTATATTTTCTCTTTTGCATTATTTAATGGTAGGATACTTTACATTCCAAAAACTACTCTTAGCGAATGCATCTTAGTTTCAATTTTATTCTTGGACCCTCTTCAGGACAAAACTATATTAATATGGCATGACCACTTTTCAAATTGCAAAATTCATCTCACTTCCACTCTGACATCATCTTTACTCACAAACACATTATGATGTCATTTTAGTCAGTTTAGTCTTTTTCTCACTTTGGTCAAAGCAGCATGGAAGTTTCAGTCTTTCTCGCCTAATTTTTGTATTTGGTGTTTGTTTGTTTGTGATCTTACGCTTGACAAAGGCCAGTAGGCCGAAAATTTGCGCCTGTCTTGTCTGGTTGTGTTAAATACACGTTCTGAGTCTTTTTTCGTGTTTTTTCCCCCCTGGTTTTTGTTTGTTTGAACACGGTCAGTCACACTTGTTTTGGATTTCGCGTTACCTCTTTATACTTCGTTAAATGTAATGTGGCATTAAATGGAAAATGTTGTGGCACATCGATAGAACCATTTCAAATCAGGCCAGTTTTGAACCATGGGGGGTGGAGCCAGTGTCCGGACCGCACGTTCCGCTTGGCCCTACGGACTTAAAAAATAAATGTTTAGGTCTATGGCATTTTTCTGGGGCCGCAATGGGGCTGCAGGCATGTCACTGTCAGTTTCAGCTTGACCATACTGTAACTGTACGGCCTACCCATGACATGTGTCAATACGCGTGGAACCCTTATAGTGCCCACCTCTGAAATAACACGAGCACAACGTTCACGCGGGCATATTTCAGTTTCAATTTCAATTTCTCAAAACGACATCTCCGCGCTCGGAATGTATTCCATACGCACTAGCGTCAGACAGGTGCCAAATGATGGAGAAGACCCAGAATGACCACGGCACAAGCCTTAAGCCTGCTTATAAACCCAAATGAGCTGCCAGTCCTGAGGTCCTACTAGATAGTTCCATAACCCTGAGGTCATAGGGAAGCGCGTGTGGCACAGACCTTGACTTTTCCCGGGGCCAGCACCCCTCCTCTCCCTCGCTTCAGATTCATATTCATTTTCACACTTTTTTGACCAGAACTTTAGAAAGGCAAGAAGGCTAATTGGTCTTCAAGGGGTTGGACCTGGGAAGTTAACCTATCTCTCCAGTGTTTTATACCAAGGCAGCCCTGTTCTTCACGATTTTACTCTGCCGTGGGATCGTTAACGTGCACACCCAGAAGGCACACGGGTCCGACTCTTTTTTTGTCCCCTTCGGAAGGATAAGATGTTCGGTTCGATTTTCCGATCAAATTGAGGAGAAAAATCGAGGCCTCAACGGGGAGCGAACCCTAAAACCTCGAGTTTTAGTAATGGGCAGGCGAACGTCTGAACCATTCTGCCACTCTTGTGTGTGTGTATGTGTGTGTACGTGTATATGTGTATATGTGTATGTGATGTGTATGTATGTGTTCGTTCGTTGGTTCTTTCTTTTTACTGGCAGGCGAACGTCTGAACCATTCTGCCACTCGTGTGTGTGTGTGTGTGTGTGTGTGTGTGTGTGTGTGTGTGTGTGTGTGTGTGTGTGTGTGTGTGTGTGTGTGTGTGTGTGTGTGTACGTGTATGTGTGTATATGTATGTGAGTGTGTATGTGTGTGTTCGTTCGTTGGTTCTTTTTTTACTGGCAGGCGACGTCTGAACCATTCTGCCACTCTTTGTGTGTGTGTATATGTGTGTGTGCGTGTATGTGTGTGTGTGTGTGTGTGTGTGTGTGTGTGTGTGTGTGTGTGTGTGGTGTATATGTGTGTGTGCATGTATGTCTGTTCGTTCGTTGGTTCTTTTCTTTTACTGGCAGGCGTTTTATTGAGGTGTTTTCTTTATGAGAAAGGGAATTGGAACACCTGGTCACAACAGGAAAGCTGAGGGAAGGAGAGCACCGGGTAGACCCAGAGAGAAGATACTAGACGGACTTGCAGAGTGCTGAAGACAGGGAAGGTGGAAGAGATGCTTGAGGCAACAAGAGATAGAGACAGATGGAAGTCCATAATCGCCAACACCATGCGGCAAGGCACCTGATGATGATGATGACTGGCAGGCG
>JAPXFY010000027.1:30143940-30148940 GCA_030674185.1 Monoplex corrugatus | reverse complement strand
TTGATAGGCCCATGCACTCAAGATCTGACATCTCGATTTCAATCCCAGCCCTCAACATTAAAATCTGACCTGTTCGCTGGCCACATATTTTTTTCTCGTGGAGTCAGGATCTGATATCAAAAGTTCATACATCTACACACGCATGAATGCTGATAAAATGAATCAGATGTTAAATCAATGACTAATACACATACACACACGCACGCACGTACACACAGACAAACAGACACACACACATACACACACGTACACACATATGCACATACATACACACACATGCACACACACACACACACACACACACACACACACACACACACACACACACATGCACACGTACACATGCACAAACATCATCATCACATTAATCAGTGGCCAACACATCGGAAACTTTGAGAATTTGTGATGCTTTATAACAGTGGCAATGTCAAAAATTGCAACAACTACAGAACCATCGCACTACAGAACCATCGCTCTAATCAGCCATGCCATTAAGATTTTGCTCATATTCGTTCTGAACAGAACGAACCCTAAGGTAGAAGAAGAACTATCTGACTGCCAGGCAGGCTACAAATCCAACTGAGACACGACTGACATGTTACTTGTGTTACGAGGAAATAAAAAGCACTGATGAAGAAGCTTTGTTCACTATATAGAGTATAGCAAAGCATTTGATAGCGTCATTCAACTCTACCTATTCAACGTAATGGTCAAAATGGGCTTTCCTAAACATCTCATTTCATTAATTGCCTCAGTGTATAAAGACCAAAAGACTACAGTTAAATGGAACAGTCAGAAATGTGAATTTTTCAACATCTACAGGGGAGTTACACAAGGTTTATCCTCTCACCGTATCTCTTTAACATCTATATGTAACAAGTCATGACAGATGCTGACATAGAAAGCATGGGCATAAAGATGGAAGGAAAACCCTTACAAACTTGGGCTATGCCGATGATACTGCTCTGTTAGCAGACAGCATTACCAGTATGAAAAAAATTCTATACAAGGTAAATGCAGCAGGCAAAAAGGCTGGCCTAAACTTGAACGCCAAGAAAACAAAAGTACTACATATCAAAACCAAAGACACCGAAAACAATCCTGATATCTTAAGTAACAAAGTTCCTTTAGAAAATGTTACAAAATTTTAATATCTTGCTTCTGTAAAAACTCATGACGGAACCTGCTCTAAAGACACCAAAATAAGAATTGGAATAGCAAAGCAAAAAATGGTCCAACACCACAATATCTGGAAAGACAGAAGCATACCAGATGGCCTGAAAATTTGAATTTTTAAAATATTTGATCTGGCCAATCATGATTTACGGCTGCGAAGCTTGGACTCTCAGAAAAGGTGATTGCAAAAGAATTGAGGCAGCAGAGATGTGATTTTATCTGAGACTACTACGTGTCAAATGGACAGACAGAAGAACTAACGAAAGTGTCCTGGAAGAACTTGATACCACCAGAAAACTACCTGGGACAGGCTACCACCAATTCGGTAGTGGGGCGACCATCCCCAACCCAGCGGGTCCACAGGTGGCGGATAGTGGGACGGCCTCCAGATATGGAGGTTAGCTGCGAAAGCAGCCCCGGACCAACTGGCGGTGTTCCTACCAGGGCGGGGTGGGTCAACAGGCGGCACTGTTGTCCTTATAAAATGCCTCATGTGCCCAAGGACGGGAACATCATGCGAGTAAGGGGCGCATCATAACCCCTAGCCCGGGGTGGGATCCCCGTCATCAAACCCCCCTGTGCTCCCAGGGCAGGGCGTACGGACCAGGAGCTAAGGGCGGGGTAACCCCGACGAAAAACCTCAAGTGCTGAAGACGGAGATGCCAGGCCAGACGGCGCACTTCAACGGACCATGACATCACGCACACACAGCCATATGAGACGTGGAGATAGATATCAACGAAATGGTGCTCGCCCTGTGAGGTCCCGCCAGGCAGGAGCAGCACCGGACTTAGAGCCTCAACGGAGTCCACCCCCAGCGACTGGCGGTCCTCCCAGTCCGTCCTGTGGAGCCAGGGGACGGCGGAGAAATGCGACTGGCCACCACAACACCAGAACAAGACGAAAAGAAGAGACCAGTCTTAACATCATGCACTGGAATGCAGAAGGCATTAACACTAAGAAGACCGAGCTTGAACACTTCCTGCATGAAAACAACATCCACATCTGTTGCTTACAGGAGACCCATCTGCAGGAAAGGGAAGAGAACGACAGAACAAAAACAAGAGAGTTCAAGGTCAGGGGCTACCAAATCCTCCAAAGTGGCCGCAGGGGCAAGACGAAAGGAGGAGTCATGACACTAGTGCGAAACAACCTGACCGCTAGTGAAACCAAGAGGTACATGGATGAAGCTGAATACATCCAGGTGAAGATCACCCTGAAAAACACCACACTAGAGGTGGTCAACTATTACTGCCCGAACAACAAGGCACTTTCCTTGGACACCATCGCAGTACCTGGCAGCGGCTTCCTCATCACTGGAGATTTTAACAGCCAGTCCCAGAGTTGGGGTTATAACACCATAGACAAGAGGGGAGAGGAAATAGAGGCATGGCAGGATGAAAACCACCTCATCCCTGTAAACGACCCAAACGACCATCCCACCTTCTACTCTCGCCGCTGGCATTCCACAACAACACCGGACCTGGCACTGTGCACAGATGATGTACACAAGAACATCACCAGAACAGTGGGACCTCAGCTCGGAGGAAGTGACCATCGCCCTGTCCTGCTCTCCCTAGATCAAGACCCGCCATCCGCCTCTCCACAACATCCAAGATGGAACTACAAAAAAGCCAAGTGGAGCGCATTCAGCATTCGCACCAACGAACGTGCTGGAGAAATAGAGACAAATAACAGAAACATCAACAATGTTGTCAAGGACTTCAATGCATGTTTCATCAAAGCTGCCAAGGAAACCATCCCAAAAGGAGTCCAAAAAAACTACACCCCGTTCTGGAACGAAGAACTTCAGACAGCGGAAGAAAAGCTCAACTGGGCGAGGGAAAAAGCAGAGCAAACTCCATCCCAAGAAAACCACCTGAGGCTACAAGAAACCAAGGCCAAGTACCTCAGAACCAAACTTGAAAACAAGAGAAAGAGCTGGAGGCAAAAGACAGCAAGCCTGAATATGGAGAAGGACACCACAAAGCTGTGGAGACTGACCAGGGTTCTAAATGAAGAAGATAGCAGAGGGCAGAAGATCACTCTAGAAGAAGATGGGGAAATTCTCACAGGCAAAAGAGCAGCCAACGCATTTGTAAGCTCATATGCTAAAGAAAGTGATCTTGAGATACAACCACAAGCCCAAAAAGAGTCAAGACAAGAACAGAAAGACAGAGCAGAAAGCAACACCACCCATCCTGCTATGACAAAAGAACTCACGCTGGAGGAACTGAGAACAGCCATCCAAAAGTTGAAGAAGAAAAAATCGCCGGGCCCCGACGGCATTACAAATGAAATGCTTCAACACTTGGGGAACACTGCCATGAAGAAACTCCTGGACATTTTCAACCTCAGCTGGCGCACAGGAGAGGTACCACAATGCTGGAGAGACACACAAATGATCCCCATCCTGAAGAAGGGCAAGAACAAAAACAAAGTCCGAAGCTACCGCCCTATCAGTCTCACTAGCTGCATCTGTAAGACCATTGAGCGCACCATCAATCAGCGCCTGCAGTGGTACCTTGAGACAAACAGCATCATTGTCCCAGAACAAGCAGGATTCCGGAGGTACAGGAGCACCGAGGATCAGACTACCCATCTTGCCCAGGTGATCGAAGATGCCTTCCAAGGTCAAAGGGTTGTCCTGTCAGCCTTCATTGATCTACAGAGGGCCTTCGACAAAGTTTGGAAGGATGGCCTCCTGGTCAAACTGCTCCGAAGTGGCATACACGGGAACATGTACCAATGGACGAAGTCCTATCTCCACAACCGACGAGCAAGAGTTGTTGTGGACGGGTACAAAGGCCGAAGAGTGCTACTGAGACACGGAGTACCACAGGGAGGAGTCTTGTCTCCGACGCTCTTCATCCTCTTCATCAACGACCTGACTGCAGAGCTCCCAAAGGGTGTCCATGCCGCCCTGTACGCCGATGATCTGGTACTTTGGAGCACTGAAGAGCATGCTACGACCGCTACCTACCGAATGCAGCTCGCCCTGGACGGACTCGCAGATTGGGCCAACACCTGGTGTATCACCATCAACAAAGACAAGTCTGCGGCCACCCTGTTCTCCCTCTCCACCAAAGCCAAGATGCATAGACTGACTCTCGGAGGCACTCCACTGCGGTTTGAAGACCAACAAACATACCTGGGAGTAACTTTCGACAAAAGGCTCACATGGAATGCACATATTCAGACAGCAGAAGCAAAAGCCCGGAGAAAGCTCAGCATCATGCGGAAGCTGGCTGGAACACAATGGGGGGCAAACGAAAACATCTTGAAGACTGTGTACCAAGGCACCGTACGTCCACACCTCGAGTACGGCTCCAGCTCCTGGATGACGGCAGCACAGACCCACCACCAAAAGCTTGACAGGGTCCAGAACCAAGTACTGCGCATCATCACTGGTGCAATGAGATCAACACCCATTCAAAAGATGGAGGTGACTACGGGCATCCCTCCACTGAGCAAAAGAAGAGAGAAGAAAACCCTGACCCACCTCACCAAAGTCCAGGCCTCAAAAGAACATCCTATGAACAAAAGAATCCAAGAAGCGACATCTGGGAGACTGAAGAGATCCAGTTTCGTCAGAGAATCAAAAGCTGTGCAAAGAAAACACAAAGACTCCCTTCCAACCAAGGTGGAACCACTCGACACCACCAGTGAACCACCACCTTGGGAGAGAAGACAGGAGCGCATTACCATCTGCACCTCAGTCCCCTACCTCGGCCACAAGGATGAACACAGTGATGTCAGCAAGAGGTCCTTGACACTAGCCATGATGGAGGAAAGGTACCCCAAAGCAGCGTGGATACATGCCT
>JAPXFY010000027.1:30128940-30136440 GCA_030674185.1 Monoplex corrugatus | reverse complement strand
CACGCACGAACACACACACACATAAACACAATAAGTATACTGACTGCATTTCCTCTGCTTTGTTGTCAGTATATTTCTGCAGTACCTTGCAACAGTTGATCAGTGTACATGTAGTTTTCATTTGTTCCCTGTTTCTTTCTGCGCATGGTTTTTCACATATTTGCCAGCAATGGGTGTGTGTGTGTGTGTGTGTGTGTGTGTGTGTGTGTGTGTGTGTGTGTGTATGTGTGTGTGTGTGTGTGCGTGCGTGAGTGTATGAGATGTGTGTGTGTGCGTGTGTTTGTATGCACATATGTACACACACATATACACGCACACACGCATACACACACACGCACGCACACACACACACACACACACGCACGCACACATACACACACATACTACACAGAGACAGAGACAGAGACAGAGAGAGAGAGAGAGAGAGAGAGAGAGAGAGAGAGAGAGAGAGAGAGAGAGAGAGAGCCAGTTTATTCCTTTTGTCACACTGGAAACAGCAGCAGGAAAGTTTCAGTCTTTTTCTCAAAATTTTTGTATCTGGTGTTTGTTTGTTTGTAATCTTACGCTTGACAAAGGCCAGTTGGCCGAAAATTTACACCTGTCTTGTCTTATTGTATTAAATACGCGCTCGTATTCTTCTTTCGTGTTTTTTCTGGTTCATGAAATATATGAAATTACTGTAGTGGAAAACAACATCCGTATTTTTACCAGTAAACGGTTTAGCTTTGTGAATGCGAAACAGTATAGTACGACATATTCAGAAACTTGGTTCTCCCAGGCCTGCATAGATTTTGGTCTGACCATCAGTCTTAAGAAGACAAACGTCCTGGGCCAAGACACGCCATCTCCACCAGCCATCACCATTGATGACCACGACCTTGAATCCATCCATCAATTCACTTATCTTGGGTCCACCATCACCGATGACCTCTCCCTTGACACAGGGATCGACAAGAGGATCGGGAAGGCAGCCACAACACTAGCCCGCCTCACACAAAGGGTGTGGACAAATTCCAAGTTGACCATGAAGACAAAGATGGCTGTATACAACGCCTGTATCCTCAGCACCTTGCTGTATGGCAGCGAGGCGTGGACCACACATGCTCATCAGAAGAAAAGACTCAATACCTTCCACCTGAGAAGCCTACGGCGCATACTCGGCATTTCCTGGCAAAACAAGGTGACCAACAGCGAAGTCCTGACCCGCGCTGGCCTCCTAACCATGTATACCATGCTGAGACAGCGTCGGCTGCGCTGGCTGGGCCACGTTCGCTGCATGGAAGATGGTCGCATTCTAAAAGACATCCTTTATGGTGAGCTTGCCACAGGGCAGAGAAACACTGGCCGCCCACAGCTTAGATACAAAGACGTTTGCAAACGTGACATGGAGGCGCTTGAGATCAACACTGAGTCCAGGGAGGACCTCGCAGACGACCGCAACAGCTGGAGAAGCACTCTCAAGAAACAGCTGCGGATTGGTGAGGACAAACTGTCAGCTGCCGCAGCAGAAAAGCGAATTCGCAGAAAAGGGACGACAGCCAACAGACCAGCATCAGCATACACATGCGACCGCTGCGACAGAGACTGCCTCTCTCGCAATGGTTTCTACAGTCACAGGCGACGCTGCTTGGACCAAGCAGACAGCCCAACTAGACAATAGGTCGGATGTACTTTGTCCATGGTCAGCCATGACCGAAGGAGGCCTACTACTACTACCACTACTACTACTTGGTTCTCAGATAAGTACATTGAGAACAGAGACTATGACGTAGACCTCGTCTTCTGGTTCAGACAAGCGAAATGTACATCTTTCGTCAAGAACGAGAAAAATACTTGAATCTGTGACAAATTTATTTCCGTGACCCTGATTCGAAATTGTCAGAGGGCGGTTCTGTAAATGATTATAGTGATTGATTCAATATATATTTCTTCCTCAATACATTACACATTTGATGATTTTCAAGATGTCAAACCCATTCTTGACAGACAAAAGAAAAACAAAACAAAACAAAAACAAACAGATAGATAGATAGATAGACAGACAGACAGACAGACAGACAGACAGATAGATAGATAGATAGATAAACAGACAGACAGACAGATAGATAGATAGATAGATAGATAGATAGATAGACAGATAGATAGATAGATAGATAGATAGATAGATAGATAGATAGATAGATAGATAGATAGATAGATAGATAATATAGATAGATAGATAGATGGATAAATGATGAACAAATTGATAAATACATGAATAAAAAAAAAAGAAAAACAATGAATAAATAAATAAATAAATAGACAATAAATAAGTAAATAAATAGGTAAATAAATATATAAACAAATAAACGAATAGACAAACAAACAAATAAGAAAAAGCAAAATAAGAAAAGAAAGAAAAAAAAAGCGGAAAGAAAGGAAACAAGAAAGAAAAGCAAAGTAAATAGACACTGAACGTTTCAATAAATGCGCTTGCACATGTCCGTCAACCATTTGACTCCCGCAACCTATCCACTAACTCCAAAAAGATTTAACCCTTTCACTTCTTCACCCTATCCTGATACCAGCTTCCTGCAGGAGTGAAAGGGTTAAGTTTTTTTTTGTTTTACTATCATGGCTGACAATGCAGGACGCTGGTGGACAGGGTGCGGGAGTCAAAAGGTTAATCTCCTTGGCAACGAAATGCACAGTGATTCTTCTAAGAAGTGCTATCTTCTGCATCATCTCCAGAGTCTCGAGGAGCGGTCTTCCTCAACCACCCCCCACCCGACCCCACCCCACCCCCACCCCCTCCACCAAGCTGATGGACAATGTGGATGTCCTCAAGGCTTACGTGGACGTTCGGATTCTTTTGAAGGACAGACATCACTTGGGTCTACCTGGTGTTCTCTTTCCCTCCAGCTTTCCTGTACGCCACCTTAATGGCCACAAAAAACAGGGGCAAATTGTATAATGCTATGATGATGATAATCATGACGATACAGAGTCCCATCTAGGATCGAAACTGCGTGACAGGGCTGTACTCCACGTTTACTATGTAATATATCTCTGTCTCAGCCAGGCCCGAGAGATACAGACACCTGTGGTGTTGGTCGGGAGATTTGAGCAACGACCTCAGAAAGCTGGTGGATAGGGTGAAAGGAATGAAAGGGTTAAGTTTTTTGTTTTAATATCATGGCTGACAATGCAGGACGCTGGTGGACAGGGTGTGGGAGTCAAAAGGTTAATCTCCTTGGCAACGAAATGCACAATGATTTTTTTGTGAAGTGCTATCTTCTGCATCATCTCCAGAGTCTCGAGGAGCGGTCTTCCTCAAACATCCCCACCCCACCCCCACCCCCTCTGGCATCCACCCACCCCTACTACTAAACTGATGGACAATGTGCATGTCCTCGAGGCTGATGTGGACGTTCGGATTCTTTTGAAGGACAGACATCACTTTCCGTTAGCGCTCTCTACCTGTGTGACTCCCCCAGTTTTCCCGTCTGTCACCAGACTCACCGATGCCAAAGATTTTGATGTTACTCCCCTTCTAATATAGGCAGACAATGGTTTTATTTCGTTTGTCTGTCAGTTCTGACTTAGTAAATCTGATTTATTTAAGCCATTTTGGTTGGGGTTTTTTTTTTTTCCATTTCTTACTCGTTTTTCTTTGATTTTTCTTAGTTTTCTTCGTTCAAATCATCATTTTCCAACCGAAGCTGAAACAGTGTAGAATGCATTGCTCAATGCTCTGCATCAGTTTAGACGTTTGTTATCTATTGGTAAAAAGCTTTGACGTCAAATTAACGTTTGTAACAGTCTGTTGTTTGTACAAGGGGAAAAGAGATAGATCTTCTTCAGGGGAGAATACTTGTGCCATTTTTATCATTCATAAGATCTTCATTGTTATTTCCCATTAATTCCACTAATAAGTCTTTCTCGCGCGATTGGAAGTAAACTTTGACCCAGACCCTTTGGTTTTAACTGAACTAACTTTTCAACGTTGTGTGTGTGTGTGTGTGTGTGTGTGTGTGTGTGTGTGTGTGTGTGTGTGTGTGTGTGTGTGTGTGTGTGTGTGTGTGTGTGTGTGTGTGTGTGTGTGTGTGTGTGTGTGTGTGTGTCTGTGTGTGTGTGTGTGTGTGTGTGTGTGTTTATTCCCACACTTCAATATATTTTACAAACTCTGATTTCATGTAAACTGACGTATTTCAACGACGCTTCGTATGACCATATACTGTTGGTTGAGGATGTTGTTGAGCGTCCGTTTTCATGCAAGGCGTCCTGTGCTGTTCTCATGTAAATTTGAAACTAATGACAGTTTAGTGCTCGGTTTTATGGACAGATTTTACCGACTGTTATTTCGTGCTAAAAAACACCAGTCCTACATTGATTGGTTTCCTTTAATTTAAATTGCTACAGTTTTACTCTCTGTTTGTGCTACTTGGATATAATGCTAATTCAAATTCTCTCGACAAAAACGAAAACAAAGAAAAACAACAAAAAATAAGAATCGTTAGCAATGTTAATTTCTTAATTACAAATACCTGAAGAAAGAGGTCAAAGCTGTTACTATACACACACACACACACACACACACACACACACACACACACACACACACACACACACACACACACACACACACACACACACACACACACACACATCTATCTATCTACATATACATATACATATACATATATATATGTACATATAAAATTATGTATATACGTATTATGTATATATATATGGGCTGTTTGAAGACACATACGAACCAGCAGCAGCGCACTGCGATAGCAGGTGAGACGTTGGATGACCAAGGCCAGGATTTAAACCATAGTGCCAAGGACATCCACGCTGACGGTTCTGATGCGGATTTTGCACAAGCTCTTAATGCCAAACGTGGAAAACTCAATTTGCCGCCTGCCGGTGCAAAAGAACAATGGGAGAAATTAGATGAGGAACTTGTCCTTAAGCTGAATGCGCTAATAGGGAACAGTACGCTGGAACACAAACTTGACACATACAGAGACATCATATACTCTATCTGCAGGGACACTTATGGAGTGAAGCAGCCAAAGACAAAAACGCCTCCCCAGAAATCCAGAAGACAGCAACAGAGGGAGAGCATCCGGAGGGAGAAAAGGAAGCTTAAAAAGCGAATGAAAACTGCCTCAGAATTCGAGAAGCAAGGGCTCCTGGAACTCTGGAAAGATCTGAAGGCCAAACACAATGCTCTCAGCAAAGTGGAATCAGCAAGGCGAAGAAAGAGCAAAAAGAAGAAGACTCAAGATCGTTTCTTCAAAGATCCCTTTGACTTTGCAAGAAAGCTGTTTGAACAACCCAAATCAGGGACTCTCACAGTGGGCAAGGAAACCCTAGAGCAGCATCTCAGGGAAACATATTCCGATTCTCAGCGCGAGGCACCACTTGAAATCCAGAATCTGGTTTGGCCTGCAGCGCCAGAAGGAAAATTCAATAACAAACCACCAACACTGGATGAAGTGAAGAACGTAGTAAAGAAAGCCAGAGCCAAGTCAGCACCTGGACCAAACGGAATACCATACCTGCTCTACAAGAAATGCCCAAAAGTGCTCGAGTGGCTCCACAAGATGATTCGATCAGCATGGAGGAACCAGAAGATCAGCGACCAATGGATGAGAGCTGAAGGAGTGTACATTCCGAAGGAGCAGAACTCCAGCAGCATCAATCAGTTCAGGCCAATATCACTTCTGAACGTCGAGGGGAAAATCTTCTTCTCTGTTATGGCAGCAAGATTGACAAAATACCTGACTGAAAACAAGTATCTGGATATGTCAGTCCAAAAGGGAGGCATACCAGGAATGCCTGGATGCTTGGAACATGCCACGTTGATTTGGGATGCCATCCAAAAAGCAAGAACAGAGAAGAGAGACATTGACGTAGTTTGGCTTGATCTGGCGAATGCATATGGATCAGTTCCACACGATATGATCCAGCTGGCTCTTGAAATGTATCACATCCCAGAAAACATCCGAACAATGCTGAGGAAGTATTTCCAAGGGTTCTCAATGCGGTTCTCTACCAAAGAATACACCACGGACTGGATAGACCTAGAGGTGGGCATTGCAATGGGCTGTGCAATCTCTCCCATACTGTTCGTGTTGGCACCCTGAAGAAAGCAGGTCTGCGGGTCAAAATCTTCGCCATAGAGGTCGGGGCAAGAGGGTTTGTGGGCACCTCCGCTTATGATCTCATGAAACAACTCGCCATTTCTGGGAAGAAGAGGACTAGAGCCCTTAAAGCGATGGCAGAGGCAGCAGAAAGGAGCTCAAGCTGGATCTGGGCAAGGAGGAACCAAAAGTGAACTTCATAAGGATTAAATTCCCTACAGATGATGTGTGCCCCGTTAGCACATTGGTAAAACCGCGTACCGCAGTTCTGAAGCGCAGAATCGCCCAGGTTCGCTCCCCGGCGTGGGAAAAAAAAAAAAGACAACAGCAGAAGGGCATCCAGGAGTCATGACCTGGATGTGGCCCGGCCCCCCGAGAGTGTAAGGAATTCAGGGCCGAAAACACTTGTCTAAAGGGGGTTACTTCTCTGAAGACCTTCTGTTGTCTAGCTCTCCCTAGAGTTTCTTTCTACTATATATATATATATATATATATATATATATATATATATATATACATGTCCATACATATATCTGTGCATTATTTTATTTGTTGTTTGCTTGTATGTTATTTTCGATCTAGTGTATTAAAAGAAGACTCCTACAAGACCAACAAATAGCTCCCGACTCCGTTTTACCTTCATCTCTGTATGCACTCCCACCTCACGTTCCTTACCCTTCTTCTTCCTTTTTCTCGCTCTTTGAGTTCTTCTCTTCTATTTTCTACGCCACCTTATCATCATCATCATCAATCATCAATCATCAATCATCAATCATCATCATCAATCATCATCATCATCATCATCATCATCATCATCATCATCATGCGCCCTGCTGCATGGCATTGGCGATCATGGCCCTCCATATGAATCTCTCTCTTGTCGCTGCAAGTACTTCTCCCACACTCTCTGTCCTCAGCCACCCTGCAAGTCCGTCCAATATTTTCTCCCTGGGTCTCTACCTGGTGCTCTCTTTCCCTCCAGCTTTCCTGTACGCCACCTTTAATGGCCACAAAAACGGGGACAAATTGTACAATGCTGTATGGTGACAGTCATGATGATACGGAATTCCATCTGGGGAATAGGAGAAGAGCGTGGGGAATAGGAGAAGAGAGTGGGGAATAGGAGAAGAGGGTGGGGAATAGGAGAAGAGCGTGGGGAATAGGAGAAGAGAGTGGGGAATAGGAGAAGAGGGTGGGGAATAGGAGAAGAGGGTGGGGAATAGGAGAAGAGGGTGGGGAATAGGAGAAGAGGGTGGGGAATAGGAGAAGAGGGTGGGGAATAGGAGAAGAGCGTGGGGAATAGGAGAAGAGCGTGGGGAATAGGAGAAGAGGGTGGGGAATAGGAGAAGAGGGTGGGGAGTGGGGG
>JAPXFY010000027.1:30116440-30123940 GCA_030674185.1 Monoplex corrugatus | reverse complement strand
TTTACTGTCAGCAAAAACACTACCAGGTGCAGACTGCAACAGTGACCACAATCCGGTAGTGGGAAGGTTTAGGCTGAAATTGAGGAAAAGGAAACAGACCAAAAGCAACATCAAACTAAACCTTGGACTCTTAAAGTCAGATGAAATGATACGTCAAAAATGTAATGTACATGTTCAAAACAAATTCAGTGCTCTGGAAGACGTTGGTGACAGTGAGGAACAATGGACAAAGTTGAGAAGTTCTATAAATGAAGCTTGTGAAGAAATCCCTAAGGCAAATAGAAAAGCAAAAGAGAGTTGGATGGCTAATGAAATTTTGGGCCTGATGGAGGAAAGGAGGAAGGCAAAGAGAAACGAGGAGATATACAGGAAGATAAACAAAGAAATCAGGTATAGGTACAATGAAGCTAAGGAAGCTTGGCTGAACACAAAATGCAAAGAGATAGAAGAACGACAAAAATGGATCCTCAGAGTATGTACAGACGAATTGAAGAAATTGTCCACAGGAAAAATACATGCACATCAACTGGTTGCTTAAAATCGAAAGATGGCACGCTTATCATGGAAAAAGACAAAATATTAGACAGATGGGGAGAGTAATAATAATAATAATAATAATTACAATATTTATATAACGCAAAATCTTGATAAAATCAAATCTAAGCGCTGAGTACATTAAAGACCTTTTTGAGGATGACAGAAACGAAGAACACATTATAAAAAAGAACTTTGAATGACCACCCATAATGAAAGATGAAGTTAGAGCAGCACGGAAAAAGATGAAACCAG
Organism: Monoplex corrugatus; assembly: GCA_030674185.1. Lineage (NCBI taxonomy): Eukaryota > Metazoa > Mollusca > Gastropoda > Littorinimorpha > Ranellidae > Monoplex > Monoplex corrugatus. The sequence continues at coordinate 30,123,151 of JAPXFY010000027.1, read as the reverse complement.
GAAAAGCCCCAGGACCAGACAACATTACTACAGAGATGATTGAAGCCCTGGAGAATTTGGCATAGAAAAAATAACAGTCCTCCTAAATGAAATTTATGACACTGGAAAAATCCCCAAAGATATGTCAAAATCAATTTTCATTGCACTTCCAAAGAAGACAGGGGCTATAGAATGCGAACTCCATCGCACAATCAGTTTGATGAGTCATGTAACAAAAATCCTGTTAAGAATAATCATGATGAGGACAAGGAATAGAATCAAAAGAGAAATAACAGAAGAACAGTGTGCATTTGTGGAGGGGAAAGGAACTATTAATGCCATATACATCCTAAGAACTATCATAGAGAGGTCAGTTGAGATGAATAAGGATTTGTATTTATGCTTTGTTGACTATACCAAGGCTTTTGATCGGGTACGACATGATGAATTGATCAACCAACTGGAGAGACTCAATGTCGATGGAAAAGATCTACGAATAATCAGGAATATGTACTGGGAACAAACAGCTGCAATTAGAATAGAAAACAATATAAGCTCTTTTCAAAACATCAAAAGAGGAGTCAGACAGGGTTGTGTTTTGTCACCAGATCTGTGTTCACTATATAGCGAAAACATCATGAGAAACCTAGAAGAAGAAGCTGGATTAAAGGTTGGAGGGAAAATGATAAACAACATTCGGTACGCAGATGACACCGTGCTCATTGCAGAAAATGAAAGGGACCTACAAAACCTTGTGAATATACTAGAAACAGAAAGCAAAGGTAAGGGGTTGGAACTAAACAGCAGGAAGACTGAAGTCATGGTGATCAGTAAAAAACATGAAATCCCCTCCTGCAAAATAACAGCAAATGGCACAACCTTGACACAGGTTAATAAGTTCAAATACCTGGGAACGGTCATTTCATCACACTGCAGATGCACATCGGAAATAGCTGGCAGAATCGGCCAAGCCAAAACAGCATTCAAGAAAATGACAAGCATTCTTACCAACAAATGCCTATCAATTAACACCAGAAAGAGAGTCCTTGAATGTTATATAGAACCAATACTGTTGTACGGATGCGAGGCGTGGACAGTCAGCAAGCAAAGCCAGAGCAGGATCGAGGCAGCCGAGATGTGGTTTTTCAGAAAAATGTTGAGAGTTCCATGGACAGCAAAGAAAACAAACGAGACAGTCTTGATGGAGGCAGACACAAGTAGATCACTCATAAGGAAGATTAGGAAAAGACAAGCAACATTTATAGGCTATTTTATGAGGAAGGGGGATTTGGAGCACCTGGTCACAACGGGAAAGCTGGAGGGAAAGATAGCAACAGGTAGACCCAGGGAGAGAATGCTGGAAGGACTTGCAGAGTGGCTGGGGATGAAGAGGGTGTGGGAGATGCTGGGGGCAACGAGAGATAGAGATGGTTGGAAGTCCATGGTCGCCAACGCCATGCGGCAGGGCACCTGATGATGATGATGGTGATGATGATGAGCATGGTTGACGATGCAGGATGCTGGTGGACAGGGTGCAGGAGTCAAAGGGTTAATTAAAGTGACTGCCTGCGTTCAATCAAAGAGGAACCAGAAATGCACAAATATGGAATAAGAATGTGTATTTGATGCAACAAGACCAGATCAGACAAAACAAGACAAGACAAGACAAGACAAGACAAGACAAGACAAGACTGGCTCAAATTTGATTTAGAATTACTGCATTCTATTTGTAATACGTCGTGTTTATTTTACACTGTTTTTTGTATTGTGTGGTTTTCGTATGGTGTCTAGTATCGTATGATGTTTCGTATGATCTTCAATTTCGTGTTATGTTTGTATTTTATACCTACTCAACGTAACGTCATGAAAGTTGAGTACTGTTGTTTTTTTCAATTAAGCTTTGAGTATTCATTCTTTGTTGTCTTTTTTTTTATACGCTTGACAAAGACCACTTGATCGAAAACTCGACCTGTCTTGTTCTTGTCTTGTCTTGTCTTGCCTTCTCTTGTCTTGTCTTCTTTTGTTTTGATTTGTCTAGTCTTCTCTTTCCTTGTCTTGTCATCTTTTGTATTGTTTTGTCTTCTCTTGTCTTTTGTCTTCTCTTCTCTTGTCTTGTCATCTCTTGTCTTGTCTTGTCATGTCTTGTCTTCTCTTGTATTGTCTTGTCTTGTTATCTTTTGTCTTCTATTCTCTCGTCTTGTCGCGTCTTGTCTTCTCTTCTCTTGTCTTGTCATCTCTTGTCTTCTCTGTGTCTTGTCTTGTCATGTCTTGTCTTCTCTTCTCTTGTCTTGTCATCTTTTGTCTTCTCTTCTCTCGTCTTGTCATGTCTTGTCTTCTCTTGTCTTGTCATCTCTTCTCTTGTCTTGTCATCTCTTGTCTTCTCTTCTCTAGTCTTGTCATCTTTTGTCTTCTCTTCTCTTGTCTTGTCTTCTCTTGTCTTTTCTTGCCTTCTTTGTCTTGTCTTCTCTTGCCTTATCTTCCCTTGTCTTGTTTTCTCTTGTCTTGTCATATCTTGTCTCTTCTTGTCTCGTGTTCTCTTGTCTTGTCTTGTATCCTTCTCTTGTCTTGTCTTCCCTTGTCTTGCCTTGTCTTATCTTCTCTATCTGGTCTTGTCTTGTTTTTCTTCTTTTGTCTTGTCTTGTATTCTCTTGTCTTGTCTCGTTCTGTCTTGTCTTGTCTTGTATTGATTTGTCTTCTCTTCTCTTGTTTTGCTTTATCTTCTTTTGTCTTGTTTTGTCTTGTCTTCTCCTGTCTTGTCTTCTCTTGTCTTTTCTTGTCCAAATTAAGGAAGCCCAATTCTTGGAGCTCTGGAGGTGATACAACGGACAACACTGACACAGGCATCATTTTGAGATTTACGTCCAGAAGTGTAAAGGACACACTGCTATATGCCCAGGTTAAAAAAAAGTCTCAGGCACCACAGCTGTCATCGTGAGAGGCGTCATCCTCAGAGCCTATGTCCTTCTGTGCACTGTCAAGAAGTCTCTGTTCAGTTCATATTGTTTATAGCCCAGCTGACTATTAGAGCCATATCCAGGGCTAGAGAAGTCTCTGTGTGTGTGTGTGTGTGTGTGTGTGTGTGTGTGTGTGTGTGTGTGTGTGTGTGTGTGTGTGTGTGTGTGTGTGTGTGTGTGTGTGTGTGTGTGTGTGTGTGTGTGTGTGTGTGTGCCATCTTAAAAAAAAAAAGAATTCTGTGAGTAAACAGAAGACAAATTTAGTGAAAGAAGATGATGCTACTTTAGAAAACCAGCAAGGTGTACTTCATTAAGTTAAATCCTTTTATGAAAAAGTCTTTATAAAGAAAAGGCTCACTACAGATTGTGAAAAAGAAAACTTTATCGGAACAATCCCAAATTATCAAATGAAACAATCGATTGTTGGATGGTGAAATAACCATAAATGAAGCAAGTATAACGCTGAATAACATAAAAAATGGGAAAAGCCCATATACAGACGGATTTAGCGCAGAATTGTTCAACATTTTCTGGAAAGAAATCGGACCGTTTTTAGTGAGATCATTGAATGAGGCCCACAGAGATGGAGAACTTTCCTCAATACAAAAAGAAAGATTGATCATTTGCATCTCAAAAGGCGATAGACCTGAAGAATTCATATAAAATTGGCGTCTCATTTCTCTCCTTAACGTTGTGTATAAAATCGGCTCAGCATACATTTGAAACAGATTCAAAAAGGTTTTGCCAATGGTTATCAATGAAGATCAGACAAGTAGATTAGTAGATGATTTCATAAATTATTTGAATATAAAAAGGATATGACAGGTTTGTTACTCTGTATTGATTTCAAAAAAGCTTTTGATTCACTTGTTTGGGGGGGGGGGGGGGAGTTATGCTCAAAGTTTTGAGAGCCTATGGCTTTGGAATTGGCGTTTGTCGTTGGATTGAAACTTTCTATAAACACAAAAAATCAATTGTTGTTATAAACGGTCAGACTACAGAATGGTTTAGTGTAGAAAGGGGATGTAGGCAAGGAGATCCAGTCTCTCCCTACCTTTTTATTCTTTGTGCAGAGATTTTAGCCATAATGATAAGGGAGCAAGACTCGATAAAAGGAATACAGGTTCGTGGTGTAGAAGGAAAAATTTCCCAATTTGCTGATGACACCCAATTAATAAATGTAGGAGATAAAACCTCTTTTGAAAGATCTGGTCGTCTACTTGTTACGTACGGCACAGTTTCAGGCCTGTTTATGAACAGCGAAAAAAGGCAAGTAATATGACTCAGGAGTGAGAGAAAATCTCAAATAATATATTGTTCCCATTTAAAATGATATGGAACCCTCCAAAGTTTAAAATACCAGAAATTTGGTTCATTCAAGATCTACGAAACTGCAAAATCATCAATTATAATGGCAAATTTTTATAAGTAAAAATGTTATTCAAAATTGGCCACAAAGAACCATTACCTCAATTGGCAAAGTTGCAGTTTAAAGTCTCTTGTCTTATCCAAACTTATACACTTGTGGATATTATTACCGGATCCACCATATCATTTTATACAACAGCTACAGAAGTTATGTTTTAACGTTGTATGTAAACTCGAGAGACTCAGAGAAGGTCTGGCCCCCAGACGAGCGGCACGCAGGCCCACCGGCGCGGCGTGTGGACATGCCCTGATGCCCACGAACCAGACTCCCAGCTATGGGTAAATAGCACCACTGCCTTGTGGGTGTCTCAGGGGAGACCAAGGTTAAGGGAGTAAACCTGACAGAAAAACACCAATGCCTTGTGATTATCTCGGGAGAGACCAAGGCTAAGGGAGTAAACCTGACAGAAAATCTATGGAAGGCAACGGGAAACCAGCATCGAATATTCCCAATATAAACATGGACAACCAAAAGAGAACGGAGGTAAACGACGTGAATAGGGGCTCCTGTGGAGCACCTTCGTCTGGCAGGGACAGTCATGCTATGCAGGTGATACCCGACCGTCAGCAAGCTATCGCGATCAGACTAAAAACATCAAAATTGCAGCCTGGAATATAAAAACATTGCTACAAAAAGAAAAATTAGAAAATGTCAAGGTGTAGATGGAAAGGCTTAACATAAATGTTTTAGGACTAGGGAAAGTAAGATGTAAAGGGATAGGCATGAGAATATCAAGCAAGCATAAAATTATATATTCTGGTAGAGACAGACATGAAAGAGGAGTAGTCATAAAGGAAATGGACAAGTCAAAGTCTACCAAAGGATACTGGGCTGTGTCAGACCGTGGTTTATTAGTTAAATTGGCTGGCAGGCAAACCATTTGATATCAGCATCATCCAAGTACATGCATCCACATCCCCAAGTAGGCCCACTCAGAAAAGAATTAACAGCTTCTATGAAGTATTAGAGACAGAAAAACTGAATGCAAATCACAGGATATGACAATAATAATGGAAGATTTCAATGCTAAAGTGGGACAGGAGAGAATGGATGACATAGCTGGATCTGATGGCCTTGGCACACAAAATGAGAGGGGAGATAAACTTGTTGAGTAGACACAAATTAATGAATTCATAATAGGAAACACCGGTTTGAGAAGCCTAACAGAAGAAAATAGACATGGATGAATCCAGGAGATAGTACAAAAATCAAATTGCTTACATCCTCATAAATAAAAGATTTAGAAATTTTTTACTGATAGCAAAACCATTACTAGGCGCAGACTGTGACAGTGACCACAGTCCTGTAATGGGACTATTTAAGTTGAAACTAAAGAAACGAAAAGAGACCAAAAGTATCATCAAACTAGACCTTGGACTCGTAAAGGCAGCAAATTCTACTCGTGAAAAATTTAACATATATGTTCAAAACAAATTCAGTGCTCTGGAGGACGTTGGTGACAGTGAAGAACAATGGACAAAGTTGAGAAACTCGATAAATTAAGCTTGTGAAGAAATCCCTACAGTTGAAAGAAAAGCAAAGAAGAACTGGAAGACAAAGGAAATTTTAGGTTTGGTGGAAAAACGGAGGAAGGCAAAAGGAAAGGAGGAAGAATACAAAAAGATACACGAGGAAATCAGGAATAGATGCAGTGAAGCTAAGGAAGCTTGGCTGAAAACAAAGTGCAAAGAAATAGAAGACCGACACAAAACAGATCCTCAGTTTATGTACAGAAACACTGAAGAAATTGCCCACAGGAAAACAGACCTGCACATTGACTGGTTGCTTTACAACCTAAAGATGGTACGAATATTATGGAAAAAGACAAAATATTAAATACATGTAGATGGGGAGAGTACATTAAAGACCTTTTTGATGATGACAGAAACGAAGAACACATTATAAAAAAAGAACGTAGGAGGACTACCCATCATGAAAGATGAAATTAGAGCATCACTGAAAAAGATGAAACAGGGAAAAGCCCCAGGACTAGACAATACTACTACAGAAATGATTGAGGCCCCAGATGATATTGGTATTGAAAAAATAACAGTCTTCCAAAATGAGATTTACGACACCTGAATAATCCATAAAGATACATAAAAATCAATTTTCATTGCACTTCCAAAGAAAACAGATGCTATAGAACGCGAACTGCATCCTTGCAATCAGCTTGAAGAGTCATGTAACTAAAATTCTTTTGAGAATAATCATGATGAGAACAAGGAACAGAATCAAAAGAGAAATAGTAAAAGCACAACTTGGATTTGTCGGAGGGAAATGAACTATTAATGCCATACACATCCAAAAAATTCGTATAGAGAGATGAGTCCAGTTGACTAAGGATAT
>JAPXFY010000027.1:30103940-30106440 GCA_030674185.1 Monoplex corrugatus | reverse complement strand
AACAGATCAGTGGATAATGCTGTCTCCCTACTAATGCACAACATATTGCAACACTTGGAATTCCCCAAAACATATGCACGCATTCTTTTTGTAGATTTAGCTCTGCCTTTAATACAATTGTCCCAGCAAAACTCTATAGCAAACTTCTACAGCTCAAAACTAGTCCTCAAATGTGTAAATGGGTTTTAGATTTCCTCCTAAATAGAAAACAAGTTGTCAAAATCAGTGGTCTGAGTTCTGGTCCCCTGACATTGAACACTGGCGCGCCTCAAGGTGGTGTCCTGTCACCGCTCTTATTCACTTTGTTTACAAATGATTGTATCTCTGTTCATGACTCAGTGATGTATTTTAAGTTCTCTGACGACACAAGAGTTGAAGGGCTTATCAAAAATAACGATGAATCTCACTATTTAAGCGAGATAGATTAGTTTGCTGGTGCGACAACAACTTAGAGTTAAACGTTCTGAAAACAAAGGAAATGATTGTAGACAATAGAACAAAAAAGACACCATTATCTCCACTAGTGATCAAGGGAGATATGGTAGAAGTAGTAGATACGTTTAAAGTTTTGGGAACAACAATTTTGAATTTGTTAAAGTGGGAGGAAAACACAAAACTAATCATTAAAAAAAAAAACTACAACAGCGTCTTTATTTCCTTCACCAGCTTACAAAAGTTTGGGGCAAGCCAGTCTGTCTTGATTCTGTTTTACCGAGCAATGATAGAAAGCGTTTTAACTTTCTCTATCACAGTCTGGTATGGTAACTGTACAACAACTGAGAAAAATGGCTTAAACAACATTGTCAGCACTGCCTCCAAGATCATTTTCGAAAAAAAGAACTAAAAAGAAGATTAAATCTATCATAGCTGACAAAGATCACCCAGCGAACAGTCTGTTCACTCCACTTTCTTCAGGAAAACGCTTTCGTTCCATCAAAGCCAGAACGTGTCGCTTTAAAGATAGTTTTTATGTAAGGGCTGCCCGTCACCCTGTTTCCCTGCAGACCTCTGTTTGTTGTGTGTATCTGCTAGACTTACAGCCGTACATCATTACATCCTCTTGCTTTTACTGATGTGTCAATGATTTGCATTCCACATTCGTGTCTCAGTTTACAAATTTTTGTCTTATCGTGTGATGAACTTACTCTTAACCAAATTTATAAGAGCTATTTATCTTGTCTTTGAACTCTGATTTTTAGTCCGCTTACTCAAAGGAGGGCTTATGGAAATTCTGTGATAGTTATTAGATGGAACTTTATATGTCTTTTATCTGTTCGTTGCTACTGTTAACTGATAAACTGTTTTAATTCTCCAGGCTTGGATTATAGTGATGGTTTTTCTCAACTCGCCGTTAGAATGATGTACTCTTACAAGATATTTTGTTATACATCAGACATTCTTTACTTGTCTTTGGATTTTAGTCTTGTGCATGTGAGGAGGGGGAGAGAAAGTAAGAGAATAATTTTTACCTTATGTTGTTTAAGTCCCATGGGCATGTATATGATGTGTGTGTGTGTGTGTGTGTGTGTGTGTGTGTGTGTGTGTGTGTGTGTTGTGTGTGTGTGTGCGCGCGCGCGTGTGTGTATGTGTGTGTTTCTTCGATTCCATGGATGACTGACGAATATGTTTTTTATGATGTTGAATATTATTATTGTTGTGAGGTGTGAGTGTGAATGTATGTATAGCCAAAACATTTTCCTTGTGTCTGTGCACTGGGCTAAAATAAAATCTTGTTATCTTGTTAAAAAAAAAAATCGTCATCTGTCTCTCAGAATAATATGATATGCGTTTCAGTTTCAGTCTCAGTGTCAGTTTCTCAAGAGGACATCTCCGTGCTTGACTGAATTCCATATGCAGTGACGCCACGTAATGGAGAAGGTCCAAAATGATCATGGTACAAATCTTAAGCCTGTGCATTAGACCTATGAGCTTACGAGGTCCTCAGGGTCCTACCTATCGTGTGTTTTCATTGTTGTCACGTTACACTTTCTCAGTAACTTGTGACTGTATCAATATATTGTTGTCATTGTTGTCACGTTACACTTTCTCAGTAACTTGTGACTGCATCAATATATTGTTTTCATTGTTGTCACGTTACACTTTCTCAGTAACTTGTGACTGTATCAATATATTGTTTTCATTGTTGTCACGTTACACTTTCTCAGTAACTTGTGACTGTATCAATATATTGTTTTCATTGTTGTCACGTTACACTTTCTCAGTAACTTGTGACTGTATCAATATTCTGTTTTCATTGTTGTCACGTTACACTTTCTCAGTAACTTGTGACTGTATCAATATATTGTTGTCATTGTTGTCACGTTACACTTTCTCATTAACTTGTGACTATATCAATATATTGTTTTCATTGTTGTCACGTTACACTTTCTCAGTAACTTGTGACTATATCAATATATTGTTTTCATTGTTGTCACGTTACACTTTCTCATTAACTTGTGACTGTATCAATATATTGTTTTCATTGTTGTCACGTTACACT
>JAPXFY010000027.1:30086440-30098940 GCA_030674185.1 Monoplex corrugatus | reverse complement strand
AACCACCATCATAATGTCAGTCAGCACCAACACACACAGACAGTCTGTTACCAGGTTAACATACACAGAACCACCATCATAATGTCAGTCAGCACCAACACACACAGACAGTCTGTTACCAGGTTGATACAGACAGAACACCATCGTAATATCCATTAGCATCAACACACACAGTCTGTTACAAGGTTGATATAGACAGAACACTATCGTAATATTACCAGTTGTTATTCTTGATGAACAGACAATGCTTATTCTCCATTAGTGCATGGACCCGCAAGTATGCCCATCGTTAACACACACACACACACACACACACACACACACACACAACACACACACACACACACACACACAACACACACACACACACACACACAAACACACACACACACACACACACACACACACACACACACACACACACACCACACTCAACTCACTCACACACAAAAAACACACACACACAAAAACACACACACGTACGTAGGTAGATAGACAGATAGATAGATAGATAGATAGATAGATGGATAAATGAATAGATAGACAGACAGATAGATAGATAGGTAGACAGATAGATAGATAGATAGACAGACAGATAGGTAGATAGATAATTAGACAGATAGATATAGATATAGACATATAGATATAGCTATATATATATATAGAGAGATAGATATAGACATAGATATAGATATTCATTCATTCATTCTAGAAAAGACACTCAACAAGAGCATGGATTGGTTTTCTTCTATATTCTGGTCTTTGGTCTTCCTCAGCACACACACACACACAACACACACACACACACACACACACACAACACACACACACACACACACACACACACACACACACACACACACACACACAGATATATATATGTATATATATATATACATATATGTATATGTATGTGTGTATGTGTGTGTATGTGTGTATGCATGCATGTATGTACGTACGGTGTATGTACATGTATGTATGTATGCATGTATATTTGTGTGTGTCAAGCTCGCTAAGGCTTGAACTGGAGTGGAAAGACAGAGAAACAGACCTATCAGCTATAACACCCCCTTTCAAGATCTAAATGAGAAAAATACTTGGACAAAGTACAGTTACACAAAGTTTATTTACTGAACAAACGAGACAACATGACGCATCATTCGCACAAATCACATACGTAAATATAGCATTACTAGGGGTGGCACCCCAAAATCAACATTGCATACACTTTAGATCTTCAAACCCCCTGAATTCATACAGAATGTCTGCAAACGCACACACTCACAGAAGATAAAAGCCGGCCATAAACCCCTAAGTTAACCACATACATGCACTCCGATTGTCTCAGTCCCTTCAACACTCAGTTTCTCACAGGGTGACGATTTCGGACCATAACGACGTTCCGATGCTAGGGTTTCCAGTCTCTAATGAGTCTCTCAACGCTTGGCATCGTGAACAGGCGCCGAATGAAACAAACGCCGAACGACGCGAAGATGCTCGCTACAGCAGACGTGGACTCATGCGAAGGGCGGCGCCAAGGAAACAAAGCTGAGTAGAATGGCTGGGCCGTAGGCTTGTGGCGTGGAAGTACCGCCGATCTTGCTGGAAGACGCAGCCATAGAAGCCCCACTAGTCGCACCTGCCTCAGACGCTTGTAACATTACCGGAGCTCGGATACGTGCACCTCCTCGTAGAGCCAGGACCAACATGGACAGCAACGACGACTGGCGCAGGACGCTGGTGATCTTCTCCCCTCACGCTGGCGAAACTACGAACACATCCTCCCCTACTGACCCGTAGGTACATAAACAGCTATGATTAGACACGGCAGAAAAACTTGTTCACTTGTAAATATATCGACGAACCAAGCTACCAATACCCAACCTAGCCACCAAACCACAACACAACTACAGCAAAGGAGAGCAGACAACTATTCACTGCTGGTTGCATGCCTGACAATGGCACCTACACTCTAGACTTCCATATGATAATGTTGACAAAAATTGAATGACTGACCACTGCACCATCGCATACCGAATGTAGCAGAGGAAAAACAGGCGTCTATTCACTCCTGGTTACATGCCAACAAAGACACAGCCATTCTAGACTTCATATAACCATGTTGACAAAATTTGAAATGACTGACACTGCACCCACCGCATACCGACTGTAGCAGAGGAAAACAGGCGTCGACTCATTCCTGGTCACATGCCAAAAAACATAGACCTCTACCACTTCTAGGACATGAAATCCATCTACAAGTGGTGACTCTGACCAGAAACTGGCCCTATTCACCCAACTGCAAACCGTCTGTAGCAGAAGGGCACCGAACACCGACTGACTCCTCTTTACAACACGAAACTCTTCTGTCAGAAATTGACCAGACCCCACCCCCCTAACTGCAAACCGTCCATTGCAGAGGGGGGCCCAACACCAACTGCCAACTCTTTTCCTATACAGCCAACACAACAAGTTCAGAACAACTGTTAAAAAAAACTACAGTGAAGAAAAACACGCAACAATCCATCCACACGGTACCAGTTAATCCATGATTTAGCGCGCAAACACAAGTTGACAGAAAAACTCTTTGCAAAAACAGCACCAAAAACATACAAAATTTACACACACCAGACCCATGTAAAACATATCTTACGCCACAAACACGAGTTGGTGGAGCTGTTCACATACCTGTGCAAAAGCACTCAAAAATACACGTACACACTGACCCAACCAAAGGGAGAGAAAAAATAATGAACAAAAGAATAGCCAGCAGAATCGGCCAAGCCAAAACAGCATTCAACAAGATGAAAAGCATTCTTACCAACAAATGCCTATCAATTAACATCAGGAAGAGAATTCTTGAATGTTATATAGAACCGATAATGTTATACAATTGTCAGGTGTGGACAGTCAACACGCAAATCCAGAACAAGATTGAGGCAACCAAGATGTGGTTTCTAAAAAGAATGTTGAGAGTTCCATGGACAGCAAAGAAAACAAACGAGACAGTCTTGATAGAGGCAGACACAAGAAGATCGTTCATAAAGAAGATTAGGAAGATAAGGGAGATTAGAAAAAGACAGGCAACATTTATAACCCATTTTCTGAGGAAAGGGGAATTAGAACACCTGGTCACAACAGGAAAGTGGAGGGAAAGACAGCACCAGGTAGACCCAGTGAGAAGATATTGGACGGACTAGCAGGGTGGCTGAGGACAGAGAAGGTGGAAGATGTGCTTGTGGCAACAAGGGATAGATACATATGAAGGGCCATGATCGCCAACACCATGCGGCAGGGCACATGATGGTGATGAAATATGCAAAGAGTTCAGATCTAATCTTTAGAGTCTCGACAAGTTGCAAGCACTTTCTCTAAGTTGCGAAAGATATCGTAGATATCAAGATTTTAAAGAAAGAAAGAAAGAAAAAGACTGAAAGAAATCGACAGGGATTAACTGATAAAACTTCCGAACAAATCTGCGTGTAACGATAACTACTGATGAAAAGTTTTAACCTCCAAAGATGGTCAGACCATGCTAGTAATTCTTCGTTTTAGGATGAAATACTAATCAGTGTGTGTAAATTTGTTGTACCAAGTGTCAGTCTCCCAGCCTTAGACTCAAGATCTTTCCTCCTCTGTGTGTGTGTGTGTGTGTGTGTGTGTGTGTGTGTGTGTGTGTGTGTGTGTGTGTGTGTGTGTGTGTGTGTGTGTGTGTGTGTGTTTGTGTTTGTGTTTGTGTGTGTTTGTGTGTTGTGTGTTTGTTCATGTGTGTGTTTGATGTGTGTGTGTGTTAGTGTTTGTGTCTGTGTGTGTTTGTGTATGTGTCAGTGTGTTTGTGTGTGTGTTTATGTTTGTGTCTGTGTTTGTGTGTGTGTGTGTATGTGTGTGTGTTTGTATCTGTGTGTCTGTGTGTATGTTTGTGTCTGTGTTGGTGTGTATGTATTTGTGTCTGCATGTCTGTGTCTGTGTGTGTTTGTGTATTTCTGCGTCTGTGTGTGTGTATGTGAGTGTGTATGTGTGTTTGTATGTGTGTGTGTGTGTGTGTGTGTGTGTGTATGTGTGTGTATTGTGTGTGTATTGTGTGTGTATTATGTATGTGTGTGTGCTTATGTATGTGTGTGGGCGTGTGTATATAGAAGTGTCAAGTCATTGGTGTTGATTGCACTAGTGTGTGTGCGGTGTGTGTGTACGTGTGTGTGTGTGTGTGTGTGTGTGTGTGTGTTTTGTGTGTGTGTGTGTGTGTGTGGTGTGATGCTTTTGTATACATATGCTCACGCACTCAACACATGCAAAAAGGCAAGAAGAAGAAGGAAGAGGGGGAGGAGGGGAGGAGGGGGGAAGGAGGAGGAGGAGGAGGAGGAGGAGAGGAAAAGAAGAATTGCGAAGAAGAAGAAAATTGCGAAGAAGAAGAAGAATTGCGAAGAAGAAGAATTACGAAGAAGAATAATTGCGAAGAAGAATTGCGAAGAAGAAGAAGGAAGAAGAAGAAGGAAGAAGAAGAAGAAGAAGAAGAAGTCATAATAGTAATAGTAGTGGTAGTAGTAGCAGTAGTACGTGTTGTTGTTGTAGAAGAAAAAGATGTGGTAGTAGCAGTAGCAGCAGTATCGTTATCATTATTAGAAGTAGTAGTAGTAGAAGAAGAAGAAGGAGAAGGTGAAAAAGAACGACGACAACAACAAAAAACAACAAGAACAGCAACAACAACAAACAAAAGAAAAGAGAGAGAAAGTGTATTCATTAACATGAAATTGGACAGGCAGTCGTATCAAGCAAGAAATTTCAGACTTCCAACTTCAGGTGATGTATTTGTCTGCGCCATAGCCATCCACCAGGAGTGTAGAACAAAGACAGATTCCAATGTAACGTGGACAAAATCTGCATTGCAAATATAACTCATCAGGACATTCAGATATGCACATCAAAAGTAACACAAGAAGACAACAAATAAGATAATTCACAGACATTTTTTTATATCTATGAAATATTTTTGACCTCTTTTTCATAAAACTGTCAGCTTTTCTAACATTTGTTTGTTTGTTTGGTTGGTTGGTTGGTTGGTTATTTGTTGGTTGGTTGGTTGGTTATTTGTTTCGTTGGTTGGTTGGTTGTTTAGTTGGTTGGGTTGGCTGGTTGGTTGGCTGGTTGGTTGGTTGTTTTCGAGAACAGTTCAAATAACAGTATACAAAGTAACACGAACAAAGGGTAACAGTGTAACAGTCAGTGACAAAACAATCAATAGCACAATAGTTGGTAAAATACGTCCTTGAAAGCGAACACTAAACTATAACGTATTTTCAATTCTATATGAGAACAGGGCAAATTTTCGTAAACATGAAAACGGGCATTCAACAGCGCCCATAACTAACACCTTGCAAACACACACACACGTCAATTGACATGGGATCAGAATTCGTAAAATGTGTTGAAGTGAAGTGTGGGAATTAAAACAAAAACCACTTAAATGTGGGAATGAAAAACAAAAACTGAAACAACTTTGAAAATTAGTTCAGTTAACCATGCAATGAGTCCCGGTCAAAGTTCGCTTCAAATGGCACGACGAAGACGCAGCAGTGGAATTAACTCTTTTCCCGCCATGGTTGCAATCAAGCGGCTTCCCGTACGACCGCCGCGGTCGCATTTTTGCGACTTGGAGGGGTTCATGCTAAACGATAACTTTTCACGCGGGTACAAAGCTTCTGTCAGCTCAACTGGTGAATGCAGGCGACTGTGCTATTTTCAAACTTTACCCAACCACCTAGTTTTTCAGCAGTAAGGCCGAAGTGTGGCTTTGTTAACTGTCGGAATTACGTCACGTTTTCTCCGAAGCGTTTTCTCCAAAATGACTGCAAATGGACACACATTGTCTACCACTCCGAGTAGAATAAGCAGACAGCTGACTTTGTGTGTAGATTTTCCATTGCTTTTCCTCATTTATTATAATGATATCTGGCGCACAGCCACGAAATAAGGTCAGTAGTACAACTAATAAACCGTATGAAAAAACAGTTTTTCTTTATAAATAAGATTATCGTGGAATAATCATCAAGCATAATAAACATATGCAAGCATTCATATATAAATACAACATCTGCCCTTTACACAGCAAAAAAAAGTAAGTGAAAATCTTTAATAGTCTTTGAGATATGAGCTTTTAAAAATGCATACTGTGCTGCAAAATTGGCTGCCCAAAATATACTTGGCACTGAGGAGTGCCGTTTCTGGGGAAACTTCGCGGTGAAAGAGTTAATGGAAATAACAATGGCAATCCTAATGGGCGACGAAATGGTACAGATATTCTCCCTTGAATCAGAACTCTCTGTTTCTCCCGTGAAAACTTCATGTCACAGATAAATTACCAATAGACGATGCCTAAACTGATGCAGGATATGTAGGAATGCGTTCTACACTCTTCCAACTTCAACTGAAAAAAAATGGTCAGTTGAAGAAAAAAGTAAGAGAACCAAAGAAAAAGGAGGAAGAAATGAAAAACCAACTGGCTGAAGTCAGATTTATGGCAGAACTAGCAGAAAAGCGAAATGAAGCCGTACTCTGCCTACATTTAACAGAAATAACATCAGAATCTTGGGTGTTAAGTGAGTCTGGTGACAGACGGGGAGTACTGTGGAGTCACACAGTCCAGACGGACTGCGAGCAGACACTTATATCTGTCTGTCAAAATTGTTGAGCGTCAAAGTCAGCTGTGAGAAGAACATCACAAGCTGTCTATCGACTTGATGGCATGAAATCTTAACCCTTTGACTCCTGCACCCTGTCCACCAGCTGCAAAAAAACCCCCACTTAACCCTTTGATTCCATTACCCCATCAACCAGCTTCCTGCAGAATTGGGTGATAGTGTGAGGATTCAAAGGGTTAAGTTTTTGCTTTGCTAGATGGTTGACAATGCAGGATGCTGGTGGACAGGATGCAGGAGTCAAAAGGTTAATTAATCGAAATGACTGCCAGCGTTCAAGCAAACAGGAACCAGAAATGCACAAATATAGAATCAGAACGACGTAGTTGATGCAACAAGACAAGACAAGACAAGACAAGGCGAGACAAGACGAGACGAGACGAGACGAGACAACACTCGAGACGAGACAACACGAGATGAGACAACACGAGAAAACACGAGACAAGACGAGACAAGACAAGACTGGCGCAAATTTGATTGATATGTATTGCATTCTATTATTTTGTATTAGATCATGCTTATGTTACATTGTATTCGTAATATGTGGTTTTTCATATGATGTCTCGTTTCGTATGATGTTTCATATGATCTTCATTTTGGTCTCGTGTTTTGTTTTTCAGCCCTGCTCAACGTAACGTCTTGAAAGTTGAGTACGTTTTTTAGCCCCATTACACTTTGTGCATTTATTCTTTGTTGTCATATTTCATACACTTGACAGAGGCTATTTGGCCGAAAATTTGCGCCTGTCTTGTCATGTCTTCTGTTGTCTTGTCTTATGACTTCTCTTGTCTTGTCTTCTCTTTTTTGTTTTGTCTTTGATTGTTTTGTCTTGTCTTCTGTTGTCTTGTATTGTATTCTCTTGTCTTGTACTGTCTTTACCTGTCTTGTCTTCTCTTGACCTCTCTTCTCTTCTCTTCTCTGTCCTGTATTGTACTGTCTTGTCTTGTCTTCTCTTGTCCTGTATTGTACTGTCTTCTCTTTCTGTCTTGTCTTGTCTTGTCCCTCTTCTCTTCTGTGTTCTTTCCTGTCTTGTCTTGTATGCATTCTCTTGTCTTGTTCTTTCTTATCTCGTCTTCTCTTTCTTGTCTTGTCTTCTCTTGACTTGTCTTTCCTCTCTTGTCTTGTCTTGCTCATTGTCTTATCTTGTCTTGTCTTCTCTTCTTTTGCTTTGTCTTGTATTCTCTCTTGTCTTCTCTTCTCTTGTGTTGTCTCATCTTCCCTTGTCTTGTCTTCCTTGTCTTGTCTTCTCTTGTCTTGTTAGTCTCATCTTCCCCTGTCTTGTCTTCTCTTGTCTTGTCATCTCTTGTCTTGTGTTGTCTCGTCTTCCCTTGTCTTGTCTTCCCTTGTCTTGTCTTCTCTTGCATGTCTTGTTAGGTCTCATCTTCCCCTGTCTTGTCTTCTTTGTCTTGTCATCTCTTTCTTGTGTTGTCTCGTCTTCCTTGTCTTGTCTTCTCTTGTCTTGTCTTCTCTGTCTTGTCTCTTGTCTTGTTTCTCTTCTCTTGTGTTGTCTCGTCTTCCTTGTCTCTCTTCCTTTGTCTTGTCTTCTCTTGTCTTGTTAGTCTCGTCTTCTCCTGTCTTGTCTTCTCTTGTCTTGTCATCCCTTGTCTTGTCTGGTATTGCCTTCTCTGTCTTCTCTTCTCTTGTCTTGATTCTCTTGTCTTATCATCTCTTGTCTCTTCTTGTCTGTCTTCTCTTGTCTTGTCTTCTCTTGCCTTGTCTTCTCTTTCTTGTCTTGTCTTCTCTTGTCTTGTCTTCTCTTGTCTTGTCTTCTCTTGTCATGTCTTTCTTTTCTTGTCTTGTCTTCTCCTTGTCTTGTCTTCTCTTGTCTTGTCTTCTCTTGTCATGTCTTCTTTGTCTTGTCTTCTCTTGTCTTGTCTTCTCTTGTCTTCTCTTGTCTTGTTTTCTCTTGTCTTCTGTTTCTTGTCTTCCCTTGTCTTGTCTTCTCTGTCCTAGGTAAGGAGGCCCACTCCTCGAGCTCTGCGGGTGATACAGCAGGTAACACTGGTATAGGCATCATTATGAGCTTTGTGTCCAGAAAAATAATGGACACACTGCTATATGCCCAGGTAAAAAAAGTCTCAGGCACCAAAGCTGTCATCGTGAGAGGCGTCATCCTCAGAGCCTATGTCCTTCTGTGCACTGTCAGAGAAGTCTCTGTCCAGTTCATATTGCTTATAGCCCAGCTGACTGTTAGAGCCATAACAGGGCTAGAGAAGTCTCTGTGTGATGTGTGTGTGTGTGTGTGTGTGCCATCTTGAAAAAAAAGGAATTATGTGAGTAAACAGATGACAAAATTAGTGAGAGAAGATTTTGCTACTTTAGAAAACCAGCAAGATACACTTCATGAAGTTAAATCCTTTTATGAAAAGTATGTATAAGAGAAGGCTCACTGCCGATTGTGAAATAGAAAAGTTTATCAGAAAGAGATTTAAATTATCAGACGAAGAAAAACGATTGTTGGATGGTGAAATAACTATAAATGAAGCAAGTATAGCACTGACAAACATGAAAAATGGGAAAAGCCCGGGTATAGACGGATTTAGCACAGATTTTTTCCAAATTTTCTGGAAACATATCGGACCATTTGTAGTGAGATCATTAAATGAGGCTCACAGAAATGGAGAACTTTCCTCAACGCAGAAAGACAGATTGATCACTCGCATCCCAAAAGTTGACAAACCTGAAGAATTTATAAAAATAACGTCCCCTTTCTCTCCTTAAAGCGGTCCATAAAATCGGCTCGGCATGCATTTCGAACAGAATCAAATAGGTTTTGCCAATGCTTATCAATGAAGATCAGACAAGTAGATTAGTAGATGATTTGATAAATTATTTAAATATAAATAACATGCCAGGTTTGTTACTCTATATTGATTTCGAAAAAGCTTTTGATTCACTTGAGAGCCTATGGCTTTTGAATTGGCATTTGTCGTTGGATTGAAACTTTCCATAAAAACAGAAAATCAACTGTTGTTATAAACGGTCAGACTACAGAATGGTTTAGTGTAGAAAGGTGATGTAGGCAAGGAGATCCAGTCTCTCCCTACCTTTTTATTCTTTGTGCAGAGATTTTAGCCATAATGATAAGGGAGCAAGACTTGATAGAAGGAATACAGGTTCATGGTGTAGAACGCAAAATTTCCAACTTTTTTGCCGATACACCCAATTAATAAATGTAGGAGATAAACCTCTTTTGAAAGATTTGTTCGTGTACTTGTTACGTACGGAACTGTTTCAGGCCTGTTTATGAACAGCGAAAAAAGGCAAGTAATATGACTCAGGGGTGAGAGAAAATCTCAAATAATATACTGTTCCCATTTAAAATGATACGGAACCCTCCGAAGTTTAAAATACTAGACATTTGGTTCACTCAAGATCTGAGAAACTGCGAAATCAATTATAATGGCAAATTCTCATAAGTAAAAATGTTATTCAAGATTGGCCACGAAGAACCATTACCTCGATTGGCAAAGTTGCAGTTTTAAAGTCTCTTGTCTTATCCAAACTTATACACTTGTGGATATTATTACCGGATCCACCATATCATTTTATACAACAGCTACAGAAGTTATGTTTCCACGTTGTATGTAAACTCGAGAGACTCAGAGGAGGTCTGGCCCCCAGACATGCGGCACGCAAGCCCACCAGCGTGTGGACATGCTCTGATGCCCACGAACCAGACCCCCAGCTATGGGTAAATAGCACAACTGCCTTGTGGTTATCTCGGGAGAGACCAAGGCTAAGGAAGTAAACCTGACAGAAAAGCGATGGAAGGCGACGGAAAACCACCATCGTATATTCCCAAGACAAACATGGCCAGGCAAAAGAGAACAGAGGTAAGTGACGTGAATAGGAGCTCCCATGGAGCACCTTTGTCCGGTAGAGACCGTCATGCTGCGCAGGTGACACCCGACCGTCTGCAAGCTACTGAGGTCAAACTAAAAAACATAAAATTTGCAACTTGGAATATTGCTGCAAAAGGGAAAATCAGAAAATGTCAAGGTGGCGATGGAATGGCTTAACATCAATTTTTTAGGACTAGGGGAAGTGAGATGGAAAGAGGCAGGCATGATAACATCAGGCGAGTATAAAATCATATATTCTGTTGGAGACAGACATAAAAGAGGAATAGACATAATGGAAATGGACATGAAAGAGTCTATAAAAGGACACTGGGCTATTTCAGACCAAGTTATATTAGCTACATTGGATGGAAAGCCATTTGATATCAACATCATCCAAGTATATGCACCCACACCCGCAAATACTCGGAAAAAACGACAATTTCTACGAAGTAATAGAAACAGCATGGCTCAATACAAATCACAGGATATCACAGCAATAATTGGATATTTTATTGCTAAAGTGGGACAGGAGAGAGTGGATGTCATAGTTGGACCTCATGGCCTTAGCATACAAAATGAAAGAGGGAGAGAAACTTGTTGAGTGGGCAAAAATAAACGAATTCATAATAGGAAACACCTGGTTTGAGCAGCCTAACAGAAGAAAATGGACATGGATGGATCCAAGAGACAGTACAAAAAATCAAATTGATTACATCCTCATATATGAAAGATTTATGCATTCTTCACTGATAGCAAAAACATTACCAGGAACAGATTGCGACGATGACCACAATCCCGCAATGGAAAGATTTTGGCTGAAACTAAAGACATGAAATCAGACGAAAAGTAACATCAAACTTAATATTGGACTCTTAAAGTCAGAAAAATCGACTCGTGAAAACTGTAACATACATGTCTAAAACAAATCCATTGCTCTGGAGGACGTTGGTGACAGTGAAGAACTATTGACAAAGTTGAGAAACTCGATACATTAAGCTTGTGAAGAAATCCCTTGAGTTGAGAGTAAAGCAAAGATAAACTGGATGACAAAAGAAATTTTAGGTTTGATGGAAGAAACGAGAAAGGCAAAAGGAAAGAAGGAAGAATACAAAAAGATACACAAGGTAATCAGGAATATGTGCAATGAAGCTAAGGAAGCTTGGCTGGAAAGAAATGACAAAGAAATAGAAAACCGACACAAAACAGACTCTCAGTTTATATACAGAAACATTGAATAAATTGCCCACAGGAAAAAGACATGAACATGAACTGGTTGCTTAAAATTGAAAGATGGTACGATTATTATGGAGAAAGACAAAATATTAGACATATGGGGAGAGTAAATCAAAGTCCTATTTGACGATGATAGAAACGAAGAAGGAACGTTGAAGGACCACCCGTTATGAAAGATTAAATTAAAGCAGCATTGAAAAAGATGAAACCAGCAAAAGCCCCCAGGATTAGACAATATTACTACAGAAACGATTGAAGCCCTAAATGAATTTGGTATTGAAAAAAGAACAGTCATCCTAAACGAAATTTATGACACCGGAAAAATCCCTAAAGGTATGTCAAAATCAATCTGAAGCCCTAAATGAATTTGGTATTGAAAAAAGAACAGTCATCCTAAACGAAATTTATGACACCGGAAAAATCCCTAAAGGTATGTCAAAATCAATTTTCATAGCACTGCCAACGAAAACAGGGGCTATAGAATGCGAACTCCATTGGACAATCAGCTTGATAAGTCATGTAACAAAAATCCTATTAAGAATAATCATGATGAAGACAAGGACCAGAATCAAATTAAAGACAACTAGCAAAAGAACAACGTGCATTTTTCAAAGGGAAATACACTATTAATTCCATACATCCTAAGAACTCTTATAGAAAGGTCAGTCGAGTTGAATAGGAATTTATATTTATGCTTTGTTGATTATACCAAGGCTTTTGATCAGGTAAG
>JAPXFY010000027.1:30073940-30078940 GCA_030674185.1 Monoplex corrugatus | reverse complement strand
TTTCTGAAAACAAACAGTCGTAGTATACTGAAAACAGACAATGTAGTTTACTGAAAACAGAGAGGGTAGTTCACTAAAGAAAGTGTAGTTTACTGAAAACAGTGTACTTTACTGAAAACAGTGTAGATTACAAAAAACAGACACTATGGTTACTGAAAAATGTAGTTTATTTAAAACACAGACAGTGTCGTTTACTGAAAACAATGTAGTTTATTTAAAACACAGACAGTGTCATTTACTGAAAACAATGTAGTTTATTTAAAACACAGACAGTGTCGTTTATTGAAAACAATGTAGTTTACTTAAAACAGACTGTCGTAGGAACCAGAAAAACACGAAAACAGAATCGGAACGTGAATTCATATAACTAGACTAGACAGGCGCAAATTTTCGGCTAACTGGCCTTTGTCAAGCATAAATGTAAGATCACAAACGAAAAAACACCAATACAAAAATCAGAGAAAAAAAACACACGAAATTTTCCTGCTGCTTCGTCCAGAGTAGCTTACTGAAAACAAACAGTACAGTTTACTGAAAATAGACAGTGTAGTTTACTGAAAACAGACAGTGTAGTTTACTGAAAACAGACAATGTAGTTTCCTGAAATAGACAATGTAGTTTACTGAAAACAGATAGCGTAGTTTACTGAAAACAGACAGTCGTAGTTTATTGAAAACAGACAGTGGTAGTTTGCTGAAAACAGACAGTCGTACGATACTGAAAACAGACAGTCATACTTTACTGAAAACAGTTTTGTTTATTGAAAGCAGACAGTGTAGTTTACTGAAAACAGGCAGTAAAGTCTACTGAAAATAATTGAACTTTACTGAAAACAGTGTGGTTTACTGAAAAGAGACAACGTAGTTTACTGACAATACACAGTGTATTTACTGAAAACAGACAGTCGTAGTTCACTGAAAACAGACAGTGTAGTTTACTGAAAACAGACAGTGTAGTTTACTGAAAACAGACAGTGTAGTTTACTGAAAACAGACAGTCGTAATTTATTGAAAACAGCGTGTTTTACTGAAAACACACAGTCATATGAACCCGAAAAACACAAAAGTAGAATCTGAAAACGAATTTAATATAACCAGACAAGACAGGCCCACATTTTCAGCCAACTGGCCTTTGTCAAACGTAAATGCAAGAACACAAACGAATAAATACCAGATACAAAATTTATGAGACTAGACAGTGTAGTTTACTGAAAACAGACAGGCTACTCTGCTGAAAACAGTATGGTTTACTGAAAATAGACAGTGTGGTTTACTGACAATAGATGGTGTAGTTTACTGAAAACAGACAGTGTGGTTTACTGAAAACAGATAGTGTGGTTTACTGAAAACAGACAGTATAGCTTATTGAAAACAGACAGTGAGTTTACTGAAAACAGACAGTCGTAGTTTAATGAAAACAGACAGTGTGGTTTACTGAAAACAGTGCAGTTTACTGAAAACAGACAGTCGTAGTTTACTGAAAACAGACAGTGTGGTTTACTGAAAACAGTGCAGTTTACTGAAAACAGACAGTGTAGTTTACTGAAAACAGACAGTGTGGTTTACTGACAATAGAGAATGTAGTTTACTGAAAACAGACAGTGTAGTTTACTGAAAACAGATAGTGTGGTTTACTGACAATAGAGAGTGTAATTTACTGAAAACAGACAGTGCAGTTTACTGGAAACAGTGTAGTTTAGTGAGAATGGACAGTCGTAGTTTATTGAAAACAGACAGTGTAGTTTACTGGAAACCGACAGTCGTAGTTTATTGAAAACAGACAGTGTAGTTTACTGGAAACCGACAGTCGTAGTTTACTGAAAACAGACAGCCGTAGTTTACTGAAACAGTGTAGTTTACTGAAAACAGACTGTGTAAGGTACTGAAAACAGACAGTGTAGTTTACTGAAAACAGACGGTCGAAGTGTACTGAAAACAAATGTCGGAGTTTACTGAAAACAGACAGTGTGGTTTACTGAAAACAGACAGTGTGGTTTACTGAAAACAGACAGTATAGCTTATTGAAAACAGACAGTGTAGTTTACTGAAAACAGACAGTCGTAGTTTAATGAAAACAGACAGTGGAGTTTACTGAAAACAGTGCAGTTTACTGAAAACAGACAGTGTAGTTTACTGAAAACAGACAGTGTGGTTTACTGACAATAGAGAGTGTAATTTACTGAAAACAGACAGCCCTAGTTTACTGGAACAGTGTAGTTTACTGAAAACAGACTGTGTAAGGTACTGAAAACAGACAGTGTAGTTTACTGAAAACAGACAATGTAGTTTACTGAAAACAGACAGTGTAGTTTACTGAAAACAGACTGTGTAAGGTACTGAAAACAGACAGTGTAGTTTACTGAAAACAGACGGTCGAAGTGTACTGAAAACAAATGTCGGAGTTTACTGAAAACAGACAGTGTAGTTTACTGAAAACAGACTGTGTAAGGTACTGAAAACAGACAGTGTAGTTTACTGAAAACAGACGGTCGAAGTGTACTGAAACAATGTCGAGTTTACTGAAAACAGACAGCGTAGTTTACTGAAAACAGACAGTGCAGTCTACTAGAAGCACACATAGTTTCATGAAAACAGAGTGTACGTTACTGAAAAGAGACAGTCGTAGTTCACTGAAAACAGACGGTCGTAGTTTCATCATCATTATCATCAGGTGCCCTGCTGCATGGCGTTGGCGATTATGGACTTCCATATGTCTCTATCTCCTGTTGCCTCAAGCATCTCTTCCACCCTATTTGTCTTCATCCACTCTGCAAATCCGTCCAATATCTTCTCCCTGAGTCTACCCGGTGCTCTCTTTCCCTCCAGCTTTTCCGTTGTGACCAGGTGTTCCAATTCCCCTTTCCTCATAAAATGGCCTATAAATGTTGCCTGTCTTTTCCTAATCTTCCTTATGAATAATCTCCTTGTGTCTGCCTCCATCAAAACTGTCTCGTTTGTTTTCTTTGCTGTCCATGGAACTCTCAACATTTTCTTAGAAACTACATCTCGCCTGCCTCAATCTTGTTTTGGCTTTGCTTGTTGACTGTCCATGCCTCACAACCGTATAACAGTATTGGTTCTATATAACATTCCAGAACTCTCTTCCCGATGTTAATTGATAGGCATTTGTTGGTAAGAATGCTTGTCATCTTCTTGAATGCTGTTTTGGCTTGGCCAATTCTGCTGGCTATTTCTGATGTGCATCTGCCATCTGGTGAAATGATCGTTCCCAGGTATTTATACTTATCAACCTGTCTCAAGGTTGTGCTGTTTGCTGTTACTTTGCATGAAGGGATTTCATGTTTTTACTGATCACCATGACTTCAGTCTTCCTACTGTTTAGTTCCAACCCCTTACCTTTGCTTTCTATTTCTTGTATATTCACAAGGTTTTGTAGGTCCCTTTCATTTTTTGCAATTAGCACGTTGTCATCTGCGTATCGAATGTTGTTTATCATTTTTCCTCCAACCTTTAATCCAGGGTCTTCCTCTAGGTTTCTCATGATGTTTTCGCTGTAAAGTGAAAACAGATCTGGTGACAAAACACATCCCTGTCTGACTCCTCTTTTGATGTTTTGGAAAGAGATTAGATCGTTTTCTATTCTCATTGCAGTTGTTTGTTCCCAGTACATATTTCTGATTATTCGTAGATCTTTTCCATCAACATTGAGTCTCTCCAGTTGGTTGATCAATTCTTCATGTCTTACCCGATTGAAAGCCTTGGTATAATCCACAAAGCATAAATACAAATCCTTATTCATCTCAATTGACCACTCATGATAGTTCTTAGGATGTATATGACATTAATAGTTCCTTTCCCTTCCACAAATCCACACTGTTCTTCTGCTATTTCTCTTTTGATTGTATTCCGTGTCCTCATCATGATTATTCTTAGCAGGATTTTTGTTACATGACTCATCTAACTGATTGTGCGATGGAGTTCGCATTCTATAGCCCCCATCTTCTTTGGAAGTGCAATGAAAATCGATTTTGACATATCTTTGGGGATTTGTCCAGTGTCATAAATTTCATTCAGGAGGACTGTTATTTTGGCAATGCCAAATTCCTCCAGGGCTTCAATCATCTCTGTAGTAATGTTGTCTGGTCCTGGAGCTTTTCCTGGTTTCATCTTTTTCTGTGCTGCTCTAACTTCATCTTTCATTAAGGGTGGTCCTTCAAAGTTCTTTTTTATAGCGTGTTCTTCGTTTCTGTCATCCTCAAAAAGGTCTTTAATGTACTCTCCCCATCTGTCTAATATTTTGTCTTTTTCAATGATAAGCGTGCCATCTTTCGATTTTAAGCAACCAGTTGATGTGCATGTATTTTTCCTGTGGACAATTTCTTCGATTCGTCTGTACATACCCGAGGATCCGTTTTGTGTTGGTCTTCTATTTCCTTGCATTTTGTTTTCAGCCAAGCTTCCTTAGCTTCATTGCACCTATTCCTGATTTCTTTGTTCATCTTCCCGTATATCTCTTCGTTTCTCTTTGCCTTCCTCCTTTCCTCCATCATGCCCAAAATTTATTTTGTCATCCAGTTCTTTTTTGCTTTTCTATCTGCCTCAGGGATTTCTTCGCAAGCTTCATGTATCGAATTTCTCAACTTTGTCCATTGTTCCTCACTGTCACCAATGTCTTCCAGAGCACTGGATTTGTTTTGAAGATGTACATGGTATCACGTAATGGAAAAGGTCCAAAATGATCATGGCAGAAGCCTTAGGTCTGCGCATAAGACCTATGAGCTTACAAGGTCTTCATGGATCCTACCAAGCGTGTGTATGGATTTTGTATCTTATAAATAATGCATGGTAGTCGATCGTGGACAGTCAACACGCAAAGTCAGAACAAGACTGAGGCAGCTGAAATGTGGTTTCTAAGGAGAATGTTAAGTTGTTCCATGGACACAAAGAAAACAAACGAGACAGTTTTGAAGAATGCAGACACATAAGGGACATTAAAGAAGAAGACTAGGAAAGGACAAGCAATACTTGTAAGACATTTTA
>JAPXFY010000027.1:30066440-30068940 GCA_030674185.1 Monoplex corrugatus | reverse complement strand
ACGGGCGCGCGCGCGCCGCACACACACACACACACACACACACACACACACACACACACACACACACACACACACACACACACACACACACACACACAAGCAAAGAGAGAGAAAGAAGAGACAGAAAAGACAGACAGACAGAGACACAGAGAGAGAGCGAGATAGATAGATAGAAGAGAGAGAGACAGACAGACAGACAGGGACAGATGCAGGGACAGAGAGACAGAGACAGAGACAGACAGACAGGACAGAGACAGACAGACAGACAGAGACAGAAAGACAAAGAAAGAGAGAAAGAGAGAGAGAAGAGAGGAGAGAGAGACAGAGAGAGCAGAGAGACAGAAAGAGAGCAAGACAGACGAGAGACAGAGAGAGTCAGACAAACAGACAGAGAAACAGAGAGAGACAGAGACAGAGACAAGAGAGAAGAGAGAGATAGAGGAGAGGGAGGGAACGAGAGAAAAGATATCAGTTGCAACATGACCTGATTTTAATAAGAACTTATCTCAGCTGTTGTGTAGATGTTTCTGAATGTAATATATATTGAAATGTTTTGGGGTTTGTTATTTCTGAAAATCAGCAAATATTTGCTTTGTCTTTGAAATCGGTGGGAAGGAGTTCCACATTGTTGGATCAAAAACAAAGAACGCTTTTTTCTGTAAGTAACTATGAGAACCAATCGCCGTGGTGTAGTGGTTAACGCAACGCACTACCGACTGGAACGTTGTGGGTTCCAATCCCCATCAATCCTTTCAAAAATCATTGCGGGATTTTTCGGCTCTAACAGGCTCCGATCCAGAGTTGAGCGTGCTATGGGCTCGTTGGGAAGACTGGGACCACACAGTCGGGTCTCGTCCACTTCACGGATGCGTCATTGAAGGTGTTGCTCAAATCTTCTGACCAGCACCGCCTGGTTGACGCTACGATGTATTATGATAGTAAGCGTAGAGTACAAAACCTTGTGAATATAATATAAATAGAAGGCAAAAATAAAGGGTTAGAGCTAAATAGCAAGAAGAGGAAGTCATGGTAATCAGTAAAAAACATGAAATCCCCTCAAGCAAAATAACAGCAAATGGCACAACTTTTAGACAGGTTAATAAATTTAAATATCTGGGAACGGTCATCTCACCACACGGCAGATGCACATCAGAAATAGCCAGCAGAATCGGCCAGGCTAAAACAGCATTCAGAGAAGATGAAAAGCGCTCTAACCAACAAATGCCTATCAATTAACACCAGGAAGAGAGTTCTTGAATGTTCTATGAACCGATAATATTATATGGTTGTGAGGCGTGGACACTCAACACGCAAAGCCAGAACAAAATTGAGGCAGCCGAAATGTGGTTTCTAAGAAGAATGTTGACAGTTCCATGGACAGCAAAGAAAGCAAACGAGACGACAGCCTTGATGGAGGCAGATACAAGCAGATCATTGATAGAGAAGATTAGCAAAAGACAAACAAATTTATGGGACATTTTATGATGAAAAGGGGAATTAGAGCACCTGGTCACAACAAGAAAGCTGGAGGAAAAGAACACCAGGTAGACCCAGGGAGAAAATATTGGATGGACTTGCGGGGTGGCTGAAGACAGAGAGGGTGGAGGTGTACTTGCAGCGACAAGGGATAGATGCATATGGAGGGCCATGATCGCCGACACCATGGGGCAGGGTACTTGATGATGATGATGATGATGTGGTGATGATGATGATGATGATGATGATGATGATGATGGGGTGGGGTATGAATGATGATGATGATGATGATGATGATATGATGATGATGGGATGATGAGAGATGATGATGATGGTGTGGTGGTGATGAAGCGTACAGTACAGCCATGACTCGCAGTCTCAATCCTAGATGGGCTCCACAGCATCATGATTATCATCCTCATTGACAACAACGTCATCATCGCATTGTAAAAAAAAAACTGTGCCAGCTTCTGTGGCCATTAAGGTAGCGTAAAAAATGAGACGCAAAAAAAAAAAAAAGTGAGCACAAAGGTAATCTCCCTGGGTGCAATGATTCTAAAAAAAACCTTTGCAGGAATCATTCCCACAGCAACGCTTAAAAGTCTGCCTCAGGGATTAATCTTGTATCCAACGTAGCTATAGAGAACCGGGACTTGGTCAAGAGAGAAGATCCTGGAGACCCACATGTAAGTACTTTGCACAGTTTGTAGGGCAGAAAGGATTTCTGACATACATGGTGGCATAATCATCAGATTAATCCTATTAAGACATTGAAAGCAAAGAGTGGTAACATTACACTCTACTCGTGCCTTGACTGGAAGCCAAGGTAGTTTTGCACAGAGTGCATTTGCACCGCGACTTGTTCACACCGCAGGACAAATCGAGCTGCACTGTTTTTGGAGTCATTGTTTCAGTATTTCAGTTTCAATTTCTCAAGATGACGTCTTCGCGCTCAGAATGAATTCCATATGCACTATGGTCACAGGTGAAAATCCATTCTAACATTCTAAATTGCTTCAAGTCA
>JAPXFY010000027.1:30013940-30016440 GCA_030674185.1 Monoplex corrugatus | reverse complement strand
AATTATAAAGACAGAAGACAGAAAGATAAAACGAAAGAGAAAAAAACTAGAAAGACAGAAAGAAAGAAAAACAGAAAGAAAGATAGAAAGACAGGCAGAAGGACAGACAGAAAGAGGAAGAGAGAAACAGAACGAAAGAGAGAAGACTGAAAGACAGACCGAAAGAAGACAGACAGACAGATAGACGGAAATACAGACAGAAAGAAAACAACAGACAGACAGACAGACAAAAAAAAGACCAAAAGACAACCAGACAGATTGAAAAAATAACAACAACAACAAATGCTTTGAAAGGAAAGTTCTGTAAAATCTTCCTTGGGATGAAATCACACACACGTAGATGCATGCGTGCGCGCAAAAACCAGACAGAAACAGAGTAGACAGATAATGTGAATGAACAAACGAATGAAGGAAGTAGGAAAGGAAGGAAGGAAGGAAGAAAGGAAGGAAGAAAGGAAGGAAGGAAGGAAGAAAGGAAGGAAGGAAGGAATAACGAAGTGAATAAACGTACAGGGAACAAACGCAGGACGGAATAAATAAACGAACGACGAATTAATGAATAAACGGATAAATGACTGAAATGAACGAATTAATGGCCAGACCAAACGAACGAACAAAAGAACGAATGAATCAATCAATAGCAAACGAATAAATCAATCGATCGATCGACGAATAAAATAAATAATAGAATCAACAAATGAATGAATGAATGAATGAATGAATGAATGAATGAATGAATGTCTTGTCTGAATATATTAAATACGCGTTCTGAATCTTTTTTCGTGTTTTGTTTTGTTCCTGAATGAATGAACGAATGAACGAATGAATGAATGAATGAATGAATGAATGAATGAATGAATCATTCACTTACTCACTCACTCACTGAATCACTCACCACTCAATCAATCAATCAATCAATCAATCAATCGATCGATCGATCGATCAGTGAACGAGTAGATCAATCAATCAGTGAATCAATCAATGATCATAATTTCCCACAGGTAAGAACAACAGCCCCAGGACAACAATCCTGGGAGAAATTTCTTCAATAGTTGCCATGACAGGGCAAAGAGACAACAATGACAGAGAAAGAAAAAAAGAACCCATGGACACAGACAGACCACCTCCCTCCCAAACCCTCTGCCCCCCTCCCACCGTCCCCCTCCCCCACCCTCACCCCCACACCTACACCCGACGCCCCACGCAGCCCTCCCAGACAGCAGAATCAACTCTTTACAATAGCATACCATTTCGCTCAACGGCAATCTGCTCAACTAACTATACGACTCTCTTTGTAGTATTGACCGTAGTCAATAGTATCAAAGTCACAAAGCATTCTTCACACTCCACACACACACACACACACACACACACACACACACACACACACACACGCACACACACACACACACGTACACACACACACGTACACATACACACACACACATACACCCACATACACGCACACGCGCGCGCATGCACCGAAGCACACATAAACACACGTACAAATGTACACATACACATACATGTACAAATGTACATACACACATACTCACTGACTTATTCATTCACAAAATATAGGCGCATATACACGAACAAATAGAGGCACGAATGCACGCACACACACGCCCACACACACACACACACACACACACACACACACACACACACACACACACACACACACACACACACACACGTACACACACAAAAGCACGTGCGGGAACACGCACGTACACACACGCATGTACACACCCACACCCGCACACACAAAAACACGCACAAGCACACACAGGCACACACACGGACGCATATGCACACTCACACACATTCACACACCCACGCACACACACACAAACACACACATACACACGTATGTTTGCGTGTGTTCGTGTGTTTGTGCGTGTGTGTGTCTGTGAACATACACAAACACACATACAGACATACACAAACACGCACGTGCTCTCGCACACATACGTACACGCACGCATACAACCACACACGCACACACTCATACACACACACAAGCGCGCGCGTGCGCACACACACACAACACACACGCACACAAGCGCGCGCACACACACACACACTTGTACGTACACACGCACACACTTCACACGTATTTACATACATACACACACACATACACACGCAAACATACACAGAAACAAACAAACTTACACACAAACTTACATGCAAACACACACATACACACACGTACGAACACACACACACACACACACACACACACACACACACACAACACACACACACACACACACACACACACACACACACACACACACACACACACACACACACACACACATTTACCCACTGACTCATTCATTCACAAACACAGGTGTATATTCTCACACACAACCTTTGACACAGGCGTCAAGATTCACCATGACTCCCCCCCCCCCTTCCCCCACCCCCGCCCACAGGTAAAAACTCCCACACATTACATATTGAAGTCACCGGCGCTGGGAGTGGCCTT
>JAPXFY010000027.1:29996440-30008940 GCA_030674185.1 Monoplex corrugatus | reverse complement strand
TCATGATTGTTATCATCCAGATCGTCATCACTTCATAGTATTCATAAAAAAAAATGTCCCAGCTTCTGTGGCTATCACGATGAGACCCTCCCCCCCCCCCCCAAAAAAAATAAATAAATAAAAACAAAAAAACTCGAAAGTGATGAGCACAAATTTAATCGCTTAAGCGCGGTGTCCTGAAAGAAATGAATACTAGTAGTAGTAGTAATAGTAGCAGTGGTAGTAATAATTATAATAGTAGTAGTAGTAGTAGTAGTAGTGGTGGTGGTGGTGGTAATAATGATAGTAATGATGATGATGATGATAATAATAATCACCACCACCACCACCACAATCATCATCATCGTCGTCGTCGTCATCGTCGTCGTTCGTCATCATCATCATCAACATCATCATCATCATCATCATCATCATCATCATCATCATCATCATCATCATCATCATCATCATCATAACAGTAGTAACAATAACAACAACAACAATGATGATAACAGTAATGCTACAACTACTACTAATAACAAAATAATAGTAATATATACTGCTACTACTACACTACTACTACTACTACTACTACTACTACTACTACTACTACCTACCACCACCACCACCACCACCACTACTACTATTACTACTACTACTAATAATAATGATAATGATAATAATAATAATAGTGATAATAATAATAATAGTGATAATAATGATAGTAATGATAAAATAATGATTAAAATAACACTACTACTACTACTACTACTGATGGTGGTAATAATAATGATAATGATAATGATAATAATAATCATAATGATGATGACGATGATAAATAAATAAACGAATAAATAAATAAATAAGTAAATTAATTAATTAATTAATTAACATATATATAAATAAATCTGCACTAAATGACGTCAGCAATTAAATTTAGCCTGAACGCAATGCCATCAGTTACATACACACTTATACATCACACCTGTGCCAGTCTTAAGCAACACACACACACACACGCACACACACGCACACACACACACACACACACACACACACGCACGCACGCACGCATGCACCCACGCACGCACGCACGCACGCACACACACACACACACACACACACACATACACACACTTGCAGAAGGTTCCAAAATCGGACCACACGCCTACAGACTTCAAAAACCTATGACGTCAACGCTGTAAATCCGATCTGTCTTCACCAATTGTGAATAAACACTACAAAGACAGCCAAAAGCGTTTATTCAAATATTTATAGCAAACATAACTCGCTGGGTCTTTAGCTATTAAACGGATAAGAGCAGCGTTGCTAGACGTTCAGGATTTGGAGTCTGTTTCCCAAGAGGGATTTTCCCACACCCTGAAAATTCCATATGCGCTACGTTTGGGATTTGGAGCTTGTTCCCCGAGAGGGATTTTTCCACACCCTGAAAATTCTACATTGTTCTACGTTTGGGATTCGAAGTTTGTTCCCAAAAGGGATTTTTTTCACACCCCGAAAATGCCATATGCGCTACGTTTGGGATTTGGAGCTTGTTCCCCAAGAGGATTTTTCCACCGAAAAATCCAACGCTTGCTTTTGACAGGACTGATGGGGACTTGAACCCACCACCTTCTGGTCGGTAGTCTGTTGCGATAACCACTGCACCACGCCGTCTGGTTTCACAAGCACTGCTGATTACTCTTAAAGTTGATAATCATTTGATTAAAAAATATGACATAAAATTCAGTTCACATTGTTTATAGCCCAGCCGACTACTAGAGCCATATCAGGACCAACACCACATCAAAAAACGACAACCCATTTAAAATAAAACAAAAAAGATTACAAATAATAATAGTAAATATTTATAAGGCGCCTACAATCTTCATTAACAAAGATTAGGCAAAGACAAGCAACATTTACAGGCCATTTATGAGGAAAGGGGAATTTAGAGAACCTGATCACAACAGCAAAGCTGGAGGGAAAGAGGGAGAGAATACCAGGTAGACCCAGGGAAATAAATATCAGACGGACTTGCAGGGTGGCTGAGGCCAGAGAGAGAGGGTGGGAGATGTACTTGCAGCAACAACAGGGGATAGATTCGTGTGGAGGGCCATGATCGCCAACGCCTATGCTGCAGGGCACATGATGATGATGATGATGATGATGATGATGATGATGGTGGTGGTGGTGGTGGTGGTGGTGGTGACAATCTTCATATAATTATAGAAATCAAATCGATGCGCAGAAATGACATCATGAACTAAATTTAGCCTGAGCGTCAGGAAGGAAGGAAGGAAGTTTCAACATCGCCATTGGCCCAAATGCGGTCCACAGTTAGCGACAGCCACGCAGTCACACTAGTCACAAATCTCATCTGTCTTCACTGCTAGCAAGCAGAAGGGGAAGGCAACGGACTGCCGAAAAGTTGGTGGTAATCCTTTCTGCAAGCATAAGCCACTCAGGCTTTGGGCACTCAAAGAAAGACCCAGGGGAAAATAGTGGGCAGAGAATGGAATGAAATGGTCAAGCCCAAGAGGTGTTATTTTATTCTCCTGAGTCGTGGCTGGTCGGTTCTTTTGACAGAGCCGTGGACTCAAGATCTGTTACCTCGAGTTCAATCCCAGCCCTGCAACATTAAAAAAACAACAACTTTGACTCCCGCAGCCTGCCCACCGGCATCCCGCATTGCCAAACATGCAAGCCAAGCAAAAACTAAACCCATTGACTCCCTCACCCTATCCACCAGATTCCTGCAAAAAGAATTAACCCATTGACTCCCTTATCCTGGTGGATAGGGTGAGGGAGTCAACAGGTTAAGTTTTTGCAGTTGATGGATAGGATGAAAGAGTCAAAGGGTTAAAAAAAACTGGACTGTTCGCTGCCCATCTTAATGTTTCCAAGTCCCTGTCCCCCCCCCCCCTCCGGTCCTTCCCATTTCAAGATCATGCCAGCGCATAAGCTCAGTAAGTCTTTCAGATTTGGTTGGAGCCCATAAGGACAACCCGAAAACGACGAATTCCTCTCAAAACAACAAAAAATCCAAACTTTCTGTGTTATCAAAACTTCAAAACAATTTAGTACTCAAGAATAATAACATAATTCCCCACTAAACCTTTCTTACAGATAGTCCTTGGTGGTCTACACATACGATATCAACACATCACAAATAACAACAACAAAAAATTAGTAAAATAAACCATGACAAATGCAATGGGAAAGAAGTCATTAAATGAATTTGAAAATCACTGCGCTGTTCTTGAGCTGGAATGGTGGGCAGTCTTATTCAGAATTTTCTTTGGTATTGATATAATTATAATTATTTTATTCTTATCATCATCAGCATGATCATCATGATCATCATCGTTATTATTATTATTATTATTATTATCATCATTATTATTATTATCATTATTATTATTATTATTATTATTATTGTTATTATCACCACCATCATTGTCATGATTATTATTTAATTATTATTATTTTTATTATTGTTATCATTATCAGTATTGTTGTTGTTAGTATTGTTATTAATACATAATTTTTAAAAGTATTATTGTGATTGTCACATTATTATCGTTATCTTTATTATTGTCATTATCATTATTATTATTGTTATTGTTATTATTATTATTATTATTATTATTATTATTATTATTATTATTGTTATTGTCATTGTTATTATTATCATTATTATTATCATCATCATTATCATTGTTATTATTATTACTCATTCCTGTCTCAAATCGAAAATCTCGAAAAGATTGAATACAAAATTCTTGTAATACTACTACTGCAATTTATTTTGTCAACCATAATGCTCCATTCTGTTTTAACATGTCTGTATATTGGTAAGTGTCAGGTTGAAGACTAGGTTTCATACATTTAAGTGTGTGCAATCGGATTTTTCTTAACTGTGTTGGAACTGTCACGCAGTATCCATACGAAAAAGTATGGAGAAATTTTGGCTGACACATGCTGGTAATACACAATAGCACCCCACCCCCCCACCACCACATACATACACTCATGCACACACACACACACATCCACAGACATCCACACACTTTTACACACACACATCCGTACACTCACACACGCGCGCGCACACACACATGCATACATACGCTCGCGCGCACACACACACATACACACACACGCACACACACACGCACACACATACACACACACACAGAGCACTACACACACACACACACACACACACACACAAACACACACACACACACGCACATACACACACATACACACAATACATACACACACACGCACATACACACACACACACACATATGCACACACACACGCACACACATGCAACGTACAGAAAGACAGAAAAAGAAAGAAAACAGGTGCACCCACCACACATACACCCCACACCCCACACTCCACCCCTCTTCCTCAAACACGTTTAAACAACATTTGGCAACCACACGTCACCCTCATCCCACACCTCCTTTGTGTTCCTTCCCCCCCCCCCCCCCAAAAAAAGGCACAGTCAGTCATTGACATTGTTAACTCTATGAGGACATGTGGGGGGGGGAGGGAGAAGGGGAGAAGGGAGAAGGGGACGGGGACAGGACCTACTCCAGCCCTATTTCGTCCTTAACCCTTTGACTCCTGCATCCAGTCCACCAACTGCAAAAACGTAACCCTTTGACTCCCACACTCTATCCACCAGCTTCCTGCAGGAAGCTGGTGGATAGGGTGAGGGAGTCAAAAGAGTTAATTTTTTTTGCTTTGTTAACATGGTTGTTGATAATGCAGGATGCTGGTGGACAGTGGTGCGAGAGTCAAAGGGTTAAAAAAAGAAACAAAAAGCCACCTTCCCTCTCTCACTCCCTCCCACCCTCCGCCCCACACCAACTTGACGAATTAATCCTGGCTGTGACAAGTTTGTACAGCCCTGCTGATAGGCCATTGTCCGATGGTCACTCAGTCACTCAGTCAGTCACTCACTCACACGTGGACTTACTACTATGCGCTTCTATATGTAGACTGTACAGGGATTGATTCTTGCCAAGGAAAAGCCCCGTCGTCAAAATAAAGCACGACCCACGCACACACAGGCAGCCAAACTTAAAGCCCACGTCACACGTATGACACGCAAAACTGCCTGTTAATTGCTGTTAGTATTGTTTAAAGCCCAGTGGTCTGTGTAGAGCCATATCGGGGCTTTAACCACTTCAAAGCATACCAAACTTCAACAGGGAAAAAAAAACATTAAAAAAAGTGAAAAAAAATTAAATATACATATCAATGCATTCGCGCACATAATCTAAGGACAAGCCCCTGATGTTGACCGCTCTGTCCAATTTATCGCACAGGGGATTTAAAAAAACAACAACATCTGAATACAAATATAAGCATACCGAAAGACACCAAAACATATATAAAAACAGGCATAAATTACCTAAAATTGCTTCCGCATATCTCACCTCCCTAGAGCCAAAAATGCACTTAATACATGTATCCAATTATCAGTCCTAAGAGAAAGTACGTGAGACTTTATCGAACACATACAGGTGAATGGACCATTAAGGCAGAAAATAAGAAGAAGAAATGACAGAAAGCCAAGCAACAAGGCAGAAACAAAGAGAGTGACAGAAAAGAGGAAATTTCTAGCACAGAATTTCCAGAACGTGGGGATACTATCTATACTGAAAGAGCCCCCGGCATCCCCACGGGGGTGGGGGTGGGTGGGGAGCAACGCTGCCTACAGCACAAAGCATTGCGTACAGCAGTTAAAAGAAACATCACGAGAGTGCGAAGGGGACCCAGAGCACCAATACCTCGCCACTCTCCGGACACTGACCTCCCAAGCTCCCAACACCGCCAATCGACAGGCATTTCTTCAAGCGAAAAAAAAGGGGGTGAGGGCTGTCCATGCGCTGCATGACCCACTGAGACCCAGTCATCAGTTACCTTGTTTACAAACCGAATGGCAATGTGTGTGTGTGGGGGGGGGGGGGGGAGAGATGACAAATCCCAGGACATAGCCACATAACCCCTGCGTTATCAGTGCAGCGCAATAAACACCTTTATCCTACAGGGCAGACAAACATAAAACCGAAACACACACACACACACACACACACACACACACCACAACACACACACACACACACACACACACACATACACACACACACACACATACACAAACACACACCCGCACGCACGCACACACACTCACATACACACACGCACACACACACACACAACACACACACACACACACATGAACGCTCAAACACAAACGTAAATACACACACATATAAAAACAAACACACACACACACAAACAAACACACTCATAAACACACACAAACATACACATACACACTTACAAACAGACACACACACATGCAAACACACATACACACACATACACACACACAACACACACACAAACACACAACACACACACACACACAAACACACACACAACACACACACACACAACACACACACACACCACACACACAAACACAAACACAAATGCACACACACATACACACCGTCTTATATCATTTACAGTGAAAAGACGTTAAATCAAAGAACGAACATACACACACACACACACACACACACACACACACACACACACACACACACACACACACACACACACACACACACACACACATACACACACAAAACACAAACACACTCATACGCACACACACATACATATACACGCGTGTGCCCGCGCGCGTACGCACGCACACACACACGCGCACACACACATGAACGCAAATACACACACATATAAAAACAAACATACACACACAAACAAACACACTCATAAACACTCAAAAACATACACATACACATAAACACATACACACACACAAGCACACATACACACACACACACACACACACACACACACACACACACACACACACACACACACACACACACACAACACAAACACAAACACAAATGCACACACACACATACACACCGTCTTATATCATTTATAGTGAAAAGACGCTAAATCAAAGAACGAACACACACACACACACACACACACACACACACACAACACACACACCACACACACACACACGCACACACACACACACAAACACACACACACACACACAAACTTACACACACACACACACACACACACACACAACTTACACACACACACACACACACACACACACACACACACACACACACACACACACACACAACATTGTTCCATTTCCACCGTGTGACACCGCCTTAAGTGTCCACAGAGCATGGGAGCCGGTGGGAGTGGAAGAAACAATGAAGCAGTGATAAAGCAACTTATACTTCAAAGACATACCGATACATTATGACCGTTGTGACGATTATGGCCAAGCCATGTCGACATTCTTCTCTCTGTTTTGTTTTGTTTTGTTTTGTTCTGGCTTTTGTTTTGTTTTGTTTTGGCTTTTGTTTCTAATATTTCGTCACCATGTATGTATCATATGCTTGTTTTTAGGAGCCG
Source organism: Monoplex corrugatus (assembly GCA_030674185.1). Lineage (NCBI taxonomy): Eukaryota > Metazoa > Mollusca > Gastropoda > Littorinimorpha > Ranellidae > Monoplex > Monoplex corrugatus. The sequence goes on along the minus strand of JAPXFY010000027.1, from coordinate 30,001,449 downwards.
TAAAACACAAAAATAGAATTAGAATGCTCGTGTTACATAATAAAACGAGATTCGCAAATTTTGATCCAGCTGTTTTTTGTTTGTTTGTTTCTTTGTTTGTTTTTTGTTTGTTTTATATACATATATAGATATAGATGGATAAATAGATAGATAGATAGATAGATAAATAGATAAATAGATAGATAGATAAACAGATGGATAGATAGATAGATATTATATGTATATATATGTACATATATATATATATGTATATATATATATATGTGTTGTGTGTGTGTGTGTGTGTGTGTGTGTGTGTGTGTATGTGTGTGTGTGTGCGTGTGTGTGTGTGTATGCAGCACTTAGCAGAAGGAAAAAGAGAAAAAAACAGAGAACTTTTCTAACATGGCGTTGAGTCGAAGAAAATGATAGATGTGTATTCTGGTAACTATGGAAGTTTGGAGGCAAATGCATTTTAAACACACACACACACAAATGGTCATGCCATATTGTTGCTGTTTTATCTTGAGGAGGGCTAGGGTCGGAATATTGGAAATTAAAAATAATTATAATGCAATATTTAATTGTCTTGTCTTAAGGAAATGTGTGTACATACATACACGGGATATACATGTACATATACGGTTGAATGAATAGGAAAATATGAATGTGAAAGATAAGGTTGATGTAGATGGATATTCATTTAGTGCTGTGTGTGTTTGTTTGGTTGTTTTGGATGTTTGGTTGGTTGGTTGTTTGGTTGGTTGGTTGGTTGGTTGGTTGGTTGGTTGGTTGGTTGATTTTTTTATATTGTTATTGTTTTGGAGGAAGCTTTTATACACATTGATTTACTCACATTATGTGCCCCGCGCATGGCATTGGCGACCATGTCCTCCTATATCAGTCTATCCCTTGTCGCTGTAAATACATGTACATCTCCCTCATCCTCTCCGTCCTCAGCCACCCTGCAAACCTGTCCAATATTTTCTACCTGGTGTTCTCTTTCCCTCCAGCTTTCTGTTGTGACCAGGTGCTCTAATTTCTGTTTCCTTATAAAATGTCCTTTGAATGTTGTTTGTCTTTTTCAAATCTTCTTTATTGATGGTCTTCTTCTTTCCTTATAAAATGTCCTTTGAATGTTGTTTGTCTTTTTCTAATCTTCTTTATCAATGGTCTTCTTGAGTCTGCCTCCTTCAAGACTGTCTCGTTTGTTTTCTTTGCTGTCCATGGAACTTTCAACATTCTTCTTAGAAACCACATTTGAGCTGCCTCAATTTTGTTCTGACTTAGAGTGTTGACTGTCCACGCCTCTCAACCATACAACAGGATCGGTTCTATAAACACTCAAGAGCTCTATTCCTGATGTTAATGTGGCTGCACAGTTTGCATAAATTACACCCTTTTCCCTAGGGGTCACGCATGCTGGGTGTTTTTGCTTCTATAGTCCACATATCACTGGCATGACTTACCAGGTTTTTTTAACGTTCATATTTCATAGTCTGCTTGCGTTTACACTCGAAAGGGGTCCGGGCATTAACAGGCCTGCATACATGATGACTTGGGTAATTGTAAAAAAATAATAATCTCCACCGTTTACCCGCAAGGTGGAGAGTGCCCAGGCAGGATTGAACTTCAAACTGTTCGATGAATAGTCTGAGGTCTCACCCACTTGGCTACTGCGCATAGCATTCCTTCATTCGTTCCTTCGTTTGTTTGTTTCTTTCTTTTTCTTTCTATTTTCTTTCCTTCCTTTTCTTTCTTTCTTTCTTTCCTTCTAACTTTCTTTTTTCTTTCGTTCGTTCTTTCTTTGTTTTTTCGTTCTTTCTTTTTCTTTCTTTCTTTTTCTTTCGTTTTGTTTTCTTTCTTTTTCTTTCTTTGTTTTTTCTTTCTGTTTTTTTTTTCTTTCTTCTTTCTTTCTCTTTTTTTCTGTCTTTTTCTTTTCTTTCTTTCTTTTATCTTTTTCTTTCTTTCCTTTTTTCTTTCTTTCTTTTGTCTTTTTGTTCCTTTCTTTCTTTTGTTTTTTGTATTTTTCTTTCTTTCTTTCTTTCTTTCTCCTCTCTTTTTTCCTTCTTTCTATTTTTCTTTCTTCTTTGTTTCTTTCTTTCTTTCTCTCTCTCTCTTTTCCTTCTTTCTATCTTTCTTTCTTTCTTTCTTTCTCTCTTTTTTTCCTTCTTTTTATATTTCTTTCTTTGATTGTTTGTTTCTTTGTTTCTATTTTCTTTGTTTGTTTGTTTGTTTTGATGGTACATTCACTCGCTCATTCATTCATTCATTCATTCATTCCTTTCTCCCTTCATTCATTCATTCATTCATTCACTCACTTATACATTTATTCATACATTCATTCACTCATTCCCTCATTCGTGTGTCTGTTCATTCACCCATACTTTCGTTCTTTCTGTTCTTTGTTTGTTCATTCTTTCCTTAATCTTTCCATGTATTGCATTCGTTTGGCCCGTTTCTTCATTCACTCAATCATGAATATTTGTGTCTGAGACGTTGTCTTGTTCTCTTGTGTTTGTATCAGCGAGTAAATACAATGATTGTTTTAAATCTATCTATTCATTCATTCATTCATTCATTCGTACATTCATTCAGCTGTGACTATTTGTGTCTGCGATGCTGCTATGTTCTCTCTTGTGCTTGTATCAGTGAGTGTATACAATAATTGTTTCAATAGATTATTCATTCATTCATTCATTCATTCATTTTGTGTTTGTTTATCTATACGTTAAACTATCTATTCATCTGTCTCTCTTTATATTTATCCATCTCTCTCTCTCTCTCTCTCTCTCTCTCTCTATCTATCTATCTATCTGTCTGTCTGTCCATCTATCTACTATATATTTATCCATCTCTCTCTCTCTCTCTCTCTCTATCTATCTATCTGTCTGTCTGTCTGTTCATCTATCTACTATCTGCTATCTGTCTATCTGTCTGTCTGTCTGTCTGTCTGTCTGTTATCTATCTATCTATCTGTCCGTCTCTCTATCTATACGAGAGAGAGGGACTGGGAGAGAGAGAAAGAGAGAGAGACAGACAGACAGACAGATACAGAGACACAGACAGAGACAAAAACAGAAGCAGAAAGAGAGACGCACACACATATACATGACAACAAACACACACGCATGCATCCTTCACACACACGTACACACACACTCACACACACACACACACACACACTAAATGCATACACATCCACACCACACAAATACTGACAAACACACAGACAACACACAGAACAGACAACACACAGGCACAGACACACACACACACACACACACACTCACTCACTCACTCACACACACACACACACCACACACATAAATGCATACACATCACCACCACACCACACACATACACTGACAAACACAGGCACAGACAAACACACAGCACAGACAAACACACAGCACAGACAAACACACAGCACAGACAAACACAAGGCACAGACACACACACCACACACTCACTCACTCACTCACACACACACACACACACACACACACACATGCGCGCGCACACACACACACACACACACCACACACACAACACACACACACACACACACACAATTCACCCTCACCGTTTTATAAAACACTTTCTGCAAGGGTTAATCGGGTGATAATTGTCGTCATCGCTTCTTTAAATCAGATTTTCTTCGTCTTCTTTTTCTTCTTGTTCTTGTCTTTTCTTCTGTTCTCTTTTCTTCTTGTTCTTCTGTTCTTCTGTTCTTCTTGTTCTTGTCTCTTCTTTGTTCTTGTTCTTCTTCTTCTTCTTCTTCTTTTGTTGCTCTTCTTGTTCTTGTTCTTGTCTTGGTCTTCTTCTTTTCTTCTTTTTCTTCTTCTTGTTCTTCTTGTTCTTGTTCATTTTCTTCTTGTTGTTCTTGTTGTTCTCCTTGTTCTTCTGTTCTTCCTGTTCTTGTTCTTCTTCTTCTTCTTGTTCTTCTTGTTGTTCCTTTGTTCTCTTGTTCTTGTCTTGGTCTTCTTCTTTTTCTTCTTCTTGTTCTTCTTGTTCTTCTTGTTCTTGTTCTTCTTTTTCTTCTTCTTCTTCTTCTTTTTCGTCGTCGTCGTCTTTTTCTTCTTTTCTTTCTTTTGGCAAGCCATAATTCTATCAATCCAACCATGACCTTATCCTTGACCTTTGGCTTTTGAATCCTAACCCTGATCCTAACTTCGGTAATATACCGAGAAGGTGGGCACTAAAAGATACCCTGTTCTGTTAGCAAAGGTCAGGAATTGATCGTCCTTTTTGTTAAGAGGGACATTTAGTCACCTTGATCTGTAATGGATGTGAGAGAGAAAAAGAAAAACAGGGGGGGTAGGCAATGGAATGTGTATGTGTGTGTGTGTGTGTGTTTATTTGTGTGTGTGTGCATACGTGTACGTGTGTGTGTGTGTGTGTGTGTGTGTTATGTGTTTGTATGCGTGTGTGTGCGTGCGTGTGTGTATGTGTATGTATGTGTGTATGTGTTTGTGTGTGTTTGTATGCGTGTGTGCGCGTGCGTGTGTGTATGTGCATGTATATGTGTATGTGTTTTTTGTGTGTGTGTATGTTGTGTGTGTATGTTGTGTGTTTGTGTGTGTGTGTGTGTGTGTGTGTGTGTGTGTGTGGTGTGTCTTGGTGTGTAAGCGTGTGCATGTGTTTGTTTATGTGTTTGTTCATGTGTATGTTCATGTGTGTGTTCATGTCTGTGCGTGTATACAAATTGTATCGTTGATATTCTGTATATTGTAAATGTCTTTTTACCTTTGTGTATGTCTAACTGTATGTGTATGACTGTGCGTGAGTGTGATGTTTTGTGGGTATGTGTCTTTGAGTGGTTTAAGTCTGTCTGTGCATTTGTGCGTGTGTGCATGCTTGTGTGCGCACGTGTGTGTGTGTGTGCGCACGTGTGTGTGTGTGTGTGTGTGTGTGTGTGTGTGTGTGTGCATGTGCGTGAGTGTGGTGTTTTGTGGGTATGTGCCTTTGAGTGGTATAAGTCTGTCTGTGCATTTGTGCGTGTGTGCATATGCTTGTGTGCGCACGTG
>JAPXFY010000027.1:29981440-29983940 GCA_030674185.1 Monoplex corrugatus | reverse complement strand
TACCAAATCCGTCAAACTATCTGTCAGACTCACTAAGCCTGCGCAATACTCTACCTCACCTCACCTCCTCACCTCACGTCGTCACCGGGTTTAGTGTTGGCCGTTGCACTGCATTGCCGTAAAACCCTAAAATGTATAATTATGATCGCTATCTTGGTCGAGAAAGTCTAATCTAGCACTTTATTGTCTATTTTTGGTCTTGTCTTGCTGTATTAAATACGCCTTCTTATTCTTTTTTCGTGTTTTTTTTTCTGGTTCCTGTTTGCTTGAACGCGGCATCACACTTGTTTTGGTTTTAGCACTTTTTGTGTACCCTCATGTAGGATCTCAGCCAAAGCCTGATGCACACAGTGGCCGCATACGGACACTCAGTGGAACGCTCTGCAGAGTTGGTTCTGGGGTTTATTGCATGCAACGCTTTTCCACTTGGCTGCTTCGTCTTTCATTTTCATAAGCTTCTGTTCCCTTGCGAATAGCTTCCTCCATTCGAACCTGTTTGTGGCCATGATTTCCCATTGTTCGTCATCAATGTCACAGTTCTGGAGCGGTTTTTTTTCCGGGTGTCTTTGTAGCGAAGCTTTGGCCGTCCTCTAAAAACCCTATGCCCTGGCAAAATCTTGAAATTGCGAAGGGGGGGGGGGAGGGAGTTGGGATGCAGACAGACCACTGAAACATCTGAGTCACACCACCAGAACGATGGAAACCAGACGGGCAGATAACAGGCCCGTTTTTTGTATATACACAATCCTTTCTTTCTTTCTTTCTTTTTTCTTTCTTTCTTTTTGTCTTTCTTCTTTCTTTCTGTCTTCTTTCTGTCTTTCTTTCTTTCTCTTTCTTCTGTCTTTCTTCTTTCTTTCTTCTTTCTTTCTTTCTTTTCCTTCTTTCTTTCTTTCTTTCTTCTTTTCCTTTCTTTCTTTCTTTCTTCTACTTTTTCTTTTCTTTCTTCTTTCTTTCCTTTCTCTTTTCTTTCTTTCTTTCTTTCTTTTTCCTTTCTTTCTTCTTCTTTCTTTTCTTGTTTTCTTTCTTCTTTCTTTCTTTCTTTCCTTCTTTCTTTCTTTCTTTCTCTTCTGTCTTTTCTTTCTTTTCCTTCTTCTTCTTTCTTTCTTTTTCTTTCTTTCTTTCTTCTTTCTTTCTTCTTTCTTTCTTCTTTTTTCTTTTTCTTTCTTTCTTTCTTTCTTTTTCTTTCTTCTTCTTTCTTTCTTCTTCTTCTTCTTTCCTTCTCGTCTTTCTTTCTTTCTTCTTTCTTCTTCTTCTTTCTTTCTTTCTTTCTTTTCTTTCTTTCTTTCTCTGTTTCTTTCTTTCTTTCTTCTGTCTTTCTTCTTCTTTCTTTTCTTTCTTCTTTCTTCTTTCTTCTTTCTTTCTTTCTTTTTCTTCTTCTTTCTTCTTTCTTCTTCTTTCTTTCTTTCTTTCTTTCTTTCTTCTTTTTCTTTCTTCTCTTTCTGTCTTTCTTTCTTTCTTCTTTTTTCTCTCTTTCTTTCTTTCTTTCTTCTTTCTTTCTTTCTTTCTTTCTGTTTCTTTCTTTCTTTCTTTCTTTCTTCTTCTTTCTTTCTTCTTTCTTTTTTCTTTCTTTCTGTCTTTCTTTCTTTCTTTCTTCTTCTTCTTCTTTCTTTTCTTTCTTTCTTTCTTCTTTCTTTCTTTCTTTCTTTCTTTCTTTCTTCTTTCTTTCTTCTTTCTTTCTTTCTTTCTTTCTTTCTTTCTCTCTTTTCTTTCTTTCTTCTTTCTTTCTTTCTTTCTTTCTGTCTTTCTTTCTTTCTTCTTTCTTTCTTCTTCTTTCTTTTCTTTCTTTCTTTCTTTCTTTCTTTCTTCTTTCTTTCTTCTTCTTTCTTTCTTTCTGTCTTTCTTTCTGTTCTTCTTTCTTTCTGTCTTTCTTTCTTCTTTCTTTCCTTTCTTCTTTCTTTCTTTCTTTCTTTTTTCTTCTTTCTTTCTTTCTTTCTGTCTTTCTTTCTTCTTTCTTTCTTTCTTTCTTTCTTTCTTTCTTTCTTTCTTGTCTTTCCTTTCTTCTTTCTTTCTTTCTGTCTTTCTTTTCTTTTCTTTCTTTCTTTCTTGTCTGTCCTTTCTTCTTGTCTTGTTTTCTTTCTTTCTGTCTTGTCTGTTCTTTCTGTCTTTCTTTCTGTCTTTCTTTCTTTCTGTCTTTCTTTCTTCTTTCTTTCTGTCTTTCTTTTCTTTCTTTCTTTCTGTCTTTCTTTCTGTCTTTCTTTCTTTCTTCTGTCTTTCTTTCTTTTCTTCTTCTTTCTGTCTTTCTTTCTTTCTTTCTTTCTTTCTGTTTCTTTCTGTCTTTCTTTCTTTTCTTTCTTTCTTCTTTCTCTTCTTTCTTTCTTTCTTTCTTTCTTTCTCTTGTCTTTCTTTCTGTCCTTTCTTTCTTCTGTCTTTCTTTCTTTCTTTCTGTCTTTCTCTTTCTTTCTTTCTTCTTTCTTTCTTTCGCTTCTTTCTTTCTTCTTTCTGTCTTTCTTTCTTTCTTCTTTCTTTCTTTCTTCTTTCTTTCTTCTTCTTTCTTTCTGTC
>JAPXFY010000027.1:29976440-29978940 GCA_030674185.1 Monoplex corrugatus | reverse complement strand
CCACCTACCTGCCTACCTGCCTACTTACCTACCTATCTACCTGCCTACCTGCCTACTTACCTACCTACCTACCCCTGCCTACCTGCCTATCTACCTACCTACCTATCTACCTACCTACCTACTTCCTACCTACCTACCTACATACCTACCTACCTACCTGCCCACCTACCTACCCACCTATCTACCTATCTACCTACCTCCCTGCCTACTGCCTACGTACCTACCTATCTACTTACCTACGTACTTATCTACCTACCTACCTACCTGCCTACATACCCACCTACCTACCCACCTACCTACCTACCTACCTACCTGCCTACCTACCTCCCTCCCTCCCTACCTACCTATCTCCCTACTTACCTACCTATCAGCCTACCTACCTATCTACCTACCTACCTACCTACCTACCTGCCTACCTACCTGCCTACCTGCCTACTTACCTACCTACTACCACCAGCGGACTGACTCTTCAAGCCAAATGGAAACGACCGCCAAACGGCAACGTTCCACATACTGGACCATGTATGTACCCGTTGAGAGCTTGGTGCTGATACCAGAAGCAGTCGGCGGGGGTTAATTAATTAAAATATGACGGTAATCATCATCGTCGTCGTCGTTATCGTCGTTGTTGTCATCATTGTCGTCGTCGTCGTCGTCATTGTTACCACCACCACCACCATCATCACCATCGTCGTCGTCGTCGTCGTCATACCCGTCGTCGGCGTCGTCATCATCATCATCGTTACCCCCATCATCATCACCATCGTCGTCGTCATCGTCATCGTTACCATCATCGTCGTCATCGCATCGTCATCGTCATCGTCCTGGTCAAAAGTGAGTTTCCGCGTTCAAGCAAATAGGAACCAGAGGGAAAACATGCACACACACAAAAATAGTTTCAGAACGCTTCTTCTCATGTCAATTATGGGGTGTTCTGATTCTTTTGTTGTGTTAATGTGGTTCCAAGAAGAAGAAAAAGAACAAGACGAAGGAGTACTTCTTCAGTGCCTCATCTCACAAGAGCCCTTAGCGATAAATTAATAGATTGATAGACAGAGAGATAGTTAGAAAGATACATACATACACACATACGTACATACGTACATACATATGTACATACATACATACATACATACAGACAGACAGACATACATACATACATACATACATACAGACATACATACATACATACATATATACACACTTACGTACGTATGTAGGTACGTTCATACATATATACATACATACATACATACATACACAGATATATAGATAGTTAGATAGACAGATAGATAGACTGATAGATAGGCAGATAGAAGATAGCTTGTTAGCAGATAGATAGATAGATAGGTAGACATACAGATAGACAGACAGACAGACAGATAGAGTGTAGATAGATAGATAGATAGATAATAGCTAGATAGATAGATAGATAGATAGATAGACAGGTAGAGAGACAGGTAGAGAGACAGGTAGAGAGACAGATAGATAGATAGATAGATAGATAGATAGATAGATAGACAGATAGATTGAGACAGATAGATAGATAGATAGATAGATAGACAGATAGATTGATAGATAGATAGATAGATAGATAGACAGACAGATAGATTGATAGAGACAGACAGACAGACAGACAGAGACAGACAGATAGACAGACAGACAGACATATAGATAGATAGACAGACAGATAAATAGATGAATAGTTAGATAGATAGATAGACAGACAGACAGACAGATAGATAGATAGATATAGATAGATAGATAGATAGATAGATAGATAGATAGATAGATAGATAGACAAATAGATACATAGATAATAATTATTATTTGTCACAATCATCTCTGTCTGATTATCACACCTGTTCCCCAGCAGTTCGTTATCTTTAGAATATTCAGCATTTTGTTAACACATTTCAAAGAAAGCTCAAATCATAAAACAAAAAACAAAGTACTGCTGTCAATCTACTCTTCGCTTCACAAAATATCCAGCTACTTCGGGCTCACATTGCAGGCTTATTACGGCTTTTGTCTTTATCAGTCATGATCTTCTATCCAAGACATCTATGGCCTCAACGTAATAGACAGACAGACAGAGACAGACAGATAGACAGACAGACAGACAGACAGACAGAGAGATAGACAGACAGACAGATAGATAGATAGACAGACAGACAGATAGATAGATAGACAGACAGATAGCTAGCTAGATAGAGACAGACAGACAGATAGATAGATAGATAGATAGATAGATAGATAGATGGATAGATAGACAGGTAGATAGACAAACAGATAGATAGATAATAATTATTATAGATAATAATTATAAGGAGTGTTCTGAGCTTACTTTTTTTTGTACTTTGTATCTGCTTCTATGCTAGCTGAATGGGTAGCGCAAACTGTGTTAGATTTGAGAAGTACAACATGGGAGAAGATAATTCTCAAAGAGTTATTATGTTCTTTGATTAGTAATAGAATTTGATTTTTTCCAAGCGCGGAG
>JAPXFY010000027.1:29963940-29968940 GCA_030674185.1 Monoplex corrugatus | reverse complement strand
GCTGTACACACAACCCCTCTCTGAAATTATGCGACTTCACTCTATGTCCCATCATAGCTTTTCTGATGACAACCAACTCTATACTTCTGGTTCCCTCCCACAACTGCCCTCTATAATCAGACAAACCCAAGGCTGCATTTCTGATGTTCACTCCTGGATGACTGTAAACTAACTTCAACTCAACCCCATTAAAACTGAACTTAGCCTTATCTCTCCCACCACATTGGCTAAGTGTTCTTCCCTTCCTCTGTCTGTCTCTCTGCTTGGATCTGACATTCCACTATCTTCCACTGTCCGCAATCTTGGAGTCACTCTTGATAACACCCTGTCCTTTGAAAAACACGTCCAGAATGTTTGCAGATTATGCTATCTTGAGATACGCAGAATTTCTTCTATTCGCAATATCCTCTCTGTCGAAGCCACCAAAACTCTCCTCTGTGCCTTTGTTCTCTCTCGTCTCGACTACTGCAACTCCCTCCTCTCGGGCTGTCCTTTCTCTCTCATTCAAAAGCTTCAAAAAGTTCAAAACAATGCTGCTAGGCTCATCTTCAGAAAATCTCGTTCCTCTCATGTCACTCCTCTTCTCAAATCTCTTCACTGGTTACCTGTTGAAAAGAGAATTCGCTACAAGATTGCTTTGTTATGTTTTAAGTCTCTCAACGGTCTTGCACCCCCTTACATCTCTGACCTCCTCCATCTGTACACCCCCTCTCGTCAACTTCGTTCCTCGGCTGATACTCGTACCTTCCGCATACCATCCTGTCGCACTAAAACCTATGGTCAACGCTCCTTTTCCTATCAGGCCCCTGTAATCTGGAATCAGCTCCCTGTCTCTGTTCGCCACTCTGCAACTCTCACTTCTTTCAAGTCCTCTCTGAAAACCCATCTCTTCCAGTCCCTCTCATGATACTTATAAAGACTCTACCACCTAACTTCCCCAAATCCCCCCTTGTCTTTTGAGCCTTGAATGTCGGCTGGTGTGTGTGTGCGTGTGTGTGTGTGTGTGTGTGTGTGTGTGTGTGTGTGTGTGTGTGTGTGTGTGTGTGTGTGTGTGTGTGTGTTTGGTTGTGTCTGCGTGATACCTGTAAGCGCTTAGGGCTCTTGTTTTCATCAGATTAGGCGCTATATAAATGCCCTTTATTATTATTATTATTATTATTAAGACAAGACAGACAGACAAAACAGACAAGACAGACAAACAAGACAAGACAAGACAGACAGACAAGACAAACGGACAAGACAAACATACAAGACAGACAAGACAGAGAAGACAAGACAGACAAGACAGAATATAAAACAGACAGAAAGACAGACAAGACAGACAGACTGACAAGACAGACAAGACAGACACACGAGGAGGCGCAACCCAGTCAAACGACATGGTCAGTAATGGTAATGTGACTAACGACGGTAGGCCTCTCTAGGCCAACAGGACTAGTGAGTGTGTGTGTGTGTGTGTGTGTGTGTGTGTGTGTGTGTGTGTGTGTGGTGTGTGTGTGTGTGTGTGTGTGTGTGTGTGTGTGTGTGTGTGTGTGTGTGTGTGTGTGTGTGTTGCTGTTTGATTTTTCAAGGGTCACCCGCTCTCCTCTTAACTTTGTATTAGTAATGGTCGTGCTTCGTTGTTGCCTTGAAACATACGGCTTTCTCTTTTCGCTCTAAATCTCCTGTCACGCTGGCCATCTTATTGACTGTGGGTGGTTCAGGTTGTGTGGATGGGTCTGTCTGTCTGTCCGTCTGTTTGTCTGTCTGTCTGTCTGTCTGTCTATCTGTTTGTCTTGTCTTGCTTGTCTGTTTGTCTTGTATATTTGTCTGTCTTGTCTTATCTGCCTGTCTTGTCTGTCCTAGTTTGTCTTGTCTGTTTTGTCCGTTTTGTCTGTCTGTCTTGTCTTGTCTGGCTTGTCTTATCTTGTCTATCTTGTTTGTCTTGTCTGTCTTTCTTGTCTGTCTTGTCCGTCTGTCTTGTCTGTCTTGTCTGTCTGTCTGTCTTGTCTGTCTGTCTGTCTGTCTGTCTGGTCGGTCTGTCTGTCTTGTCTTGTCTTGTCTTGTCTGTCTTGTCTGTCTTGTCTTGTCTGTCTTGTCTGTCTTGTCTGTCTTGTCTGTCTGTCTATCTTTACTCTCTGTCTTGTCTTGTTTTTCTGTCTTGTCTGTCTATCTGTCTATCTTGTCTTGTCTGGTCTGGTCTTGTCTGTCTTGTCGTGTCTGTCTTGTCTTGTCTATCTGCCTGTCTGTCTTGTCTGTGTTTCTGTCCTGTTTGTATTGTCTGTCTGTCTGTCTGTCTGTCGTGTCTGCCTTCCTGTCTATCTGCCAGTCTTGTTTTTGTCTTGTCTTCTCTGTCTGTCTGTCTATCTGCCTTGTCTTTTTTTTGTCTGCCTGTTTTTCTTGCCTTTCTGTCTGTCTTTCTTGTCTTGTCTGTATGGCTTATCTGTCTTGTCTGTCTTGTCTGTCTTGTCTGTCTTGTCTGTCTGTCTGTCTTATCTGTCTGTCTGTCTTGTCTTTTCTGTCTGTCTGTCTTGTCTGTCTGTCTGTCTTGTCTTTTCTGTCTGTCTTGTCTTTCTTGTCTGTCTGACTGTCTGTCTGTCTTATCTTTCTTGTCTGTCTGTTTGTCTCGTCTGTCGTGTCTGTCTTGTCTTTCTTGTCTGTCTGTCTGTCTGTCTGTCTTGTCTGTCTGTCTGTCTGTCTTTCTTTCTTGTCTGTCTGTCTGTCTTGTCTGTCTGTCTGTCTGTCTTGTCTTTCTTGTCTGTCTGTCTATCTTGTCTGTCTGTCTGTCTGTCTGTCTTGTCTTTCTTGTCTGTCTGTCTGTCTTGTCTGTCTGTCTTGTCTGTCTTGTCTGTCTACTCATATTTACTGCTGTACTAAAACACATTTAACCTGGCTTGATTTTGACGCTACAAACTACGTCAGTCCGAAATATTATATCGGAATTCCAAAATCTCTTCTCACTTGTGTAAATTATTCTATGCTTTTAGCACTTGCGTAAATTATTCTATGGTTTTTAGCTTGTATACCGTGAATTTTTATGAAGACCTTCGAGCCAGAAGCCTTTCTTTTCATGTCATGTTTCATTTTCTTACAGATGATGACAATACTCCTTTATTAATTTTATGTATTTATTTCGCCGTCAAGAGTTTTGTCAAGCTTTTTGGACGTCGTAAAAAATGAGAATTTTAGTAAAGCACGATCATTTATAGAGTCTAACTGATGATGACACTGATCGATAGATTTATCTAAGTATGATCCATATATTTATTTATCTATCTCGCCAACAGATTTTTTGTTTGTTTGTTTTTGATTTTTTTGGTTTTTGTTGTTTTTTGTTGTTTTTGTTGTTGTTGTTTTTTTTGTTCAAGCTTTATGGACATCGTAAAAATCAGAATTTTTGTATAGCATGATCACTTTCTTTCCGCTCCAGTTTTAAACTCAGCGCAGCATGTGGTAGAAGGACCACTTGGCCCAGTGTCCAAGCTGGGATTTGCAGGATTTGAGCTCTGCAGGAGAGATTGTTGGACATGGTGGTTTCAAGCCAAGTCTCTTCATTCTGACGTAATTCCAGAATGGTGCCAGCGTGTCTAAGACCAAATCTGGACGTGGTCCAGATCACGAAGGCCGTTACACTTCTAAGGTGTGAGGCTGTAACCTTCGTCCTTATGTCATTTCATTTTTTTTTATGTCGTTTCATTTCATTCATTGATTTATTGACTCATTGATTCATTCATTGATTCAATGATTAATCTATTCATCCATTCATTCATTCTTTATATATTTGTTTATTTATTTGTTCATTTATTTATTTATTTATCATTTAATTGTTTGTTTATTTATCTATTTTTATTCATTTATTATTTCATTAATTCATCTATTTGATTGTTTTTTGTTTTTTTGTTTTTGGTTATTATTTATTTATTTACATGTTTGTTTATTCATTCGTCTTATTGTTTACTTATTTACCTGGCCCTGTTGAGATCCGGGGCCTCTTTCAGTGTGAATAGTATCCCCACCTTCTGGAAGTTCTGTGGCTAGAAATTTCCTCTTTTCTGTCACTCTCTTTGTTTCTGCTTTTCTCCGTTACTTTCTCTCTGCTCTTTCTGTCATTTCCTACCATGCTTGTCCACTCACTGGTATGTGCTCTGTAAAGTCTTTACGTGCTTTTTCTTTGGTTTGATAACTGAGTATATGAATGAAGAGCACTTTTGGCTCTAAGGAAATGTAATGTGCGGGAGGAATTTTGGGTCGGTCAAACCAGTTTTTGTATATGTTTTAGTGTCCTTACTTACGTATAAATTTGCATGCAAGTTTTTTTTTCTAAAACCTCCGGTAATAAACTGGACGGGGTGGTCAATGCCAGGGTATATCTTTAGATTATGTGCATAAACAAATCGACATGTGTACTTAATTTCCTTTGTCCAGTTATTTTTCTTAACCAGTGAGGTATGGTGTACGTTTTTGAGATGGTCACCGCCCTGCTATGGTTGTACATATCATCATCATCATTATATGCCCAGTCGCATGGCGTTGGCGATCATGGCCTTCCGTATGAATCTATCCCTTGTCGCTGCAAGCACATCTCCCACTCTCTGTGTCCTCAGCCACCCTGCAAGTCCTTCCAATATTTTCTCCCTGGCTCTATCTGGTGCTCTCTTTCCCTCGAGCTTTCAGTTGTGACCAGGTTCTCTAATATCTCTTTCCTCATAAAATGTCCTAAAAATGTTGCTTGTCTTTTTCTAGTCTTCTTGTGTCTGCCTCCTTCAAGACTGTATCGTTTGTTTTCTTTGTTCATATATCATCTATTTTTCTTTTTTTTCTTTTTTTGTGACTATTTTTCAAAAGAGTTTGACGACTTGTATGAAAATTATAAAGTTCATTCTAGACTGAGACTACATTATTTTTTACATTATAATTATATTTTGTGTTCCCTCTCTTTGATCAGTCATGCACATAGCGAGAAAAGAAGGCCAGGAAATCCAAATATTCAAATAAATAAAACAGACCAAGAAAATGTCCAA
>JAPXFY010000027.1:29956440-29958940 GCA_030674185.1 Monoplex corrugatus | reverse complement strand
TAGATAGATAGATAGATACATAGATAGATAGATACATAGATAGATACATAGATAGATAGATACATACATAGATAGATAGATACATAGATAGATAGATAGATAGATAGATAGATACATAGATAGATAGATAGATAGATAGATAGATACATAGATAGATAGATAGATAGATACATAGATAGATAGATAGATAGATAGATAGATAGATACATAGATAGATAGATAGATAGATACATAGATAGATAGATACATACATAGATAGATAGATACATAGATAGATAGATAGATAGATACATAGATAGATAGATAGATAGATAGATAGATACATAGATAGATACATAGATAGATAGATAGATAGATAGATACATAGATAGATAGATAGATAGATAGATACATAGATAGATAGATAGATAGATAGATACATAGATAGATAGATACATAGATAGATACATAGATACATAGATAGATAGATGCATAGATAGATAGATACATACATACATACATAGATACATAGATAGATAGATACATAGATAGATATATAGATAGATACATAGATAGATAGATAGATAGATAGATAGATAGATAGATAGATAGATAGATAGATAGATAGATAGATAGATAGACAGATAGATAGATGAATAAATAAATAAATAAAAATGAGTAAACAAGTAAAATGAAATAAAATAGAATGCAATGAAATAAAATTAAAATAAAATAAAATAAAATAAAATAAAATAAAATAAATGAAATAAAACAAAATAAAATAAAATAAAATAAAATAAAATAAATAAGATAAAATAAAATTTAATTAAATAAAATGAAATGAAATAAAAAATAATAGAAAAACAACAACCTGTTTGCTGCCCCTCTCAATGTTTCCATCATTCTGGTGGCGTCAACATAGTGTTTCATAGCCCCCGTTTGCTTCTCCACATTTCAAGACCTTGCCAGCACATAGGGTTTTGCACAGGCTCAAGGAGTCTGCCAGACAATAAATACTGCTGGCGGATGAATTCGAGTGGAGCGCATATGGAGTTGTCCTTGTTCGATGAATCCCCTCTTGAACAAATTCCAAAACTACCATACACAATACCTTGCACACCCAGTGTACTGATAGCCAAGAAGATCGATGAAGGTTGGATATGTTGGAATGATGAATGCTTATTTAAAAAACAAAGAAAAGAAAAGGAAAGATATAAAGTAAAATAAGACAGCACCAGCGGCTAACCTCACCAGTAGCCTGCACTTCCAGTGGTACAAATCACAAAGACCAGAAAGACATGAGAAGAGAATTCAAGCAAAAGCCAAAAAACGAGTAAAATTAGAATCACTCTCTATAAACAGCCAAAACCAAAACCCAAAAAGCGAGCAAGATTAGAACCACTCTCTATGCACAGCCCAAAAAAACAAAAGCCAAAAAGCGATTGAAATTAGAACCACTCTCTATGCACAGCCCAAAACAAAAGCCAAAAAGCGAGCAAGATTAGAACCACTCTCTATACACAGCCCAAAACAAAAGCCAAAAAGCGATTGAAATTAGAACTACTCTATATACACAGCCCAAAACAAAAGCCAAAAAGCGATTGAAATTAGAACCACTCTCTATACACAGCCCAAAACAAAAGCCAAAAAGCGATTGAAATTAGAACCACTCTCTATGCACAGCCAAAAGCAAAAGCCAAAAAGCGATTGAAATTAGAACCACTCTATATACACAGCCCAAAACAAAAGTCAAAAAGCGATTGAAATTAGAACCACTCTTTATGCACAGACAAAAGCAAAAGCCAAAAAGCGATTGAAATTACAACCACTCTTTATGCACAGACAAAAGCAAAAGCCAAAAAGCGATTGAAATTAGAACCACTCTATATACACAGCCCAAAACAAAAGCCAAAAAGCGATTGAAATTAGAACCACTCTATATACACAGCCCAAAACAAAAGCCAAAAAGCGATTGAAATTAGAACCACTCTATATACACAGCCCAAAACAAAAGTCAAAAAGCGATTGAAATTAGAACCACTTTCTATACACAGCCCAAAACAAAAGCCAAAAAGCGATTGAAATTAGAACCACTCTATATACACAGCCCAAAACAAAAGCCAAAAAGCGATTGAAATTAGAACCACTCTCTATGCACAGCCAAAAGCAAAAGCCAAAAAGCGATTGAAATTAGAACCACTCTATATACACAGCCCAAAACAAAAGCCAAAAAGCGATTGAAATTAGAACCACTCTCTATGCACAGCCAAAAGCAAAAGCCAAAAAGCGATTGAAATTAGAACCACTCTATATACACAGCCCAAAACAAAAGCCAAAAAGCGATTGAAATTAGAACCACTCTATATACACAGCCCAAAACAAAAGCCAAAAAGCGATTGAAATTAGAACCACTCTATATACACAGCCCAAAACAAAAGCCAAAAAGCGATTGAAATTAGAACCACTCTATATACACAGCCCAAAACAAAAGTCAAAAAGCGATTGAAATTAGAACCACTCT
>JAPXFY010000027.1:29916440-29926440 GCA_030674185.1 Monoplex corrugatus | reverse complement strand
TTGAACTCCTAAATGTCGATGGTATCTGTAGACTTGCAGTTTTTTGTCCCAAAGGCTTCACTTGCTTTCAATTAAATTAAACCGAAAGGACGTTCAAAGCCTTAGAACATTGATTTTGCAGCCTCAGTGTCCTCACTCCTCTCCACGAATTCACCATCATGTTTGAAGATGTGAGACTAGCACCACCAACCATTATCATCACCATCATAGTCATCATAATGGAAGTTCGTTCGTCTGCGCTAAAAAGAACACCAGCTCTTCTCAGTGAGTTCACATAATCACAATGAGGTCATAGAACTCTCTCTCCCTCTCTCTCTCTCTCTTTCTCTCTCTCTCTCTGGATTGCTTGTCGTCAAGAAACGGGAGTAAGAAGGTCGGTGGTTTAAATCTAATCCCAAGAACAGCTGCCAACTAACAACTGATCCTGCCTGCAATGTGAGACTCAGCCCCTGTTATTAATAAGGCCCTGAACTCTTGCTGGCACGGTCTCGGGGCTTCCTCTTTCTCTCTCTCTCTCTCTCTCTCTCGTTACCGCCACCCGGCTAGCCTGGCTGGCCTACCCCCCAAAAGTTTAGCAGCGCAAAGCAGCACACAGCACACGACCCGCTCTGTGGGTCTGATTCGGCCGACTAGAATGCCCCTACTACTAACCACACTCAAACTCAAACTCAAGCTCAGCTCGGCTCCGTTCCGTTCCGCGCTCGCTGCCCGTTAAATCCTCTGCTGGCAGTGCGCTGGGACTTGATTCCAGAGGCCTCCCCCACCCTACCCCACGCCCCTATCCATTCCACTCCCTTCCCCTCCCTCCAACGCCTTCGATCACCTGAGCTTAAAAAGCTCAGACCAGAGCTATGAATGGAGAGATTGGCTCCTCACACTCACACGATTTTTGGCTGTCGATCTTGTTGATGAAGAAGAAGAACGTTGCGAGTTCCATGGACAGCAAAGAAATAAACGAGAAAGTCTTGATGGAGGCAGACACAAGAAGATCATTCATAAGGAAGATTAGGAAAAGACTGGCAACATTTATAAACCATTAGGGGAATTAGAGAGCACCTGGTCACAACAGGAAAGCTGGAGGGAAAGAGAGCACCATGTAGACCCAGGGAGAAAATATTGGACAGACTTACAGGGTGGCTGAGGACAGACAGAGTGGAAGATGTGCTTGCGGCAACAAGGGATAGATACATATGGAGGACCATGATCGCCAACGCCATGCGGCAGGGCATTTGATGATGATGATCTTGTTGATCTGGCTTGGCCGACGGAAACTAACCCTAGCAGATGTTGTTATTCTTTTGATTTCTTTATGCTTTTGTTTTTATATTATTGATTAATTCATAGCTCTGTCTTCAGTATTTCTTAATTTAAATTCTAGGTAGGTATGTATATTGGCGAGGGTAAGTTTTAACAATGGCGTGTAGCTGAGAACTTCTACGGCTAGAAATCGTTTTCTTTCTTTCTTTTTTTTCTTTTATCCCTTCTTTTTCGTTTTCTTTTTTTTTTTTTCTTGGTTTGTTTGTTTTTTGTTGTTGTTTGTTGCTTGTTTGTTTTGCTTTCGTTGGTTGTTGGTTGGTTGGTTTTGGTTGTTGTTGGTTGGTTGGTTGTTGTTGGTTGTGGTTGGTTGGTTTGGTTTGTTGGTTGGTTGGTTGGTTGGTGGTTGTTGGTTGGTGTGGTTGGTTGTTGGTTGGTTGGTTGGTTGGTTGGTTTGGTTGGTTTGGTTGGTTGGTTGGTTGTTGTTGGTTGGTTGGTTGGTTGGTTGGTTGGCTGTTGGTTGCTGTTGCTTGCTTGCTTGTTTGCTTGCTTGCTTGCTTGCTTGTTTTGTTCTTCCCTATGCCTTGAACATTCGTATGAGTATATCGTAGGAAAAATGAAATGGGATACACATCATTTTGATTGGATTTTCCCCCGTAATCCTCGGATGTGACAATACACAAAGGTCCCGGATGCAGTGGGCACTCAAGTCACGTAAAAGAGCTCACGGCCATACGTGAACTGTCCTTGATAACATGCTACAGAAAAAAGGGAAAAAAAAAAGTCAACTCTCATAATATTATGTACTTAAACACAACAAGCGACTGCTTGAAATGTTGAAGCCGCAGGGTACCAAACGATTATGTGAGGTGATAACAGGTGATACCACATAAGATCTCCTAGGCGTCCCCGAACAAACGGCCTAGCCATATATGGGTGGGTGCTAATGATGACAGACCAGTTCGTACTGACACCCTGTTGTCTAAAATCCTGGTTTCGATCTGCCCAACCCTTTCGCTCCCTCACCCTATCCACCAGCTTCAAATATGATATAATGTAATTAGATAGATAGACAGATAGATAGACAGACAGATAGATATATAGATAGGTAGATAGATAGATAGACAGACAGATAGATAGATAGAGAGAGAGAGAGAGAGAGAGAAAGAGAAAGATGGATGGATGGATGGATGGACGGATAAATGGATGGATGATGGATGGACAGATGGATGGATGAATGGATGGATGGATATATATACATATATACATATACAGATAGATACATGCATACATACATACATACATACATTACATACATATATAACATATGTGTATATGTATATAAATATGTATATATGTATATATAAATGCACGCACGCACGTACACACACACATAGATAGATTGACAGATAGATAGATAGTAGATAGATAGATAGATAGATAGATAGATAGATAGATAGATAGATAGATAGATAGACAGACGATAGATAGATAGATAAGATAGATAGATAGATAGAGAGAGAGAGAGAGAGAGATGGATGGATGGATGGACGGACGGATAGATGGATGGACGGATGGATGGATGAATGGATGGATGGATATATATCCTTTATATATGAATATAGATGTGTGTACATATGTATATACATATATACATATACAGATAGATACATGCATACATACATACATACATATGTGTATATGTATATAAATATGTATATATGTATATATAAATGCACGCACACACGTACACACACATAGATAGATAGATAGATAGATAGATAGATAGATAGATAGATAGATAGATACATAGACAGACAGACAGAGTGACAGATAGATAGATAGATAGACAATAGACAGATAGATAGATAGATAGATAGAGAAGCAGATAGGTAGTAGACAGAAAGAAAGATAGATAGGTTTAGATAGATAGATAGATAGAGAAGCAGATAGGTAGGTAGACAGAAAGAAAGATAGATAGGTAGATAGATAGGTAGATAGATAGATAGGTAGATAGATAGATAGATAGATAGATAGATAGACAGATAGATAGACAGATAGAGAGATACAGAGGTACAGAGATACTGAGACAGATACATAGATAGATAAATGCGTGTGCGTGTGTTTCTGTGGCTGTGTCTGTGTGTATATGTGCGTATATATGATCAAGTGTACACATCTATGTGTGTATGCGTATGTATGTATGTATGGTATGTATGTACTTATATATATATATAAATATGTATGTATGTATATATGGTGTGTGTGTGTGTGTGTGTGTGTGTGTGTGTACACATAAAATAGCATATAACAAGAAGCAGTTTATGTACATACATGTATGTATGCCTATGTATGCATGCATAATTTCAAGTGTGTTTAGCATATGGACTGTTACGTAATGTATTAGTAAAATACATTTACAATTTTTATTTTTAAAAAAATCTTTTTTAAAAAGACAGATGACTATGAGTTGCCTGTCTCTCTCTCGTCTTGTCTCGGAACAGGTGGCCTTATGCCAGTGAGCTAACGGTCTCGGCTGTTGCAATCTTTGTCGTGGTCGTCGCCACTTGCGCGCTGTCTCGGTGCATCAGACCTTTTTGTATTGTCGTTTCGGTGAGCTGACGTCAGTCTCGAGAGACTGACCTCGCGCGCTCGGGTTATCACGCTCTTAGCGCGTGCTCTGGTATCGCTTGGTGGCAGTGGTGGTAGTGGCGACGGTGGTGGTGGTGGTGGTGGTGGTGGAAGGTGATCGTGGAGTTATAAAACCTGATTGATTTGGAAGCCCTTTCTGGAAGCAGACATAGCTTGGAGGCGAATATTTTGCAATAGTCGAAAAAAGAATCGTCGTTTTGTCTGAAACAGATATTGCGCAGTGTAAAGAAGAAGAAACGACACGAAATGTAACTTCTGTCTACCAGAAGTAAAACGCATATCTTATCATCATCATCATAATCATCATGTGCCCTGCCGCATGGCGTTGACGATCATGCCATCCACACGTTATCTGTCCCTTGTCGCTACAAGTACATCTCCCCCTCCACCCTCTCTGTCCCCAGCCACCCTACAAGTCCGTCCAATATCTTATCCCTGGGTCTAGCTCTCTTTCCCTCCAGCTTTCCTGTTGTGATCAGGTGCTCTAATTCCC
This sequence comes from Monoplex corrugatus, assembly GCA_030674185.1. NCBI lineage: Eukaryota > Metazoa > Mollusca > Gastropoda > Littorinimorpha > Ranellidae > Monoplex > Monoplex corrugatus. The sequence goes on along the minus strand of JAPXFY010000027.1, from coordinate 29,922,041 downwards.
CTTTCCTCATAATATGTCCGATAAATTTTGCTTGTCTTTTCCTAATCTTCTTTATTAATGATTTTCTTGTGTCAGCCTCCATCAAGACTGTCTCGTTTGTTTTTGTTTTCTTTGCTGTTCATGGAACTCTCATCAACATTCTTCTGAGAAACCGCATTTCAGTTGCCTCAATTTTGTTCTGACTCTGCGTATTGACTGTCCACGCCTCACTACTGTACAATAGTATCGGTGTTCTAGATAGCATTCAAGAATTCTCTTCCCAATGTTACTTGATAGACATTTGTTGGTAAGAACGCTTTTCATCTTCTTGAATGCTGTTTTTGAAAACACATATCTGCTGTTGATAAATCTATTTACATTTAAAAAAGAAAAAAGAAAGTAGATTACAACAAAAGAACTGTTAGTCGCTGTCAATTTTCGTTTAAAGCTCAGGCTGCGAAGAGCCATATCAGGGTTATGACCATCTCAAAATGGACGCGATATCTCACTTGGAAAAATAAACTAGAAAATAAAATTAAGCTAACATATCAATGCACATGCACACATAATCCAGGGAGACGTCATTGGGGCTGATCACTCCGTCCAATTCATCAGCCACCAGAGAGTTAAAAAAGAAACGTAGACAATTTCAAACATGACTAAGGACAGCTAAAACATGAATAAGGGCCTAAATTACCCAAAAACTGGTACTGCATATGAAACCTCCCTACTAAAGCCAAAAATGCACTTAAAACATGCACACAATTATCAATCCTAAGAGAAAGTATGTAAGACTTTGTAGAACAGATGAATGGACCAGCAAGGCAGAAAATGGTAGGAAAGATACGGAGAGCAAAGGAACAAGGCAGAAACAAAGAGAGTGACAAAAAAAGGACATTTTTAGCACAAAGTTTCCAGAATTCCCACGGGGGTAAGAAAAGAACTAAAAATTTGTATGAAATAGACAAAACAAAGCAAGCAAGCAAGCGCACACACACACACACACACACACACACACACACACACACACACACACACACACACACACACACACACCACACACACACACACACACACAAACACCAACACACACAAAACACACACACACACACACAACACACACACACACACAAAAACACACACACACACACACACACACACACACACACAACACACACACACACACACAACACACACACACACACAAAACAAACACCACACACACACAAACACGCACACACACAACACACACACACCACACACACACACACACACACACACACACACACACACACATACACACACACACACACACATAATAAAACATGAAAAAGAAGTAAATTTAAAACGTTTGGCCGTGAATACACGGAAGTGTATAAACGCAAATTACTGAGATGCATGCGAGTGTTGATGTGTGTGTGCGTTCGTGTGCGCGTGTGTTGTACGTAAGTGTGTGTACCTAGCTCTCAGCTTCAGATATTCTTTCCCTTCAGGTCCGTAGATTTAAACTATCAAGTGCTGGCCAGCGTTCTTTTGCTGTCTCAGGACCGTCAACCTGGAACAGACTTCCGCTCTGCCTTCGCCTAACACCTACCCTTTGTGCTTTTAAGTCCAATTTAAAAACCCACCTCCTTTCCCAACAATGAATTCGACAACTACTTCTTTCCCTCAGTATGTGTATTGAATATTGTAAGGTGGTCTTTGTCGATTGTATGCGTATGCCTGGTGCGTGAGTGCGCTTTGATTTGAATTGTCAAGATTTGGCGCTGTATAAATACTGTAATTATTATCATTATTATTATTATCGTCATTGTTATTGTTATTATTATTATTGTGATTATTGTTATTATTATTATTATTATTTTTATTATTATTATTATTATTATTATTATTATTATTATTATTATTATCGTCATTATCATTATTTTATTATTATTATTATTATTATTATTATTATCATTATCATCATCATCATCATCATTATTATTATTATTGTTATTATTATTATTATCATTATTGTTATTGTTATTGTTATTATTAGCCACGTGGGAACAATGTTTTCATTTAACCTGTTTCATGTTATGAACACATTACTCATACCTGTATCCACACATGAGCAAACTTGTATTGTTACAGTAATCAATAATATAAGTGTCTGCAACAACAACAACAACAACCAACAACAACAACAACATCAACAACAACAACAACAACAACAACAGTGAAAGGTGCAAAAAGTGAAATAAGCCCAAACGGTAATGACAAACTTGAGGGCATCAGCACACACGCGATGATTATCTTTAAACCTTTGTACGGATACAAGACCTCTATCTAAGAAGAAGTGTGGCAGAATGGTCCAGACGTTCGCCCGCCAATAACTAAACTCTAGGTTCCAGAGTTTGTTCCTCGTTGAGGCCTCGACTTTTCCTTCCTCAGTTTGACAGAAAATTCGAACTGAACGTCTAGTCCTTCATCATCATCATCATCAGGTGCCCTGCCGCATGGCGTTGGCGATCATGGACTTCCAACCATCTCTATCTCTCGTTGCCCCCAGCATCTCCCCCACCCTCCTCATCCCCAGCCACTCTGCAAGTCCGTCCAGCATTCTCTCCCTGGGTCTACCTGGTGCTCTCTTTCCCTCCAGCTTTCCCGTTGTGACCAGGTGCTCCAAATCCCCCTTCCTCATAAAATGGCCTATAAATGTTGCTTGTCTTTTCCTAATCTTCCTTATGAGTGATCCACTAGTCCTTCATAAGGGGACGAAAAAGAAGTCGGACCCGTGTGCCGTCTGGCCTGCGCACGCTAACGATCTTGTGGCAGTTGAAAATCGTGAAGAGCGGGGCATTTGCCCAACTGACCTGTTATAGAATATTGGAGAGACAGGTTGATTTCCAAGATCCCTGCCCTTGAAGGCCATTTAGCCTTCTTGCCTTTCTAAAGTCTTGGTCTTGGTCGAAACAAAAAAAAAAGGGTTTCACATGGTAAGTCCACTGTTTCAAAAGAAATGAATATGAATAAAGTTTTTTGATAAAAAACAAAAAACAAAACCAAAAATTCCAATTGATTTTGCCATCGTCTGGAGTTTGCAGTTTGTTCAAAAGAGGGCTTCATCGCACTCGGAAAATTCCGTATGCGCTCCACTCAAATCTGCTGACAATTATCCGGCAGACTCCCTGAGCCTGCGCGCGCAAAACTCTATGACCTTCGCAAGGCCTTGAAACGGGGATGATGGGGGGGGGGGGGGCGATGTTCGACACACTAAACTGACACTACCAGAATGATCAAGATGGGCAGCGAACAGGTCAGGTTTGTTGTTGTTGTTGTTGTTGTTGTTGTTATTGTTGTTGTTGTTTTTTATGAACCAGAAAAAAAAACACCAACAAAGAACAAGAACGCGTGTTTAATACAACAAGACAAGACAGGCACAACATTTTGGACTACTGGCCTTTGTCAAGTGTAAGATCACAAACAGATAAACACCAGATACATTAAGTAGGAGAAAAAGACTGATTCTTGTATCTGGTGTTTGTTTGTTTGTTTGTTTGTTTGTTTGTTTGTTTGTTTGTTTGTTTGTTTGTTTGTTTGTTTGTGATCTTACGGTTGACAAATGCCAGTCGGCCGAAAATAAGCGCCTGTCTTGTCTTGTATTAAATACGCCTTCTGGATTCTTTTTTCGTGTTTTTTTTTTTTTTTTTTTCAGGTTCCTGTTTGCTTGAACGCGGGCAGTCACACTTGTTTTGGATTCAGGATTTTTTTGTTGTGTGTGGGCTGGGATTGAACTCAAGACATCAGGTCTTTCGAGTCCGGGTTTTATCAACTGAGGCAAAAGAAGAAGAAGAAGAAGAAAAAAAAAAAAAAAAAGAACTCAGAATTTTTACCCGAAGATCACTGAACAAATCGAAGTGTGTATGTGCCGTATATATATACACACAGATAACAGAATCTCATAGTGAAAAGACGTTAAATCAAAGAACGAACGAACGAAAAAAAGAGGACAGCACAAAACTGATGAGCGCATAAGGAGGGTGACGTAATGTGGAGAAAGTCAGGGAGGAGGATGGAAGGGGGGGGGGTTTGGGTTGGGAGGGGGAGTCAGCCAGAGCCAGACAGACAGAAAGACTTGACTGAATGATCTTTTATATTCAAACGTTATAAAAAAAAAATGACACTATACAGTAATGCACTACACTACACTACACGCTTGCGCACACGGACACAAAAGCATACACAATACGCACAACACACACAACACACACACACATACACAGAGAGAAGAGACAGACAAACAGACAAACATACACACACACAGAGGGGAGAGAAAGAGGAGAGACAGACACAGACAGAGACAAAAGACAGAGAGACTGAGAGACAGACAGACACACAGAGAGACAGACAGAAAGACAGACAGAAAAACAAACACACACACACACACACACACACACACACACACACACACACACACACACACCACACACACACACACACACACACACACACACACAGGACTAGACAGAGATAGACACGTCAAACAGACAGACGACAGACAGAGAGACACACATACAAGAGAGAGGGGGTTGGGGGGGATGGGTGGTGGGGGTGGGAAGGGAGATCATGAAACCTGACACGTGAAAACCCATTTCTAGTAATGACTAACAACATTAGGTCTTGCTGGGTATGTGTTGTAATTATAGGGTTCGTTAATCCATGTTGTTCTACACATAGCTATACGTAATTACATACACAGAGACAGAGACAGAGAGACAGAGACAGAGACAGAGAGACAGAGACAGAGACTGAGAGACAGAGAGACAGAGACTGAGAGACAGAGACAGAGACAGAGACTGAGAGACAGAGACAGAGACTGAGAGACAGAGACAGAGACTGAGAGACAGAGACAGAGACAGAGACTGAGAGACAGAGACAGAGACAGAGACGAGAGACAGAGACAGAGACAGAGACAGAGAGACAGAGACAGAGACTGAGAGACAGAGACAGAGACAGAGACTGAGAGACAGAGACAGAGACAGAGACAGAGAGACAGATAGACAGACAGACAGACACAGACAGACAGACAGACAGACGACAAGGCAGACACAGAGCAGAAATTAAATATCAGTAGCTATATGATTTTTTGACGAGCGGACAAAAAAAATCGTATGTTTAATGATGTAATCAAATATTCTGAAACCTGTATTCCCGAAAAAGTCCAGGAATATGTTGTTTTATTCTATGGCAAGAAAAACATTATGACCAATTGTTATCTTCTGCCACACAAAGACACAATATTTATCATATATTTTGTACTGAATACGTCCAGTTCCCACCTATACATGAGGTGTTGTATAATTCTGTTCAGGTTATATTGTTTAGTTATTTTCCTGACAATCAAACTTCGCAGTATCGTTATTATACTTTTTTGTGTTTTTGTCTTGGGACTGCTTCCATACAGAGGTGTCCACTAAGTGTAATGTTCGTGCCAGAAGAGAGAAAAGTTATATTTCGTTTGATTCTGGTGTGCTCTTAGTTCATAGTTTGACAGCTTTGACAACCATATCATTATTATGTTAAGAAAGACAAGATGGTATCCAGCAGAAAGTAGTATCAGTGTTTCCTAAGGATAAA
>JAPXFY010000027.1:29908940-29911440 GCA_030674185.1 Monoplex corrugatus | reverse complement strand
GCCCGCTCTTTCTTTGTGTCTTTTCCATACAACTGGAATGATCTTCCTCTGTCTATTTGACAGTCACATACTCTTGTCTTCCTTCAAGTCTAACTTGAAGACATACCTTTTTGTCCAGCAGTGATTTTCCTCTATAGTCTGTCTTCCTTCAAGTCTAACTTGAAGACATAGCTTTTTGTCCAGCAGTGATTTTCCTCTATAGTCTGTCTTCCTTCAAGTCTAACTTGAAGACATACCTTTTCGTCTGCATGATTTTCCCCTCTACAGTCTGTCTTCCTTCAAGTCTAACTTGAAGACATACATTTTCGTCCTGCATGATTTCCCCTCTACAGTCTGTCTTCCTTCAAGTCTAACTTGAAGACATACCTTGTCGTCCTGCAGTAATTTCCCCCTGTGCGCACCCACCACCCTCATCTCATCCCACTCCCTTCCTGCCCCCCCTCCTCCCTCTCGGTATGCAGTTTGTTTTTGTTTTTTGTTTTGTTTTTGGGTCATTGTGAGTGAATTTTTGAGCGAATGATGAGAGTGTGTGTACTTTGCTTTGATTTGAATAGCAAAATTTTCCACCTCGATTATTAACATCACCATTATTATCATCAGCAGCAGTAGCATTATTATTATCATCATCATCAGTAGTAGTAGTAGTAGTAGTAATAGTAGTAGTAGTTGTTGTTGTTGTTGTTGTTGTAGCAGTGGTAGTAATACTAAGAAATAGTATCATTACCATTATCATTATCATCATCATCATCTTATCTATCTATCTATCTGTCTGTCTGTCTGTCTATCTATCTATCTGTCTGTCTGTCTGTCTTCTATCTACTCTGTCTGTCTGTCTGTCTGACTGACTATCTGTCTATCTATCTATCTATCTATCTGTCTGTCTGTCTGTCTGTCCGTCCACCCTCTATCTATCAATCTATCAATCTATCCATCCATCTATCTATCTACCTATCCATCTATCTATTTATCTATCTATCGATTTATCTATCTATCTATCTATCTATATGTCTGTCTGTCTGTCTGCCTGCCTATCTCTCATTTCATCTATCTGTCTATCTATCTATCTATCTATCTATCTATTTATCTATTTATCTAGCTAGCTAGCTTATCTAGCTATTTATCTATCTATCTATCTATCTGTCTGTCTATTTATCTTTTATCTATCTATCTATCTGTCTGTCTGTCTGTCTGTCTATTTATCTATCTATCTATCTGTCTGTCTGTCTGTCTGTCTATCTATCTATCTATCTATCTTTCTGTCTTTCTACTTTTCCATCACTTTGTGTCTCACACAGGTCTCACGATGCGTGGAAAAGCTTTCAAATCAGATTACAGAGGAAACACTTCACTGTTCAGTGTCGTATATCAATCTTTCTCACTACTGTCAGCAAGACGGCGCCCAGCTGATCTCGTCCACCAAGAAACCGATTGTTCAGGGAGAACATTGTCCTCTACAGCCCTTTGGGAAGCCTTGGGATGATTTGTGGTGTCCTTGAAAGGAATTGTACCTAGTCCTCTTCAACACTCGCTCTCCCTCCAGGGAGGGACACCCAGGGTCTTAAGTTCTTGTTCAGTGGTAAAAATGTCGGCCTAATTCTGTCAGTCTCTAATGTCAGCCTCAATTTCTTGCTAATCTGGAATGGTTAGTGTATGTAGATGTATTCGCATTCGAAGTGGTCTCGTGTAAAATGTGTGTGTGTGTGTGTGTGTGTGTGTGTGTGTGTGTGTGTGTGTGTGGTGTGTGTGTGTGTGTGTGTGTGGTTTTGTGTGTGTGTGTGTGTGTGTGTGTGTGTGTGTGTGTGTGTGTGTGTGTGTGTGTGTGCGTTGTGTGTGTGTGTGTGTGTAGTATGTGCGTGTGTGGTGTGTTTGTGCGCGTGTGTGTGTGTCTGTGTGTGTGTCTGTGTGTGTGTTTGTGGTGTGTGACAAGAATGAATTTAACACAAGTTTGAAATTATTTTAGATATGTCTGAGCATGGATTAAATTCATTAAAGATTTGAAAAAGCGATTTTATGATATGTGTACGTTAGAACAAAAAATGTTCAGGTCTGTAATATTTAACATTTCCCTCCAGTGTGTATTTATAGTTCTCTTAAAGTTCAGCTTCTGTCAAAAGTGGGAAAAAATGCTCAAAACGAAATTTTTTTTCGTTGTATATCAATAAACACATACAGAGAAAGAAAGTTAAATGTAATTATAGAAATATGCTTTTTGTTCGTAAGCTTTTGCCCTATATAGAAAGTCGATTCTTTGGCATTTTGTCGGGTTTTGTTTTAAGATGGTGAAAACAAGAAGATACATACAGTCCAGAATATCAGTCACTATGACTTTGAAAGAGTTTCATATTGAAATAAAATCTGATGCGCATTGAGGGCAATGGTAGAGTGTTCATCATCATCATCATCATCATCATCGTCATCATCATGTGCCCTGCCGCGTGGCGTTAGCGATCATGGCCATCCATACAAATCTATCTCTTGTCACTGCAAAGTACATCTCTCT
>JAPXFY010000027.1:29891440-29901440 GCA_030674185.1 Monoplex corrugatus | reverse complement strand
GAAGAGAGAGAGAAGAGAGGGAGAGAGAAAAAAAAGACCGAGAACAGAGATAGAAAAAGAACAAGGAAGAGAGAGAAAGAGAGAGTACAGAGAGAAGACAACGAGAGAAGGAGAGAGTAAGAGAGAGAAAGAAAGACAGTGAGAGCAGAGATAAAGAGAGAAAGAAAGATAATAGAAAGAGAGAGGAAGAGGGAGAAAGAGAAAGCAGAGAGAGAGACAGAAAGAGAGAGAGAGTAGAGAGAGATTACAGAAAGAGAGGGGGCAGAGAGAGAGGGGGAAAGAGAGTGCAAGAAAGAAAGAGAGAGAGAGAGTAGAGATAGAAAAAGAAAGAAAGAGAGAAAGTAGAAAGAGAGCGTAGAGAGAGAAGACAACGAGAGAAGGAGAGACTAAGAGAGAGAGAGAGAGAGAGAGAGAGAGAGAGAGAGAGAGAGAAGAGAGAGAGAGAGAGAGAGAGAAGGCACACATAGAGCGACACAGTGAGAGAGAAGGCACAGAGAGATAGAGAGGAAGTGAGAATATAAGCAAGAGAGCGAGAGAGAGAAGAGAGAAAGAAAGCGAAAGATAAAGATTAGAGATAGAAAAAGAAAGAAAGAAAGAGGAGACAGAGAGAGAGAGAGTAGAAAGAAGACAAAGAGAGAAGGAGAGAGTAAGTAAGAGAGAGAGAGAGAAAGAGAGAAAGAGAGAAAGAAAGTAAGAGATATAGAGATTACAGAGAGAGAAGAGAGAGTAAAAAAGAGAAGGAAGGATGGAGGGGAGGGGGGGGGGGCAACCAAAGTAAATTTCTATGTGTGTTTACAGCGATGGAATATGAACCAGCCAACAATGGATTCGATTTACGTCACACGAGCCAAGTTTGATTTATGTTCATCGATTACCTCTGGGGGGAAAAAAAAACCTCCGGAGGAAGAAATGATTGTATTTGTTATTCACCTCTTCTTTCTGAAAACAAAACGGTTTAGTGCCACCTTTGGTTTTCGCTGTATGTCTGTGGTAGGGAAGGAAGATGGCGAAGGAAATACGCGCGTGTGTCTTCGTCTCTGTGTGTTTATAGAATAATACCAGGGGAAAAATTCTGAAAGTTCATCGACGATTTCGAAAGTCAAAAAGACAGTTCAACGTTCCATATTGGAAGTTTGTATCCAGCGCATCATTTCGACTGTGTCTATGTTTTAGAATCAATGCGTGACCCAATCTATATGGCTGTTCGTTCGTTCGTTCGTTCGTTCTTTGATTTAACGTCTTTTCACTATAAGTGATATTAGACGGGTATGGCTGTGCCCTATAACAGCGACCCAGTCCGTATGACTTTGCCCTGTAAAAAATGACCCAATCTGTTCGGCTTTGCCCTGTGATAGAGATCCAATCTGTATGACTTCACTCTGTAGTAAGGGACCCAATCTGTTATGCAGTTGTGACCCTTTCTGTATGGCTTTAATGTGTAGAAGGGACCCAGTCTGAATGGTTTTACTCTATAGTAGGGATCCCATCTGTATGGCTTTACTCTATAGTAGGGACACAATTCATATGGCTTTACTCTATAGTAGGGACTCAATCTGTATGGCTTTACTCTATAGTAGGGACTCAATCTGTATGGTTTTACTCTATAGTAGGGACACAATTTATATGGCTTTACTCTATAGTAGGGACACAATTCATATGGCTTTACTCTATAGTAGGGACACAATTCATATGGCTTTACTCTATAGTAGGGACACAATCTGTATGGTTTTACTCTATAGTAGGGACACAATTTATATGGCTTTACTCTATAGTAGGGACTCAATCTGTATGGTTTTACTCTATAGTAGGGACACAATTTATATGGCATTACTCTATAGTAGGGACACAATTCATATGGCTTTACTCTATAGTAGGGACTCAATCTGTGTGGCTTTACTCTATAGTAGGGACTCAATCTGTGTGGCTTTACTCTATAGTAGGACACAATTCATATGGCTTTACTCTATAGTAGGGACTCAATCTGTATGGCTTTACTCTATAGTAGGGACACAATTTATATGGCTTTACTCTATAGTAGGGACTCAATCTGTATGGCTTTACTCTATAGTAGGTAATCAATTTATATGGCTTTACTCTATAGTAGGGACACAATTCATATGGCTTTACTCTATAGTAGGGACTCAATCTGTATGGTTTTACTCTATAGTAGGGACACAATTCATATGGCTTTACTCTATAGTAGGGACTCAATCTGTATGGCTTTACTCTATAGTACGGACTCAATCTGTATGGTTTTACTCTATAGTAGGGACACAATTCATATGGCTTTACTCTATAGTAGGGACACAATTTATATGGCCTATATGCTTTGCTGTATAGTAGGGACACAATATATATGGCTTTACTCTATAGTAGGGACACAATTCATATGGTTTTACTCTATAGTAGGGACACAATTCATATGGTTTTACTCTATAGTAGGGACTCAATCTGTATGGTTTTACTCTATAGTAGGGACACAATTCATATGGTTTTACTCTATAGTAGGGACACAATTTATATGGCTTTACTCTATAGTAGGGACACAATTCATATGGCTTTACTCTATAGTAGGGACACAATTCATATGGCTTTACTCTATAGTAGGGACTCAATCTGTATGGTTTTACTCTATAGTAGGGACTCAATCTGTATGGTTTTACTCTATAGTAGGGACTCAATCTGTATGGTTTTACTCTATAGTAGGGACTCAATCTGTATGGTTTTACTCTATAGTAGGGACACAATTCATATGGTTTTACTCTATAGTAGGGACTCAATCTGTATGGTTTTACTCTATAGTAGGGACACAATTCATATGGTTTTACTCTATAGTAGGGACTCAATCTGTATGGTTTTACTCTATAGTAGGGACTCAATCTGTATGGTTTTACTCTATAGTAGGGACACAATTTATATGGCTTTGCTGTATAGTAGGGACACAATCTGTATGGTTTTACTCTATAGTAGGGACTCAATCTGTATGGTTTTACTCTATAGTAGGGACACAATTTATATGGCTTTGCTGTATAGTAGGGACACAATCTGTATGGCTTTGTTCTATAGTAGGGACACAATTCATATGGCTTTGCTGTATAGTAGGGACACAATCTGTATGGCTTTGTTCTATAGTAGGGACACAATTCATATGGCTTTGCTGTGTAGTAGGGACACAATCTGTATGGCTTTGTTCTATAGTAGGGACACAATTCATATGGCTTTGCTGTATAGCAGGGACACAATCTGTATGGCTATACTCTATAGTAGGGACAGAATTCATATGGCTTTGCTGTATAGCAGGGACACAATCTGTATGGCTATACTCTATAGTAGGGACAGAATTCATATGGCTTTGCTGTATAGCAGGGACACAATCTGTATGGCTATACTCTATAGTAGGGACACAATTCATATGGCTTTACTGTATAGCAGGGACACAATCTGTATGGCTTTGTTCTATAGTAGGGACAGAATTCATATGGCTTTGCTGTATAGCAGGGACACAATCTGTATGGCTATATTCTATAGTAGGGACACAATCTGTATTGCTTTGTTCTATAGCAGGGACACAGTATGTATGGCTTTTGCTCTATAGTAGGGATTCAATCTGTATGGCTTTTCTCCCTAGTAGGCTTTGCTCTATAGTAGTGACCCAATCTGTATAGCTTTGCTCTATAGTAGTGACCCAAACTGTATGGCTTTGCTCTATAGTAGTAGTGACCCAATCTGTATTGCTTTGTTCTATAGTAGGGACCCAATCTGTATGGAGTTACTTTAAAGTAGTGACCCAATCTGTATGGCTTTAATCTATAGTAGTGACCCAATCTGTATAGCTTTGCTCTTTAGTAGAGACCCAATCTGTATGGCTTTGTTTTGTAGTAGGGACGCGATTTGTATGCTTTGCTGTGTACTAAGTACTCAGTTCGTATGGCCTTACTATAGCATCATCCAGAGTATTTGTTCGCTGTCGGATTTGGAGTTTGGAGTTTAATCAAGAGGAATTCATCGCACTTGGGAGTTTGGAGTTTAATCAAGAGGAATTCATCACACTTGGGACAATTCCGTATGCGCTCCATTCAAATCTACTTGCTTTTGTCTTGCAGATTTCCTGAGCATGCACAAAACCCAGTGAGGTGGCAAGGTTTTGAAAGCGGGAGAAAAAGTTGGGCTGTGGGGGGTCGGGGTCGGTGGGTGGAGGAACTTATGAAACATTATCCTTACACCACCAGAATGACAGAGACATTAAGCTGGGCAGCTAACAGACCAGTTTTTAATGTTGGGGGCATCGAGAATTTTGTCCGAAATTTAGCATTATAATCATCTTCCTCATTATCATGAAATCATCAGTCATTAAAGTATCGAGAAATTTGACTTAAAGTTAGCATAATAATCATCATCTTCATTATCATGAAATCATCAGTCATTAAAGTATCGAGAAATTTGACTTAAAGTTAGCATAATAATCATCATCTTCATTATCATGAAATCATCAGTCATTAAAGTATCGAGAAATTTGACTTAAAGTTAGCATAATAATCATCATCTTCATTATCATGAAATCATCAGTCATTAAAGTATCGAGAAATTTGACTTAAAGTTAGCATAATAATCATCATCTTCATTATCATGAAATCATCAGTCATTAAAGTATCGAGAAATTTGACTTAAAGTTAGCATAATAATCATCATCTTCATTATCATGAAATCATCAGTCATTAAAGTATCGAGAAATTTGACTTAAAGTTAGCATAATAATCATCATCTTCATTATCATGAAATCATCAGTCATTAAAGTATCGAGAAATTTGACTTAAAGTTAGCATAATAATCATCATCTTCATTATCATGAAATCATCAGTCATTAAAGTATCGAGAAATTGGTCCTAAATTGAACGCAATCATCATCATCCTTCATTATCATTGTCTAAAATCACTTCAGTGAATCAGACATTAAACCAATAACCACCACCACGACCACCTCATTGTCATGAAATCATCAGTCATCAAAGCATAGAGAAATTTGTCCCAAATGCAGCATCATAGTCAACATCCTCAGTATCATGAAATAATCAGTCATTAAAGCATCGAGAAATTTGTCCCCAAATTCAGTGGCATAGCATAGCATGGCCCTTCATGGCCTGATCTTGTGGTTACCTCAGTGTCGGTTTCCTCTGGCAATTGATGAAATGAAGTTGGGGTCTGTGGCCTCAGTGGTTCACGGGGGGGGGGGGGGGGGAGGTTCTGTCGTTAAAGGGACTTAGTGGTGATCTAATTAGGTAGAAGCTCACTCACTCTGGCTTCACGAATGAGCCCAGTACTACAATTAGCAAGGGGGCTTGACGTTCACCTGCCAAAAAACTAAACTTGAGGTTCCAGGGTTCGTTCCCCGTAGGGGCCTCGACTTTTCTCTTCAGTTTGATTGGAAAATCGAACTGAACGTCTAGTCCTTCGGAAGGGGACGAAAAACGAGTCGGACCTGTGTGTCTTCTGGCTGTGCACGCTAAAAATCCCACGGCAGTTGAAAACCGGGAAGAGCAGGGCCTTAGTATAAATCATTGGAGAGGTAGGTTAATTTCCCAGGTCCCATCCATTGAAGACCATTTAGCCTTCTTGCCTTTCTGAAGTCTTGGTTAAAAAAGTGAATATGAATTTGAAGCGAGGGAGAGCGTATGGGTGCCATCCTTATGGTGCTGGCCCTGGGAATAGTTTAGGTCTGTGCCACCTCACTCCCCTACGACCCCAGAGCTGTGGAACTATCTAGGTAGGACCTCAGGACCCGGCCAGCTCATGGGTTTATGTGCAGGCTTAAGGCTTGTGCCGTGATCATTCTGGATCTTCTCAATCACATGACACCTGTGACGTCAGCGCATATGGAATTCATTCCGAGTGCCGAAACGTCATCTTGAGAAATTGAAATTGAAACTGAAATTGGAAGGTAGTGGGTGGTGTCCTTAGTACACTGGCTCAGGAACAGTCACTGTTAAACTCCACCCAAGCCACCCAACAAACAATGCAAAATCTCCTCCTCTAGTGAACGGCCTCATGGCGACTCGATACTCTGACTTCCGTGGGCTTTCTGGTACTGGGAATTTCTACTGAATTTCTTTGGGTTGGTGGCGTGTTGTGGATTTTTTTTACTTACTTACTTACTTAATTAATTAATTATTTATTTATTTATTTATTTACTTACTTACTTACTTACTTATGTATTTGCTTACTTGCTTGCTTGCTTGCTTACTTACTTACTTACTTATGTATTTGCTTACTTGCTTGCTTGCTTGCTTGCTTACTTACTTATGTATTTGCTTGCTTGCTTGCTTGCTTACTTACTTACTTACTCACTCACTCACTTACTCGCTCACTCACTCACTCACTCATTCACTCACTTACTTACTTACTTACTAACTTACTCACTCATTTACTTACTCATTTACTTACTCACTCACTTACGTCATCTTGAGAAACTGAAACTGAAACTGCGGATCCGGAATATACAGCGTGGAACCCTTGAACTGGCACAAAAACAACAAACGAAAACAAACATAAAACAAAAACAAACAAACAAACACAAACCCCAAATCAAAACCAAGTCCGTAAAGTCCAAATTCCTGTGAGGCAAAAAAAAAATTAGCTAAATAAGCTTGACATTGAGACAAAATATTTTATCTATAATGTTTTGATACAATTATGCAATACTCAACAACCACAGAAACCTTCACCCTGACATGCTCACACTTTGTGGTTGTTGTGGTTCAAATGTACGAGTCGTTCTGATACAAACGTACATTATTTCTTTGCCATCTCCCACTGTGTTTGACCCGTCGTCTAAATTTGGTAAAAGTCTAATTGCATTAGTTGATAAGCTGTTGGCATATCTTGATAACAGGTTTTGTCTACTTGCGTATGACTTTGTATATACATACGTACATACATGCATACATACATGCATACATACATAATACATACATACATACGTACATACATACATACATACATAATACATACATACGAACATACATGCATACATACATACATACATACATACATACATGCATACATACATACATACGTACATACATGCATACAAACATACATACATACATACATACATGCATACATACATACATACATACATACATAATACATACATACATACATACACAAATGTAAATAATTATTACACATATATAATTGCATGTACACATAACATGTACATGCATATATGTATATATATACATGTGTGTGTTTTGTGTGTACACACATACAAAACAAACAAGCATAAACTCACACAAAACACACACACACACGCACATGCATGTTCACACAACACACACACACACACACACACACACACAACACACACATACACACACACACACACACGTACACACACACATTCACGCACACACACGCGTACACCAACTTGCGCATACACACACACACACACACACATACACACACGCACGCTCACACGTACACACACAAATGCCAAACACAACAGACAAGCATGCTACAATGTTATCTAAATTTAGACATTAAATTAAGAAGAAAAAAAACTTCGTTCACAAGTCAAGTTGAACTTTTATCAAACCTGTTAAGTCAGGGGAGGTAAAATTCCACAGTTCGATATCAATACGACTGCTTTATCTCCCTTTCGGCCTCTGCCATTAATTTCTCTGTCAAGCAATCCGTGGACCAAGCAGGGGACGTAATTAGGACTGTGGTGTCGCCAGAGAAGGCTAAGAGTGTTGAGGTGTTAATGAACGAAAGATGTTAATTAATTTTGTTACTATTTTTGGAGAAGAAAACTTGGCGAGCGCAGTGTTCTGTTGCGCTGAGTTGTGCTGAGCTGTAATGGGTTGTGTTGTGTTGTGTTGTGTTGTGTACGTGTTGTGTTCGTGTTGTGTTGTGTTCGTGTTGTGTTGTGTTCGTGTTGTGTTGTGTTCGTGTTGTGCTGTGTGGTGGTGGTCTTCGATTTAATGTCTGTTCACTAAAGTGATTTTAGACCCCCCAAAAAAAAATAAAAGAAAAAAAAGGGGGGCGGAGGATAGAATAGGAGTGAAGAGGATATTTGAAAATTGTCAATTTTGGTCTTGAGAAAAGATGATCCAGAAAACAACTGTTTCGAGGAGGGGAAGGTAAATCTAAGAAATAATGTAATCATAATTAACGATTTAAACAAACAATCTAACAAACAAAATTAATAAATATCTAGAATTAATGAATAAAAATTAAACTAAGAATCGACCAACCACAACGGTGAACAAGTGAAATAACATTTTAAAGGTAATTTGCTGTAGGACTTTTTGACAGGTTAGCAAAAAAAATTCATATATTAATGATGGTGAGGCAAATCTGTCAGAAATTGTCTTCGTACAAAGTATAGGAATATGTCGAGTTACCCGAACACATGTGAAAGAATATGACTATGCGTAATCTTCTTTCCACACAGACACACTATATTCCTGGTGTATTTTTGGTTTGAATGCGTTGTGTTATGTTCGTGTTGTGTTGATGTTGTGTTCGTATTGTGTTGTGTTCGTGTTGCGTTCGTATTGTGTTGTGTTGTGTTTTGTTTTGCGTTATGTTCTTTTGCATTGAAAAGTAGTGTATAACCTATGATAATAACGATTCTTTGTTCACAAGAACCTAAAACGCTTCATCATTGCATAAAAGTATGAGAGACAAACGTTTTAATGAAAACAGATAATCTACATCTGCAATAATGCAATGCTAAAGAATCAGTGGAAGATGAATTATAACAAAATGTTCATTTCCAGATCTTCACCAGTCATAAATAAAAACACACACACCCACCACCTCCCCCCAAAAACAACAACAACAAAACAGAAAGCATAAAACAGAATGTTCGAATACCTCTCGCTCTCTGTGTCTCTGTGTCTCTCTGTCCTAGTCTGTCTGTCTGTCTGTCTAGCTGTCTGTCTGCCTGTCTGTCTCTCTCTCTTTCTCTCTCTCTCCGTCTCTCTGTCTATCTGTCTGTCTGTCTGTCTCTGTCTCTGTCTCTCTCTCTGTCTGTCTCTCTCTGTGTCTCTCTCTATCTGTCTCTCTGTCTCTCTCTCTCTTTCTCCCTTTCTGTTTCTCTCTCTCTCTCCTCTTTCTCCCTCTTTGTTTCTCAGTCTCTCTCTCTCTCTTTCTCTCTGTCTCTCCTCTCTCTCTGTCTCTCTTTCTCTGTCTGTCTCTCTCTCTGTCTGTCTCTCTCTCTCTTTCTCTCTCTCTCTCTCTCTCACTTATACAACACAAAACTCACACGCACACACACATAAAAACACACGCACACACACGCTCACACACGCACACACACACATACGTACATACATACATACTAACACTCACACACATACACACACACACGCACACACACATATAATTATATCTAGTAGTAGGAAGAGGAGAAGGAGTAGAAGTAGTAGCAGCAGTAGTAGTAGTAGTAGTAGTATCACCATCATCATCATCATAATCATCAACATCATCATTATCATTATTATCAATCTTACTTGTATTTAAACGTCAGCCGACTGCGCAAAGCCATAGCTATTGCATAATGTACACAACACCACTATAACGATGGAGAGAAAAAAAACTAGAAAAGATAATTAATAACCATAACAATGCAGACACAAGTAGATCATTCATAAGGAAGATTAGGAAAAGACAAGCAACATTTATAGGTCATTTTATGAGGAAGGGTGATTTGGAACACCTGGTCACAACTGGAAAGCTGGAGGGAAAGAGAGCACCAGGTAGACCCAGGGAGAGAATGCTGGACGGACTTGCAGAGTGGCTGGGGATGAGGAGGGTGGGGGAGATGCTGGGGGCAACGAGAGACAGAGATGGTTGGAAGTCCATATTCGCCAATGCCATGCGGCAGGGCACCTGATGATGATTAACAATACATTCGCGTATATAAATATAAGTATATGCCCCTGGTGTTGACCATTCCATCCAATTTATCACCGGGCTTTTGTAAAAACCAACCTAA
>JAPXFY010000027.1:29866440-29868940 GCA_030674185.1 Monoplex corrugatus | reverse complement strand
TTGTTTGTTTGTTTGTTTGTTTGTTTGTTTGTTTGTTTGTTTGTTTGCTTGTTTGTTTGTTTGTTTTGTTTGTTTGTTGTTTGTTTGTTTTTGTTTGTTTTGGTTTTTTTGGTTGTTGTTGTTTGGTGGGGGGGTTGTGTGTTTGTTGGTTGGTTGGTTGGTTGGTTGGATGGATGGTTGGTTGGATGGTTGGTTGGTTGGTTGGTTGATTGGTTGGTTGGTTGGTTGGTTGGTTGGTTGTTGGTTGGTTGATTCGCTGGTTGGTTAGTTCGTTTGTTGGTTGGTTGGTTGGTTTCCTTGCTTGTTTGTTTGTTTGTTTGTTTGTTTGTTTGTTTGTTTGTTTTTTGACTTCCCCTCTGTCTCCACCCTACATCTGTTCCATGGAGGATTGATTTAGCGAGGCAACTGGATCTTGTTACAAAGGTCATACCAGCGTATTTTTCTTTTCTTAACTGACGTCAGCAGATATTCATATGGTCCAGTGTGCTGCTTGATGTGTTGAAGCACTGGATCTTGGTGACATGGTCAATGCTTCTCATGTTTAGTATTTTACGATAATATCTCATTTCTTTGGCTTGGCTTCGTCTTACCAAATCCGCTGTGGGGGGTCTGTGTTTCCATGTATACAGTAAGATGAAATATACCACCAGTCGCCGTGGTGTAGTGGTTATCGCAACGGACTACTGACTGGAAGGTTGTGGGTTCGAATCCCCATCATTCCCTTCAAAAATATATCATTGTGGGATTTTTCGGCTCTAACCAGCTCCTGCTCCGAGTTGGGTGTGCTATGGGCTCATTGGGAAGACTGGGACCACACAGTCGAGTCTCACCCACTTCACGGAGGCGTCATTGAGGGCGTTGCTCAAATTTTATGATCAACAGCGCATGTGTCTGTATCTCTCGTGCCTGGTTGACGCCAGGATATATTATGATAGTAAGCGTAGAGTACAGCTCTTTCACGCAGTCTCAGTCCTAGATGGAACTCCATAGCGTCATGATTATCATCCTCAACGAGATCATCATCATCATCGCATTGTAAAAACTGTTCCAGCTTCTGTGGCCATTAAAGTGGCATGGAATATGGATCCCACATACACACACACACACATACACACACACACCACACACACACACACACACACACACACACACACACACACACACACACACACACTCACATACACACACACACACACAAAAGATAAAATATACCTATACATGAAACAGCTTGGGTCTTGTGTTTCAACAATATGTTCTTTTCCTTACATGCAGGTTTCAGCCTGGACTGTGCTGTTGTTGTCTTTGCTGCTCTTGAGAGAATTTCTGGTTTCGATCTCTCACAGCCAATGTGGATCTTAAGGAAGTGAATCGTTGATCAGTCCATAGTTTTCAGTTTATGGGTAGTTGTGTCAGTAGTGATTGCTGTGTTGAAGCTGACCATCATCTTGGTCTTTTAGGTGCTGATGACCAGCATACCTTGTTAGTCTTACATCTAACCTTGTCACAAGCTGGTTCAGAGTTCTTCCTCACTGCCTGCCAAGCCATCAATGTCATGTGCGAAGCGAAGGTTTGTGGTGTTCCTCCTCTAATACTGACTGCGCTGACATGGTCTCCAAGTATGTCAGTCATTGTGCATTACACGAATATGTTGAAAATGGTTGGGGACAGAAGGAAGCCCTGACGAGCTTTTTCCTTCTTTCTTGTTCTTCTTGTTCTTCTTGTTCTTGTTCTTGTTGTTCTTCTTGTTCTTCTTGTTCTTGTTCTTGTTGTTCTTGTCGTTCTTCTTGTACTTCTTGTTCTTGTTCTTGTTGTTCTTGTCGTTCTTCTTGTTCTTCTTGTTCTTGTTGTTCTTGTTCTTGTTGTTCTTGTCGTTCTTCTTGTACTTCTTGTTCTTGTTCTTGTTGTTCTTGTCGTTCTTCTTGTTCTTCTTGTTCTTGTTCTTGTTCTTGTTGTTCTTCTTGTTCTTCTTGTTCTTGTTCTTGTTGTTCTCTTGTTCTTCTTGTTCTTGTTCTTGTTGTTCTTCTTGTTCTTCTTGTTCTTGTTCTTGTTCTTCTTGTTCTTGTTCTTGTTCTTGTCGTTCTTCTTGTTCTTGTTGTTCTTGTTCTTCTTGTTCTTGTCGTTCTTCTTGTTCTTCTTGTTCTTGTTCTTGTTGTTCTTGTCGTTCTTCTTGTTCTCTTGTTCTTGTTCTTGTTGTTCTTGTCGTTCTTCTTGTTCTTCTTGTTCTTGTTCTTGTTTCTTTTCTTGTTCTTCTTGTTCTTCTTCTTCTTTCTTCTTCTTCTTCTTCTTCTTCTTCTTTCTTCTCTTTTCTTCTTCTTCTTTCTTCTTCTTCTTCTTCTTTTCTTCTTTCTTTCCTCTTCTTCTTCTTTCTTCTCCTTCTTGTTGTTGTTTTCTTCTTCTCCTTCTTCTTTCTTTCTTCTTCTCCTTCTTCTTCTTCTTCTTCTTTCTTTCTTCTTCTTCTTCTTCTTCTTCTTCTTCTTCTCTTCTCTCTTCTTCTTCTTCT
>JAPXFY010000027.1:29838940-29858940 GCA_030674185.1 Monoplex corrugatus | reverse complement strand
GATCCGTGTATCCTTAAAATGTTTAGACCCCCACCCAGCAGCTAATTATGCACACGTGTGAACAAAACAACAACAACAACAACAAAAACAGTGTACAAAAGACCGTGTCAGAAGATATATCCTTGTCTGAATATAAAAACAAAGTATAAAAAATACTTTTTTTTTAAAAATAAAACACCATTGACATTTTGGTTCCCTATTCTGCGATTTACGCTCCAGAAAACTCGATAATTCGTCTCTCATCCTCTAAAAATAATGATTTTGTCAGCCCCACGAGATCCCCCGTAGGGGTGCCGGGGGCTCTTTCAGTATGAATAGTATCCCCACCTTCTAGGAATTCTCACGGGCCCCAGTAGCTCAGTTGGTTGAGCGATCGGGTTCTCATGCTAATGGTTGTGGATTCGAATCCCGGGGTTCGTTGTATTAAAACTGGCCTTCTCACTGTCCCATCCTAATATCACTGTTGTTCTGGTGGTGTCAGTATAGGATTAGATAAGTCCCCATTCCCCCACTTCCCTGGGATGGTTATTCCCGTCGGCCATATCACCTGAGGTGGGTGTCGACGTGAAAACTGAACCAAAATCAAATCAAATGGAAATTCTGTGCTAGAAATTATTTTCCTCTTTTCTGTCACTCTCTTGGTTTCTGCCTTGTTCCTTTGCTTTCTGCTATGTCTTCCTATCAATTTCTGCCTTGCTGGTCCATTCACCTGTATGTGTTCGATAAAGTCTTACGTACTTTCTCTTTAGGAGTGATAACTGGGTACATGTGTTAAATGCATTTTTGGCGCTAGGAAAATGAGATATGCGGAAGCAATTTTTTGATGATTTAGGCGCGTTTTTACGTATGTTTTTTAGTGTCCTTAGTTATGTTTAAATTTGTATTCAGGTTAGTTTTTTTAATTCCCCACTTGCGATAAATTGGACGGAATGGTCAACGCCAGGGGTATTTCCTTAGATTATGTGCGCAAATGTCTTGATATGTGTAATTAATTTTCTTTTCCTTTTTTTTTTCTCCTCATGAAGTATTGTGTATGTTTTGAAACGGTTATACCCCTGATATGGCTCTACGCAGTCGGCTGGGCTTTAAACAAAAATAACAAGAACAATAACTCTACGAGAGTTTGAAACAAACAAACAAACAAACAAACAAACAAACAAACATTCCCAGACAGCTACGGATTCAGTTCTTCCATCTTGAAAGAATTGACACCCTCCTATAAACTGCATCCCATGGAAGAGCTTGTATCCCACATACACTTTATACTATTTCTGATAAATTTTGCCAGAACTTTCTTTACATAATTCAGTTTTAATGTAAGCGCGCTGTTCTTCAACGCTTAGCGTGGCCACGTGAGACTACATCTCAAACCTAACCAGCCAGTGGTTGGTTGATATTTTAGGTCATACGGCAGCCATCTTGCTTATGCATATGTATCAGCCATGACCTGAACGAACACAGTCACGTGATCGACAGAGGCATGTTGGACTCTACTTTACCGTCATCATCATCATCAGGTGCCCTGCCGCATGGCGTTGGCGACCATGGACTTCCAACCATCTCTATCTCTCGTTGCCCCCAGCATCTCCCCCACCCTCTTCATCCCCAGCCACTCTGCAAGTCCGTCCAGCATTCTCTCCCTGGGTTTACCTGGTGCTCTCTTTCCCTCCAGCTTTCCCGTTGTGACCAGGTGCTCCAATCCCCCTTCCTCATAAAATGGCCTATAAATGTTGCTTGTCTTTTCCTAATCTTCCTTATGAGTGATCTATTTGTGTCTGCCTCCATCAAGACTGTCTCGTTTGTTTTCTTTGCTGTCCATGGAACTCTCAACATTCTTCTGGGAAACCACATCTCGGCTGCCTCAATCTTGCTCTGGCTTTGCTTGCTGACTGTCCACGCCTCGCATTCATACAACAGTATTGGTACTATATATTATTCAAGGACTATCTTTCTGATGTTAATTGATAGGCATTTGTTGGTAAGAATGCTTGTCATCTTCTTGAATGCTGTTTTGGCTTGGCCGATTCTGCCAGCTATTTCCGATGTGCTTCTGCCGTCTGATGAAATGACCGTTCCCAGGTATTTGAACTTATTAACCTGTGTCAAGGTTGTGCCATTTGTTTTTATTTTGCAGGAGGGGATTTCATGTTTTTTACTGATCACCATGACTTCAGTCTTCCTGCTGTTTAGTTCCAACCCCTTACCTTTGCTTTCAGTTTCTAGTATATTCACAAGGTTTTGTAGGTCCCTTTCATTTTCTGCAATTAGCACGGTGTCATCTGCGTACCGAATGTTGTTTATCATTTTCCCTCCAACCTTTAATCCAGGGTCTTCTTCTAGGTTTCTCATGATGTTTTCGCTATATAGTGAAAACAAATCTGGTGACAAAACACAACCCTGTCTGACTCCTCTTTGGATGTTTTGAAAAGAGCTTATATTGTTTTCTATTCTCATTGCAGCTGTTTGTTCCCAGTACATATTCCTGATTATTCGTAGATCTTTTCCATCGACATTAAGTCTCTCCAGTTGGTTGATCAATTCATCATGTCGTACCCGATCGAAAGCCTTGGTGTAGTCAACAAAGCATAAATACAAATCCTTATTCATCTCAATTGACCTCTCTATGATAGTTCTTAGGATGTATATGGCATTAATAGTTCCTTTCCCCTCCACAAATCCACACTGTTCTGCTATTTCTCTTTTGATTCTATTCCTTGTCCTCATCATGATTATTCTTAACAGGATTTTTGTTACATGACTCATCAAACTGATTGTGCGATGGAGTTCGCATTCTATAGTTCCTGTCTTCTTTGGAAGTGCAATGAAAATTGATTTTGACATATCTTTGGGGATTTTTCCAGTGTCATAAATTTCATTTAGGAGGACTGTTTTTTTTCTATGCCAAATTCCTCCAGGGCTTCAATCATCTCTGTAGTAATGTTGTCTGGTCCTGGGGCTTTTCCTGGTTTCATCTTTTTCAGTCACTCTGGACAAAACTGCTGAGGAAACTGTGAAAAAAAAAACGCGAGATAGATCTAGCCGTCAGATCAACCGGATGCAATCACGCCGGATAGATGCGCTTCCAGACTTACCTGGAGATAAGACAAAATATATATATATATATATATATATATATATATATATATCTCCCTATATATTATATATATATATATATATGTATGTATATATGTATGTATATATACATGTATATATATATATATATATATATATATATATTCCTTTCGTGTTTACCAACAAATGCCTATCAATTAACACCAGGAAGAGAGTTCTTGAATGTTATATAGAACCAATACTTTTGTACGGATGTGAGGCGTGGACAGTCAACAAGCAAAGCCAGAACAAGATTGAGGCAGAGGAGATGTGGTTTCTAAGAAGAATGTTGAGAGTTCCATGGATAGCAAAGAAAACAAACGAGACAGTCTTGATGGAGGCAGACACAAGTAGATCATATGAATAAGGAAGATCAGGAAAAGACAGGCAACATTTATAGGCCATTTTATGAGAAAGGGGGATTTGGAGCACCTGGTCACAACGGTAAAGCTGGAGGGAAAGAGAGCACAGGTAGACCCAGGGAGAAAATGCTGGACGGACTTGCAGAGTGGCTGAAGACTGGGAGGGTGGAAGAGATGCTTGAGGCAACAAGAGATAGAGACAGATGGAAGTCCATAATCGCCAACGCCATGCGGCAAGGCACAATGATGATGATGATGATGATATAAATATATATACATTCGAGACATGATGCCACGCACGTAGTGGATATTAGTTTTAGGTTTTCTATCATGTGACTCTGCTCTGTGAAGTCATGGTTTACACATATGCATAAGCAAGATGTCTGCGGCAGCAACCAAACTATCAGCCAATCAATGGCCGGTTCGGTGTGAGATGTAGCCGTATGTGGCCATGCCTTCAATGACCATACCCAACGTGACGTCATAACAAATGACGTTTTGATATTTGCACGTAGTTTCGAAATTACATCACAGAAGAATTGAGCCAAGTGTTTGTGACGTTTCAAATCGTTGCGACAATTACCTTTTTTTTTTTTTTAAGTTAAGACATTCTCGCTATTTACTAGAAGACACTCGTAGCAGAATGTGATATGATTTGATCTGGAATTTCGTCTCTCGGAAAATTGCAGTTTGGATAGGAATATACACACATAGGTTTTCGCCACACTCCCTTAATTCTGTAAGTGTCCCACTCAAATTTCTCCAGGCGTGTATGTCAAAAAGAGTTCTTGGAATGAACACCTACAGAATTAATCAGACTTTTCTTTCAATCTCTAACTTTCCGTATTTATTCACTGACTGCCATATTTGTAAACTCAAATTTGTTCAGGAGTGTATATCAAAAGGGGTTCTTGGAATGAACATCAACAAAATTACTCAGAGACTTTTCTTTTAATCTCAAACTTTCCGTATTCAGACACTCGCTGGCCATGCCATAAGAATCAAGCCAAACGTTGGACTCTTTTATCTCTCGGCTTTTTATTCACACTGTTTCAAAACAGGAACATGATACGGTGTCTTCCTACCCCCGATTGATCGATTTCGATACCATCTAATCATTTCTAAATAGATCCGGAGTGGGTAGGGGATAGCGGTTTTTCTTTTTTTTTCTTTTTTTTTTTTTTTTTTAATTTGTCGTTGCTGTTGATGGTTTTCTGTTATCTGTTCCTATGGATGAGTTTTGGTTTGTTTGATTGTTGGTTGTTGTCGTCTTGTTGTTGTTGTTGTTGTTGTTGTTTTTTTCTTTTTTTTCTTCTTCTTTTCTTCTTCTTCTTCTTTCTTCTTCTCTTTCTTCTTTTCATCTTCTTCTTCTTCTTCTTCTTCGTCTCTCTTCTATTTTCTTCTTCTTCTCTTTTCTTCTTCTTTTTTTTTTTCTTTTCTTCTTCTCTTCTTCTTCTTCTTCTTCTTCTTCTTCTTCTTCTTCTTCTTCTTCTTCTTCTTTCTTCTTTTCTTTCTTCTTCTTCTTCGCTTCTTCTTCTTCATTTCTTTTTCTTCTTCCTTTTCTTCTCTTCTTCTTCTTCTTCTCTTCTTCTTCTTCTTCCTTCTCTTCTTCTTTCTTCTTCTTCTTCTTCTTCTTCTTCTTCTTTCTTCTTCGCATTCTTCTTTCTTCTTCTCTCTTTTTTTTCTATCTCTTCTTCTTCTTCTTCGCAATTCTTTCTTCTTCCTTCTTCTTCTTCTTCTCATTTCTTCTCTCTTCTTTTCTTCTTCTTCTTCAATTCTTTCTTCTTCGCATTCTTCTTCTTCTTCTTCTTCTCTTCTTCTTCTTCTTCTTTCTTTCTTCTTCTTTCTTTCTTCTCTTCTTCTTTTTCTTCTTTGCAATTCTTTTTCTTCTTTTCTTTTCTTCTTCTTCTTCTTCTTAGTCGTCTTCTTCTTCTTCTTCCTCTTCTTCTTCTTCTTCCTCTTCTTCTTGCTATTGTTGTTGTTGTTGTTCTGTTCTTGTTGTTGTCGTCGTCTCTACGCTGTCCAAGGTGTTTGCTTTGAAAAATGGAATGGAAACGCTACATTGGGTTGTCATGGTTTTTCGTAAATGGTATAAAAATCAGTCAATCAGTGAGGTAAAACGTATTGTTGTTTAATTGCATCAGAGGTTGTGTGGTGTGTGTGTGTGTGTGTGTGTGTGTGTGTGTGTGTTTGTTGTGTGTGTGTGTGTGTGTGTGTGTGGCTGTGTGTGTGTGTGTGTGTTGTTGTGTGTGTTGTTTGTGTGTGGTGTTGTGTGTGTGTGTGTGTGTGTGTGTGTGTGTGTGTGTGTGTGTGTGTGTGTGTGTGTGTGTGTGTGTGTGTGTGTGTGGTGTGGTGTGTTTTGTGTGTGTGTGTGTGTGTGTGTGCGTGTGTGTGTGGCTTGTGTGCGTATGTTTGTGAGTGTGTGTGTGAGCGTGCACATACAACAATGGACACATTTCTACCCTTTTACATTACAGAGTTCTTAGAAATGAACTTCGGCGAAAAATCATCACCCACCTCTGTCTTTCATCTAGATATCTATATGTCTTCGAGGCAATTAATATATCCACCCCCACCCCCCAAGTCCACACCACTGCAAAGGTTTTATGCGTCGGCGTAGCACTCTAAAGACATTGGTTGTTTTTTTTTTCTTGTGTTTTTCTTTTTCTCACCTTTTCTTTGCCCAGTCTCCCTAATCAAAGTTTAAGAAAAAAAATGGTAATTGTTTCATATCGGACAGAGAGAGGTCGTGTGTGTTGTTTTTTTTTCTTTTGTGTGTGTGTGTGTGTGTGTGTGTGTGTGTGTGTGTGTGTGTGTGTGTGTGTGTGTGTGTGTGTGGTGGATGTGTGGTGGATGTGTGTGTGTGGATGTGTGTTGTGGATGTGTGTGTGTGTGTGTGTGTGTGTGTGTGTGTGTGTGTGTGTGTGTGTGTGTGTGTGTGTGTGTGTGTGTGTGTGTGGATGTATGCATGTGTGCATGTGTGTTCCTTCGTCTTTTATATAACGTCTTTTTATTCTAAGTGATATTAGAAGATAGTGCATGCGCGCTCGCGCGTGCGTATGTGTATATGAGTGTGTGCGGTGGTGTGTGTGTTTTGTTGTTGTGTGTGTGTGTGTGTTGTGTTGTGTGTGTGTGTGTGTGTGCGTGTGTGTATGTGTGTTGTGTGTGTGTGTGTGTGTGTGTGTGTGTGTGTGTGTGTGTGTGTGTGTGTGTGTGTGTGTATTGTCTGTAAGTGTGTGAGTGTGTGTGTATGTAAATGTATGTGTGTTCGTTCGTTCGTTCTCACAGAGATGTCCTTTGAAGATTGTTCCTTATACATACAACCATGGACGCATTCCTACCTTTTTACATAACAGGGCTCTTGGAAATGAACTTCGGCGAAAAATCATCACCCCACCTCCCTCTGATCTTCCTCTTTCTTCTAGAAATTTATGTCTTCGAGGCAATTAATATACGCCAAGCCCACACCACTGTAAAGGTCTTATGCGTGGGCTTTTAGTATGTCTGGCGACATTGGTCTTTCTGTCTGTCTTTCTTCTCTCTCTCTCTCTCTCTCCTCTCCTCTCTCTCTTTTTCTCTCTCTTTCCTTTCTCTCTCTTCTCTTCTCTCTCTCCTCTTCTCTCTCTCTCTCTCCTCTCTCTCTCTCTTTCCTCCTCTCCTCTCTCTCCTCTCTCTCTCTCTCGCTTCTCTCTCCTTCTCTTCTCTCTCTTCTTCTTCTCTCTCCTTCTCTTTCTCTTCTCTCTCTCCTTCTCTCCCTCTCTCTCTCTCTCTCTCTCTCTCTCTCTCTCTCTCTTCTCTCTCTCTCTCTCTCTCTCCTCTCTTCTCTCTCTCCCCTCCTCTTTCCCTCCCATCTACTGTGCAAAATTTAAGAAAAAAGGGAATTGTTTCATATCGGACATCACCAGTCTTCTCCAGGTCACACAGTTTAGACATCTGTGGGCGAGACCTCCTGGATCTCCAGACCACAGACTTCAGTGATGTTGTTGAAGTAGGAGGTGTGCGGTCATCCCTTTCTTCTCCTCGCATCAACTTTCCCCTAACAGGACCGTTGATATCAAATCTGTCTTGGTGTTTCTGATCGCATGGTCTACGTATTTCAGCTTTTTTTGTTGATCTGTGTTAGCAGTTGGCGCTTGATTTTCAGTTCCTTTAACACGCAATCGTTTTGTTCGTTGTCGTCTGGTTGGATAGAAACACTTTTACAGTGGAAAAGCTCGTGCTATTGTGTCTGTGAGGTGAACATTGCTTTCAGCGTTATCTCCATTAATTATACTGCAGCTTTAATCTGTTCCATCCAAGTCTAGATCTCAACGTAATAGTCATAG
This sequence comes from Monoplex corrugatus, assembly GCA_030674185.1. NCBI lineage: Eukaryota > Metazoa > Mollusca > Gastropoda > Littorinimorpha > Ranellidae > Monoplex > Monoplex corrugatus. The sequence continues at coordinate 29,851,142 of JAPXFY010000027.1, read as the reverse complement.
ATTTAGGAAACAAGAAATCCAAAACAGTGTGACTGCCCGCTTCAAGCAAACAGGAACCAGAAGAAAAAAAAAAAACACGAAAAAAAAAGAATCAGAACGCGTATTTATGTAATACAACCAGACAAGACAGATGTAAATTTTCGGCCAACTGGCCTTTGTCAAGCGTAAACGTAACAAACAAACAAACACCGAATACAAAACTTAGGAGAAAAAGACTGAAACTTCCCTGCTTCTTCGTCCACAGTCGAATCTCATCCTACTTCACAGACGCATCATTGTGGGTATCAGATAAATATCCTGACAAACACGTAATTTTTTTATATTTGGTGATTGTTTTGTTTGTGATCTTACGCTTGACAAAGACCAGTTGGCCCGAAAATGTGTGCTCTCTTGTCTGGTTGTATTAAATACGCGTTCTGATTCTTTTTTTCGTGGTTTTTGTTTGTTTTTTTGTTTGTTTGTTTGTTTGTTTGTTTGTTTGTTTGTTTGTTTGTTTTGTTTTGTTTTTTGGTTCTTGTTTTTTTCTGGTTCCTGTTTAGGAAACAAGAGTTGAAAGATTTTCTGGAGGTGCACTGTTGCAGAGCTGGGAATCATCAGCACGGAAATGGTACTTGATGTTATAATAATAATTACAATATTTATATAGCGCAAAATCTTGATAAAATCAAATCTAAGCGCTGAAACACACACACACACGCACGCACGCACACACACGCACGCACGCACGCACACACACGCACCCACGCACACACACACACACACACACACACACACACACACACACACACACACACACACACACACGGCTATAAATGGGGAGAAAGAATAAAAACAATGGAAAATTATAGAGAGCATATTATATACAATTATATATTGCAATGTGATTCCCCTCCGAGTGGAGTCAGGCTGCAGAGGGGATTGAGTGAGGTCAGGATTTTATGCAGAGGAGAAAAGGTGAGTTTTGAGAGCGGAATTGAAGGAGACAAAAGTAGGTTGCTGACGGACTGAGAGAGGAAGTTTGTTCCAGGAGAGCGGACCAGAAACAGAGAAGGCTCGTGGACCATAGGTATTGAGCTTAGTGCGTGGAAAGCGAAAAGTCAGAGGATCGGAGGCAGAGCGGAGGGTACGTGAGGAAACATAGATCTCAAGTAGGCTTGACAGGTAATCGGGGGCTGCGTTATTGAGGCTTTTGTAGCACATGGTGTCTAGTTTGTACTGTATGCGCTTTGATACGTTGTGCTGACTGATGACATTGGCAAGTGGTGAGGGTGCAGAGTTTAAACAAGACTGGCCTAAAGACAGAGCCTTGTGGAACCCCATATGCGTGATAAGGTTTCATAGGAAAGACTCGCGGGACCTCGCTGTCGAGCGTCATCTTATTTCATGGACGCGTCATTGTGGGTATCCCCACACAAATATCCTGACCAACATCGTCGGTGTCTGTATCTCTCAGGCCTGTTTGACCGCCAGAATATGATGTCATGAGAGTAAGCGAAAAGCTGGAGGGAAAGAGAGCACCAGGTAGACCCAGGGAAAAAAATATTGGACGGACTTGCAGAGTGGCTGAAGACGGAGAGGGTGGAAGATGTGCTTGCGACAGCAAGGGATAGACGCATATGAAGGGCCAAGATCGCCAATGCCATGCGGCAGGGCACTTGATGATGATGATGAAGCGTGGAGAACGGCCGTGTCACACAGTAATAACAATCCAGAACAGAATTCCATAGCATACGTGATTATCATCCCCTTGGACATCATCATCATCTTCTTCTTCATAGCATTGTGAACAAATCGTCCCAGCTTACATGGCTCTTCACCTGGTGTAGGAAATTGAGACAGATGAAAAAGACACTGACCTGTTGTAATCTTCGTTGTTTTCGTCAGTGTACGTTCATCTCCCCCTTCCCCTTCTCATTATCTCCCTTCTCACATCCCCCATCCCCTCCCCCCATCCTCACCCCCACCCTTCTGGTTCTAAGGCGATTGTGCCGTCCGCAGTAGCTCTAAGTCTATCCACACAGTAGAACCATCCAGCTTCATCTCGTCGAGTATAACCCGACCAAACCTCTGAGACAAGCTTTTCATTATCTGGTGTTATTTCAGGAGGGTGGGGTAGTTGGTGGGAGAGGGGGGGGGGAAGAGAAGAGAGTCGAGGGGAGGTTGTCATCAAAAGTAGCACCAATACCATCAGCAACAATTCGGTCGAGCTGATCTGGGATTTCCATCACCAGTGCCTGTTTTCTGACCAAACGATGGTTTGCTAAAGACGATGGCACATGCTGCAATGGTTTGATCGTAGCAAGTTACCAGCAACTGGTATGTGCTAACTAGCAATACCTTCACTCAAGTTGATTTAAAAGTATCTATCTATCTATCTATCTATCTATCTATCTATCTATCTATCTATCTATCTATCTATCTATCCTGTCTGTCTGTCTGTCTGCTATCTATCTATCTGTCTGTCTATCTATCTATCTGTAAATACATATATAATTATGTATATACACATAATTCATACATACATACATGGATAGGCAGACAGGCAGACAGACAGACAGACAGATAGATAGATAGATAGATAGATAGATAGATAGATAGATAAATAAATAGATAGATAGATAGATATACACACACATACACGCACACCCACACCACACACACACACACACACACACACACACACACACACACACACTCACGCACATTTAACACTGAGTTTTGAGTTCGCTCACATATATGACTTCAAAGCACTTTGTTACTCATGAGTAATAGCATTAGGTCCCACTGGACTTATCTAACAGATAATTCTTTCTCCTCAACGCATATTATATGAACATAGTTAAAAAAAAAAATTTTAAAAAAAAGAACGGATGCACCACAAGACATACAATGTCAATGAAGTTACAGAAATGAATTGCAATAACATACTGACTTTTATATGTCATTAGGTCAAACGCTTTGCAAAAGGATTAGAGACAAAGCTACATGTAAAGCAAATTATGTATGTCAATCACTGATAATAACAACAACAAAACAGTATAACAGTAATAACAATAACAACAATAATGTCTACAGTTCTGTAAAAAAAATGAACAAATCATTAAAATATCAAAGAATAATGACAAATAGATAAATAACAAAATGAATAAAGACAAATAAACGAATGAATAAACCAACAAATAGCACAACAATTATAACATAACAACAATAGTGTGTATACATACAGTATTTGTAAAAAAAAATCATTTAAAATTTAAAGAGTAATGACAAATAAATGAATAAATAAATAAAGTAAATGAATGACCACATAAACGAATACATAAACCAACCAACAATAAATAAGAAAACAAATAAATAAAACGAATGAATTACTCACATAGAATTGAAGGAAAGGCAGAAAGTACAGAAAACATTAAGAACAAACAAGGGAGAGGATGAGACGTGTCACTAACGCTATGGTGAACCTTGATGAACCATATATAAATATAATTCAGAGAACGTCTATTCTATCACAGAAAGAACTGATCAGAACGTGGATAGTATTAAAAAAAAACCTGGTCCCAAAAGTCTGATACAACTTTTCCGAACACAACTGTTCATCATCATCATGTGCCCTGCCGCATGGCGTTGACGATCATGGCCCTCCATATACATCTATCCCTTCTTACCGCAAGCACATCTTCCACCTTCTCTGTCTTCAGCCACTCTGCAAGTCTGTCTAATATTTTTCCCTGGGTCTACCTGGTGCTCTCTTTCCCTCCAGCTTTCCCGTTGTGACCAGGTGCTCTAATTCCCCTTTCCTCATAAAATGGCCCATAAATGTTGTGTGTCTTTTCCTAATCTTCCTTATCAGTTGATCTTCCTGTATCTGCCTCCATCAAGACAGTCTCGTTTGTTTTCTTTGCTGTCCATGGAACTCGCAACATTCTTCTTCGAAACCACATCTCGGATGCCTCAATCTTGTTCTGGTTTTGTTTGTTGGCTGTCCACGCCCTCACAACCGTATAACATTATCGGTTCTATATAACATTCAAGAACTCTCTTCTTGATGTTAATTCATACACAACTGTTGCAAGACAAAAATGGTCATGTGTGTGTGACCACCCTTAGAGCAGCCACTTCGCTCAGGTCACCAGCTTTGGGAGACGAAGGACTCTTGATCTGGTAAGCTTCACCACTATAAGCAGACACAAATCGGTCAAGACTGGAGGAAATGATTGAGGAGAAGACAGATGAGAAGAATGAGGAGGAGGAGGTCTGAGTATGTTCAAGAGTGTTTTCGTCGCACTCGCACAATTCCATACGCGCTCCGTCCATGTCGTTCAAGTGACTATCCGGCAGACTCGTTGAACCTGTGCAAAACCGTATGATCTTGAAATAGGGAAGTTGGGGGTGGGTGAGGGGGAAATGGGATCTATGGAACACAAACCTGACATCCCCAGAGTGATTGCAGCTCTAAGGTCGGCTGGAACAAGGCAACATTTTATGTTGCAGCTCAGTTAGCTCTGAATGAGGGCGAAAAGAATGAAAGAATGAAAGACAGAAAGAATAAATAAAGAAAGAGATGGCGGATAGAGAAGCAAAAATAAGAAAAGAGAAGAAGAAGAAGAAGAGGAGAAAGAAGAAGAAGAAGAAGAAGGAGAGAGAAGAAGAAGAAGAAGAAGAAGAAGAAGAAGAAGAAGAAGAAGAAGAAGAAGAAGAAAGAAGAAGAAGAGAAGAAGAAGAAGAAGAAGAAGAAGAAGAAGAAAGAAGAAGAAGAAGAAGAAGAAGAAGAAGAAGAAGAAGAAGAAGAAGAAGAAGAAGAAGAAGAAGAAGAAGAAGAAAGAAGAAGAAGAAGAAGAAGAAGAAGAAGAATGAAAGAAAGAAGAAGAAGAAGAAGAAGAGAAGAAGAAGAAGAAGAAGAAGAAGAAGAAGAAGAAGAAGAAGAAGAAGAAGAAGAAGAAGAAGAAGAAGAAGAAGAAGAAGAAGAAGAAGAAGAAGAAGAAGAAGAAGAAGAAGAGAAGAAGAAGAAAGAAGAAGAAGAAGAAGAAAGAAGAAGAAGAAGAAGAAGATAAGAAGAAGAAGAAGAAGAAGAAGAAGAAGAAGAAGAAGAGAAGAAGAAGAAGAAGAAGAAGAAGAAGAAGAAGAAGAAGAAGAAGAAGAAGAAGAAGAAGAAGAAGAAGAAGAAAAATAAGAAGAAGCAGAAGAAGAAGAAGAAGAAAAGAAAGAAGAAGAAGAAGAAAAAGAAATCGTTGATGCAGTTAAGGAAGAAAGAAACGAAGTATTTATTAGGCCTTGTTGTTTCTGTTAGGTTTTGTAATTGTGGGTGAATGTTTTAACGAATGATGAGAGTGGGCGCTTTGAATTTGATTTATATATCCAGATAAAGCCTTATAAGTGTCATTTTTGTACCGTTATTATTGATTAGATCAAACACAGGATACCATAAACCGTTCTAACGAAAAGAAAAACACTCACATACTCCCAAAACAATCGGTACAAACATAAACACAGCAAAAAATCATCTTGTTACTAAAACAGTGAAGTAACAGAGAAGGTTTTTGTTTTTCTTTATTTTTCTTGTTTTTTTTTTGTGTTTGTTTTGTTTTTGTTGTGGGTTTTTTGTTGGTTTTTTTGTTGTTGTTGTTTTTTACATGCACATGTCAAAATCATCTTTATTACTAAAACACTGAAGTAACACAGATGATTTTTTTTCTTTTTTTACATGCACATAATATCAGTTTGTACAGATTGTGTTTGGGAGTATGGTGGAAGACTTCCATGTTGATCGTACAGATGAACAGGTATCGCGGTCTTCATTGTGGCCTTCGTGTTGTGTACCATACCGATCCTGGAAATGTTTTTCTTTCTTTCTTTCTTTTTATTCACATGCACATGCACCGATAATGTTATACGGTTGTGAGGCGTGGCTGTCAACAAGCAAAGCCAGAACAAGATTGAGGAGCCGAAATATGGTTTCTAAGAAGAATGTTGAGGTTCCGTGGACAGCAAAGAAAACAAAGAGATAGTCTTGATGGAGGCAGACACAAGAAGTTCATTAATAAAGAATATTAGAAAAAGACACCAACATTTACAGGACATGTTATGAGGAAAGGGAATTAGAGCACCTGGTCACAACAGGACAGCTAGAGGGAAAGAGAACACCAGATAGACCCAGGGAGAAAATATTGGACTGACTTGCAGTGTGGCTAAGGACAGACCGGGTGGGAGATGTACTTGCAGCGACAAGGGATAGATGCATATGGAGGGTATATGACAAGGGATAGATGTGTATGATGATGATGATTAGATGATGATGATGATGATGATGATGATGATGATGATGATGATGAGATGATATGATGATGATGATGATGCACATGTCTGTTTCTACATGTTGTGTTTGAGAGTATGGTGGTAGACTTCACTGTTGATCCTACGGATGAGCAGGCATAGTGTTCTTTATGTTGTAGACCACACTGTGAAGTGGATGAGACTCGAACTGTGTGGTCCCAGTCTTCCAATGAGCCCATAGCACGCCCAACTCTGGGTAGGAGCCGGTTAGAGCCAGAAAAAAAAATCCCACAATGACATACTTTTTGAAGGGACTGATAGGGATTCGAACCCACAACCTTCCAGTCGGTAGTATAGTCCGTTGCGTTAACCACTACGCACGGTGACTTTGTGTGTAGATAGGCTTGATCTCATGGTTGTTTGTGTGTAGACTTGATCTCATGGTTGTTAATGACGATGATGGTGGCGAGGCGTCAGAAGCTTAAGATGATGCAGGCTGAAACACAGCTTCTGGTTTGCTGAGGTCCGTTGTCAGGGCGTAACGTTTACAGGCTGCAGCAAATCGGCCAGTGGTGCGTTAATGTCCTTATACGAGTGTGCAGCCAGTACTCACTCATCAGCAAAGAGAAACAGTGGACAACAAGACTAAACAACGATCTGAATAACATCAACAACTGAAAATTGTACAGCCAGTACGAAGCAAACAGAAACAGTGACACCGACTCTCAACAAAAATCTGAATAACATGAACAACTTCAAAAAAATTTAACCCTTTCACTCCTGCATCCTGCCCACCAACTGCTAAAATTTAACCTTTTGATCCCTCACTCTATCCACCAGTGTCCTGCAGGAAGCTGGTGGAAAGGGTATGGGAGTCAAAAGGGTTATGTTTTTGTTTTGATAGTATGGGTTGACAAAGCACGATGCTGATGATGGATAGGGAGCGGGAGTCAAAGGGTTAAATAAGTTTACAGTATAATCAAATTGACTAAAATTAAATTATAGAAGAAAATGAGTGAAGGTAGAAATCACACATAGGCACCTCTATCTCATAACCCGCTGCTGCTTCACTCATCCCCACACACACATGCACGTACACACACACACACAAACCACACACAAACACACACACACACACACACACACACGCACGTACACACACACACACACACACACACACACACACACACACACAACACACACACACACACAAACACACACACACACACACAAACACACACACACACAAACACACACACACACACAACACACACACACACACACACACACACACACACACACACGCGCGCACGTACACACACACACACACACACACATATTCATGCACACATATTAACTACTTCACAAAGTTCATGGAGAGATAAACACACACACAAATATACATACATACATACATACATACATACATACACACATACACACACATACACACACATACATACACACACACACACACACACAGCGCGCGCGCGCGCGCGTATTAACCTCTTCACACAAAGTTCATGGAGAGATGAGCCAACACAACGCAGCAATGACACTCTGGCCCCCATGATACCAATCAATCCACTCAACACGATCTGCGATAAAGACCACAAAATGACAGACACAGCAGCAGTCCACTGCCACAGCATTGGCCCCCTACCAGAAAGATCCTAAGGCGATTTAAAGACACTGGGGATCTCACTGATATCAGTCCTAAGGCGATTTATAAACACTGGGGGTCTCATTTATATCAGTCCTAAGGCGATTTATGGACATTGCGGATCTCACTTATGTCAGTCCTGAGGCGATTTATAGACACTGGGGATCTCACTTATATCAGTCCTAAGGCGATTTATAGACAATGCGGATCTCACTTATATCAGTCCTAAGGGATTTGTAGACAATGTGGATCTCACTTATATCAGTCCTAAGGCGATTTATAGACACTGGGTATCTCACTTATATCAGTCCTAAGGCGATTTATAGACATTGGTGGTCTCACTTATATCACTCGAAAAGCGATTTATAGACACTGAGGATCTCACTGATATCAGTCCTAAGGCGATTATAGACACTGGGGATCTCGCTTATATCAGTCCTAAGGCGATTTATAGACACTGAGGATCTCACTTATATCAGTACTAAGGCGATTTATAGACATTGGGGATCTCACCTATATCAGTCCTAAGGCGATTTATAGACACTTGGAATCTCACTTATTTCAGTCCTAAGGCGATTTATATACAATGCGGATCTCACTTATATCAGTCCTAAGGCGATTTATAGACACTTGGAATCTCACTTATTTCAGTCCTAAGGCGATTTATATACAATGCGGATCTCACTAATATCAGTCCTAAGGCGATTTATAGACACTTGGAATCTCACTTATTTCAGTCCTAAGGTGATTTATAGACACTGGGTATCTCATTGATATCAGTCCTAAGGCGATTTATAGACACTGGGTATCTCATTGATATCAGTCCTAAGGCGATTTATAGACACTGAGGATCTCACTGGTATCAGTTCTAAGGCGATTTATAGACACTGAGGATCTCACTGGTATCAGTCCTAAGGCGATTTATAGACACTGAGGATCTCACTGGTATCAGTTCTAAGGCGATTTATAGACACTGAGGGTCTCACTGGTATCAGTCCTAAGGCGATTTATAGACAATGGGGATCTCGCTTATATCAGTCCTAAGGCGATTTATAGACACTGAGGATCTCACTGGTATCAGTCCTAAGGCGATTTATAGACAATGGGGATCTCGCTTATATCAGTTCTAAGGCGATTTATAGACACTGAGGATCTCACTTATATCAGTACTAAGGCGATTTATAGACATTGGGGATCTCACCTATATCAGTCCTAAGGCGATTTATAGACACTGGGGATCTCACTTATATCAGTCCTAAGGCGATTTATAGACACTGGTGATCTCATTTATATCAGTCCTAAGGCGATTTATAGACACTGAGGATCTCACTTATATCAGTCCTAAGGCGATTTATAGACACTGAGGATCTCACTTATATCAGTCTTAAGGCGATTTATAAACACTGAGGATCTCACTTATGTCAGTCCTAAGGCGATTTATAGACACTGAGGATCTCACTTATTTCAGTCCTAAGGCGATTTATAGACACTTGGAATCTCACTTATTTCAGTCCTAAGGCGATTTATAGACACTTGGAATCTCACTTATTTCAGTCCTAAGGCGATTTATAGACACTTGGAATCTCACTTATTTCAGTCCTAAGGCGATTTATATACAATGCGGATCTCACTTATATCAGTCCTAAGGCGATTTATAGACAATGCGGATCTCACTTATATCACTACTAAGGCGATTTATAGATATTGGGGATCTCACTTATATCAATCCTAAGGTGATTTATAGACACTGGGGATCTCACTTATATCACTACTAAGGTGATTTATAGACACTTGGGATCTCACTTATATCATTACTAAGGCGATTTATAGACACTGGGGATTTCACTTATATCATTACTAAGGCGATTTATAGACACTGGGGATCTCATTTATATCAGTCCTAAGGCGATTTATAGACATTGGTGGTCTCACTTATATCACTCGAAAGGCGATTTATAGACACTGAGGATCTCACTGGTATCAGTCCTAAGGCGATTTATAGACACTGAGGATCTCACTTATATCAGTCCTAAGGCGATTTATAGACACTGGGGATCTCACTTATATCAGTCCTAAGGCGATTTATAGACAATGGTGATCTCACTTATATCAGTCCTAAGGCGATTTATAGATACTGGGGATCTCACCTATATCAGTCCTAATGCGATTTATAGACAATGCGGATCTCACTTATATCAGTCTTAAGGCGATTTATAAACACTGGTGATCCACTTATATCAGTCCTAAGGCGATTTATAGACACTGGTGATATCACTTATATCAGTCCTTAGGCGATTTATAAACACTGGGAATCTCACTTATATCTGGAATCTCACTTATATCAATCCTAAGGCGATTTATAGACATTGGTGATCTCATTTATATCAGTCCTTAGGCGATTTATAGACACTGGGGATATCACTTATATCAGTACTAAGGCGATTTATAGACACTGGGGATCTTACTTATATCAGTCCTAAGGCGATTTATAGACACTGGTGATATCACTTATATCAGTCCCAAGACGATTTATAGACACTGGGGATCTCATTTATATCAGTCCTAAGGCGATTTATAGTCACTGGGGATCTTACTTATATCAGTCCTAAGGCGATTTATAGACACTGGTGATATCACTTATATCAGTCCTAAGGCGATTTATAGACACTGGGGATATCACTTATATCAGTCCCAAGGCGATTTATAGACACTGGTGATATCACTTATATCAGTGCTAAGGCGATTTATAGACATTGGTGATATCACTTATACCAGTGCTAAGGCGATTTATAGACACTGGTGATATCACTTATTACATCAGTCTTTGAACGACCGGCGAGGTGGTTAAGTGGGTAAACGTTGAAAGAGTCTTGTGTTCAGTCCGTTTAGATACCTCTGCCTTCTAGACAAAATGTATCTATTTGTTCAAAAGCATTATCAGTCCACCACCTGCTCTTTGAATGTCCTATCTTTCTTACGACATATAGAAATAACATTCTCGATTTTTCATGTGCTGACTCTAGAGATATCCTTTACAAACAAAAATAATGATATTATTTCGGTAGTCCAGCTGATTTTCAGATTCCCCTGCTGGCAGATTGTTATGAAAAGTTAATTAATTGTTGTATGTTATTCTTTGATATTGTTAATTCATTGCTCAAAATTATTAATTGTAATTGGTCCCCGTCTTACATTTAAACTCCAAATTCACTCCCCCCCCCCCTCACCCCCCTTTTTTTCCCTTATTTTCTTTTCTTTTTCTTTTTTCTGTGTGTGTGGGGGGGGGGGGGGGTAGTGTGTGTGTGTATGTGTGTGTGTGTGTGTGTGTGTGTGTGTGTGTGTGTGTGTGTGTGTGTGTGTGTGTGTGTGTGTGTGTGTGTGTGTGTGCCTGTGTGTGTGAGTGTGTGTGTGTGTGTGTCTAAAAATCACTATTGTGAACAGACAGTAAATAAAAGATTCATTCCTTTCTTCCTTACAGCTCTGCCTGCAGGTGGGCAAGGCTTCAGATGTTTTTTTTTCTGATCTTCAAAGTAAGCATGAGCGTGTATGCACACCCGCCAGTGCCTGAATCCCGTTCGCATGTATACGATTGCAGAATATAAAAAAAATGCATGTTAAATATCCTGTAAGTCATGTCTCTGGCGCGTGGCTGGCGTGTCTCACCTGTCTCACCTGTTGGTATCACCGGGTTCGGTGTTGGCGGCTGCACACCTTGACACCACCATTTCCTCCTCCCCCCCCCCCCCCCCCCCCCAGGCCGCTCTGGCGTGTGGAAACAGGAAAACGCCCAGCCTACCAGCCCAGTGAAGACGGAGTATGCACACACTATCGCCTACGCACGTGGACAAGAACAGTGTCCATGCACGCATCAGAAAAAAATCAGAAGGGTAATAAAAGGAAATCTCTGGGCGGTATAGAATACTAACTAAGCCAGGTTTTCTTCATAATTATGTGACTACGTGATTTTGTCACGCGTGTAGGCGTAGCCTGAAGCTGCACCTGCTGAGATCTTTCTGCGTGTGGTAATTATTGTGGAACTACGAACGTTACCAACAAATGCATATCAATTTAACATCAGGAAGAGAGTTCTAAAATGTTATGTAGACCCGATACTGTTGCACGGTTGTGAGGCGTGGACAGTCAACACGCAAAGTCAGAACAAAAATTGAGGCAACTGAAATGTGGTTTCTAAGAAGAATGTTGAGAGTTCCACGGACAGCAAAGAAAACAAACGTGACAGTCTTGATGGAGGCAGACACATATATT
>JAPXFY010000027.1:29821440-29823940 GCA_030674185.1 Monoplex corrugatus | reverse complement strand
GGCATCTGATCTACGATTTCCTGCAGTTGATCATAGAAATCTTCGACAGCCTCGTCATCATAGTCAGTTGTTGGGGCATAAGCTTGGATGGGTGATGTTAAAAGGTGAAGCCTTAAGCCGAATAGTAATGAGTCTGCTAGAGACTGGTCGGCATCCCATGATGGCATTCACAGTGTCTTTGTGAATGAGGAATCCAACTCCATGTTCATGTTTGTCTTCACTGCCACTGAAGTAGAGTTTGTGGCCTTCTGGGGTAGACGTTTCTCCGAGGTTTTTCCTTCGTACCTCACAGAGCCCAAGGACGTTCCATCTGTATCTCTTCATTTCATGTGTTAGTTCTGCAACTTTTCCTGCTGCTCTCAGCGATCTCACATTCCAGGTGCCGATAGTAACATTTTTTCTTGTACGTAGGGATTTTGGTCCACCAGTCACATACTTTTCACCTCCGCCCTGATGGCCAGCGACGGAAGGCGTGGTCCTTGTTCCGGGCGACGACCGGGCCGGTATGGATTGAGTTGCGGTTGTAATCTTCATTTAGTGTGTCTTGGGCAATGTCGCATGGTGGAGCTCATCCCTCTCCATGCCAGACCACAGCCGACGTCCTCCATCTAGGTGGTTCGCCTTGGTCTTGAACACATAGCCGTTGAGTTCCTTGCGGAACTTCGTCCGCCTTGGCCGGTAACCTGCATTGTGGAGGTTATTCGCCCAGTGATGCAGTGTTAACATCTCCCCCTCACATGGTTTGGCACGCCTGCTGAGGCGAGGTCCCGGGGTGTGGCGCTTGGAGCCAGCACGTGAGAGATTTAGAGGATGGACGAGGACCAGTGATGCCCGTCCACCCTACCAGGTAGAGTGCAGCAGCCAGACATCAAAGGTACTACCTCTATCCAGAGCCCCCTACACCCCGAGTAGTAATTAAAGGGAAATAAATCCTGATTTGACTGTCTTGTTAGACCATATCCTTGATAACTTCCTTAAGAGGTTTCTCAGTCTCTCTCTCTCGTGCGCGCGCAACCAGTCAGTTCATGGACTCTCTTTTAATCAATGCTCCGATTACTCTGGTGGTGTCAGCTTCGTGCTTCATTCGTCCCGTCCCTGGCTCAAGACCTTCAGTCTACGGCTCTTTTAATTAAAATGACTCAGGCAACTCGCTGTTCACATTATCTCCCTGGAACAAAAAGAGACGGGAGAGAGAGAGAGAGGAGGGAGAGACAGACAGACAGAGATAGCGAGAGGAAGAGACAGACAGACCACAAACATCTAAGATCTTAGATGTCTGTGAGACAGACAGACAGAGAGAGACAGAGAGACAGAGAGAGGGATACAGAGACAGACAGACAGAGACAGACAGACAGAGAGAGAGACAGTGGCACGCAAGCAGATGTACATGTGGTGGCAGGCACGAGACAAGGGGAGTAGTTAAAGGGAAATAAATCCTGATTTGACTGTCTTCTTAATCAATATCTTTACTTACTTCCCTTAAAAAGTTTTCACTTCTCTTTCTCTCTCTCTCTCTCTCTCTCTCTCTCTGTCTGTCTGTCTGTCTGTCTGTCTGTCTGTCTGTCTCTCTCTCTCTCTCTCTCTCTCTCTCTCTCTCTCTCACTCACTCTCACACACACACCCATAATCCGTTTCCGTAGTAGCTAAACAACTGTTGTGACTTGTTCCTTTAGATTGACCATAGACATGGATAGGGAGACAGGAATCTAGCTCTGTCACACTCTGTGATATCATCATAGACATGATAGGGAGATAGCAACTAGCTCTGTTGTACTCTGTGTATGATCATAGACATGGATAGGGAGACAGGCAACTAGCTCTGATCTGTCACACTCTGTGATATGATCAAAGACATGGACAAAGAGACAAGCAGCTAGCTCTGTCACACTCTGATATGATCATAAATATAGATAGAGAGGCAACTAGCTCTGTCACACTGATACGATCATAAGTATAGATAGAGAGGCAACTAGCTCTGTCACACTGATACGATCATAAATATAGATAGAGAGGCAACTAGCTCTGTCACACTCTGATACGATCATAAATATAGATAGAGAAGCAACTAGCTCTGTTACACTCTGATACGATCATAAATAAAATTGTAGACAGTTAGAGAGGCAACTAGCTCTGTCATACACTGTGATATGATCGTAGACATGGATAGGTAGACAGGTAACTAACTCTGTCACACACTGTGATATGATCATAGACATGGATAGGTAGACAGGTAACTAACTCTGTCATACTGTGTGATATAATCATAGACATGGATAGGGAGACAGGTAACTAACTCTGTCGCAAGCTGAGATATAATCATAGACATGGATAGGGAGACAAGTAACTAGCTCTGTCGTACTCTGTGATATAATCATTGACATGGATCAGGAGACATGTAACTCGCTCTGTCGTACTTTGTGATATGATCATAGACATAGATGGACAGGTAACTAGCTCTGTCACACTGTGATATGATCATAGACATGGATAGGGAGACAGG
>JAPXFY010000027.1:29721440-29811440 GCA_030674185.1 Monoplex corrugatus | reverse complement strand
AACGAAATAGAACGAAAGAGAAAGAAAGAGAGAGAAAGAAAGAGAAAGAAAGAAAGAAAGACAGACAGAAAGAAAGAGAAAGAAAGACAGACAGAAGAAAGCAGGAATGAAAGAAAGAAAGAAGGAAAGAAAGAAGAGGAGAGAGAGACAGAAAGACAGACAGACAGAACAAAGAAAGACAGGACGAGACAGACGATCATAATGTACTTTTTGTTCTATTGCAGACACGTACCTTACCACACGAACCCAATGCCCGCTTGATACCCACACCAGAACCTCCACCTAGTCACTCCAGTCAGAAGAGTTTGAGTTCTCATCATTTTGACTCCGGCAACTCTCTTCGTGCTAAACTTTTTCAAAGGCTGCTGGCTAACTATATCGAAAACCAAGCTCTGCAGCCTGGGCGAAATTCGAACAACAAAGCTTTCGAGACACAGAAAACGTTTGTGCATACGCCTAAAATTTCGTCCAACCTATTTAATGATCAAACATTGAAGACACCACAACGTTTGATCACCGAAAACACTTTCAGCTCAGTGAAAAAGTTCTTGCACATTCCAGAAGTTCTTGCCAGCCATAAAACTGACGATCAAAATTGGGAAACTCCACAATCTTTAGACAAAAGAACTACCAGATCAGGGGACAATTCTAAGCACGTTCCAAACGTTTCGTCTTATAAATGCAAACATTCGAAAAAACGTTCTGGCAAATATGGGATCATGTTCTTGTCAATCACTTGCAAACAGGTGACATCAAAACTGAAGAGACGAGGTTTTTTCCACATCTGAGTCTGCAGTCTGGGCATGTTCATTACAAACTGAAGGGCAAGGATGCGGGAAATCGCCCAAGTCGTCAAGGTAAAAGACTGTATCATACAGAAAGAATCCAAGAGGCGGACAAAAGACGATTGTTCCCCCATCTGATCGCGAGACGGCAAGTCACACAGATACCCACGTTGTTAGTTCATGATGTCCAGCCTCAAAATCCTCGAACATCACAACAATCTTCAACATTGTCTTTATTTGATGCTATGTTCCCGAACAAAGCTACCAGCTCGTCGCACAATGGCAGGCCGTCATTTCCGGAAGTCACTGTGGCGCCATTTGTTGGAACAGCCATTCCCATGATAACGACTGCGTGGTTTTCCTCTGCGGCACTGAAAGACAAGCCGACGTCATCTCCTGGTCATGCTTTCTCAATAGTTCCTGGTTCCACGACCTCGGCCACCCTTTCACATTTGTCATCGATGTTTTATCACGGATACCATTGTCATCAGCTGTATCTGGATCAACACTGTCAATACTTTCTGGACCAGTCACCTCCACAAGGGCAAGGACTGTTCCCGTGTCAAATATGCCACCAGACACTTCTACAATTACACCACAACCATCTGTAGTTCACGAACCAGCCGATCCTGTGGCTAGAATAATTTTGACAGAAACACCGATAAAGTCAGTAGAAAGTACCTCTGTTACAAAAGGAGATCCGGAAAGAATATCTGTGCCAGGAATGACAATGTCTGTGATTCGACGTCTGACTCAGACAAGTAGACCTACACCATCTGCAGCTACAATACTGACTCGTACATTAACAACACCAGGTTCTTCTCTCTCTGTTATTCCTCGATTCACAAAGACAGCTGGAACTGCTGAAACAACCACAAAAATGCCAGCATCTCACCTTACACTCTCTTTCATTCCTGATTCTGTGAAGTCAACCGTTGAAACCACCAGTGTGTTGTCAACAGCATCGCCATCAATACATCACTCACCGGCATCAAAATACCATACTCTGTCTATTGCTCCTGGTTCAGCGATTCCACCACGATGCCTGGTGTGTCTGTCTTTTCACCAGCTGTAATAACAGTGAGCCCGACACCAACAACAGAAAAATCTGTGATCTCCATTGTACCTGATCCCTCGGAGTCTGGCAGTGCTACATTCCTTCCCACAACTGTGATAACAGAACGTACTCTGTCTTTTGCTCCAGGTTCTAGAGAATCTGCCACGATCACGGATACGTCTGTCCCTCCAACAATTACGAGAACTTCAGCAACAGCAACTAAGCCTTTGTTCTCTATTATTCCTGATCCCACAGAGTCAGTAAGTGCTACGTCCACGTCGACAACACCAAGCCCTTCGTTATCTGTAGTTTCTAAACCAGTACAATCACCAGCTACCGCGCCTCCAAATAGTCCCACCATTAGCACAGTATCTGTGCCAACTCCAGCTGTCTCTGGGTCCACACTGTCTGCTATTGTTTCTGGAATGACCCAACCGGCCACGTCTGCAATTACTACGACAGCTGTTCCAAACACGATACTAACAACAGTTGCTACGTCAACAGTGCAAGAGCCTAACATTTCTGTAGCTGGTCTGACACATTCTCTAACAATGACTACAGATCCAAAATCAGTTAGTGATGCATTCACAGCATTGCACCCAGCATCGTCAAGTACAGCCACTGCGACGCCATCAGCAGCACATCCTACACTTCCCATATCTTTGGGTCCAATAGTGAAAGTTACAGATATTTTGACATCTCGTGTTACAGGACCATCATCAACACCTGAAACGACCGCAGCCTCAGGTCCAGGTGAGACGGTATCTATCGTTCCCGAATCCAGCTCTGCTACAGCTGTTCCATTTACATCCACGTTGACACCACCCACTGGACCAACACTGTCCATCCTCATGGCAGCAACACAGAAAAACAAAACGATATCACCATTATCAAGTACACTTCCTACAACAGCAGGAACCTTACCTATCAATCGTGGACGTACACAGCCGGCCACAGGAAATTTGGTCACAACAACAGGCAATCCTGTGTCAAGTACCATGACTATGATCACAACGCCAGGTCGTTCAGGGTCAGTTTCCATTGTTCAAGATACTGCTGACTCTACAATAAAGCACCCGACCACAAAGACACTCTCACGTTCTCCACTGACGCAACAGACTTGGACATCGGCAACATCAACATCGTCACCATTGAACCCAGGGGTGACGTATTCCTTTGTACACACACAAACAAAGCCCACATCTTCGTCAGTATCAGCAACACAGTCAAGAAGAATTACTATAGTGGACGAAACAACATCGCCAACACATCCAACTTTGTCTCTGGTTTCAAGTCATACAGAATCGACCACTAGAGGACTAACATCCCTGGCTTCCACACCAACCATTGTTCCATCAACATCAGAAACAACTGTTGTACCAAAGACGGTACCACCAACAGTGTCATCAACCGTTCTGATTGCAGGAATATCAGCTGTGACAGGCCCAAAAGAATCAACCACAACGGTACAGACAGCTACGTCTTCGACAAAACAGTTTCCTTCGACTAAAGCTGATACAAAGTTATCAACAGACAGGATTCCAACCCTCTCCATCGTTCACGTACCAACAGTGCCTGTCACAAAACATTCATATTCCTCATCCACAAACTTTATTTCAACACCAGCAACGACGCTACCATCGTTGACAGACGACTCCATAGTCTCTGTGGCACCAAAAGCAGAAGAAACAACAACCAGATATTTCACTGGAAGGCCATCTTCAACGGATGAGGTAGCTGGGGTATCTTCTGCAACATCTGCAGCATCATGGTCTACAGAATCAGTTACTAACACTGAACCAGCAAGTCCAACTATCGTCTCGTTACACACCACAGGTGGGGTGGAGAACAAGGAGGCACCAGCATCAACAACATCGTTCACTGCCAGGACACAAACAACAAATTTGGCGGAAATGACGTCTATGTCAATCCCAGAAGGTAATTGTGCTTAGTTCGATGGTTGGTTGGTTGGTTAGTTTGTTAATAAGTCGATTGGTTGGGTAAGTTGGTTAGCATGTCAGTCGCAAGTCTGTCACCAAAAAGTAATTGTGTTTAGTTTGCTGGTTGATTGGTTTGTTAGTTGGTCAATTGGTTGGTTTGCTGGTTGGTTGATTGGTCGGTCGGTTGGTTGGTTAGCTGGTTGGTTGACTGGTTGGTCGTTGGCTGGTTGGTTGGTTGGTTGGTCTAACTGGTTGGTTGGTTGGTTGGTCGGTCGGTTGGTTGGTTGTTGGTTGGTTGGTTGGTTGGTTGGTTGGTTGGTTGGGTGGTCTGTCGATTGGCTGGTTGGTTGGTTGACTGGTTGTTTGATTGGTACATTAATCGTCGGTTGGTTGGTTGGTTGATTGGTTGTTTGCTTGCTTGCTTGATTGATTGATTGATTGATTAGTTGATTGGCTGGTGCATTTCATCGTTGTACAGTCAAATGGTTGATTTGTTGGTTCGTCGGTTGGTCGGTTGGTCGGTTGGTTGGCTGGTTCGTTGGTTGGTCGGTTGGTTGGTTGGTTGGTTGGCGGGTTGGTTGGCTGGTTCGTTGGTTGGTCGGTCGTTGGTTGGTTGGTTGATTGGTTGGTTGGTTAGTTGGCTGCTTGGTTAATTGACTGATTAGTTGATTGACTGGTACGTTTCATCGTTGTACAGTCAAATAGTTTATTTGTTGGTTGGTCGGGTGGGTAGGTGAATGGGTGGTTGGTTGGTTGGTTGATCTGTTACTTGATTGGTCGGTTATTTGGTTGTTCGTTGGTTATCTGGTTGACTGGGTTATTTTGGTCAGCTGGTGATCTGGTTAACTGGTTAATTCGCTAGGTGTTGGTTGGTTGGTTGGTTGGTTGGTTGGTTGGTTGGTTGGCTGGTTGGTTGGTTGGTTACGTCAGTTGATTAGTTAGCTAAACAAAACAAAAATCTTCGTTTGTTCGTTCATTTCGGTTCTTCTATACCTCTCCAAGCTCAATGAAACTGGGGTCATCATGATACAAGGACAGGAAAAGCCACAGGACCACGGCATCTGGGGCGGCCGTTCACACACACACACACACACACACACACACACACACACACACAGACAGAGACAGACAGACAGACAGATACATAGATAGATAGGTAGATAGATACATAGATAGATACATAGACAGATAGATACATAGACAGATAGATAGATAGATAGATAGATACAGACAGATAGATAGACAGACAGATAAACATACAGACAGACAGACAGATAAATAGATAGATAGATAGATAGATAGATAGGTAGATAGATACATAGATAGATAGATAGATAGACAGACAGATAGATAGACAGATAGATAGATAGATAGATAGATAGATAGATCAACACTGTCAAACCATATATTCACACAAACCTATAGTAATAAACGTATAAGTACACGATTGACTACATGATAACCACATGATCGGCAGCTAGATATAAAAGCGTTGTTGGTGGCCTGTATGAGCAACTATGATATCAACAACAATAATCATTTCATAGGGAAAATCAATGGTGACCAATAACAACAACAGTTTCAGTTTCATAAGATGACGTCTCCGCGCTCGGAGAATTCCATATGCACTAATGTCACAGGTGCCATGTGTATGGTGAACGTGGCACAAGCCTTAAGCCTGCACATAAACCCATGAGACGGCCAGGTCCTGAGGCCCTACCTAGACTATGTTTTACTTAGTCTAAATTTTATACTGGTATTTCATCAGCAGACCACTGGAATAATCTTGGTTACATGTTAAACTTAGTGGCCCACATTGGGCTGGAACCCACGACCTCCGCGTTATCAAGCACAGCGCTCTAACCAACTGGGCTAATGGGCCAGAAAATGCAATGCAATTCCTCTCATTTCAGCTCTACGGTTGAAAACATCCTCCATTAGCCAGAGCCCTGTCACCTTCACTAACGGCAACAGCGAAGATGCCACGACGTTCACCCACACCTCCACCGCCGCCGTCCAAAGCGATAACAACATTATGACTACCACGGCCACTGCCACCGCCAACGCAACCAGCATTACGCCTACAACCAACGGCCCCACCGCGTTGTTTGCTAAAGAGAAGGCGACATCATCGGCAAGTGGTCTGAGCAGTGTGTGGACTTCGGCCACACTGGGGGCCCCTATTTTCTTCCTGGTTTTCATACTTACGTTTATACTGTGTTGATGTATTGCTCAGTCTTTTGCGGTGTACATGTTTATAAGTTGGCTGAGGG
This sequence comes from Monoplex corrugatus, assembly GCA_030674185.1. Lineage (NCBI taxonomy): Eukaryota > Metazoa > Mollusca > Gastropoda > Littorinimorpha > Ranellidae > Monoplex > Monoplex corrugatus. The sequence goes on along the minus strand of JAPXFY010000027.1, from coordinate 29,805,385 downwards.
TAGAGGGACTGTGTGTGTTTGTGTGTGTGTGTATATGTGTGTGTACGTGTGAGTGTGTGTGTGGTATGTGTGTGTATGTGTGTGTGTAGTGTGTGTGTGTGTGTGTGTGTGTGTGTACGTGAGTGTGTGTGTGTGTGTGTGTGTGTGTGTGTGTGTGTAAGTGTGTGTTTATGCATAACAAGGTATGTGTGTTTGTGCTTACAATGTTTGTGTGTGCATAAGTATGTGTGCGCGCGTGCGCGCGCGCGCGCAGCGCGTGTGTGTATGTGTGTGTAAGTGTGTGTTTATGCACAACAATCTCTCTGTCTCTGTCTCTCTCTCTCACTCCTTCACTGGGTGTGGGTGGGTGCGTGTACGCGTGTGTTTATGTATAACAATATATGTGTGTAAGTGTGTGTTTATTTGCAACAGTTGTGTGTGTGTATATGAGTGTGTGTGTGTGTGTGCTCGTGCGCGCGCGCGCGCGCGCGCGTGTGTGTGCATAACAATCTCTATGTGTGTATGTGTGTGTACGTGTGAATGTGCTTGTGTACGTAGTAAAAGCTGTCTCATCATCATCATGACCACCTCTGCCACTGCAATGGCGTTGGCGATCATGGACTTCCATCTTTCTCTATCTCTTGTTACCTCAAGCATCTCTTCCACCCTCCTTGTCTTCAGCAATTCCAAAGCACCATCACCATCATCACTATCGTCATCATCATCATCATCATAGATATGTGAATCATTGTTCCAAATTACGTGGCTAAAACAGCGTTCCGTAAAATGAAAAGTGTACTTGCCAACAAATGCCTACCAAATTATAACATCAGGAAGAGAGTTCTTCAGCGTTATGTAAATCCAATACTGTTATACGGACGCCAGGCCTGGACAACCAACAAGCGAAGTCGAGACGAGATCGAGGCAGCTGTGATGTGGTTTATGAGGAATATTAAAAACTCCATGGGCAGCCAAGGAAACAAAACGAGTCAATCCTGAGAGAAGCAAACACACACAGCACAGACAGACAGACAGACACACACACACACACACCACACACACACACAATTAATGACGAAGAATAGGAAAAGACGAGCAACATTTATAGGACATTTTATAAGGCAAGAGAAATTTGAAGATTAGATCTAGTTACAATAGGAAAGCTAGATCTAGAGGGGAAAAGAGCACCAGGTAGACCGAAGAAGAAAATGTTGGATAGTTTTGCAGAATGGGTGGAAACAAAGGGTAGGACCTCAGGACCTGGCCAGCTCGTGGGTTTATGTGCAGGCTTAAGGCTTGTGCCGTGATCATTCTGGATCTTCTCCATCATTTGGCACATGTGACGTTAGTGCATATGGAATTCATTCCGAGCGCGGAGACGTCATCTTCAGAAACTGAAACTGAAATTGAAATGGAAGTGGAAACAAAATAGAATTAATTTTCGTATTTGGTGTTTGTTCGTTTGTGATCTTACGCTTGAGAAAGGTCAGATGGCTGAAAATTTGCGCCTGTCTTGTCTGGTTGTATTAAATAACGCGTTCTGATTCTTTTTTCGTTCTTTTTTTTTTTTCTTTTTTTTTTTTTCTGGTTCCTATTTGCTTGAACGCGGGCAGTCACATTTGTTTTGTATTGGGTAGGAGATATGCTTTCAGCGACAAAAGATAGATTTGTATGGAGAGCCTTGATCACCAACGCCATGTGGCAAGGCACATGATGCTGCTGCTGCCGTGGCCATTAATTGTGGCATAGGAAACGGAGAAACTATTTTTGCTTGATATCTCAGTGTTAAGTATACATGGAAGCAAGGCCCCACAGCAATTTGTCAAAAGCCAAGAGTCAAAGGTCTTTGACCTCCCCGAGGGTCCTAGATGATAAAATATTTAGTTATTTTGATGTGTGTGTGTGTGTGTGTTTGTGTATGTGCGTGCACGCGCGCGTGTGCGTGCGTTTGTGCTTCTTGTTATCTGTGCCTGTTTGTGTGTGTGTCTGTGTGTTTATGTTGTACATGTGTATTTGTGTGCGTGTGCGCTCGCGTGTGTGTGTATGTGCTGTGTGTGTGTTGTGTGTATGTGTGTGTGCACGCGCAAGCAAGTGTTTTTGTGTGCGTGTGCATGTGTGTTTTGCGCGTGTGTGCGTCTGTTTTTGTGTATGCGTCTTTTTCTATTTGTTATTTCGTTCATTATTTCTGTTAACGTCTGTAAGTGTTTTTGTGTGTATGAGTGTCTTCGCATGCGTATTGCATGTATGTATGTGTGTGTGAATGTGTGTACTTGTTTGTTTGTTTGATTGGATTCTTTGTGTATTTGTTGATGTTTATTAATGTTTAAATCCATGAAGGGGGAAAGATATGACTTGATTTGATAGTCTTTCTGTCTATATTTAATTTTGAGATGCTCTCTCAGTTGCTTGTTTTCTTGTTTGTTCGCTTGCTCACTCGCTTACTTGTTCGACTGTTCGTTATTAATAAATTGTTCTCTCTCTCACTATCTCTGTCCTCTCTCTTTGTCTGTCTGTTTTTTTGGGTTTTTTTTTTTGTCTCCGTGTTCTTTTTATTTTGGAGGGGGGTTTAATATATGAGAATTTGTTAATTCTCTAATCAGTTTATCTATCATTTGCGCACAATCTGAAATAAATCATGTTTACATTGCTCAAGCATATCTCTGTGTGTACGCTCGTATGTAGCCTATTAGCCTAGCACGCATGTGCATGTATGTGTCTGAGAGCATGAGCGTGGATATATGTGTAAGTATGCCGTGTGTGGTGTGTGTGTGTGTGTGTGTGTGGTGTGTGTGTGTGTGTGTGTGTGTGTGGTATGTGTGTGGTGTGTGTGTGTGTGTGTGTGTGGATGGTGTGTGTTTGTGAGAGATTGATTTGATTCAATTTTATATCAGTATCCATCTCAATCGCTAAGTGTCCCAGGAAGTAGAAGGCGGAAAAGGGGGATAACTTATTAAATTCTGTACTGAATCACTAAAAGAAACTATCATGTTCGGATGGGCAGTAAACAATACCAGGTAGCACACAGTAGGTTTAAAATTACAACTAACAGCATATGAACCCAATGAATACAAAATCAGCCAGTAAGGACTTCTGTTATTTACTGTTATTTCTGTTTAATTAAAGCCCAGCCGACTGCATAGAGCCATATCGGGCTATAACCGTTTCAAAACATGCACCATACTTCAACAAGAAAAAAAGGAAAAGAAAATTAAGTTCACTTTATCAATGTATTCGCGCACATAATCTAAGGAGCTGCCCCTGGCGTTGACCACTCCATCCAATCTATCAACAGGGGATTTAAAAAACACAGCTGTATAAAAATGTAAACATAGCTAAGGACACTAAAGCATACACAAAAAAGGGCCTACATTTCCTACAATTCCTTTCACATGTCTCATTTCCCTAAAGCTAAAAATGCACTTTATCCGTGTACCTAATCATCAATCTTAATTTAAGAGAAAATACATAAGACTTTATTGAACACATACAGGTGATTGGACCAGCCAGGCAGAAAATGATAGGAAGAAATGACAGAAAACAAAGGAGGAAGAAAGAAACAAAGAGAATGACAGAAAAGAGGGAATTTCTAGCACAGAATTTCCAGAAGGTGGGGATACTATTTATATCCCCATGGGGGGAGTAAGGAATTCAAGAAAATATTTTATTATACAGTGCTGACCACTTCAAGCACACATGACATTTGTATACAAAGTCTTAACCAATCTTCCACTTTAAAAAAAAAAAAAAAAAAAAAAAAATCCATGCTTTCAGCATTCAGCATGCTTTTCACCACACAAAACATATGACACTTCATGTAAGTTTCTACCCATCACTTTTATTTTTACAGCAGACCTGCTAATTGAGCAAAGTACACCTTATATTCTTGCCAATTTGCAATGTTTTTTTTTTTTTTTGCATTAATTACATACTGTATTAATAATGGCACACACATAAGAAGATTTCAGAACAAATACACAAACCTTTCCTGCTGCATATGATGTTAACATTTGTACTTTGTGTAAAATGGGAATCATGTAGGAATAACTGACTATATTATTATTATATTTGTTAACAACATGATCTCACTTGCATCTTATTTTTAGTTTAACATTATACATTGTAGACTTGCTGCTGTTTTAACACATCTGTGAAGTAATTGCTTAATCTGAATTTCAAAATTCACTGAGCCAGCCCACAGTACAGACATATGACATTCAAAACAAGAAATAGATGTAAAATTAGAGAGCAAGCCTGAAAACAAGAGATATGTAATGAGTGTAGAATCAGAGGAAGAGTGAGAGAGAGAGGGGAGGGACACACACACACACACATAACACACACACACACATACACACACACATGCACAAACATCACACACACACAGCACAAGCACACACCACACACACAAGAGAGACAGCAAGAGAGAGAAAGAGAGAGAAAGAGAGAGAGAAAAAGAGAGAGACAGAGACAGAACGAACACACACCAACACACACCAACACACCACCACACACACACACACACACACGCACGCACACACACACACCAACACACACACAAGAGAGACAGCAAGAGAGAGAGAAAGAGAGGAGAAAAGAGAGAGAGGAGACAGAGACAGAGACAGAGAGAAACAGAGAGGGAGACAGGTGCAAAATTGCATACTATATGAATAACAGAACTATCCTTAACACCATACTTTCATCACATGTTCTACTTTCAGAAGATTGACTTTTCATAAAAGCAAGACAGCCCACAAATGGGAATATGACAACAAAAAATACTCACACTATTCACAGATTACAGTAATCTTCAGACATAAAACACTCACACTATATACACCTGGTCCTCAACCTGGATCACTGGGTATCAGTATCACTAAACAGTATGACTAATGTCAATACTCAATGACAAAGTCAATGCATTCAGTCATAGCAGTCTAGTCCGATTTGATATTGCAAAATTTTACCAGTGTTTTTTGAACACCTATTTCACCCAGTTAAAATAAAAACACAAATATTGTTTAAATGTGTTCATGAACAAGAGAACATACATAGATCTAGATTAAGATAAAAGAAATGTCCCACAAATTTGAAGTAGTGTATGGGAGTGAGGTGGTAGAGCTCTTATCAGGAACCCAGCAACAACAGGTATCTATTTCCACCTTGCTGATTTCCCCAAATCTGGACAGGGTCAGGTATCTACGTATTTGTGATAGACACTGGAAAAAGCACCCACAATTATTTTTCCAGAGGCAGACTTGAACTTGTGACAATCACATTGGCAGGCATCAGCTACACCTCTATACAAACTATGTATTGGTGCATACATACATATGTGGTATACATACATACATGATGATACAATACATACATACATACATAGGCCTACATACATACATACATGCGTATGTACATACATACATATGCAGGGCCTACATACATAATACATACATACATATACATATGCACATACGTACATACATAATACATAGGCCTACATATACACACACACACATACATGTATACATTATATATGAAGGAAATGGGGACAAATGGAAATCTGATTTTTCAATGATCAGAACACATGTAAGCATTTTTCTATCTCTTCATGTTTTCTTTGTTGCCAATCATGCTTTATGCAAATATGCATGTACTTCTATTACAAAAATGTCTCCAAAACAAAAAACAAAAAAAAAAAAAAGAAATAACTAAATTCTGGCAGGTATATGTGACATTTGCAATTGCAAACTGAAATTCCAATTATGCTTTGCTATCAATGTCTTGTATTTATTTTTGTGTTTTCGTGTATCATGTATGCCTTGTTTAAAAAGCATTCACAAAAACTTTAACAAAACATGTGAAAAAATGTGATCTGTTATTGTTATTGTCGATTAAGCCCAGTCACTGCGTACAGCCATATCAGGGCTATAACCGTTTCAAAACACATACAAAACTATAACGGGAGGAGGGGGGGAGGGGGGTAAGGAAAATTAAGTAGGCCTACACATATCAATGCATTCGTACACATAATCTAAGGAGATGCCCCTGGCGATGACCACTCTGGCCAATTTATCACAAGGTATTTAAAAAACAAACCTGAATACAAATTTAAACATAATTAATGACACCAAAACATATATAAAAACAGGCCTAAATTACCTAAAATTGCTTCCACATATCTCACTTCAATAGAACCAAAAATGCACTTAATACAAGTACCCAATTACCAATCCTAAGAAAAATAGTAAGACTTTATCAAACACATACAGGTGAATGGACTTCAAGGCAGAAAATGATAGGAAGAAAAGACAGGAAGCAAAGGAACAAGGCAGAAACAAAGAGAGTGACAGAAAACAGGAAATTTCTGGCACAGAATTTCCAGAAGGTGGGGATACTATTTATACTGAAAGAGGCCCCGCCATCCCCACAGGGGGATATCGTGATCTGCTCAAACAAATGGGTACAAAAACCAATGAAGTCACACACTATGTTTTCCTAGTTGGCTCAAAACAATTAGGGCCTATGACCATGATTTCGAGCTTTTACTGGTTTAGAATCAGCTTGTATCTTGAATCAATTTTCCACCATGTGTCCATAAACTTACACTGTGACCTTAAAACAAAATCCAAACTGGTCTAAAGCTATTAGTTTTTATGCATTGGGATGTAAAAATTATTCCTGAAAAACCTATTTATGCCACTTCTTATTTTTGTTTTGGTTGTGTGATTGATTTTTTTTTTAAGGCAGAAGTAACTTTTTTTAAGGGCAGAAGGTCGTGATTGCTCTTGTTTAAGCCACAACAGGTGAAACTTCAGCAAAACTAGCAAAACACAGAATAAACAGCATGACTGTCCAATTTCAGTTCTAAGACAGGACTCTGAAAAACATTTCTAAGGAGATTTTTCATTTCTGATCTACTAACACAGAAGAAAGCCATTTTCTCAAAATGGCCATCCCCCATGATTCCTGACTTAAAATGGCAGAGAGTTACAGCTGTAAATAACAACAATATCAAACAGAAAGTTTCAGGTGGAAAAATCTGTAGTTTTCAGTCGTGTTGAAATAAAAACAAACTACTGATCCCTTTGTCTAGACTGGTTCACATGGACCTCACAGGCACAAAAATAACAAGGGCTCTAACCTCACTATGAATCTGATCATCGTCAAGCAATTTTTCACTTGACTGAATCATGGTCCAGCAATTTTTCACTTGACTGAAGCAGCCAGCCCAGTCATTATGGTTAGCACAGTAATCTTATAACACACAAGTACTTATTACAATGAATGTATGATCATACTATTAAATAACAGCAAATCTTATCAGATGTTGATGAGTGATTGGGTTTAAAAAAAAAAAGTGCATACAGCAATGAGGCAGGGGAAAAAAGGACAAGTGAATAATTTATGCTACTCCTACATTAATAAAGATTAGAAAAATACAAGCAACATTCATAGGACATTTTATGAGGAAAGAGAAATTAGAGCACCTGGTCACAACAGGAAAGCTGGAGGTAAAGAATACCAGGTAGGCCCAGGGAAAAATACTGGACAGACTTGCAGAGTGGCTGAGGCCAGAGAAGGTGGGAGACATACATGCAGCGACAAGGGATAGATTGATATGGAGGGCCATGATCGCCAATGCCACGCAGCAGAGCACATGATGATGATGATGATGATGATGCCTACAGAAGCTGAATATAGAAACAAAAGTGCCCAACCAACCAACAATCAAGCAAACTAACAATCAAGTTAAACACTTTTGTGCCTTCATTTTTTTTTATGCTTCTCTACAGATCTGTGGGCATGGGAAGAAAAGAAAAAAGAAAAAAAAATCTACCATCATTAGGACATTGTTTAGAAGTCAGAAACACTTTCTTTATCAGAAACCAATCACCTCCACACCATACAACTAGTACACTACCACTAATGTACAATCAAACCAATCACTTCCACACCATACAACTAGTACACTACCACTAATGTACAATCAAAGTTCAAGAATTGAGCCACCACACAGTACGTAATGAGAAAAGTCTGTGATGTCTGAGAACACCTCTGAACATTCTCCAATGAATCATACTCTCACTGCAGATCAATACATTCCCCCAGTCTCCATCACACTAAACCAACCAAACTCTCAACAAACAAAATAAATTTTGGATCACAGGCAATGGGCCTGGTACAGATGACAACTGATTCTAAACCAAATAAATTTTCTATAACACATAAGCGAGATAAGCAATACCAGTAATTAAAAAGTCATCATCTAAAAGTCTGACTCTACTCAGACCTGTATCACCACTATGAGGCTGTGGTTTGCATAACACAACCCTGTGGAATGTCTCAGAAGAGCAGCAGGCTAGAGACATGACTGAAAATGATGAGATCCAAGAGATGGTTGGAACAATGCCCGTCAAGGATTACATTACAGGACATGAGATCAAGTGGATTGGCCACCTGACCAGGATGCCAATCAACCAGCCAGCCCTTCAAGCTTACAATGCCAGATATTCCAGCTTCAGACCTAGAGGAAGACTATGGCAGTGCTGGATCTACATTTTCAGCATGACTTTACAACAGGCTTCATGTTTAATTGCAGACCACTGGCTTCACCTCCCTCTGCAACACTTCTCAGTACAAGCAGACAAAAAAAAGTAAAACTAATTATGGTTTCCAGATAGGCACGGCATTAGAAGAAACAGAACTACGCAGTCCTAAAGCGGTAACTGGCCTTCGCCTTCTTACAGGTTTCTTCTCATCATCATGCTCTGAATTCCATTTATATACTTGTTTTACTTTCTTCTTTTCTTCCCAGGGAGCCTTAAAGCTAGGCTCTTGTAACGGCTCTCCGAACAAAGTTTCATCAACAAAGGTGGGAGTGTGTTTGATGCGTTTATATTGGTGCTTCAAAGGTATGCCTTGGATGGTGCCAAACGTGCATGACGAGATACTGCTGCCAGCATCATCAACACTGTCTTTTGAGAAAGTCCTGTTGTTAAAATGGTTGCTGGTAGAAGCTGGTGCCCACAGTAATGGCCGCACTGGTTTTGTTTTAGGTTTCTTTAGCTCTGCACTCCCTTTCAGCTTTTTCTCCCAGGGTGCCGCAAATGTGACTGGGGCATTCAAGGAGGAGGTGTGATGGGACCGGAACAAAGTCTCATCCACTATGGAATGTGGTTTCTTGGTATAGTAGCCAAAGTCTTTGCTGGAGGCTGTCAGAGGTCGGATCCCAGCAGCTGATGGTGGGCGCGTCCCCGTGACCACAAAGTCATCAGCCATTTTCCCTCATCTATGGACAGCAAACAGCAAGTTATAACATAGACATGATCTGTCAGTTCTCTGGAAGTTAGGATATATGTATGTATTATATATAATTTATACATAATTTTACAATGACAGATAGACAGACACACTAGACTGGATTAGATTTGGCTGCACTGGATTGAATTGGATTGGTTTGACAGACACTGAGAGTGAGACAGACAGACAAACAGACAGACAGACAGACAGATAAATAGATCAACCATACAGTCAAACAAGCAAACCCCTCTAGAAACTGAGCAAACAAACCCTGAAACACACATTACACATATATATGCAAATGTACATTTATGCATTTACACACTTGCATGTGTGCACACATACATACTGTTATATAGACATTTGCATGTATGTACACACACACACACACACACACACACACACACACACACACACACACACACACACACACACACAGAGTAGAGTTCAAGACAAAGGGCATGACTGGACAACGTCTCCAAAATCACCAACAATGGCCCTCAAGTGACAGGCCATAAGGTCTGGACTGATTTTAACAGAACACATGCAACAGGGTGAAGTCACAATTACTCTTGTTTCAGGATGAATGCTGAATTACAACCATTTCATGTCGGCTGTACACTATGTAAACAGAATCAGTAACTCCAAATGTAAAAAGGACATTGTTTTATTCAGAGCATTAGATCTGACTAGTTTGTCAGACCCTTCGTACAGGCAAGACTACAATTAGTATCTCTTGCAAGTCTATTGAAATGGAAATTGTTTTACTTTGGTTTCTGGCAGTGCTGATTGTGCATGTCGCAGTACTAGTTTTGTTTCTTCACTCTCAGGCTTGTGTCAGGATAGGGATTGTGTTAGGCTGCACACAGCTTTACACAGCTTGATGTTCAGTTAAACATACTCACTGAACATGAAAAAGCTGCTTAGTGTCTGGGGAACCCATGTAAAGCAAAAGTTTGTACTGCCAGCACAAGTATTATGATGCATGCCAATGGCAGCAGTAAATTATAGTACCTGTGTCTTCACATCATTTGTGTCTTAACTCATCATAACCAAACAAATTTGATTTTAGATAAAACCAACAGAAAGTACTCGGTGTGAAGTTTACAATGGATACATACACAACAGAAACAGAAGAAAGCAATCTGCAAAATAGTGGAGTTTACTTTCATGCCTTTACATGTACAATATGTTCATACATGGACAGCATGATAAAAAGCTTCGACTTTAAATTAATACATACTGCATGCATGGCGCGTGTAAGTATTCTCATCATTTATGTTTGGCAATTTAAAATTTCAGTCTAGCCACTACTGGTATCACTCACCACAGTTCAGATCCATAGATCATGTGAGCAATAGGCAGCCAGTAATTGATGTCACTATCTGACTATCAAGGAATGCTTCCCTGAGAGAACAGTCTTTACACTCTAGTATTATATGTACACACACACACACGCAAACACACACACACACACACACACACATCTAGTAAGGATAAACAATGTACTGCATACGCTTGCTCTTTAGCAAGCTAGCATCAACAAGAGTGAGAAAGTATGTGTAGACAAATGCACACAGTGCCACGCCTCTTGATGGTTAGGCTATAGGCCTAACAATTAACATGTGTGACCGTATTTCCATGGTTGTTACTCTTGGGCAGACACACATCTGTGTACCACATCCACACACACACACATACCATCAAAGTGGTCAGCTGTTTCAGGCATGCATGCATGATTTGTGTATTACACACAGTACACAGACAGCAAACAAACTGACAAATATTAATTAATAAGAAACAACGAGGGTGCTGGATATGGGATCCGGATGAACAATGCCTCACCACTGACTATCCAATCACTCCCTGCACACCACCCCACATAGTGCTTGTAGCCATTTCACCAAGCAAAGGGAGGCTGCCAATGCGCTGCATTTGATAGTAGTTCTAATATAAATATATCCTAAACCGTTGGCTACACAAACTCTTGAAACTATAACTATGCAGGCAATACACACACACCACAACACACACACGCGCGCGCGCATTATGATGTATGATATTCACATGATATCCATACTGACATCGGACATGTACTCAGTACTGATCTACATCAGTCTAATGTAGGCCCTAGTCAGTAGTGAGTAGTGATCAAGTACGAACGCGCACCACGCTTACGCTGACGACAGACTCAACATGCACCCAGTGCGCTGACCAAACACCCAGCATGACAGAACACCCAGGATCAAAAAGAATTTTATAAAATATTACCAAATACTGCGTTCACTGCTGTCTCCTTCGCATCAGGCCACCCTATCTCCGACGAGCTACCTCGTGAAGTCCGATGAATGGCGTCATTATCAACCCTAGTACACGCACAAATCTCGTGTTGTACGGGAAGTTAAAACATTTTAAACTCGCAAAGTAAATGTTTTTTCGTGTACCGTTTTCTGTTTCTTAGGTTTAGGTGCGATATGCTTATAAAGCTACAATTTGGTTTTCATTACACAAAAAGTATTAAAATAAGTTAAAATTCATTACCCACCATGCCATTTTCTATGCTGAGCTATCAATATGGCGGTTCCATGCGTGGGTTCTACGATTCAACAAAGGCGATATTTGACGCTGTTCTCGATTGAATCTGCGTATTATGGTAAGTGATCTGGATACATACCTTCTTTGGTATATCAGATACTTAGTGCCAGGAGACACATTTTTGGTGCAAGAAAATCTAAGCCGATTGTTTGATAAAATGTCAAGAGAAGGATTTGCGCGACTGCGCGTTGCCGGTCATTTGATTGTAAACAGTTTTTGGAATGGGAGGGGAAGGATTCTGTTGCAAATTAGTTAGTAAGACGTTTTCCTTTTCATGTTTAGTAGCTAGTGACATATCAACGAATGATGTTGTATTGGAGGCAATAGACTATGTGATTGTAGTCTCCCGTGAAGCAGAATCGGTGAATTGGACAATTTGAGAACGGAGCTAGTGATCGAGTGAAGGCGCTTGAGACCGAACATCAACATGGCAGATCAAGAAGTGATGAAAAGAATATGTTCAAGTGTGAGTGTGTTCTAGGTGGAGCAAGAGTGTAGATGTGCAGTTTTAGCTTCTTTGGCTTCTTAGGCAATGTTTCGAGCATTAGATTAACACTTGGCTGAACTAAACCACTTGCAACAACATTAATTAATGCCAACTCTAAAACTGACAATCCATCCACCAGAACAACATCCATCCCATGGAAACTAGGGGCCTGTGCAACATTAGCATGCACAAAATTAGCTGTGAAATAAACATGGGCAAAAATTTAAGCTTAGTGCCTTATTAGTTTGATGGAAACCATTGCACCAACTCAAAATAAAATGAAATGAGATCATATATTTTAGCACTGTCCTCAGTGTCCTGTTGCTATACAGAAGAGGAAAATGTTAATATTCATAGCAGTGAAGGGAATAAACATTGGACTTCCATTCGGAAGCTCCTGGGTCTATGTATGTAAATACCTCAGTATCTATATCAGGATACTACAAACCTTCCAAAAAATATATGTGAGCACTTAACCTTGACTGTAATGCTCTTTTTATATGCTGAAAGGAGGGGGGGGGGGGGGGAGGAAGTTGCATCTCTACTATGTACTCTAAAACCACTAAATCTTCCATATTTGTTGGAATCTATCATGAAATTACAAAGAATGATGCATTAGGCATAGGCCCTAACAAGTTGTGTTTTCAGATGAATTGTTTAGTAATTTCTTGAAATTACAATGTAGGCTATATTTATATAGAATATTCCCATAAAAAAAAAAACCCAAAAAAAACCCCCTCGCAAGCACTCGCCATAGAAAACCAACAACAGGAGGGAAAGAAAATACTGCCCTCATAAACTGAACGACCACTTACCGGCAGACCATTGATACTAAAATAATAGCCGTGTTAAAGAGATGGTCTGCATAACTAGTGCATGAAATAGCGTGACCTATAATGATATTTTCTTATTCATATATGTATGATAATGCTTTCTTGTAGATTTTTCTAAAAAAAAATGTTCATATGTTTTTGAACATTTTCATGAGCTGATGTATTGATATTGAAGATATTGATATTAAAGAAATTATTATAGAATCATGCTGAATGGCGTTTCCTAAAAACAGACTCCTAAATTATAATAATGATCACAGACTAAAAATATTTCTGGGTTTAAAATCGCATTTCTATAATGATCATGGATGAAATGTTTTGGATTTGTTTTGATGTAATTCACATCTGTAGAATAACTGCTTGGTCAGCAAATCCGCTTGTTCTGGTGGTTTTGTTGTTGTGCTTGTTTTTGTTTTGTTTTTGTTTTTGTGTGTTTTTTTTAAAATTTTTATTTTTTATCAGGTATGCTCAATCCCTAACATTTACTTACAATGAACAGTTTGAATGGAGAGAAAACTTGGATCAGTTAAGAAAATGGATTCTGTGAAGACCCACAAATTGCAATCGCAATATGCAGTCTGTCTTTTCAGTAAACAGTCGCCATGAAAGTGTGCTTGCTGGTCTGGAAATTGTTTTAAAAATGTGTGAGTCACTCGAGCTATTATAGTTTGGCTTTTACATTTCATCGAGACATGATGACATGATTTTAATTGTCTAGTACCAATGAATTTGAATTGAAATCCTCATTTTTGTGTGGTAAAATGATTGAAAAGCTTGCTTGTATGTGACACTGGTGTTTGTGGAAGACAGATGGGTGAAAATGTTGAATATTTTCAATATTAGCCAAACGGATCTTTAAAAAACAACAAAAAACGTCAGAACAGTGGAAAGGGTTCTTTCGCAGTCAATACAATCACATAGCTACGTCATTTCCTTTTAACAGAAGGGTTAGTCTTATGATGATACAAAGCTGCGACCATTTGTTTCTATAGTTCGTTGGACTTGTCTTTTATCCATTTGAACAAAATGTATCTTTGGAGATTGTTAATTGACAAAAAAAAATGTAATGGTTCTTTTGCAGTCAGTACAAACACATAGCTACGTCATTTTCTTTTAACAAAAGGGTTAGTCTCATGATGATACAAAATTGCGACCGTTTGTTTCTATAGTTCGTTAGACTTGTCTTTTATCCATTTGAACATAATGCATCTTTGGAGATTGTTATTTGACTAAAAAAATTTTTTATTCTTTTTTAGTTTTAGCCTAAGTTTAATCATAATTTTGGTCTTTATTTTGTCCTTTCATTCAGCCTGTGCAGACAGCGTGATTTGATTTCTCTGATGTGGAGACAGATGCAGACCAGATTTCATTTAGAAAGTTGCTTTCAGATATTTTCTATACAATGCCTTGAACTTATACTTGTTTTGATCAGGATCTGCATGCATATAATTATAACAACAGACAGAAGTAGTGTTCGCTTACATATATATATATATTTTCATTTGGTGTGCATTGCTCATGCTTGCCTGGTCGGTTGAAATTTGATCAGACTACATTGCCAATGCAAGTTCGTTTTTTTGTTGTTGTTGTTGTTTGTTTTGTTTTGTTTTTTTATGTAAAGTCAAGATTTAACAAAACTTGTTTTCGTTTTCGTGTACAGTGGAGTCCACATATAACAAACTTGCCTACAACACTCATTTCCGGCAATAATGTACTCTGTTATTTTCCTTGCCCCTGGTGATGACCATTCTGTCCAATTTATCACTAGAGAATTTCAAAAAACACCTGAATACAAATTATGTAAACGTACCAAAGGACACCCAAGCGGACATAAAAAATGGCCCACATTACCTAAACTTGCTCCTGCACAGCACATTTTTTTTTAGAGTCGAACATGCAGTGACTTTAGAACATACAGGTACCCATTATCAATCCTAGGAGAAAGTATATGTGCTAGAAACTTCTCTTTTTTCACTCTGTTTCTTCCTTCCTGCTTTGCTTTTTGTCATCTTTCCTGCCATGCAAGTCCATGTGACTGAGCTGATAAAAGTCATACCAAAGACATAAAATAATGTGAATAACAATTGATTGCCACAGTCAAGGCGCCAAACAATCACTAGGAACTATCGCTATAATGAACACATACCCATACCCCTTGAATTTCGTTGTAGGCTGACTCCGCAGTAGTTTCTAATCATCTAGAGACATGTGGTGATCATTCGTAAACACAAAGAACTACTGTTGAAAATCATAGCCTAAATTTTCAAGTCACTGTTGCACAAAAAGTGTGAAACCTGTTCATGCTCTGTTCTCTCTGACTACTAGTGTATTGAAAAATTCCTCATTTTTTGGTCCAACAACATGGAACTCACTTCCAGTGTGTTACATTTAAAAAAATTTTTTTTTTATGATAAAATGGTTATGTGCTTACTTTGATAAAAGAAAAAAAACAAACTTTTTTTTTGTACAAAAACATGGGCATACTACAAAATTGTCCAGGCTTTTGTAAGTCTGGTGGTGGTGTATTCATCTCTCAGTGTGTATCACTGTGTTTTATCTGTGTGCTTCCATATATTTGTTTAAGTCAGTCAGAAATGTGTGTGTGTCTGACCTGTTTATATTACATAGACCTAAACATGATAATATGCCAACTTTCCACCCTTTCCCAATACTCTTGAAAATTTCTGTTTTCTTATTGAGCTGTGAATACATGCAATGACAGATGTTGCTGCGAATTTTGCATGCAAATTTTGCATGTTGTTCAGATCTATGGATTGTCAGCTTAATCCTAGCCCATATCCCCATTTCCTAGTCCTCACTTATGGAATTAGCAATCTATTTCCAAGAAAACTCATCTAGTGGTCAGGGTTAGGGGAAGGGCAGGAGTTCTGCCTTAGATTTATTGCATTGTATTTCCACACGAAAAGTAACAGATCAGAACTGCACCTTTACCAATTGAAATAATTGTCACTGTCTGTCTAGTCTCTGATAAAGTACATCTCACTGAATAGCAATATAATTGTGTCTCTTTGAATTTGATATTGAAGTTAGTAATATCTGGATGGATGTGTTGGTTTTTCTCCAAAGCTGTTTTGTATTAAAATTTAATCCAAACAGGACTCTGCTGCCTCATACAAGCAGCGCTCCTGGCCTGAGGCTGCCTAAAAAAAATTGGATAAAAAATCAATAGTAGGACAAAAAGCACCATTGTAATTTTAATTGCAGACAGATTGGTGTATAGCTTGGCATGTTAATAAGAAATTTGAGTTTTGGTGTAATCAAAATTTAGGTTCCATAGCAACCAAATGGAAGCAATGTTGGAAAGCTCAAGGCAAAATTTTGTAAACAACAAGATGGAATTAAACTCCAAAACCATGCCTATATGATTAATATACATACACAACCTTGGCCACCTAACCTACAGGAAATACACTAATTTTTCTAATTTTCAGTATTAAGACTTGAACAAATATACACAAATTAAGCGAAGGATGGAAGACTGGTGCAAGGAAATAACTTGTGACACGGTATGGATTGAGAGAATTTTATATGGATACAGACGAGTTTGTGAATTGGAGTTCGTTGAATTGTTTTGAGTATAAGTTGGTACTAAGTGATGTTCTGCTGTTATTGATTATCTTGGGAATTTGTCCAAAATGTGTCAAAATTCCTACCACAACCAGCACTCATACTTAAGGACTAGGGTTTGATGTTTTTTGAATGTGGATGTGCAAAATCTCTGTGGTTTTGTTGCAAGGTTTTGTCCAACTTCTGTTGTAATGATATTTCTAGAATCTTTGGCAGTAACTAAGCTATTTTTTTGCTACATTTGGCCTTGGTTGAGATAGCCTTCTGCTCTTTCAGTATTTGGGATCAGGTTGAAATACATGGAATTCCAGTGAAGTTACCATAAAGTGTGATAGGCAGCTAATTTTTAATGCATCATTGGAGTAGATAGATTAATGTTTCTGAACATGTTAAACAGGATTCCCCAGCTCAAAAATGGAAAAGGAAAATTTTGAAGTGACAAGGATGTACTAGTAAGCTGCTGGCAAGGGATTACATCATCAGTGTACTAGTACATTGATAGCAATGAAGTGGTGTTGTGTACATGTTCCAAAACTCTTACATACCTAGGATACACTGCTCAGTTTTCTGGTGCCCTAGTGATGACATAAGATGCCAGAAAATCCACATCCATCAGTAATGATTGTTAATGTTGGTCCCGCATTTTAGTGCTATTTTTATGACAGTGTAGATACACAGTTTTGATTAGTATATTTAAACAAAACAAAAGAAATAGTTGCCTGAGTCATTTTTTTAATTTATGAATTGTTCCATTACCTTTTTTTTTTCTAGAGGTCATATTGATTGATGAGTTCGACTGAAAATTGCAATACTGAATGAAAAGGAAAAGTTTCCCAAAATACAAAGGAGAAAAAAATAAAGGGGGGAGGGGGGGAATTCAAACCCAAACCAGTAAAATCTCAACAAGGAAAAAAGACACACACACACACACACACACACACACACACACACACACACACACACACACACACACACACACACACACACACACACACAGTGACACACACACACACACACACAACACACACACACACACACACACACACACACACACACACACACACACACTAAAACCAAACCCAACAAACTAAAAACAAACAAAAACGCGTGCGCACACCGCGCACACACATACACACACACACACACACACACACACACACACACACACACACACACACACACACACACACACACACACACACACACACACACACATTTAACCATCGTTTACCCATCTGCAGAAAACTGAAATTGAGTTTCTTAATCAGCATGTTCGATGTATACATGTCAAAAACAAGTATGTTCAGTGTATTGATCACTGTACAATCAGGCTGGGGAACTCTCCTCGGATCCGAGGATTTCCGAGATTTTTCAAAGCGACTTCCGAGAAAAAGAAAACGGGTCCGAGGAGAAAAAGAAAACCGCCGAGGAAAAAAAAATCGTGAAGGACTTGATCGCTCCCGAGTCCATTACCGTTCTGTATCCAGTATTTCCAGTCCAGATTTTCATCAGACCATTTTTCAAGGCAGTGCCGCCCGCGGTTTTGAGGGTATTTCCGCGTGTTTTATGAAACTGTTGCCGAGGCGGGCGCATCAATTTGTGAACACGATTTTCGCAGCAATTTTCTGCATGTTTCACAAGAGTCTAACACTTCATTAGAGTCTACGATCAGCAAAATGTCGTGCGTATCACGCATCGTAAATCGTGGCGAAACGTTTGACGAAGGATCAATTAGCAGCAAATGGAGATGGGACTGGACTGAAAAGTCAACAAAAGTGGCAGGTTACGATCAGCGAGTTTCAACTTGCATTCGCAAAGTGAACAAGGCTGGAGAGGCCATCAGTCAGTATGGAAACAATCAGCAAAGGACCACAAGAAAGGCCAAGATGTGCAAGTGGATCTGTGGCTGCCCCCCCCCCCCCCCCCTACCAAGACAAAACAGGCTTCTCTTGCCAGTATTTTTAAATAGTGTACTTATAACCTTTGTCCCCTATTGTCTTACCATGCTGTGTGAAGAGATCGTGTTGACTATGATAAGTAGGCCTATAAACGTTTCCATTAATCTGACTTTGAATAAGTTTGAGGGTGATGCATCATTAGTAGAGAAACTGCCTGTTTATGGGGCTCAGTTTGTGAAGACTGAACAGTTGACCAAGGCTCTGCAGTACACATACAAGAAAGTGGAATGAGTGTTGACTATATACAATACTAAACTCAGTAGACTGATGCCAGTATTTGACTTTGAATAAATCTGTGGGTGATGCATCATTTAGTAGAACGTGAAAACTGAATTATTGAACTTTTGAAGAAAGGCACTACTGTACATCAAGAAAATGGAGAAAAATAAGTTGTTGTTTTTTTTTTTTTTTTTGGTATGATTTCTTTGCATGCTGCATGGTAAATAAGATGTTTTTAGTTTGGTTTCTTTGCATGCCACATGGTAATTTGCCTATCACGAGAGGCCACGAAAGAGTCTTCAAAAATGCTCGAATTCAATTTTGGCCGAGGGGCTTCGCCCTCCTGGGCCCCCCACCAGGGGCATTGCCCCTGGACCCCACCGGGGCCTAGGCAGCCCCTGGACCCCCGCCTATTTTTCAGGCATTTTTGGGATCACCTGTTCCCCAGCCTGACAATGTATAAAACAATAATGAAATATTGAATTAATAATAAGCTTCTAAACAAACTTACCTCACTGCAAACAAAACAGGTATTTTTGTTATAGTTGTTTTGAGCAAAGCGCAAACTTTACTGAACAATATGCAGGGTTTATTTTTGTGAAAAATTCCTATGGGTCAATTGACCCACTCCGTTAAAAATCAATGGGTCAATCTGAAGATTAATGGGTCATCGGTGGCAGTGACAAAAACAATAAAGGGTAAGGCACAGACAGATATTATTTACATTCAGTCTATAATACACAATGAAAATAAAGCAATAGTCAGTGTGCTCGTTCGGAAGTTATTTGTCCCTTGCGCCATTGTGTTTGTAAATTTCAGCTCCCTACACTGTTTGCAGTGCATAAGACCGTTCTCATAACTGAGCCATGGGTAGGAATGGAGCCAACCAACTTGAAAATGTCGTGTTGCCTGTTCATTTTGTTTCGATGTCGATGGCTGTGCATCACGATCTGAAGTAGCAGACGACTCGGAAACTGAAATTTCTGTTTCACTCGGAGGCCTACTTACTACTCACTGTTTTTTGTGTGAATGCAAATAACGTCCTCTGTCCCTCTTCTGGTCTAGGTTTTTTCTTAGGAGGCATCTTTGACGAACATATGATAATATCAACTTTTTCTGAAACTGAAAGCAGCAAACTCTTCCAAGAAAAGGAAAGTGTTCGCTTTCCAAGAACCAAAGAAAATGGCAATTTTCATTGGTTGGAACATAAACCTCTAACCAATCATCCGAACGAACACATCTATTCTTAAAGCATTCGGTTAAGATAAGTTAGGGTCTTTGTTGCTTGATCGTTTTGTTGAAAGACTACTGCTTTTGAAACACGATGTAGCAATCTATTTATTTAAATTTATGTTAGGCTGGCGCGCGTGCATATAAAAATGATGCGCCCGATGTCCCGCTAGGAGCAAAAGTAATGGGTCAATTTTAGACTCAATGCGTCATTTGGCGCAGGGCGCGCTACAAAAATAAACCCTGAATATGCACTTTCAAAATTTGAAAGTATTGTCAGTGCATCCATATATGAAACGATAAACTGATGTTAAATGCCAGGGATCCTAATCAGCCAGAGATCCTAATAAATTATTAAATTGCTGTCCATCAGAATAAAATTGAATTGATGTATCTTACTTGATTGCTGCTTGATCATCTGTGTGTGAGTTCATCCATCAAATTTAAATATGATTAAATTGATGGCACTAACTTTAGACTGGTTCTTGACAGCCTACTTTGTCAAAAGTTGATAATCCATAAATAACACTACTTGTCATTGATGGTTTATAGTTTGTGGGGGCCCCCCTCCATCCCCACCCTTTTTTTATGCTTATTTTTTGGAAGCAAGTTCCAGCCTAAGCAAATTTGAAAATCATGTAGTCTGCTGATAAACTTGGCTAATGTGACTTCCTGTTGTACATGTGTATTTTCTTTTTACATGCTAATGATATATTGAGAAATTTTTTACTAATTTAGAATATGTAGTTTCTGATTATTAGTGTTGCTGAACAAAATGTAAAGTTTATTTAACATCTCTCAACAGTAAATGGTGTCTATCACAATGTTTTTGGAAGGAATTTCCTATAGTCAGGCATGGGTATCCTTCAATGTTAGGGGATTTCCAACACTTTATCAGATTTCTGACCAAAAAAAAAAAAAAAAAATTTCCAGGTTAGAAATGTTGGAACCACCAAAACCAATTTATTCTTAAATGGCTTCTCTAACCGTGTATAGCATGCGTCGCTATTTCATGGAGCCCAACATATTGGGATGGCTTTAGTTAAGCCCGTCTGTAAATAGTCTTGGGACGTTCCTTTTGCATGAGCTGGTGAAGTAAAGATAATGACATATATGCTACTAGCAGAGTAATTAAATTCAATGAAGATGGCGTAACAAATTGATGGAGATGGGACTGGCTATCTTGGTAGGTGGGGAAAGAATGGGTCGGACTGGAGGTGTGGCAGGATGCTTGCTTTGTCCAGACAGACATTAATTAGGCTATGCTAAACTTGGAGTTCCAAGCCTGATGAAACATTTGTCAGCCAAATCAAACAAAACCCCCCCCCACTGAAACCAAGAAAAGTTTGGAGCAGAACACAACTTGGCATAGGCCCTCCAGGTGAGAAATATGTGGCATGTATGTGTTGTTTGTCATGAAAATAATCATAATTTTCACTGCACAAATGTGATTTTAGGCAGTCAGATAGCACAAATTTTGACTGAGCTTTTCAAAATTTTCCTGGCGAGCCCATTTTTTGAACCCTCTGATTTTCAGACTTTTTCATCCCGATCAATTTTCATGCCTGTACAGTAAAACATTTCATGTTGTATCTCAGCTATCTGATACATTTTTCATTTAAGCAAACCATGCAAATCTGCAAATACATGACAGCAGAATTAATTATAATGTCCTGCACATTACAGCAGAATTAATTATAATGTCCTGCCTCAAAAGTTTAAGTGGATATATACTGTGCATAGCTTTGGAGAATAGCCTTTTACTAAAACACAGCTTGCCCAGTAATAAAATTTGGACCAATTGGGCATCAGTGGATTGTCGCAAATTGATGCAAAACTTTGAAGGCCAAAGGGCAAATCCATTATTTAGACCTCGAAGATCAGAAATTCTTAAATGTTTCAATAAGACTTTCTTGGGATTGAGTCTTGGCCATTTTTCAAGTTCACAAATCATGCAAAATAGTTTAAAGACAGGGCATTCGAAATGGAAGATACTGTGACTGGACTGATTTCTCCCAGTCATATTTAATTGCACAGATTTCTTCATGCTGTATTATTTCAAGCAAGCAGACTTCTGTTTTACTTGAATCAAAGTTGAAATTAAATGTGCAAGTTATGTTATCACGTTAGACCACAGTTAGGCTAGCTGTGAGGATGTATACTAATAGAATAACATACATTTTCTTTTTCTGTACACACACTCCTACATTAAATCTTATAATTATGCAATAACAAGTCAGAAACCCATCTCAATTTTGGTTCACTTAGTGCATTAGTGTCTTCATCTATTTGAAATTTGTTCAGGTGTTGCCATTTGCCAGTTTGATAACTTTTTGCTGAGGAGTCATATTTAAAACCATTGCAACGAATTAATTTTCCTGTGAAAAGCCGGTAATGGATTTCTTAGTCATTAGACAGTGAGAGGGGTAAACTGTATGCCAGATACAGATGTGCAGATTCACTCTGCTGGAAAACAAAAAGTGGAAATGTATTAGAAATTACCCATGTTGGCATTTGTTGGCTTTTGATTCCAGAATGAAGGCTTGTCACAAATTATGCGTGACACATCAAGTGTTGCTGGTTGTGCGGAAGCAAGCAGTGTCGGGACAACAGACAAATCTGTCACAATCGCAGAGTTCCAGTCTGAAGGCAGAATTGACTCTTTCTACGGAAGGCCAAAGTCTAAGGCATGATTAAGTTTGCAAGACTACTTGAAAATAGTCGCTTTTCTTTTGATTTCTTTCGAAATTCTAGAGACTAGGTGCTTGAGAACAAAAATGTAGAAAATGGTTGTAATGAATTTGTTCATGTGTATTTAACATACACATTAAAAAAAAAAAAAAAAAAAGTAAATGTAATGGTAACATGCTATTTGAATATTGTTGATTTAAAATTGAATCAGAGTAAAGTTTTGCAGTGGTTTATGTTTCAAGATGGAAATTGTTGGATTAAGACTAGGATACTTTTCTTACAAAACAAAAAGCGGTACAGTCAAACCTGTATTGAACAAAAAAATTGATCAAAATGTTTTGATTAAAAACAATGGTTATTGACAAGAACCAGAAAGACCCTCCCCCCCTCCCCCACTCACCCCACCCCAAAAATTGAAAACAAAAACAAAAAAAACTGCATTCCCATGTGCAGTTTTATTTGAAAAATATGAAAGAAAAAGGAAAAAATTAAAATGAAGAAGTAGTTTTAAAAGGAGGAGATTGGCATGGAGAAGAAGATCTATACAATTCGTAATGAAGAACAACATAAAAGGAAGACACTTCGAAAGAAGAAGATTGAAATCAAGAAATGACTAATGAAGAAGAAGATTCAAATTAAGAAAAAATGACTAATGAAGAAGAAGATTGAACGTTAGAAGAAATGACGAAAGAAGAAGGAAGATTGAAATTGAAAGGAAATGAAGAAGATTGAAATCAAAAGGATAATAGAAAAGGAGAAGAAGATTAAAATTAAGAAGAAGAAGATTAAAATTACAAAAGAAGAAGAAGATTAAGAATTCAAAAGAAGAAGAAGATTGTCATTAGGAATAAGATTGAAATTAAGAAACAGAAGAAGAAGATTAAAGTGAAGAAGAAGATTGGGGTAAACTTGTTAAAGGTTAAGAATGAGGAACAGGTGTCTGTAATACAAGTCTCCTGCATAATTTTGTTGCAGAAGAGAATGCCTTTGACCACATGGTATTCTGTTTAGATTTTAGTTACTAATAAAGACTTTTTTTTGGCGTGGTTTTGTTGGGTAAGCTTGAACCTGGTGTGTGTTAACGAAAGTTACTATAATCATTTTCGCTGTAACATATGTTGCAGTTACTGTCTGCTATTGTGCCAAGCATCAACTCAGATCATGTAATGACCACTGAGTTGAGTGACAGTTATAGCAGGATTGACTGTACAGTGTACTTACCAGTTTGAAAGTTGTAGCAGGATTGACTGTAATTATGGATGCTTTAGTATGTTTGTCACTGTAACTTAGTGTAAGAGTTTAGATTCTACTGGTGTGAATGCCTTTTTATGTGGTGTCCGTCCTTCTCTTGTCAGAGTATGTATGCGTGTGCGTATGTAAGTGATTAGATTTTCAACTGATTTATTTTACTTAAAAGGAAAAGGAAAAACTTGCAAGTTTGAACATTTGCTTTGAAAATCTATATGAAGGTTCAAAAAGAGTTGTCTTTGTAAAAAGAATATCGGTTTGATGATGCATTTTATGTGTAATTTGATTATTGTTGTAATTCAGCTGATTATGAAACTTAAAGGAAAGAACAGTTTTCTCCTTCCTGTTTTGATTTATCTTTTCCAATTCTTCAGAATTTTAAGATACCTTAGAAGTAGAATAAATTGTTTGATAATGCTGTAATTCCATGTTCTGTCAAGAATGAACCTATTTTTGTCTTGGTTTGTTTTCAGAACGTCTTTGAGTCGTATGTTAGGAGTACTCCACTCAACGTTGATGGTTCTGGTGGTGATGATGATGGTGATAAAACTCTGACACTGCCACTCATAAGTAGTGTCTCTGAAGAAAAGACTGCCAGGCGCAAGAAGAAGCTGAAACACTCAAAGGCAAAATACATGATCTGCTCAGTTTACAGCAGTTTTGTGTCATTTCTGTTAAGTTTATGTAAAGCTATTAACTTGCACAATTCTGGTTAATTTTATGTTGGAATTGCCCTTCAGCTTCATTTTCATTGTTGCATACATGCAAGAATGAGTGGGATCAATTGGATCTTCATTATTCATGAAGTAAAGTCAAAATGGATCTTGATTTGGTGTAAATGATGATGAGTATTACAAATCATAATGTTTATAATAATTTTGTAGTAAACTGCAAAGATTGTAAGATTTGTAAAAGTGCTTCATTTATGACTGGTTTTTATTTAGTATTGTGTTGTCATTTTTTATTTACTTCGTAAATTAATGTGTCATTTGTTAGCTTTTAAGTTTTTCCATTTGTAAAGCTTCCAATGAAATGATTTTAATAGCACATTTCAAATGGTATACCTTCAGAAGTGTCGAGATATTAACTATAGTGTGTGTGTGTGTGCATGCGTGTGTGTGTGGTGTGTGAGAGAGAGAGAGAGAGAAATCAGGCTGTCATTTTTCATTGAGTTGATCATTAGGAAAATTGAAGTGTAGCTTAAATATATCATGATGGTAGTGTGAAAGCTCTGAAAGGAAAGTTTTTCAGATTACCAGGAAAAGGGAGAATGTTGCTTTGGTTTGATAAGTCGTTTCAAAATTACTTTTTAGATGCTTAATAAGTGGTTTCAGATTTACTGATAGAACTGTTAAAAGTATAAAACCTTATTTTTATATTTTCATTGTTCTTCAGTAAGTAATGGATGAACTTGTTCAGTTGTTGCTAGAAAGCCAGTAAACCCTTGTTTGTGGGTGAATAACTACAGGTAAATAGCCTGCTGTATTTTTCGTATACTTTACTTAAATATCTGGAAAGAAGGAGTGGGAAGAAAAATACAAAATAGGAAAGGAAAAAGTATTTAGTTTTAATGTGCTATTTTAATGTTGACAAAAGTAGCTGATGTCTTGGTAGTTCCATTTTCACATTTTCTTTTTCATTTATGTTGAAATGGCACTCTCCTGTCTTGTTTGTTTTCAGAATAACGGCTTTTTGTCACATAGTAAAAGTGACTCAGGCAACGTTCATGGTCCGGGTGGTGATGGTATTGATGGTAAAAATCTGAAGGTCACACAGCCAGGAAAAAGTATTCCATCCGAACGAGGTTCCGGCAAAGTCGGCAAGAAGCTGAGAAAGCCCAAGGCAAATTGATGAGACTGCTTTCTTAACAGCAGCATTATGTTACTGTTTTTTTTTGCAGTTCTTTTGTTTGTCTGGGCTGTTGCTTTACCAGCTTTATTTGATTTCTGTTGCCTAACTACACAATGGGTTCACAAAATGGGATCTTGAGACTGAAATGGATCTTTGTGGTAGAGAAAAATCCGAGAAAAATATGCTGAAATATGTGAAAATACACATAAAAGTTGCAGACAAAGCCTTATTGATGTTGTTGTTGTTGTTGTTTGCTGTTGTTGTTTTCTTTTCATGTTGGACCTTTTCTTGTGTGCCTGTTGAGTCCTTTTATTGTGATTAGTCTCTTCAGAATTGGAATTAATATTCCTAACTGATAAGAGGTAAGGTGAAGAACAAATTTCTATTATGAAATTTGAAATTAATACCCCTGTCCCCCTCTATCCCCAAATTGTTAAATTAAAATTACACTGGCACTGGCACTCTTGAAGCAGTTGGTTGGAGAACCAAGAGAATTTTTAAAATTATTTTCTTTTATAAAGTTTTTAATTTTATCTAGGCTTTTTGGTGTTGTGATACAGTTGCAGGCAGATAGCTAGGGGCACATTAGTTCTGTGTATGCTTTGACTGAAGATGTGACAGTAAATATAAGGACCAGTTATACACAATTAGGGGGAAGAAAGGGAGAAAGAAGAGAAAATAGTCATTGTAATACATGCAGATACAGTGATACTTTTAAAGGAATGGATTGTGATAAGATGGCAGAAGCCGGGGATGAGTATGTTGGAGTCCTCTTGTCTCCTTTTCAGTTCTGTTTCTGACTGAATTGATGAATGTTTGGGTATTTTGTGTCTGAATCAATTCTGTAAAAATGAAACTGTCTTTCGGTTTAGAGTAGTTGATCCTGAAAGACTTTCAGAAAAGTTTCTTAAAATAATGTGAGAACTTTATGTGAGAACTGTACATCGTAGAGTGAATTTTATTTAAGCAATGATTTTGTTGTTGTTTAATTCAGTGTTGTTGTCTGTTCGCTTTGTACATTTGTTGTTTAACATCCTAGTTTTTACTATATGATATTATTAGTTGGAATAATACTGTAATACTTGGAATAATAGTGAAACTAAAAAATGCAGATTTGTTTTTTAGTTAGCTTCATTGAGAAGTTTCAGCTTGCATGCGAGTTCCTGGTTTAAATGATCAGAGGTGCCAACTTTGATGGTTTCTCACTATAAATTTTCTGCTCAATACTGTTGATGCAGTTTGAGCTGTAAGTACGCTTGACAACTTACAGTGTTTGCAACAGTTCAGTTGCATATAAAACAGACCTTGATTAATTCAGAACAGTTGTATGCTGGGTTTTAACAGGGCTTAAAACGTTACGCATCTGGGCGGAATTCCGCGATTTCGGTTTGTAAAAGAAAGCACAAAAAAAAGCATGCAAGCGTTCATAGCAATGGCGCGCAAGTTATGACCCCTGATGGCCCCCGGACCGCCCTAGTTTCAGTGGTTTTTTCCTCCTGTTTTAAGCCCTGTTTTAAACATGCAGCCATCTTGAAGAAAAAAAACAATTGCCAAGAGACATACTGGATTTCAGATTCATCAAACCCATATGCTCAATACCATGCCCCGACATATTGCTTTATATAGTAGGTACACTCCCTTCATATAAAACAGTGGGAAAGTCTGCCTACATACAGCTGGCTTATTGGGGTGTTCAGATTGGGATTCAGAGTACCCTGAATGCCTTACCTGACAAGATGTCTTGGTTTACAGTTACATTGATGACTTTGCCGTGCTGGATGCCTCATTTGCAAGATGCCTTGCTTTGAAGATGCCTTGCCTTGCAAGATCCCTACAACAGTTTTGGAAATAGCTTCGTCCACATATAGGCATAATTATTTGTGACGAATATTTCACAGTGCCTTCCAATGTGCCTCATTTTGGACCCTGAGGCATCAATAATGTATGTCCAAGGTAGGGCTTTGACACCTATATTGGAGGAAATCTTCTCCCAGTATTATACAAAGTCTTCTGAAACTTCATCTGAACAGAGCATCAGTGTAGTGATACAATTACAGGCAGAGCATCCCTGATTCTAGTTTCCCACTCACTCTCCCACTTTAATACAGGCCACTGACTGAAGTCATAGTTCATACTACATCTGACCCACAGAGCTCCCCTCAGAGACCGTAATTCAACCCAGATCAGGGATTTCCTTAGGACAATCTGAACATGCCTGGATGCTGTGCGGCAGTTACTGTCCACAATGTGAGCTTTGAATGAAGTGTCAAACTTTAATCTCTTGCTTACAGGTACTTTGTCAGTCTACTCCTCTTTCTAAGGATATGAGGTCGATTGGGTCAACTTGAATGAACTTAATGAATGAAATCAAAACAAGTGTGACTGCCCACGTTCAAGCAAACAGGAACCAGAAAAAAACACTGAAAAAGAATAAGAATGCATGCACAAATTTTCGGCCAACTGGCCTTTGTCAAGCGTGAGATCACAAACAAACAAACACCAGGTACAAAAATTAGGAGAAGAAGACTGAAACTTCCCTGCTGCTCCTTCCAGTGTGAGAAAAGGAATTTTGATTCCTTTTCTCACACTGGAAGAACAGCAAAGTTTCAGTCTTTTTCTCCTAATTTTTGTACCTGGTGTGTGTGTGTTTGTGATCTCACGCTTGACAAAAGCCAGTTGGCTGAAAATTTGTGCATGTCTTGTCTTGTATTAAATACGAGTTCTTATTCTTTTTTCATGTTTTTTCTGGACTTAATGGAGTCTTGATGGTACTACGGTGCTAATACTTCTCTCATCTGTTTGCATTCATGAACTCTTGATGGCACTAGAATGCTGATACTTCACCCATCTGTTTGTATTGTAATGGTACTTTGGTGCCATTGCAAGTTTACAAATGTCTGCTGGTGGCTTTTGCGAAAGAACTGTTGGAAATAAAACTATTGTATTTTAGACATGGATGGCTTCCCTTGTTCTAGAGCCGTTGTTTGACTTAGTTTTAGCTTTTAATTAAGCGGCAATGATTACATTGCGTTTCCAAGATGGCAAACAAGGTGGGTGAAATTAAAGGATTTAAAAACAAATTTTTAAGGAAGAAGCTCTCAAACTGATTCAGTTAAAGGGATTTGATAAAGAATCAGACATTGTGATTACAGTATTACTAGTGGATCAGGAAAAAAATCAATACATGTGGTACTGAACCTGTGTTGGAGGATGGAATATGCCATGGAAGTAATGCAGGAAAGTTTCTTTTTTTCAGCCTATGCATACCCTTTTGGATTACTTATAACAAGAAGTCTGTTGGGAATGCACACCTCAGTTAAGATTATTTCGAAAAGATTCATTTCTTGTATTTTTCAGTGATGTTTGTTTCATGTCTGTGTTGTTTGTGGTTAATGTTTGGTAATTTTTAACACTTTTGTTAAACTTGTGTGATTTGAGGGAAAGCTTTGCCTCTTTGTGACTCCATTGAGTTTAACACTTTAACCCTACCAGACCTTAGCCCCTGAGCGTAATTGTGCCCCCTGCCTGGCCTCCTGAGCAAAATATTGAAAAAAATGTATATACGTTAGAAAACTGTTCATATCGTGCACACCAATGGTTAGAATTATATGAAACGTGGAGAGATTGTAGAAAATAGGCCTACGTTTCATCTAACGCCAGTTCAACCCTCAATCACACAAGCATCTCCCCTATCACTTGGTTGGGGGGTACGGGCACGCCCCCTTCTTCCAACACTCTGTCTCGACCTACTTCTTTCATTGTCAGAATCATCACTTTCACTCAATGCTTCATCAACGTAATCATCGTCACTTGAATCGGAAACGTATTCCTGATCAAATTCTCCAATCTGCAAAATGTCCACCACTTGTTGAACTGTGAAGCGAGTTGGCCTCGCCCGTTTACCTGTTGAAGTGCTTGGTTCATCACTAGCTCGCTTCATGGTCAATTTTGCACCCAAATCACCTCAAAATACCATCAACACAAAGGCAGACATTTGCAATAGGCTGAACACACACTCACGCGACGTTTAGCAACGGTTCGGTGGCTATTTTTAGCTCTTGATAAAGTGACGATCATGTGAGTGTGCTATTCCCGCTATAGCGGGAACTCGGTATATAGTCATTTTCGTCATTCCCGCAATTGCGGGAACTCGGTCTGGTAGGGTTAACATACACCTGTACTTGGCACTAGACTTGGCCAACATTTGGACTTTTTTTAATCAGCTGATGCTCTAACCCTGCACAGTACTGGGCAGTAGACTTAGACAACTTTTCAGGCTTTTTTAATCAGTTGATCTACATGTACTGCCCTCTTTAGTAAAATGATACACAGGGCTGCTATCTGTGCAACCAGCAGACAAATAGGAGGTTCCAATTTCTGAAACGAATTTCACCTCGGGAGACCTGGTTTACGGCTCTGTCTTAGTGAAGCAAGGACCCATTGTTGATCTCCAGCATGGGACCATTCCTAAAAGGGACCATCCTTCTAACCAGTTGGAGACATTCATCTCGGATTATTGTCTCTCAAAACTTCCTTAATTAATCGATCTTGTATCGGGACGATGCTGCATGAAATACACAGTCTCTGTGGCCTTCCCCAAGGTAGGACAGTTGAACCAGATATTTGTTTTCCCTGAAATTTCTTCCGTGTCAGGAAGTATAAGTCATGTACTGTGTAGCTCCCAATGATGAGAATCATTACTTGTACAAGCCAAGATAGAACATTATGGACCTATGTTAGATGCTCAAACTTTTTCGGATCATCTAACCAGCACTAACTCGTCATCTCTTACAGTGAGGCATATAACAGACATCAGGGTAATTGCCATCTCATGCTGAATTACAGAGCCTGTCATAATGGGTTATGCTCGCTTAGGTCAGCCCATGGACTGTGCGATCCTCACTGAGCCTATCAAATTAGGGCAAGGGCTTTTCTCTAGCTATTGCCCAATCCTTTTCTGTACAGGAGGTCATGGACGCAGCATGGTACTCTTGCTACATTCATGTAAATTTACATAAATAAATGACAGTTTATGCTTCAGGACGTAACACCTTCGGGTCCATGTCTATAATTGGAGCGCCGTGATCCCCTGTCACTTGGGAGTTGAAAAACCATCTCCATTTCATTTTCGGAGTCGTTTTGTTTTGTTTTCATCAAGTCATTGGAAAATTGTGTCATTCTTGAAAAGCCAGTCAAAAGGTGACCTGCAAGTTTCAGAAATAGTCCAGAAAAAGTGACGAATATTTCACAGTGCCTTCCAATTTGCCTCATTTTGGACCCTGAGGCATCAATAATGTATGTCCAAGGTTGCCTAGGTTGCTTGTATGATGCCAAAAGTTGCCATGGTGTCTGTCCCTGGCATTTATAATGGCTTTCTGTATACAGCAAGCATGGTTTTGATTTTGGAGGGGGAAAACTGTCCTGGCAGATTTATTTAGACAATTTTTGTAAATTATGCTGATAGATCATCAAAAGGGTTGGCACATCTGAGTGAGAAATGATAGTAAAATAATTTGTAGAGCCACTAGAGGCAACGATTTTTTTTTTTGGGGGGGGGGGGGGGGGGTCCTTAGTGAAGTTAGGTGTACAGCACCAGACTGATGTGTTCTGATTAAAAAATGTTTCCCTGTTGTTGGTCATGTGTTGTTTAGTTTGATTTTGAATAAATAAAAGTATCCACTTTTTAACAGAAAGAAAAAAAGATTTATTCAGTGGAATTTAGTGTGAATAGTTGCATGTGCCTTGAAGTTGGGTAGCTATTTGCATGTGTACACACTCAATTAACTTATATCTCTTTCTCATACAGCTCTTTTTCTCCTCCCCCCCCCCCCACTCTCTCTTGTTTTAGATTAAGCAGGACTAGAAATACTTGATTTCCCGCAGGTTGTTGTTGTGATCAAGTGTTGTTCTTGTGGTTGTTGTTGTTTGTAAAATTTTCTGTCATTTTTTCTGCTTTGTTACAGTTTGTTTTATTTAGATAGATAAATAGGTAATTAAATGAAAATAGATCCGATAAATAAGTAAGAAAAGTAAAGGACGAACTGGTAACTCCAATGTTCCCATGCTGCCTTCTCCTCTCTCTCTTTCAGTTTATGAATGGACTATTATCACATGTACCCAAGGATGTCACAAAGGCAAATTTTAAAGTGCTTACCCATTTGTGTCAGAAAAATATGAAAATGTATCCATAAAGAGTAATGCTTGACCCATTTGGGTCATACAAAGATAAGAAAATGTGTCAAGAGTAATGCTTAATCCATTTGGGTCTTACAGAGATATGAAAGTCTGATAGAGTAATGTTACTAATTTTAAGTAAAATGTCTTGTTTAATGTCATAGCAGTTCTTTTCCCATCTTCCTCAGCCCAGAGTTGACCCATTTTTTGAAGAGAGACATTGATTGTTCAATTTGGAGAACTTTCTTAAAAAAGAAGACTCGTCAGAAAAGTTGAGGAAGGGGGATTCTAAGATGATGATAGAAAGAAAGGAAAAAAATCCAAGTCCTACTTTTATGAAAACACTTCCTAGTTGACTACAAATGCCTATCAATTAAGATCAGGAAGAGAATTGTTGAGTGTTATATAGAACCGATACTGTTGTACTGTTATGAGGTGTGGACAGTCAACACGCAAAATCAGAACAGAATTGAGGCAACTGAAATTTGGTTTCTAAGAAGAATGTTGAGAGTTCTATGGACCGCAAAGAAAACAAACGAGATGGTCTTGAAGGAGGCAGACACAAGAAGATCATTAATGAAGAAGGTTAGAAGAAGACAAGCAACATTTATGAGACATTTTATGAAGAAAGAGAAATTAGAACACCTGGTCACAACAGGAAAGCTGGAGGGAAAGAGAACATCAGGTAGACCCAGGGAGAAAATATTGGACAGATTTGCAGGGTGGCTGAGGACAGAGAGGGTGAGAGATGTACTTGCAGCAACAAGGGATAGATTGGTATGGAGGGCCATGATCGACAACACCATGCGGTAGGTCACATGATAAAGATGACAATGATGATGATTAGTTGACTACATGTTAAAAATGATTTGGATTGATAGAAAGGCAGCTGAAAAGTTTTTGTGGTCCATCCTTATGTCATCATGGCAGTTAAACTCTGCCTCATGGCATGTCGTTTAGATATTACTGCAGCCAAATGAATTTGGGGAGGAGGATGTTAAAAAATTGAAAGTGGAATTTTATCATGATGGACATGACCATGGTGATATGCATCTCAGAAGGAAAATGTTGGTAACATTGCAAGAATAATGTGATGATGGTTGAAATGTCGTGAATAAGGTAATCCATATCAGACTGATGATGTTTGCCAGCTCCTAATGGTTTCTCCGAGGTATAATTACTAGTGACGAGATCATAAACTAAGGAGTGTAATGACTTTGTTTTGCAGGTTCCTGAAAGTGGACGAAAAAAACTATGTGGCAAGTGCGCCCAGAGCGGTCGTGCGTCCAAGCTGCGTTTGTACCAGATTCACATCAATGAGGCCATCCTTATGTGTGAAAATGTTGAGGTAAGGCAACAGGGTTGAAAAGTTTTAAAGTTATTGTGCCTGTTTCTAGCTTGAACAGCTCTTTTTCTGTAGTATGTGCTATCACAGGATTGTGGTATCCTTTTTTTGTGAAAGTTATCGTGTTTTCTTGGTTTGCTGCTGCTGTTGTTTTTTGACATAGCAGTATAGAAATAGTGGACAGATTGTGAACTGCTTTCAAAGAATTTGAGAGAGAGCATCGCTCTTCCAAACCATCTGTTTAGCTGCAGAGGCCAGCAGCATGACCTGGCCCAGACTTGACATTATTTCAGCCTGAGCCAGGCAAATAGTATGAATTATGCCTGCCGGCAGGCATTGTCACATTAATGGCAGCAGAGCACTGTCAGCGGACAAAAGTGAGAAAAGAGGTTTTCGGTGACCAGAACTATTCATTGATTTAGTGAACAGATGATAGTCGTTGAAGAATGTTACTAACAATTGGAGTTAAAAGAAAATAAGTACTTTTTGTTGTACTGTTTTTTTTTTTTTTTGTGGCCTTTTGTTTGCACAAAATATTGGAAAATTTTAGATGTGAAATGTACATGAATTTGATGCCAGAAGTGCTCAGATTGCACAGATTTCAGCAGATTGCACAGACTTCAATCAAGAAAAAAATTTCTGGGCAAGCAATCCTGCAGGCCTTCCTCAATCTACATATCATTAGTTCTACATATCATTAGTTCAACAGTCAGCTATTGATCAGTCGCTCAGTTCTGAGTCATTCAAGCGCGAGTGAAACCTGTGTATCCCACTCTTTATTTCCTGCTCCTCATAGGATAGTAAGGAGAAAAAGTTACTACATCACGCGAGTAGTTTGCAACAGTCACTCTGTGCAGATGATGATATATTTAAATCAAAGACTAATGGATATCCTTAACAATTACAAATAAAGCACAGATGATTAGATCAGAATTAATAACTTTTATCCTGACAGTCATTAGACAAAACTTTCACTTGACAAAAGTTGGATGGCAACAAAACTTGGACTTCAAGTTGCCTTGGAAAATGGTGTCAAGAATGCCACTTTCTTACTGAGACAAAGAAGAAACAAAACGGCTGTCAGACATGCTGCTGGGGCATGATTTGAAGTGACCCTTTAGTATAAATAATAACCCCCACTCTCTGGAAATTCTGTGCTGGAAATGTCCTCTTTTCTGTCACTCTCTTTGTTTCTCCTTCGCTCCTTTTGCTTTCTGTTATTTCTTCCTATGCTTTCTGTCATTTCTTCCTATCAGTTTCTGCCTTATTGATGTATTGTCTTGTGTATGTTTAATAAGGTCTTGCATGCTTTCTCTTAGAATTGATATTAGGTAAGGTACGTTATTATGTGCATTTTTGGCTCGAGGGAAATGTGATGTGTGGAGACAATTTTGGGTTATTTGGGGCTGTTTTTATAAGTATATTTTAGTGTCCTTATATATGTTTACATTTGTATTCAGGTATGCTTTTTTTTTTAATCCCCTGCTGATAAATTAGAGTGGTCAGTGCCAGGGGATTATCCTATTTTCTTTTCCAGGTGTTTTTTTTTCTCTTGAGATATGTGGTTCTTTTTGAGATGGTTATATCCATGGTTCTGCACAGTCATTTGGGCTTTAAACAACAATAACAATAGCAATTTATGTATTTGTGTATGTATTTAGTTACTATTTGAAAATATGAATTTTGTTAATGGCACAAGGATACTCCCTGACATACTTAATCTGTTGGTTTTTCAGTGTACATACACATTGACCACCAACTGCATTGTGCCCAGAGATTTCACCAGCGTCAGACGTCTGCGCCACAGGCTTCCTGTGGCCTATCGAAGCCTGCCTTCCTCTCCAGCCCTCAGCAATTCTTCTGGCTCTAGTGGGAACGGGACGGGGCCAGGCTTCTCTCGATCATCATCTCCTATCAGTCACACCGTCTCAGACAGTTGTCTTGTTCGTCGTGGCCTTCACAGTGTGTCTTCAGAGTTCGACTTCTTGACAAACAATAGAGCTGGTGATTGTGAACTCGCCAGTGGACTTAGAGACGAGTACGTTAATTATGAGCGTCAAACCAGCCAGGAGTTCTCACCCACAGAAGCTGATGATCTGAGTGTGCTGCTGGCAGGAATAGATGACATTGTTATGCCTAAAAATCTTGAGGTTGAACCTGGTCAGTTTAGCAACGCTTTTGAGGACTTGATTGATATGGAAGGTGAGGACGACTATGTTGTACCCCTGGACAAGGGAGACAACCTGGGTGGTGGGCCTGCTCGCCGTCAACCTGGGGACCAAGGGTCTGGAGATGCCTTGGCTAATGGATCAGGTGAGCAAGGACTTGAGGTGGTCATTCAACATCAAGAACCCCTGGACAAAAATTACTCCTCTCACTTTGCTGGCTTGGAAGCACAGAATGTTGAGCAGACTGTATCTTCATCTACAACCGGTTTTGAGGGCGGTGAGGTGGAACAAGAAGTCCTTTCATATTCAAGTGGAGATGCCAACATTCAGTCAGGGTCTGGCATGTTTGTTGCAGCAGAATCAGAGGGCAACCCACATCAGTCGCACACTGGTGTGGAAGGAGAGATGACTACACCAGTAATGACTCAACAATCTGGTGTCACTGAAGGTTCAGCTTACAGCCAGAACTGGGTCACAGACCCTTGTACCAGTTCCCAGAACACGTTTGCGGAGACTGGTATCCCAGCCACTGAAGAGGGTTATGGTACAGCTTCTAATGCTCCGCATCATTCTGGTAGTGAAATGGTGTATGAAGATAGTGTGCAGTACCCAGTTGAATCTGGGGGTCAGTTTCAGGAAGCTCAGGACTCGGGTGTCGTGTACACTGGTGAGCAAGAGCATGTGGACTCAAGCAGTCATTTGCCAGTTGCTGCACAGTCAGAGTCTTCAACTTCAGACATGGTCATGGGTGTAACAGCAGTTGAATCCAGTACAATGTTTGGTGAGTCTTCTGTTGTGGAGTATGGTGTGCCAGCTGATCAGAGTGAAGGTCATGAATCGTCATCTGAAGTCAGTGCCAGCATGCAGCATATGACAGAAGGAAGCAATAATGAAGTGGACACAGTAACAACCACTGTGCAGTCTGGTTTGGCTGAAAGGTCTGACTTTGGAGCGGAAACGGTGGACACAACAACCAGTCAGCAAGAATTGTACCATGGAGAGGCCTCCTACACACCGACAGGTGGCATTGAACAGGAAGATTTTGTTGAAGAATCTGTTTTACCGAATACAGCCACTGTGGAAACCCATAGTGAACAAGCTGTTGTCTCGGACGCACAGGATGGTATTCAGTTTGCAGAGTCCTCAGAAACACCCCCAGACATGAGCTCTGTTGACAGATCTTCACAGCTGGCAGCAGAGATTCTGTCCAGCATGCCTCATCAAACCACAGGAACAGTTCCACAGATAAGTGATACCAGTGACCAGCCATATGCTCAACATTCTGACCACTATGCTGAAATCCCAGCACAGTATAGTGAAGAAGCAATGGAGACCAGCTATGAGCAGGAGGCTCCTCAGCCATATCCTGCTGATGTGTTCTCGGTGTCCACTCCCAGTGCCAGTGCTGAAGAAGAAAATCCAGTCTTGCAGCATTATGCAGATGCTTCTCAAATGGGCTCGATGCAATATGGTGATGCACCTCAGCAAGATGCTGACGTAGGAGGAGAAAATGTTAATTTAGAAGATAATGTGGGCCAAGTCACTGGTGAAGTTGAAGAAGTGACCAGTTCAGCGTTTGATCCTACTTCAGTCCAGAGTGCTGGGGATGTTGCAGCCTATGGAGATGACTCTGGCAGTATGGAGGTAGATGCTAGTGCAGACGTTCAAGAGAATACTGGGACAGTTGCCGCCGATGGCTATGAAGTGGCAGTGTCTGACAGACATGGAGAGACTGAAGACGATCAAGTGGGTGAACAGTCTGAGACTGCCCAGAGCTTACAGTATTCACAGGTTGGTGACCAGGCAGAAGGCTTCCAAGGTGGGTATGATTTAGGTCAACCTGACGAGCATCACCAGACTGTGGATTATGAGGTGGTCCAGACCAGCGAAGTTGAGTCTGCAGAGTACCATTCTGTAGAACCAGATGATCATATCCAAGCTGGAGTACACTCCACAGAACAGCCTAATGAAGATAGTGTCCATTCTGATTATCAAACAGTTCAGTCAAATGAAACATCTCCACAAGAAGAGAGCCTGACATCACAAGCTAGTGATCTTGTTCATTCAGAACAGCAGTACCATGTGGATGAATCCGATGACCAGGTTCGGTCCATACAGTATGGAGTTGACCAGTCTGGTCAACTGGTGCAGTCAGAGGATTATCAGATGAGTCAGTCCAGTGAATATGTTCAGCCACAAGAGTATGAAGTTGTCCCATCCACTGAACACCAACCAGAACAGGTGTATCAGATGGTTCACCCTTCAGAGGAGCATCAAGAACAGGTATACCAACTTGGTCAAGCCACAGAACAACATCAAGAACAGGTATACCAACTTGGTCAAGCCACAGAACATCAAGAAGAGGACTATCAAGTTGTTCAACCCACAGAACACCATCAGGATGAGGCGTTTCAAGTTCAGTCCATAGAACATGAGGAACAGGTGTATCCAGTTCAGACTGTAGAACATCAGGAGCAGGAATACCAAGTTCAACCCTCAGAACAACATCAAGAACAGGAATATCAAGTTGTTCAGCCAGCAGAACATTACCAGGGACAAGAATACGAAGTTGCTCAACGCACCGAACACAGTCAGGAAACAGAATATCAGGTTGATCAGTCTATGGAGCATGACCAGACACAAGAATATCAGGTGCAGCAGCCTGGTGAAACTGTTCACACAGAAGACTACTCTGAGGTTCACACGAGTGAGCAGGTACTTTCAGAGTACCAGGTGGATCAAACAAGAGAGCATGGCCAGCCTGAGGAATATCAGCAGTTCCAGTCTCAGGAGCCCTCAGAATCGGAATATCAGACGGTACAATCACAGCATGTCCAAGAAGAATCTGTGGAGGCTTACCAGTCCATTGAATACATGAATGCAGGAGACCTTGGAGACCAAAGTCAACAAGATGTAGAGCGATTCATTGTGGGTACTGGACAGCCAGACTCAGAAATTGCTCAGGACATGGGGGAACATGAGCTGCCTGATAACTTCCAGCAGCAAGTGGTTACCTCAGATAATTATCAGGTTGTAGAGGAACAGGTGTCTGCTGGGGAAGAGGCAAGTGAGGTGCAACAAGTGGAGACATCTGAAGAGGTTGTGGGAGAGTCTTCCATGGAAGTGGATACCTCCGTACATGAAGACGTGTTGGCTGCTGCCAGTGAAATTGCTGGAGTCACCCCTTCACAGTCTGGGGTAGATGGTATGGTATCACAAGAGACAGAGGCTGGCAGTGATTCTGAAAATGAAGAATTTGTACCTGTGGCTATAGAAACTCGTCGAGTGGCGGCTTTAGATTCAGAAAAGGAAGCTGAAGGTGTGGCAAGTGGGATTGAACAGATGGCAATGGGGGAGAGCACAGAAGAGCAGGAGGTAGGGATGCCATCCCAGGAAGAAACTACACAAGCACAGGGACAAGAGGGAGTTGTCCCTACTCAAGAGGACACGGGTCACAGTCAAATAAGGCTAATCACTGCTCAAGGCCAGACATTCCGAACCATCCCTACTAGTGTTTTTCAGCAGTTACAGCAGGTTTCTGGTGGACATCAGGTCATTTCAGGTTCAGTTGCAGCCCTTTTGCAGCGTCATTTGGCTCAGCAACAGCCAGGAGCAACGATAATCCAACCGAAACAGACCTCGCTGCTGCTGCCCCAGCAGAACACCTCATTGCTTCAGCAAACCTCATCACAGATCCAACCCACTCAACAGACATCTCTTCTTCAGACCACGTCCCTGTTGCAACAACCACAACAGACCACTTCTCTTCTGCAGCAGCCACAGCAGACCACATCTCTGCTTCAGCAACCCCAGGCAACATCATTGCTGCAACAGCAGCAGCAGACTTCTGCATCATCCATGTTGCAAGCCGCATCCTCTCTTCTCAAACAGGGACAGTCTTTGCTCCCTCAACAGCCAACTCCAGCAGGGGTGCCACAGCAAGCTTCAACCCCACAGACCCCTCAGTCACCAGCAGAACCTCCGTTGCCTCGCATACTGCAAGATGTGGAGGCAACAGCTGTTGGAGCCCAGGTGGTGAACCTGTTTGTACAATGGCAGAATGTGGAT
This sequence comes from Monoplex corrugatus, assembly GCA_030674185.1. Classification (NCBI taxonomy): domain Eukaryota; kingdom Metazoa; phylum Mollusca; class Gastropoda; order Littorinimorpha; family Ranellidae; genus Monoplex; species Monoplex corrugatus. The sequence goes on along the minus strand of JAPXFY010000027.1, from coordinate 29,765,654 downwards.
GCCTTGTGCTGGCTGGATGTACTGCTGTGTCCCTTGGTTCACTCCCCAACACTCACGGCCCTCATGACACCACAGCGTCTGAAGGATCTGGAAGGGACTATCCTGTGCACCCTGCTCAAAGCTTATCGGCAAGCCCAGGGTATGCTGCAAGGATTACTGACACGTGCTGCTCAGCAGGAGGCGCAGGCACAGTCTACTGCTGCAGCACCTTATGGCATAGTCAATAAGGTAAGCGATGTGATGATATACTGCCTTTTCTGACTGCATTGTTTGTGATAATGGCATGTATTCGTGTGTGTGTGCTTTAGGGCTACAGTTGTATGAAAAATTGTTATTAATATTTGCATTGCAATGTCCTTTTATTGTCCCAGAAAGTCATACTTGATAATACTGAAGTTGAGTGTGTGAAAAAAGTCATGCTTAATACTAGGTATTCCAAAGTGCTCTTCGCGGGCGGCGAAAAGTACGGCAAAGTGCGATTTTTCACTGGTTTTCAACTTGCTCGTTCTCAACAAAATGCAGTGTCAGAAATAAAAAACATAGATCATGTTGATCTGTGATCCTTTAAGCTTTGTTTAAAGTCAAAATAAATCAATAAGTGTAACATTTACCGTTTGAAATATGCTTTTGATGATGGGCACTAAATTGCGATTTTGCTGCAACTGGAACGACGAAATCGGAACGCGGTTTTGACACCTACCTTGAAAACTCGCCTCGCGGAGATCAGCTGGGTCAGATATCAACAAACCATTTACACAGTCAAAAAGACGACTAAACTTGCTTTCATCCGATGTAAAAAGTGAACTGATAGGTTTCCATTTAGTCGGTCGTTTCGTGCGTTAAAAACTTCCGTCGATGATTTCGCAACCTTACTCAAAACCAATCTCTCCATATTTTCCACTGTGCAAAAGGTCAAGGTTTCAACTTTCAACTTCTGCTAGTTGCATATGGATTCAACCACTGGCTGTCTTCCGCGAGGACTGAGAAAAAGCAACATATTTTCGCTTTCCCTTAGCGTCTGACGCGCAATGGCGGACACGCGCGAAGATCGTTCGGGCGAGCACATGGACGTCGAAGTTTACGTCGACCGCTCCAGCCACGACGAATCAAGCGATCCAACTTATCTAGAGGGTAAGTGAAATATCTTGCAGTTTGTTTACTATTACTTTTCGACATTTTGTTTCCTGATTTTAGAATATAATTGTTTGGAAAGCGCATAGCTGCAGCACCCACAGTATCATGAATATGTTAGAAGGTAGGGGTAGGTGACGGTTTGGGGTGCGGTAATTTTACAGAGAGTGAGATCAGGCATATGATTAAAGGAAAATGTTTACAAAAGATTTTTTTAATAATCCATGCCTTTATTATATTTATTTATAATGATGTTAATGAGAGATAAGCGATTTATTGTGGTCACGTGACCAACGCTTTGATCGATCGATAGTCGAATCGGCCGAGTGCCCTCCCTTGACTTCACTCGATCTGGTTCAGTGTCGTTCAATAATTTCACAATGTTACACCTTTTTCTTTTCTGCCTTTGTGTAAACTTCCTGAATGGTACCATTGAAACAAATTTGCATGTTTATCAATCCTATTATTTTTAGGCCCAATATTATTATCACCTAGATCTAGTTCAACAGCTTTAAAAGTTTATTATTATTATTAATATTGTTATATTTTTGTTGTTATTATTTTACTATCATTATTCATTATTATTTATCATTATTATTATTATCATTATTTCATTATTAGTTTACTATCATTCATTACTATTTATTATCATTACTATTATTGTCATCAAAAATAATATTTAAACAAAATAAAGTAGGCCTACCAGGTTAATGGGTTGGACACTATGAACCTTCCTAACTAGGCCTATAGTGTTTATGAGATAAATTTTGTTGTGCTGATTTGAGTAGGCCTAAATGTATGGAACATTTTACTTTGCCCACTGCTTTGTGAGTTAGGCATGGGTGAAAGTAGTTCCGGAGTAAAAGTTCTTTTCCGGAATGGCAAGCTTGACTTCAGGAAAATGCCAATGCAAAAAAAACAACAAAAACAAAAAAAACAAAAAACGAGGAGAGAGAGAGTCTTTCACATTGTCAGCTCGACTTATCTGCATAATTCAATTATCTATATTATTTTTCCATTAGTCTTCGTTTGTATCGAACGGCGATTCTTCACTGGTGCTTGGCAACACAGAAAGGGTTTAAAGTTACTTCCCTTCCTTTTCATTCTTGCTCATGCGCATTCCGAGTCTAAACCGGGGGAAAAAAAAAGTTTGCGAGCGAAGATTTGTATCGACAGCAAATTTGGGCCTAACACATGCGATAGCAACAATGAAGGACGTGCCTGTTAATGCAGATGTTTCTGCAATAGACAAATCAGTAAAAAAACAAGTGGCGATGGCTCTGGCTAGAAGAAGAAGAAGATGGCGATTGTTTCGAAGTGTTTCCATTGCTTCAGGAATGGACGCAGGTTTTCAGGAATGGGAACATTTAGAGGACATGGAAATTTAAGGTTTCAGGATTGGGAGATTTTTTCACTTTCACCCATGGTTAGGGTAAGGTATTATAATTTTATTTTCAAAGCTGACAATAATACTGGTAGGCTTCTTACAGCTCCACACCAATCTCTCTCTCTCTTGATCCTTTCTCTCTTTGACAGGCAGGGAAGTTAATTGAGCAGGGGTACAAAAGTCCTTGTGTTCCTGCATGTTTTATGTTCTTGTTTTTTGGATTTGTTTTTGTTTTGGTCAGTATTTGCCTCTTGCTCTGTATGTATAGGCCTGTTTGTCCCTACAAATGGGATTTTCACATTACGCTACAGGATAGAACAGATAGATGTACTAATACTTTCCCTCTACACTATTTTTTTCACAGATGATCTCTTCATGAGGATGAAGGAGCGATTTCTTAAGACTGGCAGAGGGCGGAGACCTAGTCTTTTGGACAACTTTGACAGCAATGATGATGAACTGCATCTTAACATGTTTCAATTTCCTGTCACTTGTGAAGGGGAATCACTGATCATAGACACTGACAAGTATTTTTTTACATTTCATTACATGTTTTTTGTAAAAAGAGATGATTTCTATCTTTTGTGCTTCCAGTTTAAGTTGAAGGCCAGGACAGTTATCTACTGTGATTAAGCAACAGTGAAAGGTCAAGACAATGATGTGGAAGCTTTTGATAATGTTCTACACACAGTTAAGGAACAGTTAAAGGTCAAGACATGTTTTAATTGTTGTTTAATGATAAAAAAAACAACAAATTGGCATGTAAAAACTATGAAGATGACTTCTTTGAATGAATGTTGTTGATGTACATGTCTTGTTTGATTCGATATGTAAACAAAACGCATTATTTGTTACTATTATCAGCTGACATTTGTTATAATTTTGTCATCTGATTTTTGTTTACAGAAAGATTGAAACCTAATGTCTTGTTTGTTATACTGACAGATCATAAAAAAACTGATCATTTTGGTATATGGTACTTTGCAGTAGGATGAATGTGACAGAAGTTACGGAGTCTTGCAAAAAGCTAAAATACACATTTTTTTCAAAATAGGTATTTTATCCTTACCCAAATATGGTTTGATTAAACATACAGATGTCTGGGGTTGTTTTACATTGAAAGAGTTTGTCATGCTGAGCAATTTGATATCAAAACCATTTTTGTAACTTTAAAGTGAAAAAAGTTATGGTGCACCAAATATGTGTAAAATTCGCCATTTTTTTCACTGTGACAAATCGGCATATTTCGCATTTTTGACATCTGATATCTTTTCAACCAGCTTTCAGATGAAGCTGGAAAAAATTAGGGTTAAATTCCTTAATATGTTTATCATATATGATTCATTTCAGTGTCACTGTATTGTATTTCTTAAAGATAATGGAGTTTGAAATTAATGAAAATGGGGCCCTTGCCCAGCTGTTTGGAACGGCGGCGTCCAATTTTGCTATTTTTTGTCATTTTCATAGGTCTGTATTTTTATTGATATGCATTTCTGTCCATATGTTTTTTGCACATCAACTTAACAAGTAAAAACCTCCTCAGAAATGATTTTCTGGGCTTGTGTGATTTTATATGTGTGTTCAAGGCATGTCTGAATGTGGCCTAAAAAAATGTCCAAAAAGAAAGGAAAAAATCATAAAAAATTTATTTTTTATCCCACATTAAAAAATAAAGTATGTATGTGTTCAGAATGAAAATCTCTATTTTCCCAGCTGATTTTTATACAGATAAGTTCAAATTTGAAAATCACTTTGGAATACCTATTAATACTGTTGAAATGTGTGTGACCAGCGCTACTAGTGTAATTGCAGTGATGTACAAAATCAAAAGTCTGTTTGCTGAAGATTGAAGTGATTATTGCCATCATATATTGCTTGCTTCAGTCAGTCCAGCCTCGGCATCCACAAGTTATTTTTTGTTCACTTTTGTCGAATCTGGTTTCGTATTCATAATATGGGTAAATTTATAGGTGGCTTTTATAGGTGTGGATATTATTTTGGTACCTATAGATCTGGTGTGTTCTGTTGATTGTAAGTATTCTGTTGATTGAATGTAAGTGTACATTTGACATTTTAACTTTTAATGCTTTTTTGTACATTAACTCACTCGGTACGACGGAACGCTATAGCGGTCATGATGAAAGGCACGGTTGTGTACGACGGAACGCTATAGCGGTTTCGATAATTAAAAATTTTTCGACGCTCCCCTTTTGAGCCTGCATGCCTACCATAGCCACAGTGGTCACTGCAAACATGTCAAGGGTCAAGTGGAAAGTTACTTCGTGAGATTCCGTAACACTACACTCGTCGTGAAGCGATTGTCTTCGGCACCCCGAATGACTTGCTAATCTGCATTCGTGTCGAAAATGGCGTCACAGGCGAGTACGAGTTTTCAAACAAATGAGATCGCGACGGCCGCGTTTTACTGCTGCTAAAGTGACTGAAGTGCTTCAGACTGAAGGATTGGACATCGAGGAGTATGCTGAAGATAATGGTGAAAGTGTATCAAGTGATGGAAGCTGCCAGCAAGAAGGTACTGACAGTGACCCAGTTTCCGACGACAGTGAAGTGGGAAAGGGAGGTGGGCGTATATCTCACGAGAGGCGAGCAGTCAGCAGGCCAAGTACAGCGAGTCACATGTCTGATGGAGGTTTCATTCACTTTATGAATGCATGACTGGCACGAAGATTTTAGTTTTTCTCCCACTTTGCGTCCTCTGACTCTTGTGGCCTGCATGTCTCATTTGAGTGCCACGCCCCATAATTCCCCTGTGTAACAATTTGTAACATTTATTCATATAATATCACTAATAATCTTTTTTTTTTACCCTGAGCAAAGTCTACTTTATTCATGTTTTGTGCGTACGAAGACCTTCTCACCTTTGACTGTGTTCATGGAGCTGATCAGAGCGACTGACTGTACAGTGATCCAGACCACAAAATTTGGGGTATTTTCAACATGGCACATGACGAAGAAATATTCAAGGAAGAACTTCGATATTTTGGCATGAACTAACTCAGCATGTAAATATTCAGATCTGAAAGTTTCATTTTGATCCTTTATGTTTTCATTTTTTTGTGATTTTTTTCCTAACCCTTCAAAATGGGCCGTACCTGGGGAAACGCAAGGGGAAAAACTCTCCGTACCTAGTGAGTTAATAAAACAAAATAGTAGCCTTGATTAAATTATAGAAAGTTTCTTGTGCTGTATGATTAAAGCTGTATGTGTGCTAGTATCAGTTGAACTCATCCTTAGTTTGTAAGATATGCACTGTTTTCAGAGCAACATTGCTGACATAGGCCAGGCAGTAGGCGTTTTGTACACAGCCCGAGAGAACATCTGGAAAACGATGCAGCCTCGATTACGCTGCGAGAAAGGAAAGCATGACAGCCCAGTATTTGCCATGCCACTCCTGGTGCGAGAGAATCCGGAGATGAAACGAATTTTCACTATGAGGTACCGCCTGGTGTTTGCCTGTGAAAACTGTGGCTACACACAGGATGACAAGCACCACAAGATCATGCCAAGCCTGCCTGTTGTACCTGAGGATTTTACCATGGCTGAGCCATGCTTTGTGCGTCCTTGTTTCCAGTGTCACGCACCAGATCAGCGAATGCGTATGATCTTTGAAGAGTGAGTATGCTGGTTTGGCTTCCCAACCAGTTTGGGGAGAAGTGGGTAATACTTGTCATTAGATCTTTATTTTTGCATTCGTTCCTTGCTCTCAGTCCATTCATGTATGTATTTTCTGTTCCAGTAGTTGCATTCATGTGTTAATATAAGAGAGTCTTTTGTAGCAGCGACAAACATTTACAGACTTCTATGATGTAAAAAAGGTTTTGCCGAGGCATAGAAATTGTCTTTGATTGACATAAGTGAAGGCCTTCATTTCAGCTCGTGGAATATCTGAGCCAGAAGGATGAGGAAAGATTATAGTACACAGACCTGCCAACCAGTACGATTTTGGCGTATTATTTTACGATCATAATTAAATAATACTAAATTACGATCGAGTAAAAAATGATACGATGCAAAAAAAACAAAAACAAAAAAAAAAACGATTATAGGTCTAGTAGTGACTTTGAGCCGAGAGCGCCACTGAGAAGACAATCACGATCGGTAAACAAGTGGACTATGGGCGCAGCCATGTTTGTTATTATAAATGAGAATCTCGTCAAACGAGAGTCTCGTACTGGGTCAAACGAAAGTCTCGTACCGACTGTGAGACTTCCGTTTTTGCAAAAAGAAAATGGCGACACGAGGTAGACCGCGTGGTAGTGGCAAAGGAAAACGTGGTGGTGTAAGCTGCTTTGGGCACCGGCAGTGAAAGTGTACAGAAAAAGGCAAAAAGAGAACAAAAGTTCATCCAGTCGTACTCACAAGAGTACCCATGCATCACTACATCGAAAGTGGGAAGCACATATGCAAGGTGCAGTGCTTGTGAGTTCGATTTTCTAGTTTCGCATGGCGGGATCGACGATGTAAAAAAGCACGTGACTTCGTTGAGGCACATTGCAAAGGCATCAGCCTTAAGAAACACCTCTTCTCTTGTTGATTATATTCAAAGAACTGAAGATACTGATCTCCAGCCCATTCGTGCAGAGGCATATTTCACGGCGTTTTTGGTGGAACACAACGTGCCACTTTCAGCCTCTGACCATGCTGGACAGTTGTTTAAGAAGATGTTTCCTGACAGCAACATAGCAGATACCTACAGTTCTGCAAGAACAAAAACCACATCCATTGTGAAGGAATGTGCTGAAGATAGTAAGGCTGAACTTGTGCAGTGCATGAAGGGACCCTTTGTGTTAGGTACTGATGGTAGTCAGGAGGGGAAGACAAGTTCTTTCCCATTGTTGTGAGAGCTGTGGATCCCCATGGAACTATCAAAACTGAACTGCTCAGTGTCCCCTCATGTGAGACGTCAGCCACTGGAGAACACATCTTTCAGTTGTTGGACTCTGAGCTAAGGGCTTACCAGATAGACTGGAGGAACTGCCTGGCATTTGTAACCGACAATGCCAATGTCATGATTGGGGTCAACAAAGGTGTCATCTCGTTCATCAGAGACAAGCATCCAGAGACCTTCTTGGCCAGATGTGTATGCCATCTCCTTAGTCTGACTGTGAAGAAAGCCATGAAGGAGTCTAGCAAGTTTGACCTTGATGACACAATGCGTCAACTGGCCTGGTATTTCTCCAAGAGCACTGGCAGACAGCAACGCCTGAAGCAGATCCAGAAGGAACTAGGCTTGCCAGAGCACAAGGTTGTTGAGCATGTTCCCACCCGATGGCTCTCTCTTGGGGCTGCCTTGGACAGAGCAGTTGAGCAGTGGAACGCTTTGGACAAATTCTTCAAGGAAGAATGCAGTGTGAAGACATCACATGCTTCAAGTACATCTAGTTCTGACCCACCTATGAGGCAAAAACTCGGGGATTTCTTCCGGCGCAAGACCACCAAATTGTATGTCTTGTTCTATGCAACAGTCTTGGAGGTGTTCAACCAAGTCAACAAACTTGAACAGACCGACAGCGCCAGAATCCATCTGATCAAGAGAGACATGGAACGACTGTACAGACGCCTGCTTGTCAGTTATCTGAAGCCAGCTGCTCTGAACAATGGGGCCCTGATGGATGTGGACTTCAAATCCTCATACAACATGAAGCGTGATGAAGACATCTTCATTGGTAGCACCACCCGAGAACACCTGGACTGTGTGGAAAGTAAGCAGCAGCAGATCTTCATGGAGAATGTGAAGACATTCTACAAGGAGGCATGCAAGTACATGAAAGAGAAGCTGAACTCGGCCGAGGAAACTCTATGGAAACATGCAGAGCTTGCGGATGTGAACCTGCAGAAGTCAGTTCAAGCATCTTCTTTGAAATACTTCTTGAAGAAGTTCCCATGCACTCTGCCACCTAACACAACCCCTGATGAGCTGGAGGGAGAGTTTCTGGAGTACCAGGCAGCAGAACTTCCACCTGTGGTGTTGAACCAGCCATCAGCAGAACTGCAGTGGAAGGAGATTGGTGCCATGAAAGATCACAATGGTGCCACTAGACGGAAACATCTGTCCCAGTTCATGCTGTCAATTCTCCTCATCCCTGTGTCCAACTGTGGGTGTGAGAGAATCTTCAGTCAAGTGCGAAGAAACAAGACTGACTTTCGGGGATCCATAGGGGCAAAGACATTGGATGCTCTCATGGTTCTGAAGTCCAAGAAAGGGGGCCCATGCTACAAAGCAGTGTTCTCTGATGAGCTCTTGAAAAAAGTGCAAGTCAGCTACCAAAAGGCAGCACACTGAGCACAGTGCAACAAGCTCTACCGACACAACTCAGTAACTTTCAAAGTGTGCCTTGTTGGCTTCAAATTGTCATTTTGACAATGCAGTTTGTAGCGAAGCAGACATTAGAATTTATGTTTTTTGAGTGAATCATATGTGATTGTGCCTCAGTGGAGACAGACACTGGAACTCATAGTGATCAATATATGTGGAAAACAGACACTTGAACTCAGAATTTGTGATGCATGTGAAAAAAGACATTAGAAGTGATACATGTGAAAATATGTGTTCCTGGAGCCACAAATGACGAGACGAATCTACTTTATAATGAGGTATATAATTCTTTGTATACTTGGAATACTACTGTTTTTGAAAAAATACTATAAAAAATTTATAAAGGTACTATTGCAGGCTTAGAGGGGTTGGCAGGTCTGAGTACATGACCACAAGCTTAGATGCAATCTTAACCTTTTCATGGCAAACTGGGAGCCTGTGCTGAAAAAGTTCCCTCCTGTGTGTGTGTGTTGTGTGTGTGTGTGTGTGTGTGTGTGTGTGTGTGTGTGTGTGTGTGTGGTGTGTGGTGAGTGAGAGAAACAGAGAGAGAGAGAAAGGAAAGAGAGGTTTCAAAGGTTCCTCTAGACTTCAGTACAGTACAATTACTTATGAGATGTGAGCATGCGTCTGGTTTATACTCCGTGACCTCTGTTGTTCATGTTGTAGTAGTGTGTAAAAGTGTTGGAAATTCTTATTTGAAAATAGTATGGCTGCAAAGATCAAGTTTTGAGCTTTCTGGTAATATCAATTACTTTGCCATTAATCATTCTTTAGTAGGTAAAATAAAATTTAAAAAGCAGTAAAAATGGTGCGTCACCGGGAAGAAAACATACACCAACAGCACAGCAGCTGGGAACTTGCCGCAGTGTGCACTGGCCGTCAAGAAAGATTTAATCAAATGAGTATTTGCTGTTAAATGATAATGATGTTTATAAAAGTTTTTGATGATAATGTGTTGATAAAAGTCTAGAATCAGTATCTCTTTTATGTTCAGAAAAAGAAAGGATTGGTTTACTGAATCAGAAAACTGGGGGGTGGGGTAGGGCTGTGGCCAAGTGCCCTGTGTACTTGTTTGTGTGTACATGTTGGTGAATTTTATCACAGAGACTGGATACAAGTGTAATTTTGTTTGTGTTCCTTGTTTTTGCAGTTTACAAGACTTTTTCCTGTTGCACTTTGTGAATGGCATGCCCCACAACAGATTCCAGGAGCTAGACTTCAGTTTTGGTGACAGCGACTACACTGTGACGTCTGTAGTGCAGTACAAACGCAACCCTGACCATTTCATCTCGTGGATCAGAAATGCACCTGGTCAGTATTTTGTTATCAAGAAAAATGTACAGAACTGTTGCTGAAAATCATGTAAACTTTACATTTTTCTGTCATAAATATTTTATTGTCGTCAGATGAATTATAAAACTGTGAAAGGGGTTGTGATGGCTTTGTAAATTTAACTAGCTCTGTACCTTGCATGGTAATAAAAAATGGTCATTATGGACATTGTTGTACAGAAACTTTAAAAGAAAATAGTCATGAAAATTTGATACTTATGATTTCTTTATTAGTAAATATTGATTTAAAAAAATTAGTGTCATATACTCTACCTTATCCAAATGATGTAGAGTGGCATATGATCGCTCTATTTTTTACCATAACCTTACTCACTGTTCGCTGAGAATTCAATCAGAAGATGCTTCCAGGTGGTGCTTCACCCTAGCTGACCACTAAGATCACAAGCAGACGTATCTCGTCAGCAATCCATCAGTTACTTAACCCAGGACCCTTCAGAAGCGCCCTGGGCCATAGCCATGTTTATGGAATGTGGGAGATAATTCCTACGTGAATCTCAAGAGTTATGTTCTTTGATTAACATCATAAAAATTCTCCCTGCTTCCCTCTTATTTCTTTGGTATTTCATGTTCAGAGCCTTTGGAGGTTGCAGGCTGCCAGCCAGTTGACAGCTTTAACTGCTGGTGGCCCAGAGGCCTTATCACTTTTTTCTTTGGGAGGAGAGACCCAGCAACCCTAGAGCCTCTTGGTTTCCCTGCCTGTGCCCACCTCCAAGCCCCCTGAGCAGTCTCAGGGCTGGGAGCTCACCCACCACCACTAGGCGCAGTCTGTTCACAGAATCATAGATCTGTGCATCCAGATTCAGTGTTTGTGTAGTGGAATGTCTGGGTTGGTAAAACATTTTACTGCATCTATTCTGTCTTTGGTAGACTTTTGGGAGAGACCCTGATATACTCTTATACTTGCGATTTCTCACCTCTCTGAACTCCCCAACAGGGTGTTGCCAGCAGCCTATGTACCCTGGCCTATTTCATATGAATGGACTCCACAACTGTTCTGATGCCCGATAGTTGCAATGTGCAGTAACCATGTGCTCTAATTCCTTTTGCCTTATGAAATGTATAAATGTTGCTTGTCTTTTCCTAATCTTCTTCATTAATGTTCTTCTTGTGTCTGCTTCTTTCAAGACTGTCTCATTTGTTTTCTTTGCTGTTCATGGGACTCTCAACATTCTTTTTAGAAACCACATTTCAGGTGCCTCAGTCTTGTTCTGATTTTGCATGTTGACTGTCCACACTTCACATCCATACAACAGTATCGATTCTGTATAACACTCAAGATCTCTTGTGGTCAGAAATGTGTTAATTATTTGCAGACACTCAGCAGTAGAGTAACCATGTGAAGTATGCAAACAAGTGATGTGTGTCCCATCCCCCTCTCACTACACAACATTGTGTTCTTCAGCAAAAGCAAAATCGGTGATATAACGTACACACTTTTAACCCTGGGAAGCCTTAATTGAAAATCAGCAGCTAACAGCTGTGTGGGATATAGGAAAAGGGCTGAAATGGAAGTATAAACACATTTGAAGAAAGTTGGTAGATAAGGTGAGGGAGTGATATTTTTAAAAAAGTATAAACACATTTGCAGAAAGTTGGTGGATAAGGTGAAGGAGTAATATTGTTAAAATAAAAATAAAATAGAGGTGTTTGTTATTTTGTGTGCAGACCATTCCTGGATGGAGTGTGATGACTTGAAGTCAGTGCTGACTCGCTTCACTCCAGGCCAGCCCTGTATCCCCCTAGCCAAGTGCACATCGTTATGTGGGAGCGCAACATCACTCCCAGCCACGCTCGCCGGTTTATCAACACCCCTCACACCAACCTGCTTGCGTCTTTAGTGCTAACAGTGCAGTATCCCTCATCTGCTCCTGCCACCACCAGTCCCGCTTCTACTGTCACCAGTGAGTCTCAGTATATCTTCCCCCCCCCCCCCCTCTCTCATGTAACCACAAAGAACAGAAATGGAGAAAAAGATTGTTAGGAAATCATTTGTGGTACCACAGCTACCCACCTGCGGATCAAAGAGTAGTCTATTAACTCAATTGTTAGAGCTCATGCTCCTATTCAAGGGTCGTGTGTTCAACTCTCGGGCTGATCAGCGGGTGGTTTTCCTTGCAAGCGTGTAGGGCTTAACGCTATTGTGACTGGCTCTGCCTCTGCCTGAACTTCCTACCAGCCTGAGCCTGCCTCCAATAAATTTCCAGTAGTTGTAAAAAAAAACCTCTCTAGCAGGACTGAATGAAGTCCAATTGTCACCAAAATTTGTGTACTCAATGAAAAAAGGATGCTGAGTTTAGCTGTGCTATTTATAAAGCTATTACTTAAATAGCTTTTAGCCGCCATCCAGTTCTGTACCATATATCACTGAAACGACTTTTAGCACAACCCAGCAATAGGTGAAGCTCAGCGTTCACGACAGTAGTCGTGTCCTGTCACGGATATGTTAATGTGCATGCATAAGGCATATGCCATGGTTATTTTGGGTCTTATCCATCTCTTGGTATTTGTGGCATCATGCGTTTGGTGTTTATTCCGATTGCTAAGACTCCCATCTTAAGAAACTGAAGTTAAAATAACTGACATCCAGCAGGAGACTCTTTACGTGCAGTTGCAATGCAAAAGAAGACAAAAAGATCCTCTGATGAAAGAAACATCAGTCTTAGACATCACTGATGTTTCTTTTGTCAGCAGATCTTTGATTCTTCTATTATTTGTACATTGTAGATGTTTCTTCCTGATATTAATTGATACCCAACGTGGCCATGTTCTATATGAATGAAAGTGTTCACTGGCTTAGTGGGGAGGTGGTCTTTTTTGTTCCGCTCCTAGGACCATCAACTGTTCACTTAGTTGGCTGCATGGCAGGCCCTATTTTCATCAGGTGAACAGTGGTCACTTGGTGTGAGTGCTTATGTGTATATGGTGAATGCAATAGTAGCTAAGACCAGATTTTTGCAGATTGCTTGCCTTCTTTGATATCCATTGCAGATTTTTTTGTCTTCAAGTGTGATTTCCAGAATTCTTGTTTTTTTCCAGGAGATTCTGTGTCCTGATAATTTGTGGTGGTGTGTTGAAATCCAGCTCCCACACTCCCCCAAGCCCCATCTTAGATTTTTTATATTTTTGACTACGTTTTGTTATGTTGCTTTTTCTTTGCTTTTCTTGTTGCCACAACTTCCGTGTGGCGTGCACGTGGAGTTGTCCAAGTGTGATGAATCCCTTTTCAACAAGCTCCAAACTCTGTTGGACTAACCAGCCCGTAGCATGCTCAGGTCCTGATAGAATCTGGTTGAGCCAAAAAAAAAAAGGTGCAAACAATCATACTTAAGGTGGCTCATGGCGTCCGAAAATGTTTATTTTTATATCTGGACTTCTATTTAAGATACATTCTTGAAATTTGGCATGCATTTCTGTCTCTAGCCCAGGAGTCTCCTGATTTGTTTTAAAGTAAATCTGACTGTTAGGAAAAAAGTTATTAGACATTACACATTTTTTCATTATAGCGTTTTAGGGACTGCAACCACTTCCAAACCAAAGCCGTACTGAACTTTTTTTTGTTACAAAATTTCACAAACTAGGCTTAGGAGCAAAATAAGACAAAAAAAGAACATCTGGTACATGATTCAGTATTTTTGGTACATTTTTGAAAGTCAAGAAAATTTTCCGAAAATAAAGAGTCTTTGACTTTCATTATTTCCATTAAACCTACTGCATCTACAGTCTTCTAACATGTCTTAGAGTGCTCACCAGCCATTTTTACATCTATGTACCAAGTTTTATCAAATTATCTTCACTCAAACCCGTGATACAGCGTTCCTAAAGGAGGACGTGACTCAAAAAATGTCAATTTGAGAAAACGGACTTTAAAGTTAACGTTAACAAATCCTCTGTGTTACCAATATATAAGTTGCTTCAGACTCCAATCCTGGCAAATATTGCTTACTGTGAACATTTTGTGACACAGCCTGTCAGTTTTTTCAGCAATTCTGGCCAATGCTGACCTTTCAGAACTTCCCAGGAGCATACACAGTCCCTTCCTGTCCTCGCCGAGCTTCTCTCTCCTGACGTTGAATCGCCTCGATGGCCTTCCGGCGGACTTTGCCTTGCTCAGATGTTTTTTTTGTGGCAGACTTCACTCTGCTGGTGTCGGCTTTCTCCACAAACTCTTCTAGACTGGATCCCCCCATGAGCTCCAGTTCTGTCAAGATATCCAGGAGGGCAGTGGACCCCTTGTTGAAGCGCTGAACGGAGACAGATACAGCTGTATCCACAGTGCGCCAACCGGCCCACCTCTCCTTTGGGCAGGACCTCCAAACCATGGAGTGGAAACTTTCATTTGAGTTTTGGGTTTTTCCACTCAAGCATCTTGACAGAAGCTGGGGATCGCCGAGCCGCTTGTAGACTGGGACCATGGCAGAGAAGACGTCTCGAGGTAGGGGCTTGGAGTGAGGCGGTTTCTCTACCCCGTTGGCTTCTGCCCTCTGGTAGAAACACCAAGACTGTTTGCCAGGGGGGCATCGGGAATGGTGAGGGTCATCATCTGTGCTGGAGGAGTGGAAAAAGGAAGCCCACACAGCATCTTCCATGTCCTTCAAGTTACCAGCGTTGTCCTTGATTGCCCGTCCGTAGTAGTTGGTCAGTTTTTTTATTCGGTCTTCAGTCAGTCGTCCACGTCCTCCAATTGGTTCTTGCTGGGCCTTCTTCTTTTCAACAAGGTTTCTCAGCGCTGTCCCCATTCTTTTCGTCACGTGGTTGACACATTCTATCTTTTGTATGGGTATGTCACCATATGGTTTCGCCTCTTGGACTCTGCTGTGTGCTTTTCCATCACCATCTCCAAGCATCTCTGTGTATCGGAAGCGGTGGAGGTTGATGGAACGCTGCCACATGATCACAGCTGCTTCAAATTCCATGGCGCCGGAAGAACATTGGATTGTTTTCTGGCACTGGCCCTCATGCTTTTTCATCCACTCATCGTACTTCGGTGAGTCAGGTTTAGGCCCAGTGACACATGCTCTGCAGTAGTTGGACAAGGTGACATAATCCAGAATGAGACCTGAAAAAATTTCAATGACACTGGCTATGCCATTGTGAGAGGTTCGGCCTCGCTTGTGCCAACTGCCATCAAAAGAGACTGAGATGTTGAGACAGCCATCTTCATCAGGTTCACCCATCTGCATTGACCGGAACATCTCTCGAACATGGTCAGCGGCTTCTTGAAGATGGGTGGAAGCTGCATGGGTTGATCCTTTGTGGAGAGCTTTCTGGTAATGCTGCCAGGTTTTTTCGTGCATGGGTCGAGGAAGATCTGACATCGCAAAGAAACGGCAAAGTTGTGAATATCCAATGCCACACACACTGGCACTGGTTGCGATCCTCCTGTTGATGTCTTGACCCGTGTAGGTGGTGCCGGTACTGGATGAAGACATGGTTTCATTCATCACCTTACCACAACTGGGACACCTGGCTGCCAGGTAGCAAGATGAACCCATTCGGCGAGCCTTGTCTTCAAACAACTGCACCTGAAAATAAAATAGAATAGTTAATAACCCATCCGGTGAGCCTGTCTTCAAACAACTGCTCCTGAAAATAAAATGGATTAGTTAATAACAAGAGCTCTTCAATAAATGTTGTTTCTCCACCTCCTTTGTTCAAATGTTTTTTGTGTTTTTTTCCAAACTGTTTTCTTTCTCTCTCTCTCTCATAAAGTCATGTGCAAACACATACAGTTGAAAAAAAACAACTGTAAAAGTAAAAAAGCCCTTCTCTTTTACCCACCCACCCCCCTTCCACACACACACTAACACAAACACACACCCTTCCATATGCACAGCACACACACACACACACACACACACACACACACACACACACACACACACACACACACACACACACACACACACACACACACACACACACACTTCCATATGCACAGGCACACGCACTATCAACTTCCATACCGCCCCTCAGCCCTCTCAAAAGGTAGGCTTGTGTTCTCACCTGCTTCTTGCATGAGCTGCACTTGAGTCCCTTCAGTAAAGCAGAAACTGTTCTCAGGTCTCCCAGAAAATTGCCGTCCGCACTCCAGTCTTCTTCCGTTCGCATCTTTTTCATGTCAGATGAAGTTGATTCATTTGAAAATCTTTTCAAGGCTTGGAGTTTTGTGTATGATCGTATCACCGGCACACTCGTATCCACCGGCACACTCGTATCAGGTCGCGATGGTCCTGGCTGTGGATCGGCAACTATTTCTGACAATCGCGGCACTGCTGTTGCCGTTTTTCTGCCTTTCCTCTTCTTTTTGCCAAATCGGTGCTTAGTACTCCACTTAGTTGCTGGCATTTTGCAAAATCGAACGAGATATCTTCGCCGAATTGACAATTTTCGCTGCAAAGTGTTCGAACAGACGAAACGGAATCGAGATCCTTGCGTAAGCCGAACAATGCCGAGGAGAACTTCGGGTGCACTCGGGCACTGATCACGCGCTGTACATGTGGCAGCTAGCCAATCAGAATCGTCCGTTCATAAATCGACCTTGACCAATAGGAAATGATGCCGTGTTGTTTTCAACCGAGGTATTTGGTTGGACAAGAATGAAATAGGGTGACATAGGGCGACTGCTTTCTGCATGGCCATTGGGCTAGGCCAAACCTAATTTGCATCTGGGAAATCGGTCAGAATCTAGGTCAAAGCTCCAGCTTTCGAATGAAGTACAACATGTCCTGGTCCGTTGCGCCTAAGATATGGTAAATACTGCTTGAAGTTTGCGTTTTTTGGACGTCGGTTTCGATTTTTTGGAAGTTTTCACTCACACATACTTCAATAAATGTTTTATTTTTCATAAAAATCACTCGATTCATAGAAAATGAACCATACACATGCATTGCAGACACAACAAAGATGCCGTCACCACTAAAAACTCGGATCATATTTTGAATGACTTTTTCATGCCGTGAGCCACGTTAAAGGTCTTTGTAGATCGCTGGTGTTGAGGAAACAAAAGAAAAACAACTTTACTTTCAATCTAGCATATTATCTTCATTGTCAGAATACACAAGCAGAATATTGCTTTTAATTTAGCATTTTATTTTCATTGACAGAATACACAAACAGAAAGAAAACGCTCAGGGCTATATATCGAGTTGGTGGTTCCCAGAAAGTGTGCAGTGTATAGCAAATGACTTGAAAATATTAAGCATCTGAACACTCAGTAACACTTTATTTGACAGTAGGCACAAAGAGAAAAGGAGAGACTTTTCTGGAACATTTACTTTTTTTAAAAAATATGTATGTCTATAATAACAAAACAAAACAAAAAGACAGAAATGCCCTGGTTAATAAATGGACAAATGTACGTGGCGCGGTAGTCTTGCAGAAAAGGGTTCGGAATGCAAGGATGGCCTGGAGTACCTACCATAGAGACTTGACGGACATAATAGAGGAACTTCTGTCTTCCATTTCAATTCCACAGGTTGATTTAGGTATTTGGTAGCTTAAAATTACTGAAAATCTGTATCTGTATCGATCTATCTATCTGTGTGTGTGTAGAGAGAGAGAGTATGAATGAAATATTTGTAATTACACACAATAGGTTAATAGTTATCCATTTTCAACATGATTATATTGCTGTTTCATGCAGTAGATGTTCGATGACAGGTACACCGACAGCTACTCAAGCTCCTGTCCAGAGAATCCTACACTCTACTGCTACCACTCGTGGCCGGGGTCGAGGGCGAGGACGTGGGGGTCGGGGCAGGGGTCAGTCCTCCCATACAACCAATATAATCCGCCGCCCCTCTGCAGCAGCAGCAGCTACCACCACCACAACTGCCGCCAAGCAGGTGATCTACACCATGGGGGCCCAGGGCTTAACATCTCAAGCCTCCAGCCAAGGCACACCCCCTCGTATCGTGTTCTTGAAACAGGGCACAGGGGGTCTGCAGAGCATGAACCCTGCCCCACTGACCCCAGCCCTTGTGGAAGCTCTGAAGAAACAAGGGGTGAACTTGGGGACAATGAAAGGGGCCATTGTGGTGAGCCAGTCTGGCCAGGCAGGGGTGTCCCAGTCTAGCACCCTCCCCAACATTCTGGCCAAACCTGCTGCCACCACTGTCACCGCCACTGCTGAGCCAGACTCCACCCAAAGTAGTGAGGCATCAGAGGCCGTGGCCGGTCTTGTGTCCTCTATGCAGGATGAAGGAAGCTCGCCTAATGTTTCCACCTCCACCACATCGGTTCAGTACCATACCACCCCCACCAGCACCATTCAGTTTCAGACAAGCTCTACTCCAGGGATGACCTCTCTGCTCACTTCCAGCCCCAGTCTGTTGCTTCCAGGCAAGGTGTTGATGTCTTCTTCCGCTGCTGGGGATGCACCAAGCAAGCCACAGTCTGTGCTTGGCTCAGTGTTGACCTCTTCAGACACCCAGCAGCCACTGGTCATGCAGCAGATTGTCACCTCAGAAGGACAGCAGCCTATGATGGTGCGGCAAGTGTCGGCCACAGATGCTGCACAGTCCATGATAGTGAAGCAAGTTGGGACCACTACAAGCGCTGCCCGGATGACCCTGGGCACCCAGAGTCCCATCTTTCGCATCATGTCTTCAGGTGGCAAAACCATACAGGTGAGTTGTTGTCTTCAGTGGTGGTTCTTTGTGGATACAATGCTTTTGCTTGAGCTTCTGGTGATCTTTGTGCTTTTTTAAAATTTTTTTTTTAAACAAATCTGTTTTGGGCTTTTTATTTTAAAGGCAAGATTTTACATGTAGACCGGAGAGAGGTGTGTGTGTGTGTGTTTCTGTCACAGAAATATGTGGACATGATTTCCTTTGCTCTTTATGAGTGGATATTTTTTACCAAGTTATGGTCAAAGACGTGGATTGTTAAAAGAGAATTGAAATGATAAATTTAGAAGGCAAGGCATTATATTCATTGTCACAAGACATAAAAAGTATTTGAAATTAACACTTTCTGAACAGCATTTTGTTACAAAGTCACACAGACATACAAAGAATGAGAGACCAGTCCTCGCGTTGTGTTTTCTACTATTTCACATTTTATTTATGATAAAACAATCTGTCAGACAATTACCGAGGCATTCCTCGTCAAATACAATAAACACTTCTACATTCCGTAACTTCCCTAACAGTTCTTCATTGGTACTATCTTCGTTAAAGAGTTGTTCATGCTTTCTAAGTCCCTAACAGTTCTTCATTGGTACTGGCTTCTACGTTGCTTCTATCATGTTCCTTTAGGCTAGAGAGTCGGACGGCTATAAGGTCCAACCGACGAGCATCAAACAGCCGCTGCTGGCTCTGGATCTTTCTCTAAGCCTAAAATGTACCGTCAAGGTACCATTCTCATGGTGCTGTCTCTACGGTGCCTCCTCATGGATCTGAGGCCCTTTCTTTTATACACTTCCCTTGCATCAGATAATGCAAATTTTATGCTGACCATAAAAACTGGAACTGATCAAGCGTGAAATACTTAAAGGAATGTCCACCTTTTTACAATATTTAAGAAAAAACTAACCTTTCAGTTATCTTACTAGCCGGGCAGCCGATTATGGTCATGTGACTGTCCCTTTTAGTATACTAAGTATATAACGAATGGTGATACACAGTACATGTCCATTCGTGAGCAGCTTCGAAAACAAAAACTACTCGTCATGGCACTTTTACAGTTAGGGCGTCTGGTAGTTTTATAACAGGGTGCTCCTGGTGCATACATGCATGAGTGTACGTGGGCCTGTACCTTGGCCTACTTCCATAGGGTAACAATTTTCCTAGGAACTTGACAGTGTGGTGGAACCTTCCCAATCCATCCTTCCCATTTACGATTGCCAGGGAGACGTAATGTGTAATGAACGACCTACTTCACTATATGAACAAAGTCTGTATTATAATCCCTCTCTAACCTGACTAATGACTGAAACAGTCGTGGTCTGTTACGACTTCTGAACGAAATAAAAATCAACAACTGACCACAAATTTATGCAAAAAAACATGTTTTGCCTTGTAGAAAGTGACTTCACATTACCATGTAGAAAGTGACTTCACATTACCAGAAGTTGACTAGCAGTTTGTTGCATGTAAACATTGTTCAGAGTTAGTTCCCCTGTAAACCCAGCTTTTACATTTGTTGCAAGGAAACATTACTCAGAGTTAGTTCCCCTGTAAACCTATTTTTTACATTGTCAGCTGTGATGTGTGTGTGTGTGAGACCTATTGGCTCAAGAGGCTAATGTTCCTCTTGGATCCCCAAATGGGACTAAGCCTTCTTTAACACACTTGGGCTTCCTCCTTTTCAAGCTCTAGGCATAATTCCCTTTGGTTTCTTCCCCAGCAAAATGGCCCGTCCCTTGGCTATAGCTAGTTTCTGCTGTTGGAACAAAATTCATGCACGAATAGGAAATCGTCCATTTTCCCTTGTCCCCACTCCCCACACCCCCACCATCATTCTCTGTATTACTTTTGTGGTCACAGAAGCTGGGATAATTCTTACAGTGTGATTAGGAGGAGGAGGATAGCGGTGATGCTATGGAGTTTCATCTAGAATCGAGACAGCATGACAGGGCTGGACTGTGCACCTTGTATCATAACACGTCCTGGTATTGACCAGGCCTGAGGGATACTGACACCTGTGGTGTCGGCCAGAACATTTGAGCAACACCCACAATGACTCATTCTTGAAGTGGATGAGACTTAACTCTATGGTCCCAGTCTTTCTATGAGCCGGTACCATGCTCATCTCTGGGTAGGAATTGGTTGGAGCTGAAAAATCCCACAAGGACTGACAGGGATTCGAGCCCCCAACCTTTCAGTCTGTGGTCTGTTCTGAACAACAAGACATGGCAACTGGTTCCTTTGGACTGTATTAAAACTTGATGAAATTGTGATAACAACTGGAAAGTTATTTATTTTGTGCCTTTTTCGAATAAAAGCATAAAAAGTAAAATTATGCAGTTCTAGATCTGTCTGCACTATGTCACTATACCAGTATAAAAAGAATTCTATACAAGGTGGATGCAGCAGGCAAAAAGGCTGGCCTGTGCTTGAATGCCAAGAAAACAAAAATGCTGCATATTAAACTTAAAGTAGGTACCGGCAGGCCAAAATTAAAAATACATTATTGATTAATTAAATTAACATAGGTGGAAAGAGAGCACGAAACTGAACACAGGGCAAAAAAAATTAGGTCTCTATCTTCATTAGAACCTGAGATATTGCATAAAACGTGACGTTAAAAATTATATCATTTTCGGGGAAAATTGGCATTTTTCACACAAGCCCTACTTTGGATGCTTGTCATCTGAAAACTATCTTATATAGACAGCTCAAAATTGGCAGAATGCTTACTAGCAACAAGTTATGAGAGCCTATTTTTTTCCAGGCATCTTGGTGAACTAGTTTATGTGTAAACTTGAGCCAAACATGGACTATCGCGCCAAAATGAGGGGCGTCCGTGAGCGCAAAACTTCTTTTGCATGCTGTTCGAGCATTTTTTGTCCGATTTGAATGATTTAAATTGTAACTTTCATATTTTGTAAAGATCTTTCAAATGGGGTGCATGAATGCACTATTTAGAGCAATATTAATTTTTTTCACTTTTGCCCCACCCCCTTTCATACCCACCTGCAAGTTAGCCATCTCCCATCCTCAACACAATGTCCCTATGGTATGAAGGTAAAGCATGATTGCACTTTTTACTGCCAAACAGTCTACAGCTTGAGTCTCTCTGCAGGTCAGAAGTGACTACTCTCAAGAAAAGAATAGCTGCCTGTAAACTTGGAATTTGCGACTGATGATGTGAAGATCTTTTTCTGACAACGTCCAAAATCTGCCATTAGAAGTTGTCATGCTGAAGTCTGCAGCAATCACAAACTTTTCATCAATGCAGCTCTTATCTGATGACAGTGGCCACTTGTACAATGTGCGTTTGTTTTTACACCTGGCCATAAAACTGACAACAGCTGTTGTGGGATCAACTTCCCCTTGTTTCCATCTTCTTTCAGCAAAAAAACTTGAAGCAATACTATGTTACTGATCGGGGTTCTAGCAATACTCTTTCTCCTGCCTCGACCAGTAGCAAGGAATGCTGCCTGCAGGTCTTCGTAGTGAGAAGCAGCCTCTGAAGAGATAGAATAGCAATTATATGAATTTAGCTGTGGTTCAAAGAATGATAAAGTACAGTAGAGCACACTTATAACGAACACGCTTGAAACGAATTGACGGGAATAACGAACCCCTGGCCACATTCGCCTGGTCACGGACGGTGGTCACTATCGCACAATGCCTCGCTTGCCCGCGCCTATTCATGACGGCGATCTAAAAACAGATTATCGATCGATGGCATTTGGACCAGGAAATTGTGGACCAAGTCAAAGCTGCTGGTTCCAGTTCTGTGCCTCCTGAAGAAGAGGACAAGGCACCTGCAGAGCAGCTCAAGGCTGTGAGCTCTGCAGAAGCCAAACAGTGTTTGAAAACTCTTAGGGACTTTTGTATTGTGAATGGCGGAGAAACCTTTTTTGACACTTTAGGGGACATGGGAGAAATTCATTCTTGAATCGAGCGAAAAGGGAAAAAAACAAACTGACATTACATCATTTTTTTCACCCATGGGCAAGAAATTAGGACTCTAGATGAATGTATAATGGCTTTGGGGACGTGGATAAACAGTGGGAAGGGGGGGGGGGGGGGTTGTGTGAGGGATAAAATGTGTGTGTAAAGGTTTGACAAATAAAGAACTACTGATATAAAGAACTTTTTTTTGCCTGGGGTTGTTCTTTATAATTTTATATCGGTGTTCTACTGTATTAAATCATGTTCTAATTACTAACTTCAAATGAATTTGTAATCTTCACTTTTATTATTATTCTTAAAAATTTCAGTTTTATTTTCCTTTATTTTTCAAATATCATATTCATAATCTATTGTATTTCTTAACTATTGATTATAAAATTCGTATTATCCTCTGTGTTGTACTAGTATGTCAGTATGAACACAAACAAGCCTCAAATATTTGTTTAAAACACACACACACACACACACACACACACACAACAATTAACTGCAAACAGTAGGCCTACATCTGTAAATAAAATTTAAAAAATCTAAGCAGAAATCCTTTTTAATCTTCATTCCAAATGTTCTTTAATACAAAAAGAAAAGAAAATAGCTCAAAACTAACAAGAAAACAATAATCAATGCAATACCTGCGTTATCAGAACGAAAGTTACACACATCAACTGATGTCAACATTAGCGATTACCTCCCTTGTCAAAAATCATCTCGAAATTTAGCAAAGTTTTTCCACCCTTTCGCTTAACTATCACACATATAATTAAATTAGAGTCTGAACGAATGTTTGATTGATATGATTGTAAAGTTACAAAGCAAATGAAGAGCAACCGTCAAAGATTTTACTTCAAATCACACACTTCGTGTGAACTTTCAAGATCGCGAGTCCATCAGTAACAAAACGTTCCAACCTTTGACATGTCGATCGATATTTTGATCTTTCTTGTTCAATCTAGCCATACCTACTGCTTTAAAATAATACAGTACTGTCTTAAAAGTCGATTGAAGTAATTCTAAGGCATTGTTTACCGATATAGCTTCGATGTTGTTTGAGAAAATTGACCGCGTTCGTCTTGCCGCTACTAGCTGCCATTGTTGCACTGGGCGAGTGTATGGGAATGCGAGACGCTTATGGGTGACTGCTTTTCATTGGTCAGCAGGATTTCCCAGTTGACGTCACCGAGTTAATTTGCATACCAAACGAAAGAGGACACTTCTCTCTTTCGTTTGAATACCTCGATGACAGTTTTTTTTTTACGTTTAGTGTGGAAAAAATGACTTTGAAATCTTCTTTCCTTGATTTTGGACCCTTAATTTTAATAATTTATAAACTTTTTGGTATCAAAATAAAGCTTAAGATCTCGCTAAGCATTTCCTGTTTTCATTATACATGTTCCGTGCAAGGGGAATCCCTGCGTGGAACGCGAAGCGAGTGACCCAAAATAACGTTTTCGAGAAAGTCGGTCACGGTGGTAGGAAATCGGCAAACTCGACCGTTTTCAAAAAATCGTAAAAAATCACACATTCATCACTCATACAAAAGAAAGACATCATTGAAAAGACAAAAGAATGATCTTTAATGTCACATACATCACTTTGATGAAAAATGTTTGGTTTTAATGAAAACATGTGGGGAAAAGTGGCCATTTCCGGGCAGAGCAGCATAGTTGTCAGTTGCAAACTGAGCCTGCCGGTACCTACTTAAAGGCAACTAGACAGTGAAAGCAATCAAAACATCTTAATAAAATTTCTTTAGTTGTTAAAGATTTTGAATAGCTTGGTTCTGTAAAGACTGATAATGGAACCTGCTCTAAGCAATCAAAACATCTTAATAAAATTTCTTTAGTTGTTAAAGATTTTGAATAGCTTGGTTCTGCAAAGACTGATAATGGAACCTGCTCTAAGCAATCAAAACATCTTAATAAAATTTCTTTAGTTGTTAAAGATTTTGAATAGCTTGGTTCTGCAAAGACTGATAATGGAACCTGCTCTGAAGACATCAAAATAAGAATTGGAATGGCAAAGCAAAAAAGTTGTCCAACTTGACAATATCTGGAAAGACAGGGGCATACCAAATAGGCTGAAAAGTAATTTTTTTAAAGTTTGATCTGGCAAATGGTGATTTATGGCTGTGAAGCCTGGACTCTCAGAAAAGCTGATGGCAAAAGAATTGAGGCAGCAGACATGTGGTTTTATTGGAGACTACTACGTGTCAAATGGACAATTAGAAAAACTAATGAAAGTGTCCTGGAAGAACTTGATTCACCAGAAAATTACAAGCAAATATCAGCAAGAGAAGACATTTAACATTGGCCATGTGTCATATAGCAAGAACACAGACCTCTTGTCAACCATTTTTCAAGAAAAAACAGGCAAAACGAAGAAAGGCAGACCCCCAATCTCATGCACTAGAACATATCCGACATTAGTGGCCTAAATATTTAAGTTGTCCACAAACATGGAGACAGCTATTTGAAGGAGAATGGCAGTGTCAAAGAGTGCAGCAGCCAACACTGAACCTGGTGACGCTGACAGATGAGAGACATGGAAAGACTTGACAGATAAAGAGGGAAACAGCAAGACTGTTCAGTCAGTTTACACTTAACCATTAAGGAAAAATAGATGGATACAGACAGAGGGAAACAGCAAGAGTGTTTAGTCAGTTTACACTTACCCATTGAGGAAAGACCAACAGATACAGATAGAGGGAAACAGCAGGAGTGTTTAGTCAATTTACACTTACCCATGGGAAACAGTAGGAGTGTTTAGTCAATTTACACGAACAAGGTCCACACTTTATGGATGGATCTGTCCCCCCTGACCTTATGATATATTCACATGTTGTTACATAAATGCCAGAATGCAAGGATGGGGTTGAAATGTTCACATTTCATCAGCTTTTTGGCAAGGTCTGTGCAAACACTGCTCTTCTTCAACCAATAGTCGGTAATTTTTGGTTTCTTTAGGACACAATACAAGTACCATCTGAATCAAAATTGCAAGACATTTACTAATTTTATCCAGGGTGACAGGAGTCCACTTCTTAACAGTGAACGTGAAGACAATTGAACACAGATCTGTCCTTTGCTTCAGTTGCATACAAATTGGTTTGCGACTTCATCAGCTTGAGTATATCATCGGTCTTGAAATGTTTGTACACATCTAGAAGAGCTTGATTGTCACCAAAATTGACGTGAACTCCAGCCTCACCTTCAAATGCTGCCACTTGTGGATAGTGCTTAAAATTCATCACCCACACATCATCTTTCTCTTCTTCACTGTCATTACCGATGTCACTATCCACATTATTTGCATCATTATTCACCACAGCACTCATATCATGGTCACTTCCAATATCAATGTTCTTTTTCGTTTTCGTCACCCTCATTGTCACCTGATGATTACAATTCCCCTTCATCACTTTCAGCTTCCTCATCTGATACAGCCAGTTCAGAACATTGATTTTTGCTTTCTTCTCATCTGATCCTTCTGCCATCATCTTTCCAGAACTTCATGTAAAGCGATATTTCTGGCCAAAACACATGAACACTTTGGAGCAGATGCCATATTTGACACATCAGCCTGACCAAGTTTCTGCTTATTCTCATTGTATGTAAAAAAAAAGGAGAGTTTAACATGAATACAGGAGAGTTCATTAGAAGTGAGAACACAGATGGATAGAGCAAATATCCAGCTTTACGGGCATACCGTAATTGTTTCCCATTAATCGGTTGTTTTCCTATTAAACATAGGTAAAATTGCTGTTAAAATGGTGGACGCCATGCCAATAGTGTCACCCACACAGCGTCATCTGCCAGGGGTACAGAAAGGCACTTCTTGAATTAAAAGAAATGAATAAAAGCAATATGACGACCGTTTCAAAAGAGGTAGTTAACAAGCCACCAGTGATGTTAGAGTAGAAACATGATTAGTGCTGTGTTCTCATGATGTCTTGGGCACAGCTATTGTTTTTGTTACAATGAGGGAAATAATAGCTGGCGAAATTTGGACTCATGAGTGATGTTGAATATGTTTGTTACACGTAATTCCAGGATGGAAGTTTTTTTCTTAGTTGATCATAGTTTTTTCTTAGTTATCATATCTTTAGGGCATCCTATAAGAAAAGAGTAATTTGATGACTAGGATGAATTTTTAGATTATGTGTCCATGTAAATTTTCTGTATGATGACTGATTCATGCTTTTTTTTAATGTGCATACAGGTGAGACCTATGGGCTCTGGAACACAAAGTAGACGTGTGGTGATGCTGGCCCCGACCACTGGCAGTCGGGGAGGCATCAATATCGTCCACCCTCAGTCTTCCACCCCCGTCTCTTCCTCCTCTGCAGTCAAGTACCAGTTGATGACCAAACCAGACGGTACTCGCATCCTGATCACACCATCTTCTCCTCCTCCCGGTCCTTCCACCAGTTCTGTGCGAGTGGCCCTGGAAGGAGGAGAGGGTGGTACACGTCTCATCAGCATCTCTTCTCCGTCTCGTCCACTTCAGCCTGGGGCCGACACTGTAAGCACTCCCACTGCATCTTTGATCATGTCTCCTTCCACCACCAGTTCCATGGTGGGCACCCCTTTGTTGGAGGCCCGCAGCAGCAACATCCGTGCCTCCATTGTGGATTCTGTCATGACATCGGGCCAATCCTCCACCAGCCCCATTGTCATCTCTCCCCCTGCAGGCCTAGCTGCCAAGCCAGGCACCATCATTTCTTCTTCAACCCCCACTGTGGCTCTTGCAACCGGGGAGCATTCAGCCAGTCAGAGTGGCGTGTCTGTTGTCTCCTCAGTCTCCAGCTCAGATTCGGGAAGACAATCTACGCCTTTGTTGGACATTCGTCATCATCTCACCTACCGCTCAGAGCCTGTCACTGGTACAGTTACTGAGTCTGTTAAAGAACCAGAACCTGAGGCAGAGGATTTGTCAGAGAATGAAGCTGACCTGGATTTAGTGGGCCTGGCAGACAGTGACTGGAAACACCCTAGCAAGACCAAACAGTCCAGTATTATGCCTCGAGTTACAAAGCGGGGCCGAGGTCGAGGTGGCCGTGGGAGAGGCAGAGGCCGGGGTCGTGGCCGGGGCAGAGGCCGAGGAATTGTAATAAGCAAGATAGCACCTGGACTTCTAGCTCATGAAGAATTGCTGCCAAACCCCACTGCTGTCAGGACTGTGTCTGTTGTACAAGAGACTGCTGGTTTGCCTCCTGCCACCTTCCCATCTGCTGAGACCACTTCAGCAGACAGCCAGGATAACACAGACAGCTCTTCCTCACTTCTTCCAGAAGCTCCAGCTTCTGAAGTACAGTCTGAAGAATCTGTTGACATCGAGATGAATGATGCTGGTCAGAATGTCAACTTTGATGATAGCCCTCCAAAATCGTCTGACACTGAAATGCCCTGTGCTAGTGTTGTCACAGAGGCTGTTCAGTCCATAGAGCTAGGCTCAGGAGACAGCTTGTATGCTTCTTCTCAGGTGGAGCAGGACCAGTTTGAAAATGTCCCCAGTTACGAGGAAGCTCAGGACATGTCGATGGAAGTGGTTGAACAAGAAGTGGTGACATCCGATCTGCAGCTAATAGAGCAGGAGGTGACAGTGGGAGAGGAAGTTGTGGAAACAGATCAGAATGAAGAGCTTGGCCAGATGCAATCCCCTGCAGTGGGCGAAATTATGGAAGAGAGCAGTGAGCAAATTGTTCCAGAAGATACTGGCAGGCGAGGTAGAAGACGAAAGTCTGGAGGGCAGAGTCCCCGCAGGAATAGGAAGTCTTCAGGTTCTTCCTCAGGTCAAAGCCCAAGAGGGAAGAGGAGAACATCAGAATATGTAGATGAGGCATCCATCAGTCAGGGTCTTGGAACTGAAATCATAGCATCAGGGAAAGGCTCTCCCCAGAAATCGAGCCCTGTATCCAGCCCTTTTGCTTCCCCAGTAAGAGGCAGCCCGCACAAGTCCCCTGCTACTTCTCCTTCAAGGAGTCCCTTCAAAGCTCCTGTGACTTCAACTGAAGGAGAAAGTCCCCATTTATCCCCCGTGCAATCGCCAACT
Organism: Monoplex corrugatus; assembly: GCA_030674185.1. Lineage (NCBI taxonomy): Eukaryota > Metazoa > Mollusca > Gastropoda > Littorinimorpha > Ranellidae > Monoplex > Monoplex corrugatus. The sequence continues at coordinate 29,736,812 of JAPXFY010000027.1, read as the reverse complement.
AAAGATAGCCCACGGAAATCCCCATACGCTTCCCCAACAAGAGTTTCATCAAGGTCTCCTCATGTATCACCAACGAGAGTGCCGCTCCGGTCACCAGGACCAGCAAGTCCTGTGAAGTCTCTTGTAGAATCACCTCAGAGACTTGCACTGCCGGACACAGACTCCACCAGACAGGTGCAAGAAGCCATGGAGGAGCAAACAGAATCTGTTGAAACAAGAGAAAAAGGCAGCATTGAAGAAAGTGAAGAGCTGGCAACTATAGAGGAGCAAGTTGGGTCGTTGGAATCAGCTGTATCTACCAGTGCCATGGATCAAAATGATCAGGACAACTCACTGCAGGAGAAAATTATTTCACCTCCAAGAAAGAGAGGTCGCAAACGGCAGACAACATCTCGTAGAGGAAGAAAACAAATTGGCAGCAATAAAATGTCACCTCATGTATCTGATGAGGTGGCTTCAGGTTCTCTAGATGAAAGCAGCATTGTGGAAAGAGAACCAATGGAGCGAATAATTTCAATCCCTTCACCGTTAATGACAGCAGGACAGAGAATGTTGGACACTTCAGGTTTTAAACCTTCAGATCCGGTGGTATTATCGGACATTGAGCCATCTTCAGATGTGCTTGCCCCTTCTGATGTGCCAACATCTAGTGAGCTGATGGACACTGAACAGGACATGGTCAATCAGGAGGAAGTGCTTGTTACAGAGAAGACTGAAAGTACAGCAGTCATAGACACCATTTCACCTGTAGCACAGCCAGAAGACAAAGAACCAGATGCAGAGATCACATCGGCAGCAAATCAGAGTATGATGACAGAGGCTGTTGAAGAGATCTCCACTCCAGGCATTTCTGGGAAATCGAAGAAACGCCGTGGACGCCAGAGAAAGGGCAAAGCTCAGAAAATTGTCAGGAGCTCAGAGGCTGTGTCAGCAAAGGTGGATGTGTCTGCATTGGAGAAGAAAGAGGACTTTACGGACATGGACACTGAGGCAGCAGGGGAGGTCGAGGCTAAACTTGGTGAAGATATAGGTATGCAGCAAGAAGAGATGATGCCCAGTCAGGCAACTGAAGGGTCTTTGTCAGATGCAGTTGCCATGGTATCACCTTCTGTAGTTATCCCTGTGCCAGGAAAGAAGAGACGAGGGCGCCCTCCAAAGAAAGCTGTTATGAGAAAAGAGATAGAGGTAGACGTGGGTGCAGGAACGTCGGCAGAAGATTCAGAACAGAGCAAGTCACAGTCAGCAGCTGCTGTGGGCTCAGTTTCAGACAATGCTGCTTTTAAAACAGAAACCACGCAAGTAACGGCAACACGAGGAAGGGTCAGCCGAACTGGGAAGCAGGATACATCATCACCTGAAAGAAGCTTGTCTCCCAAGGCCACGTCCCCATCAACATCTGCACGCAAGAAAAAAGAGAAGCATCCACCTGAACAGATCACACCAGCTTTCGGCACTGTTGTGGAGCCGGAACCAGAAGTGACAGACAATCTCTTGTCCTCTATTTCTACGCAGGGCACAGATGAAACACAAGATCTGGAAGAGAGCTGCACTAAAATCGATTTTACAAGCGACGCAAAACCATCTACATCAACGGCATCAGAGAATGTCATTTCAGTTCCTGCACAAGTGAAACGCAAACGAGGTCGTCCACCAAAGAAAAGAAGACAACCAGTAGTGAAAGACCAAACAACAGTTCATACCACTGACAGTGTTATGGACACTGTTGATCTGGATGTTGGTCTGCCTGAGAAAACTGAAGTAGTAGAAGAAAGTGAGTCAGTTCCTGTAGTTGAAGATGTAGATATGATGGATGTAGGTGAAAAAGATAACAAAGATAAAGTAGAAGAAACAACAGATACTATGAATGTAGATCAGGAAGCAAGTCCAAACAACTGTTTGGTTATGGAAGAAAGTAAAGATATGGGTCAGGTAGTCAGTGATGAACTGGTTGAGGAAGAGGGAAAACATGCTGCTATCAACATTGGTGTGGATGCTGCAGCAGCAAATTCCACTGAAGTACATGTGGAAGCAGAACTGTCCACCTCTGAACAACCAGCCGTTCCAGTGAGAAAACGTGGCCGACCAAGAAAGTCTGCAAAGAATGTGGCAAAGAAAGAAATTGTGGCAGTCCAACCAGAAGTAGATAGTGAAGTATTGGTTTCTGGTCACGTTGATAGTCAACATGAAGATGGTAAGGATGACTCCATAGCTGCAAAGGTGATTGAGAATGTTCTAGATGATTCAGTTCAAGAAGATGAAGGAAGTGCTGACAGTATTATTTCTGAAAATTCTTCAGCAGTAAGGTCTGCTGGAACAGAGCAAGAAGCAAACCAGTCTGTAACTGCAGAGCCTTCTGGTTCAGGGAAAAAGCGTGGAAGAGCCCATAAAGTGGCCAGGAAGGTCACCAGTGATGAAATAACCGAGGAAGAAGTAACTCAGACAAAAGAAGATGTAGTGAGTGAAGGCCAACATGATTCCAAGTTGGGTAAGGTAGGACAACAGGACGACGCGCAAGCTGTGCGGAATTCAGACAGCTCCCCAGTGCCCTCTGGTAAAAAGCAGAGGGGTCGCAAAAGGAAACGTTCTTTGAAAGCAGGCACCAGCCCTTCCTTAGAATATGATGCGACAGCTTCTGTTGGACTGTCTGATAGTGTGTCAAAAACACCCCCATCACCCCTGAAAACCACAAATAGAGTAGTTGATCACAGTGAAAGGGAAGGGTCTCATTACCTCAAAGACAGAGACAATATCTTTGATATTATGAACGATGTGAGCCCTTCCAGAGCAAAACCAGCCGAGCTAGTGCCTCATAGACTGAAAGCCCCCAAAGAGAAAGCCAGCAAACAGTCCCCCAAAATGAAATCTCCCAAAAGTGTGGGCAAGAAAGCCAAGCCTACACCAGTAGCTTCAGTGCAGGCCGTTGTGAAACGGAGAAGTTACCCAACTCACAGGCGCAGTGCCGGCCCTTCCACCAGTTTTGATACACCTGTCAGTGAAAACCGTTCAAGGGAGCGGGCAGTTACAGCCCACAACAGATCCTGTTCACAAGAGGCTGTTGTTATTCGCAGAAGACCTCGACCCCTGGCCTCTCCAGATACCACAGCCCCTCCTCTGGCATCTCACATTTCCCCTGTCAGACCTCTGGGACAGGCCGACTACTCAGAGGGCTACTGCTCTGTGCTGGTTAAACGCAGACGGCCTGCAGACTGGAGTTCCAGTCCGTATCAATCAGAACAGCTGTCCCCTCACAGGGCACGATTCTCCAGGGTCCAGGTTTCACGAAGCAGTGTTGGAAGTGACAGTGATGGTGGTAGGCATTCCAGAAACAAGTCGCCTGTAGTCTCACCAGTGCCAGACAATGCAACAGAAGCAGCTATTTCGTCAGACTCTCAGCAGGTTGATGCTTTAGCTTCTTTGCAGACTGAAGATACTTGTGAAACGGTAGTGAGTGAAGATAGTTCAGCTTCTGCAGGTATGGAGGACTCCATGTTGAAAGGAGATTCCTCTTCTTCAGAATTATTTTCTAAGGTGTCACAGTCAGGTAAGAAACTGAGGACTACGGCACATGACAAAGAAAGCAGTGTTTCTGTGAGTGAACAAGGTGCAGAAGTCTTAACAGACAGTGTTTCAAATCAAAAGACAGATGTGCAGAAACCAAACGCGGCCATTGAACTTGGGTCGTTTATGGACAGTGCAGATGAAACTGATTCTGTGACCTCCCCAATTCCTGTCAGTCATTCAGACACAGCGCAATCATCCACCCCATCTTCTGATGCCAAGAATGATAACGCATCATCCATCCGACGTTCCTCCCGACCCATGGTGCCCTCACAGCGTATGCGAGAATCTGGCATTTTGAAACGCAGGCTGTCCAGTGCTGATTCCACTTCTGGTGAACCAAGCCCAAAGAAGAACCGGACTGTGGTGTAGATTGTGTGTACACATTACCAGTATCGTGTACAGTTCATTTCATTTTCCACTGTTTCATTTGGAAGCATTTTGCATGTTTTTCTTTTTTTTTTTCCTTTTAAACTTGGTTGTATATGGAGCGTGTACAATTATTTTGAAGAAATGAAAGGAAGAATTCCTTGTTAAGATAGATCTAATATTAGCGATACTTTTAAAAAAAAATTTTTTTTTTATTGATTATTGTAGCAGAATATTTTCAGAATATTTAAGGCAAATTATCAGAAGAAGAAGGCCTTAATCATAATGGCAGTCTGATGATGGAAAATGCATAAGTGGGATGCTATACTGACTTCATATATTTTTCTACATGCTCTTCTGGATGGTTCATAATTCAGTCGACTGTTCGAACAACGCTGCACTGCAGAGATGTGGTATCTCTGGTGACAGCAGCTGGAATTTCACTGGGTAAATCCTTAGTGGAAGAAAAAAATATTAATGCAAATAAAATTGTGACTTAGTAATGCAGTTGGCAAGAAGTAGTGTGTTTCCAATACTTTTGGGTCATCATATTGAATATGGTGTACACATAAAACTTAAACTTGGGTCACATTGAACTTGTGGATTATGTTTGTTTCAATATTTGGAAGTCATAAGATAGAAGCTAGAATACACACCTTCCCCATTACGTCATAAGCAAGGCGAGTTAAAGTACTGGCTGTCATACTTTTTGAGTATTATTTGTGTTTGAACTGGAGCGTAATTTTTATAAGGATAAGATTGACATTTAATGATATTGCTTTCTCCCAATTTTGTGTTTTTGTTTGTTTTGTTTTGTGTCTTAAGTTTGTTTCATTTTCCCTGCTCAGAATACCTGCTTGCTTTTGAAAAGAAATTCTTGTCTTTGTTGTGGAACATGTCTTGAAGTGTTCCATGTGTTTTAACCAAAAAATCCTTATGAAACAAGCATTCTTGATTACACTCGCCTGGTTTCTTTAATTCAGTTTTTGATTTACATCATTTAGTCTGGTTTATGACAGACTTTTGAGAGTGACAGAAGTTTAACATAAATGAAGTGACATTGTATTTTCATGATTTGTCATAACTTGGGTCAGAGACGACCCATTTGAAAAAAATCAGTTTTTCATGAAATACATGACATTGTTTGCATTAATTAGGAGTCCTGAGAGTGAGAAGATACTGTTTTGACTGGAGAGCGTGTTAAACATGAGATTGAAAATCAGGACGGAGTTGTTGAGTTGATCGTTCCATGTCTGAGCATTACACAACCTGTTGATATGATTTCATTCTGTAGTTACTTATGTATACACTGTAAAGATTTTCTGCATGTTGAGTTCATTTATATGTGTGTGACTTTGTTGAAAAACTGTAATTTTATTGTCAAGTAATATACCTTTTGGCTCTTTGTTTTTATTATCAAGGTTCCATGGGTTGCAGCATATTATCTCATGATTTTATCATGTTCTGTGAATACAGACATTGTCACAGTGTCATATTGACTGAATGTATCTTCTAAAAAATCTGCTTCGACTTTGAAGAATATTTAAGATGTGTGAAATGGATTTGGTGGTATATACATGAACATAATGTGACATGAATACAGAATACTGAAAAGTCATGAGCATTGCTACACATATATTTTAAGTAAAAGCTTTGAGGATAACGTTTATGCTAGCCTGACAATAATATATAATAAGTGAAAGTTGGCTAATACTGCACTGAAGAAAGCAGCTCTAGTAGCTTTGCATGACTGAACTAAAGAACATAATTGTATTGTGAGACAATTGATTGTCCATTTTTGTATTATATAGAAAAATAGGACTGTCTCGCACACACATTCATTAAAGCAGGTGCTTATAAGTTATATATAAATTTTGCTTCATTTGTTTTTGCTCCGAAATGAGGTTCATTTTCCTTTCTTTGTTTTCTTGTGGTTAAATACTGTTCTTCCTGTTTTGTTGTTGTTTGGATTTTTTTTTTTTCGTAAGTGATATTATTAGTTCTCTGTTAAAAACGAAATGTCTAAATCATTTCAAAAACTTAAATTATTATCAAGTATTGTGTGTATTGTGCTTGTATATGTTGCGTCCTCACTAGTCACCATGTTATGTTCTGTTCCGGTTTTGTCCTTGTGCATTTTTTCTTTTGATTTCATTTTATTTTTTTACTTCATTTATCACAGCAGTATCGATTCACTTTTTTTAAAGGTAAATGTAATTATTACTGTATTTGTTGACAAGCCACTGTTGCCTAGATGTAGAAGTATATGTAGATTTAGAAGCAACAAAAAGGTGACTGTTTCATGTAAGTGAAGTTGTCAACTTTGTACTGGGAGAAAAGGGAACAAACATGAATGAAAGTGAAACTGGAAGGCAACTGGAAAGCTTTGTACAAAAAGAACTGATGAAATAAATATGAATGATAAAAGTGGTAATGGTGTGTAGGCCTATGTAGTTTTCGTTTGCCTGTTTCCAATTGTTTATTTCCAGTGTGGGACAGTAACTTCCTTCATGACTTGCCTTGTGGGCAAGTAGATGAAATTTCTGCTTGGCCCCAGGGCAAAACTACAAGCCCAACAGTCGAGAAAATTTCATGAAATGTGGAGATGAGAGAAGAACAGAAAGAAATGCACATAGCTTCACTACACACATATTCACACACACACATATACACATATCACACACACACACACACACACAACACACACACTTCAAACACAATTCAGCAGGCTCACTGGCTCTTGTAACAGAGCTGGGATTGAAGATTTGGTATGAGTCCTATCCAAACCCGCAACATAAATCTTATTGCTTAAAGCCCAGTTGACTGCATAGAGCCATATCAGGATTCTAACCATTTTAATGCACATACAGTACTTCAACAGGGAAAAAAAAGGGAAAAAAGTACACATATCTATGCTTCTGAGCACATGATGTAAGGAGATGCCCTTGGCATTGACTACTCTATCCAATTTGTTCACAGGAGATTTAAAAAAAAACCTGAACACAATTTAAACAATACTATAAAACATAAGAACAGGTCTGAAGTACATGTACTAAAACTGCTTCTGCATATCTCACTTCCTTAGAGCCAAAAATGCATTTTATACGTACACAGTTATCAATCCTAAGACAAAAGTACGTAAGACTTTATCAAACACATACAGATGAATGGACCAGCAAGACAAAACAAGAAGAAATGACAAACCAAAGGAACAAGGTTGAAACAAAGAGAATGACAGAAAAGAGGACATTTTTAGCGCAGAATTTTCTGAAGGTGGGGAAACCATTTATACTAAAAGAGCCCCCCAGCATCCGTGCGGGGGACCACAACATAAAAACTACCCTAGTCACTGTCCATCTTAATGCTTAATCATTCTGGTAGTGTCAGCTTAGTCAGAGTTAATGTTTCATACGATCAGCCCCTTCCATCCATTATTTCAAAACCTTGCCAGGACAGTTTTTTGCTGGATCAAGGAGGCTGCGAGAATTGGAAGAGTGTTGGTAGTGAGCTTGCTCTTCTAATCATTCTTGATCCTTTGCATTGCTAAGAAAAACTCCTTCACAGGTGGGTGTGGACATAAGCAGCACATGGACTAAGAGCATCCATTTCAATAAGTTTGGAAAGTCATGTAATCTGTACTCATCTGCCAGGAATTGCCCCCACATTTTTGTCTTCAGCCTCAGCCACCACCACCACCACCTCTTCCCCATTTCTTGCTGTGTCAAGGTTGCACCCATTTTCTCTTGGGATCTCCTCAGAGTGGATGTGGTGTGCAAGCAGCCTTTGAACTTCAAAACTAACTAGATCTAGACATGCCAAAACCAAACAAAATGCCTTGTCATGATTTTTTTTGGGGGGGACAAGATGAACATCTTTTGCCTACCATGGGCCTTGGTCTGATTTCGTTGCTTGTCACTGTATCGTCTATGACGGGCCCAAAAGTGATAACTTTGAGCCCCATTCTGATTGGCCAGTATCTTCTGACTGAGCCGATCGCTTTGCGCAGTGTCTTCTGACTGAGCCAATGGCATTGCACAATATATAACAATGTTGGTGTCATTAAGCGCAACCTTGATAGTGCCACATGTTTTGGCTGTCATAATAAAGTCGGGAGACTGACCGTATGCCAAATTCTCCAAGGCAGATGGTAGGAAAATGCTGCACTTGCCTGGCAGGCAGGTCATGGCACTCGCACTTCCTCGACACAAGTTATTGCTTGCCCTGATCTGTTCGGGAACCATTACTGCCATACACTAATTTCACTCTTTTTGTTTATTTAGTCAGAAGTCTTATTATTCATGTGTTTATTTGTGTTGCTTTTTTAGTTTGATGTTTGTTGTTACATAATCATGATGGACCCCACTGCACCCCCCAGTCCCCAACACACACACCAGAAAAGGTAGGCCTACTGAAAACGTTCCTCGTTTTGCTCTTTGTCTTTCGCGTGCGCACACACACACACAAGGGGGAGGGGGGGGTCAATGATATAGGCTACCTTATACAAGTTATACTTATAGGCTACCAGCCCTTCATAGAAGATGGGCACACAGTATGAATTAATGAAATATAGCCTACTGAATTGTTTCATCATCAAGTGCCTTGTCACATGGCGTTGGCGATCATGGCCTTCCATCTGTTTCTATCTCTTGTTGCCTCAAGCACCTCTTCCACCCTCTTTTGTCTTCAGCCACTCTGCAAGTCCGTCCAATATGTTCTCCCTGGGTCTACCTGGTGCTCTCTTTCCCTCCAGCTTTCCCATTGTAACCAGGTGCTCCATTTCCCCATTCCTCAGAAAATGGCCTATAAATGTTGCCTGTCTTTTCCTAATCTTCCTTATGAATGATCTTCTTGTGTCTGCCTCCATCAAGACTGTCTCGTTTGTTTTCTTTGCTGTCCATGGAACTCTCAACATTCTTCTGAGAAACCACATCTCGGCTGCCTCAGTCTTGTTCTGAATTGTTTATGTAGGCTACAATAAAAATGTAGGCCTACTCTGCTCTCCCTCTGCTCTCCTCAGAGTTTCTAATCTTATGGAACACCTGCTTTGTTAAAATCTGTAACATTTATCAAGAAATTCTCAACTTATGAAACATGAAGTCTCCAGTGTACATGTACTCTGGTACGATGATGAAACTGATATTAAGGCTGTAGGACCTTTCACAGTTCATATGTTGACATGTAGAGTGAAAGAAAAAGAAGGAAAAAAAGAGAAATGGAGAGAGAGATTTATTCATAAATGTAAATGGTTAACTGTATCCATTCACTGTAAAAACTGACCATGTGTGAGAGATGTGAATCCTGCATAGCACAAGTGAGGGAATGCATAAAACTAAACAAGAACAAACACAATAGCATGTGTGGTTAAAACAAAGGGACATTGTGAAGTACTGATAAACCAATGTGAACAGGACTGATAAACCAGTGTGAACATACAAGATAGAGAGAGAAAGAAGAAAGAACATATACAGTGGAAACCATTTATAACAGGACCGGTTATAACAGGAATCCGGATATAACAGGGCTTTTTTCAATCCCCATTTTTTCTTCCTCTTTGTCTCTATTAAAACTTATCGGCAATAACAGGGAGACAAGAGGGCTCGATCGGTTATAGCAGGGATGCCGAGACGGGCTCTGCAGCAGAAAGGCCTAGGCCTAGACTCAGCACGCCACGCAGTAGGCCTAGATCTAGATCTAGGCTAGCCTTGGTATACTGTGTACTGTACACTGAAAGAACGCTTCGTGATGCGCGCGCAAGCGTGTAGGCCTGAGGCCACTGAGTCAGTGACTGACTGCGCCATCATTCAGTTTGTAAGCTTACTGCACACTTACACCAGACCAGATCTAGGCCTAGATCTACTGTTTATCTTTCTATTTTCTTAGCTTTCTTGCTGATTCTGATTCTCATTGCTATTGCTCATAATGGCCACCGCTGACAACAAACGTAAAAGAAAATGCCTTTCAATTGAGAAGAAATATGAGATCATCCAGGCTGTCGAGAAAAAGCAAGCATCGCTCGCAGAGATTTGCCGTCAGTTCGAAATTCCACAGGGATAGTTGATCAGTCCTTATTTCCCTTGATATCTGATATAACAGGGATCTGATATAACAGGGATTTTGATTTGGTCCCATCATCCCTGTTATATCAGGTTTCCACTGTATATGGTGTTTCTCGTTAAAATGAGTTTGGTTTTAGTTGACAGCATCACAATAATGTGATAATAGTGGATACCCAGTGTGACCTGCTGTACTACCAAGACAACTGCGGGAATCATGTCAGGAAGACTTCAACTTTCATTAAAATTTTTGTCCCTAAACTACAATGAACTAATGCTGGACACACACATGTCCATCTCCAGTTATAAGCTTTTCACAGGAGTTTGCGCGCGGATGTGGAATGTTTGGCGTTGGTGAAATATTTTACAGCATCTACTCCATTTTTAATAGGCTTACTATGAACTAATGCAACAACAAACACATGTCCATCTCCAGTTGTCAGCTTTTCACAAGAGTTTGTGTGTGTGTATGTGGAATGTTTGGGGTTGGTGAAATACTTTACTGCATCTATTCTATTTTTTACAGGTTTTCAGGAGAGACCCTGAAATACTCTTGTACTTGCAATTCCTCTTCATCTTCAGGAAAGGGGTTTAGGGTGTTGTTCCTGCACTCCTTTGGAGCATGGACAGCCCCTGCCCAGCCTATTTCAGGGGATGGAACTTCAGACTATTCTCATGCCTGGTAAATGGGCATGATGATAGTATCCACTTACAACTGCTTCTGTTAAGCAAGAATTTTATCAGGAGTCATTATCTGCTGCACAGTAACTAGTTTCAATAGACAGTGTGGGTTTGAGTCCCCATCAGTCCCTTAAAAAATCATTGTGGGATTTTTCAGCTCTGACCGGATCCTACCCGGAGTTGGGCGTGCTATGGGCTCAATGAGAAGACTGGGATCGCACAATCAAGTCTCGTCCACTTTGCGGATGCGTCACTGAGGGTGTTGCTCAAATCTTCTAACCACCACCACAGGTGTCTGCATCTCTTGGGTCTGATTGACGTGAGGACATATAATGGCAGTAAGCGTAGAGTACAGCCCTGTCACGCAGTCTCAATCCTAGATGGAACTCCATAGCACCATGATTATCATCTTCATCGACATCATCATCATCGCATTGTAAAAACCGTGCCAGCTTCTGTGACCATTAAAATGGCGTAGAAAAAGGGACAAGAAAAAGTTTCAATAGACCAGTAAACTGTTTACTATAATACCAGAAACAGAAAATTTTTCCCAAGAAGGGTAATCAATCAAAGAAACACACATACTAGCACACACAGATAACGCACACTCAGACATCCAATCCCATGAAATATTTTTACAATGTTTAATAATCATAGAGCTCTATTCTACAGTGGCTTTGGGCTTTACAATACTGAACATGATGTTTCAAAAGTAATATCAACTGTCTTTGTGAATGCTGCCACAATTTGCGAGTTGTTTTATTGCTCAGTTGGCCCACCATATCAAAGCTATTTACATACTTTTTTGACTTAAAAATAGTGGCTTTTTTCGACCTATAGAGAGTGACTTTTGACCAATCTTTCTGAAAAGCTTGCCCATCCCCCCATCCCCCATGATTCATGGCAAACTCTACTATGATTACTTAATTACCAATTATACTGTATCCTTCTGATGTGGATAGTTATTCATTATCCAAGCATCCTTGAATTCTTTCAACATAAGCATCAACAGTGAAATGCATATAAGCAACTGAGCACATACTGAAGACATACAGAAGTAGCTGTTGCATATTGAAGACACACAGAAGTAGCTTTTGCCAGATTATCCAGGCATCTTTACCACTAGTGTGGCAAAGTACAGGATAGCACAACCAGGCCTAAACCATTTCAAATTCAAAACATGGGCTCAGTATCTCTGTTTAAAGAATATTATTGTGCCCAAAACCAGAACTTGTGCTGCACACCATATGAAGATAATGAATGGCATCCTGAAGAACTGCATAGATTCACAGATCAGCCAGCAGATCATCTGCGGTTTCCTCCTCTTGCGGTGCGCTTGTTTCTTCCTTCTTCACATCTCCTGATATGAAGGAGTCTGCCTCCTCCTTACTGAAGTCGCTCTCTTCACACTCCGCTGTGCTAATCAGTCCTTGTTTTTCTGCAACACACACATGACATCACAATTAACAAAGGATTTCAAATAGCCTACCTTGGCTCTGTAAAAACTGATGATGGAACCTGCTCCAAAGACATCAAAACAAGAATTGGAATGGCAAAGCAAAACATGGTCCAACTGAAACAACATCTGGAATGACAGAGGCATACCAAATGACCTGAAAGTTAGACTTCTAAAATGTTTGATGTGGCCAGTCTTGATTTATTGTTGCGAAGCCTGGACTCAGAAAAACTGATTGCAGAAGAATCGAGGCAGCTGAGATGTGGTTTTATAGGAGACTACTACGTGTCAAATGGACAGAAAGAAGAACTAATGAAAATGTCCAGGAAGAACTTGATACCACAGAAAACTATTAGCGGACATCAACAAGAGAAGACTAGAATACATTGGCCATGTGTCACGCAACAAGAACATGGACCTCATGGCAACCATCTTTCAAGGAAAAACAGTGGTAAATAGGAAGAAAGGCAGACCTCCAATCTCATACATCAAGAACATAACCAACATCTGTGGCCTAAATATTCAAGAAATTGTCCACATAATCAAGACATAGCGGCCTGGAGGGAGATGGTGGCATCCAGATGTGCAGCGGCCAACACCGAACCCGGTGATGCCAACAGGTGAGACAGGTGAAACACAAATTTCACATTAAATCATTCTTAAAAGAAAGTAGGCCTACTAACGGTGATACACACATGTTCAACATTACATCATACTTACAATAATGCATAATAACGACAATGTGCATTAGCTTTATTATGCATAATGCAGCATGCATAATGTTCACACAGTACAGCCTTTGTTGCTAGCACAGTATCCATCAAGATTTAGCACTTTACTATAACTATACCTAAAGTCTACAATTAGATGGAACAGTCAGAAATGCAAATTTTTCAACATCCACAGGGGAGTTAAGACAAGGTTGTATAATTTCACTGATCTCTTTATCATCTATATGGAACAAGTCATGAGAAATGCTGATATAGAAGACATGAGTTTAAAGATAGGAAGGAAAAAAATTACAACCCTGCGCTATGCTGATGGTACTGCACTATTAGCGAACAACATTACCAGTATGAAAAGAATTCTATACAGGGTGAATGCAGCAGGCAAAAAGGCTAATACAAGGAATCACTGATGTCAATAATTATAATTCTAAGTTGACAGTGCTTGATGAAGCATATGGCATATTTATAATGATATATAATTAACATAAGCAATGTTTGAAATCTGTCCTTGAATACACAAACATTTAGATCATGTAATATTCAGGTAGGCAGTTTCTGTATGTGGACAGGCCTGCAACAAATCATATTAAAAAAAAAAAATCACAAAACCAAGTTTAACTTTTAACTCGTTAATTTTTGCTGGATAGGATGCAGAAGTCAAAGGGTTAAAAAAACAGAGAGAGAGAGAGAAGACAGACAGACAGAAGATTAATTAGCCAGAGCGACAGTTACCTTGGACAATTTTATCCCAGAAATCTCGTCTGCCCTTGGCAATCAGAGTGTCCTTGAAATCCTGGATGAAATCGTTGAAATTGCCAGGTTCAGATTTCTGTAAAGGAGAAGACAGAATCATTTAATCCATTATTAATTTCACAAAAACTTTCAGACAAAGATGATTTGTTTGGGTCTTCTTTTCCCATCATTAAGTAAATAATATATATCTGGACCAGTTGCCATGGTGTAGTGGTTAACGCAACGGACTACTGACTGGAAGGTTGTGAGTTCCAATCCCCATCAGTCCCTTCAAAAATCATTGTGGGATTTTTCGGCTCTAACCGGCTCCTAACCAGAGTTGGGTGTGCTATGGGCTCATTGGGAAGACTGGGACCACACAGTCGAGTCTCGTCCACTTCACGGATGCGTCATTGAGGGTGTTGCTCAAATCTTCTGACCAGCACCGCAGGTATCTGTATCTCTCAGGCCTGGTTGATGCCAGGATATATTATGATAGTAAGCATAGAGTACAGCCCTGTCACGCAGTCTCAATCCTAGATGGAACTCCATAGCATCATGATATTATCACACGGCGCACAAATCCAAGATACTTTAGTTGGCCACTTTCTACCGGCTATTAATAGCGCGCCCCTTCCCTTCCACTCCCCACACCCTTTTCACCCGTCCCTTTATCACTAGTGCGGGAGCACAAAGATGCGCTACACTGACGGACTTTGGTCGACCCTGCCTGGCCAAAAATAGCACACGCAGGCGACGCCGGCTCGCAACTAAAGGGTGGCAGAATGGCTGGGAAAATGCAGCCGTGATCAGCCTCATCGACATCATCATCATCGCATTGTAAAAAAAAGAAAAATGTGCCAGCTTCTGTGGCCAAAAAATGAAATGAAAAAAAAAAAGGTGAGCGCAAAGGTAACCTCCCTGTGTGCGATGACCTAAAACATATATAATATATATATATATATTTTAGGTCATCGCATATATTTTTAAGGGTCATCTGTAAAACACAGTGATTACACTGGTCAACTTGGACCTGTCTGTTATTGAAAAGAAAAGCATTTGAAAGTAAATTTCATTTATCTGTATGTTGTGTGCAGTTTGCTTGATGTGCGGGTCCAAAATGACTGTTATTGTTGTTTAAAGCCCAGCCGACTATGTAGAACCATATCTGGGCTATAACAAAAAAAAAAAGTAGGCCTACACATATCAAATGCATTCACGCACACAATCCAAGGACAAGCCTCTGGCGTCGACCACTCCGTCCAACCCATTGCCCAGGGGATCCAAAAAACACCTGAATACAAATCCAAGCATACCCAAGGACACCAAAACATACAAAAATGGGCACAAACCACCTAAAATCACCTCCGCACACCTCGCCTCTCTAGAGCCAAAAATGCATTCAATACATGTACACAATTATCAATCCTAAAAAAAAGTATGTAAGACTATCGAGCACATACAGGTGAATGGACCAGCAAGGCAGATAATGATAGGAAGAAGGACAAAAAGCTAATGATGAAGAAAGAAACAAAGAGAATGACAGAAAAGAGGAAATTTCCAGCACAGAATTTCCAGGTGGTGATACTATTTGTATTGAAAGAGCCCCCAGTATCCCTGCTGACGACCCCAAAATGACCAATGGAACATGACGGATTCAGCATTTTCAAGCGTAAGTGGCATAGGTCTACAATAACTGACAAATTATCAAACTCCCTATAGCCCTGCCCCCACGTAAAAAACAACAACAAAACCTGTTAACCCTTCGACTCCCCACACTCTATCCACCACCTGC